>CM035439.1:138755851-139355851 GCA_020310875.1 Ceratopteris richardii | reverse complement strand
CACTCTTCACATGGATGCACATACCTATGTAAAGAGATGTGACGTGTGCCAAAGAACTCAGTTTCCTACTCGCAGAGATGAAATGCCATTGAAACCCATGATGGGCGGACGTGCATTTTCTAAGTGGGGTATAGACTTTGTAGGACCCATTAACCCCCCTGCAAAAGGTACACATGCGGAATACATTATTGTTGCCACAGATTATCTGACGAAATGGGTAGAGGCAAAGGCCACAAAAAAGAATGATGCTCACACGACTGCAAAATTCTTATTTGAAAATGTCTTTACAAGATATGGATTGCCTATAGAGTTAGTGAGCGATCGAGGCACTCACTTTCTAAACCAAGTCATTGAACATTTGTTACAGGATTTTATGGTGATTCACAAGAAATCTGCACCATATCATCCTCAGGCCAATGGTCAGGCTGAAAGCACTAACAAGATACTTTGTACCGTACTGACGAAACTCGTGAACAATAAACGTTCAGATTGGGACAAACAGCTACACCACGCTGTTTGGGCATATCGAGTGGCCTACAAGACCGTACTCAATGCAACTCCCTTTCAGATGGTTTTTGGTCAGAATGCAGTGCTTCCTTTGGACTTCTTGATACCGACCCTTAAGGTTGCACAAGAACATCAGTGGACCGGCCATGAATTATCAGCGAGAATAATGGACTTGGAACGATTAGGAGAAACCAGGCTAAAGGCAGCAGCAGGAATATACGCAGCGAAGAAGCGACAGAAAGCATATTTTGATGCACATGTGAAAGATAAAGGCCTAAAAGAAGGAGATTTAGTTCTAGTGTATACGCTAAAACAGCATGCACGCAAGTTAGAAAAGCGAGGTTATGGACCTATGATCATTAACAGACTCTCGACTAGTGGAGCAGTACAGTTAGCCACCTTAGAAGGAGATATAATGCCTAATTACATTAGTGGCTGTAGAGTCAAGCTATATCAAGAACCTCTTACTGAGGATATGCTTAGACGACTCACGTTGGCAAAGAAGCGTAAGGAGGAAGAAAATAGAATACGAGCGGAAGCTCAGACAGAAGCCATAGAACGCATTAAGCGCATGAAGCTAAGAAGACAAGGACTAGGGAGAGAACATTATAACCATCGGGAAACATCACCCAGATATCCCATGGCCATGTGTCAAGTAAAGTCAACCACTCATCCTAGCATAGTGGACAGGAGACCATTCATTACAGATAGGCTAGAGCACGGCAACCCTTGCCAAGAACTCAGGGCTTTAATTGACTCAGGTGCTGCGACTAGTGCGATTAGATGGTCCCACTATAAGGATTCAGGAATAGAAATGCGGCCAATTGAGGCATACCTCATAGGGCTAGGAGGCATGGAAACCCCTTGCATGGGTGAGGTGGACCTTCCTATCCTCATTAAGGATATGACGATGACAGCTAAGCTACTAGTGTGCCATGATGACGACCTGATAGAACCCCTAATCCTTGGCCAAGATTGGCTATACAATCACTCAGTGGACCTAAATCTTAGACAAGGCTCCTTACAGATTGGAACCTTAGAGCAGAAGCGAGTGATACCGCTTGACTTCCCTAACGGCATTCCGCTTGACGGTTGTGACCCTAGACCCTATGAAACGCATGCGATGGAAGACAGGAAGATTTTTGGGCAGACCAGTCACGTTACGTCTACACCAACCCACTCGGGCTTGGCTATAGACAGTTGTCAGTCAGAAGAACAACAGGAGATCTTCCCTGGGACTTCCTGCAAACTAGAAGCGACAGTTACCCAAACGCAAGGACAGAAGGGCACAATCAGAGGTCAGGTGGGTGGCATCAGCGGCCAAATGAGCACGACACCCTGCGGTGCTCATCCTTCCAAACTTGTTGCGGACTGGCCTAGATTAAAGTTACAAAAGGCATCACTTCCTAATGGGCAGGTCACGCAAGTGTTGGAACTCCCTTCTTTTCCAAAGCAGAGTGTCCATCCGACCTCTCAACCTCAACAACAACAGAGTCAACCACGACAAAGGAACCCAGACCGACGACAGTATCAGAGGAAACAACATGGAAAGCAGTTTAGGCCTCCCAAAGGAAGCGGCACCAGACAAATATGGGTGCCGAAAGGACAAAAAGCACCGAAGGACTCCAACCAAGCAGAGATCAACAAGCAAAAGGCCGAACAGAAACAGAATCGATATCCACCATCCCCTCGACCTTCTTCTACAGGTCCGAGCATCCGACAAATGTGGATCGCCAAGAAGTACCTTACCCATAGACCCACGCCCACGCAGATTTGGGTACCCAAACCATGTATCATAGCTCAACCCATAAGCCATGTAATATATAATCCTCACAAATCTTTCCATCCCTTGATACCACCACACCCGATACCACCTTTTACCCCTCAGCAGAAACCCACCACCCACTCCAAGATCCTTAGGAAATGGATACCGAAACGTGTCCAACCGTCTTCCCCTAACCCATTGTCTAACTACCCCCCGACTAACATACAACCTTGTACTAAATCACTAACCTTTAAACCTTGTATAAATTCACACACCATCATCACACACCACTCGTAATCTCATCTCATCAAGAAATGTATGCATGATCTGAAACGTATAGGTGTCTAGAGACCTGCACTAGTGCTGCAAGAAACATTGCATCCATCACATCACAGCACTTGGCTACACGGGTTACGCATCAGTTATGGAAAGGGATTGCGGTCTCACTTTAATGGGATCATGATTAATTTCCATGCTAATGTGTTAATCTTTTGTAGCAGATCTTTCTCACTAGCACACCAGCCACCATGCAAACCGACGAAGGAACATCAGGAGCAGGCCCCAGTGTAGCGGCAGTACCACTCAACGTGCTACGAGCAGAATCCCACCCGACTGCTCAACCGCCGGAATTTCAGGGATTTCCAGGGCCAATGCCTATCGACAACCCACCCATGGGCTACACCGAAAAGATACACAGAAACTCTCATTGGTTTCAGGGCCTTGTAGGACCCCTTGCGGACGCGGACTTTATATTCGAATCCTCTCTGACATTTGATGACCGCACGTGGGGAAAGTACCAGTTTTTCTCTAGAGAGTTCGAAGCCCTACAAAGCACCCAGGATTTAACTCATGTTTGGGCCAGAGCAGGCTTCACAGAGTATTTCAGTGACCCCCTGCCCAAACCGGATTTTTACAGGTGCTATTACTTAATCACTACCTTACTGGCATCAGAGAATAAGGACATCCCAGGAACCTTCATATTGCCTACTCTAGTGGATGATCCACCTTACAAAAGATTTTATCTCTCTAAGGACTTAATCAGAGCAGCCATCAAGATTCATGGAACCCACACACCCACAGATCGAGAGAGATTGATTCCAGAACCGATGAAACGTGGGGATGTCACGAAGTGGGAGGAGATTTCGGCCATTACACTTGAGCTGTCAAAGCCACTAAGGATATGCATGCAACATTTCGCATTCCCAGCTCAGGACAGATTTACCATGCCCCATAAACGAATCTGGTTCGGATTGTATTTGGCATGTACGGGACCTCAAACAGTTGATCTGGCAAGCTGGATCATAGATCAAATGTATCTGGCACAGCACAGATGGGAGCGCAAGAAGGTGCTTAACGGATGTTGTGCGCTCACTAGAATTGTGTATATGTGTTTGGCTTATGACTTGCCAATTGAGCGTGCACTAACAGGAGAAGAACTGAAGGCATTCAAGGGCACAACGAAGAAAGCCAGGAAGCCCAGTAGGACACGGGCAGGTAAGCGCATGCGAGGCACCATCCCCTGCCTTCAAGTGCCAGAGTCGCCATCACCACAACCATCTCCAGAGCGACCACAGACAGAAGCTGCTCCCACTGTACAACCTATTCGCATACGGTTGTCCAGACCAGTGATTACAGAGGCCACCACTAGTACCGCTGCACCTCAGGCAGCTGCCACCTCAGAACCCACCACCACAACAGCAAAAGCTCCCACCACTATTGGTGCGGAAGCGTTTTCTTTCCCGATACCACATATGGAGGCCGACCCCATAAACACGACATTTGATTTTGAGATGCCTGATGCATTCTCAAACGAATTCCAGTATTCAGAAGCACAACTGTTCTCCTAGGAATATGAACGTCCCAGCTACCCTACTACACCGCGAGATTTGCCACAGGGACAAGCTGTGTCGGGCTCTGAAGAAGAAAGAACCGAAACAGACGACGATCAAGGTGACGATGAAGCCAGCCAGGGCTCACATGACGAACAGACAGAGGGCCAAGGCCAACAAACCGACACACACGGCGACACCAGCACATATGAAGATGAGACTTTCGAAGCCGCAGCGTACACACTGGCTATAAAGAAATTATATCGTACCATGGAGAAGGTCTGGGCACGAAAGAAGTTAACTGAAGAGGAGAGCCAGGCATTAATTGAACAGGAACTCATCTCCGGAGGATTCGAAGACGCATATATCAGAGGGTTCAGAGAGTTAGTCAAATCAGTAGGCTCCCATGAAGCACTCAGGTTTTTACAAAGAAAGCAACTACCACAGTTTGATCCCCGCCGAGTGCGACTACTTTCAAAGCCCGGAGAGTATATTCGTGTACCAACAGGAGCTCAATCCTCAGCACAAGCCAGGGAGGCACGCCTCGCCCCTGAGCGTTCATTAACCGCAGAAACCATCCTTGTAGATTCGCCACCCCGTACCACCATTGTACATACCACTACTATCCTCGAAATAACATCCACCCCTTCGACTCCTCTCTCACCTCATCTTTCACCAACCCATCCCGTATCACCCGCACACCCACCTGCTTTCCCCACATCCACACCTGTACAAAGCAACATAGCCACAACCTCTTCCTTACCCATTCATACCACAATGCCCACACCCAATCCTCCGCATCCATATGTTAACCCCTTCACCCCTTCATCCTTCCCAGCGTTTCCCCCACCTCTAAGACCCCCATTCCCCTTCCTAACCCCACTAACCTTCTCACCAGTCTCACCTCCCCAACCTACCATAACCCCTATTTCCCCGTTTCACCAAGCTGCTCCAACCATCCCCCCTGTAAACTACTCTACATTTGTAAATCCCGTATTCACACCTACACAACCACCCACAATCACACCACTTTTCACAGTCACAACACTAAACACGTCCAATGGCATGGACATATCACCATCCACCTCACCACCACCCACTCCCCTCACAGCACCCTCATATTTAGGCACTTCACAATTTTCCACAATCACCACTGCATCCACTGTCCCAACCCCACTTCCCATTCCCACTGCATCTACTCCCACTACATTCTCATTTAGCACTTCACTACTACTATCGCCCACCATAGACACCGCATTTCAACACATGTTCGCATGCATGACGCAAGTCCGCGATGAGTTTGCATCACTCGGCACCAACTATCAACAGCTGCAGAAAACGACGAACGAATTACAAACGCAGCTTAATTCGTTATCAATTGAGAACGCCTCACTGAACAGCCGATACCAAGATTTACGAGAGGCCTATCACAAGTTAGAACTAGAAAGTGAGGAGAAAACCAAAGAGGCCACCGCGGATTTGGATAACCTACTTAGAGCCCAGACTGTCCGCAATGCAACGCTTACTCGAAATATGGGCTTACTAAGAAGACACTTAGCCGCAGCAAAAGAGGAGAACTAGAGACTCCAAGAGCAAAATAGAGAGAACTTGGAAGCGGCTTTAGATCATCCAGAACAGCCACTAAGTCCGAGCAGATTCAAGGCAATCCCATCTGAGTCGATGCGGATGTTGCTAGACGACCATGTTAGATTGCTCGAGGACTATGATCGTATGAACGAAGAACATCAAAAGTTAAAGGAAGATCACAAACTGCTGCAGCTCAGAGAACCAGCAACACAACAAGTACCAGTAGCAGCAGAATTACCAGCACCTGTGGACCCTGCCCCTGAAGTTTTAGAGGAACTCAACGCACTTCGGGCCCAGGTAACAAATCTTGAATCTAGGATTGCCATCTATGAAGCACCACCAAGGCCAGACTCCCCACCTGAGCTACCAGCTGAGGAAGAAACCGTCACTATCCCGATGGAGGAGACATTTGAAGAGGCATATGAACCGATACCCATCCCAGGCGGACGTGTCACGGCCGAAGGCCAGATGACCTACGAATTACCTACCCCCGCGTGGATGAAGACAGTGGAAGAACTCGGAACGACACACTCGGCCAGAGTAGAGGCACAGCTACATGCCATGGCCATAATTGAAGAGAAAATTTTACAGTCACCATTCTTTGCTCAGTTGGCCCCGCGACGATACATATCTGGGCATGAGCTCCAATATAAACCGTACTTCATGTTAATGGCCGAATACCAGTTAACCATAGAGAAAGAAACAGGCATGAAACCCACGCATGCCACTCAATTCGAGCCAGAGGACTTGCCACCAAGGACGCAGAGAGGTGAAATCCTTCAACCAGACTGGCGCAGAGATTTATTGCAAAACTATCCCGAGATGATGAGCACATGGGTAAAAGGGCCGCTACATTTAAAATTTAACCCATGCTGGGGACCAGTCCCACGACGCCGCTCTTGGACTGCCTTCGCCATTAAGGTACAGAACAATAAGCAGTGCCAAGACTGGCTGAACTATCCCTATTTCAGGCCACCAATCGAGTTACCCACAGTAGGCTACATGATGGCGACGATCCGCCACTGGCTCCCTCGATTAAAACATATGGATGATATTGCCGCGCACATGACTGTCAAAATCTTTGACATGATGCAGATGGTCTTTAAAGTCTTCCGACGCATCAAGGCTCCCCATGTAAACACCCCGGGCTTTGAGCATGGCAATTTTGATTTAGTCTATGATATGAGCACAACGCCATCGCTACGGGTGTGTTACGCCTGGCACTGCAGGATCAAATATCTACCGGCATGTTACAAGCAAACATTCGAAGAAATGTTCACCACCGGCTTTTGGGAGTACCATTCAGAGGTATTTATAAGCAGGCCCACACACTTATTGCAATTATTCGCCTGTGAACGAATGGTGTACTCCACACATTATCAGCTCCCACCACCAGACGAGCCACAACCTATCGATTGGGAGAAACTCGAGGCTGATCTAGCCCGAGGCATTCGTATATCAGAGCACACCCTCGCTCAGGACCTCCTACAGAACTACATCCGGCAGACCTCACAACAAGGTTCTGTCAGGGACGACAGAAGCGAGAGGGAGGGGGGTGTTGGAAGTAGCCAGAGGCACAGACGCCACGGAAGCATGTGAAGACAAAGCAGGGAGCCAGGAGGATCAATTTTTCAAACAAATATATTTCTTATTAATTCTCCAAACATTCAAACAGTGATTATTATCACTAATTGTAACATATGTATCATAGAAAACCACATTTTGTAATCCATAGCTCCATTTTGTGCAAGCCGAGGAGTCCTCGAGCTTGAGGAGCTTAGGTAGAATGCTCGTATCAATTTTCGTTATTTTTAGACATCGTTTACCCTTCCAAATAGCCTCTAGGACCTATTTTTTAACTAGGCCGGTCACTAGATGTGAAACCGGTCAAAACTAGTCTAGAAACTATAAAAAGAGCTAGAGAGCTCATTTTTGAGGTTGGTTCATTTTGGTTAGTGTGAGCATAGAGCTAGTTTGAGCTTGTAAGAGCATTCTTGAGTAATAGAGTTAATTTCCCACCTTCCATTGTGTCTTGCTTGTCTCTTCATTGTGTGTGTGTATGTGTGTGTGCATCTTTGTGCTTCTCACCTTCACTCTCACATCATCTCACGTTCACGATCTTCATATCACTCCTACCTCTCCCACGGATTGACATTAAGGAGGTGAAGCTTCTTAACGTGGTACTTACCATTGTGCTAGAGCAACAGTGATCTTCCAAGGTACATAGGGTGTCTAATACATCCATTGGCAAGCTAAAAGGGCCCACCACATAATCCTGGAGTTCATTTGGCTGGTGTAGATCAAGGATTTTGCAACACCTCTTCATCTACATACCTATCCATCTCTTCACAGTGGTATCAAAGCAAGGTTGGACAACATGGCAGATGCATTTCCTTCATCAATTGACAAATTGGATAGAGGTAACTACTCAGCTTGGTCATTAAGAATGGAAGCTTATCTCCAAGGTAGAAGTTTATATGGTTATGTGGCTAGAGATGAAGTTATGCCAAGTTTCAAGAACAAAAGTCAACCAACACAAGAAGAGTAAGAAAGATTGAGCACATGGTGCTCCAAGGATGCACTTGCAAGATCTTATCTCCTCAACTCTATCTCAGATTTTTTGTTGCCTCACATTAGAAGTTGTAAGACATCTCAAGAAGTGTGGGATGCACTTGAAGCTTTCTTTTCTTCAAGTACCAAAGCTAGGAAGCATCAAATATGGCTGGATTTCACAACTCTCAAGAAAGCTCCCAAACAAAATGTGACTGATTTTGTCACAAAGCTAAAGGACATAGCGGATCAATTGGGAAGCATTGGAGAGGTAATAGATGAAGAGCAAATTGTAAGGCAGGTCATCAATGGCTTGAAGGCAGATGACAAGTGGGAAGCATTCACCACAACTATGGATTTGTACATGGACATGCATGTACCTGATTTCAATACACTCATTGGACAACTACTTACTCAAGAGGCAAAGCTTATAAAAAATGGAGAAAGGTCTAAAGGTAATCAATCTTCAGCTTTATACATTGATAAAAGCAAGTCCAAAGATAACAAAGGAAAGGCAAAGAAAGTGGATGATGAAGTAGGTACATATCAAGCTAACTATGCAGGTAAAGGAAGACATGGCAGAGGTAGAGGAAGAGGAGGTAGACAAGGCAGGGGGAGATCCTAAGACTCCAACCCATGTTCTATTTGTGGACTAACTAATAATACAACTGAAAATTGCTTTAGGAATTCCAGGAATCAAAGAGGCAGAGGATACAATAGAGGAAGTTATCAAGAGGAAGGTTCAACAATTATCATGGAAACTACAACAACTACAATCATTCAAACTATCAAGGAGGCTACAAAGGAAGGAGAGACTTCAATAACTACATAGAAGACTCAAACAAAGAGGATTCATTATTGATCATGAACATGGCTATGCCACAAGGTAAATCTGATGAGCATGTTTTCTACATAGATTCAGGTTGTTCAAATCATGTGGCAGGAAATGTGGCACTCCTATCAAATTTAGAAGATCCAAGGAATAAGCATGAGGTACAAATAGGAGATGACACAAGACATCCTGTGGAGAAAATAGGCAATGTCAAAGCACAATATGGAAACATCAACCTACTCAGTAAGGTACTCTATGTCCCTACCATTACAAAGAATTTGATAAGTGTTGGGCAGATAGTAGAGAAAGGGTTGCAAGTCAGGTTCACAAAAGCAGGAGCATTTGTTGAAGATCCAAGTCAAGGATTCAAAAGAATTGCAAAACGTGAAAAGATAGGTAGATTGTTCACATTTGAATTACAAGACACTAGAAACATTGCTCTCTTTAATTATGGTACTCAGACACTCACAGAATTGGAAGTATGGCATAAAAGGTTAGCACATATTGGTGAAAGGTCATTAAAACAAATTTGCAGGGACCAAAGTGTACTTGGACTCCCTAACTTGTCAAAACAACATATGATTTATAAGTGTAGTGCATGTCAATTTGGAAAGTCTCACACGTTACCATTCATGAAGAAAGGTTATATGCATGGAGATCTCTTGGAGTTGGTTCATACAGATGTATGGGGACCTAGCAAGGAAGCTTCAATATCTGGATCAAGGTATTATGCCTCCTTTATTGATGATTGCAGCAGATGGACTATCCTATTCTTTATGAAACACAAAGATGAAGTTTTTTCATGTTTCAAAAGATATTTGGCCCTTGTAGAGAATCAAACAGGTAAATCACTAAAAAGGCTAAGGTCAGATGGAGGGGGAGAATACTTCTCCCATGAATTTGATTCTTTTCTTCAAGAAAGAGGAATCAAAAGAGAGGTAACTACAAGGTACACTCCTGAGCAAAATGGAGTGGCAGAAAGGAGGAATAGGACAATTGTTGAAGCTGCAAGGTCCATGTTAAACGAAAAGCATTTACCTAATTATCTATGGGCTAAGGCTGTATCTACAGCCCCTTACTTGATTAACAGGTTGCCTTTAGAATCCCTTGATGGGATGACTCCATATGAGGCTTCGAATGGAAGAAGACCAAGCTTAGATCATTGTAAAATTTTTGGAGTTATTGCTTTTGCTCATGTTCCTTCACAGGTTAGAGGCCAGATGGATCCAAAGGTAGAAAGGAGTGTATTTATTGGATATGACAACAATCAAAAGGGCTACAGGTTATACAACCCTGCCAACAAAGGATTCTTGGTAAGCAGAGATGTAGTTTTTGATGAAAACAATTCATGGTATGAAGATTCATGTAGGAAGGTCAATTTACCATATGATCTTGAAGAAGATTTTCCAAAGCTTGGTAGAGAACAACTGAAGATTGAAGAACAAGACACCTCAGAGGATGACGAAGAATCTCAGATGGAAAAGATCAAAGCATGGAAGTCTAAAGGTAAAGCAAAATTGTAGGAACTTGGACATGAGGCATAATCATCACATCATGGCCTAAGAAGATCTATGAGGGAAAAGAAAAAACCAGAAAGGTATGGGTTTGACACCTCACTAGTAACTAAACATTCTATCTACATAGCACAGGACATAAACCAAGAGGAGCCATCATCCTTTGAAGAGGCCAAAGTAAACTAAGAATGGAAGCATGCAATGAAGGAAGAGATTGAAGCACTCGAGGAAAACAACACTTGGGATTTGGTGCCCAAGACTTTATCCATGAAGGTAATAGGCTCAAGATGGGTCTATAAACTCAAGAAGAATTCTGCTGGTTCCATTAACAGGTATAAGGCAAGGCTTGTAGCAAAAGGCTTTGCACAAACTCAGGGAATTGATTATGAGGAGACCTTCTCTCCTGTGGCAAAGATGCCTACTATTGGGGTTTTGCTTAGTATTGCCTCTTCCAAGAATTGGAAAATACTTCAACTAGATGTAAAGAATGCATTCTTGAATGGTTGGATAACAGAAGAGGTATATATGGCACAACCACCTGGTTTTGAGAATCAAGTTTATCCTGATTATGTGTGTAAACTTAACAAAGCATTGTATGGTCTCAAGCAAGCTCCAAGAGCTTGGAATTTCAGGCTTGTTTCATTCTTGCAGGACAAAGGCTTTCAACCAAGCAAGGTAGATCCTTCACTCTTTATCAAAAAGAGTAATTTTGAGGTCATCTACTTATGTGTATATGTAGATGATATTATATTGACACGAAATGATGTAGATGGTATGAAGAAGATCAAAGATCAGATGAGAGAAGAGTTCAAGATAGGTGATTTGGGTTCACTTACCTACTTCCTAGGTTTGGAAGTTGTCTACAAAGATCATGGTTTGTTTCTCACTCAAAGAAAGTACATTAAGGACATGTTGGCACAGTTCAAGATGCAAGATTGTAAGATTGCAGGTACTCCAATGGAGATCAATCACAAATTGAGCTCACATGAAGGTGAACTCATAGAGGACATCACATCATATCAAAGTCTAGTGGGTAGTCTCAACTATGCCACATTGACAAGAGTAGATATATGTTACAGTGTGAGTGTGCTAAGTCAATTTATGCACACACCAAGGAAACCACGTATGGATGCTGCCAAAAGGATTCTCAAGTATCTCAAAGGAACCATAAATGAAGGACTTTATTATCCTTATGTATCTGATTTAGGTTTGAAGCTATTTTCTGATGCAGATTGGGCTGGCTCCAAGGAAGATAGAAGGAGCACTTCAGGTTATCTTACCTTTGCAAGTTCAAAGCTTATTTCATGGTCATCCAAGAAGCAACCCACAGTTGCTCTCTCTTCTATTGAAGCTGAATACAGAGGTCTTGCCATAGCTGCTTAGGAAGCTATGTGGATGAAGACATTATTCAAAGATCTTGGATTGGAGTTTGGAACTCCAACTATTTTTGGTGACAATATGAGTTCTATTCATTTGGCTGCTAATCCTATTTTTCATGCAAGGACTAATATTGAAGTTCATTATCACTATGTACGAGAGAAGGTTCTAAGCAAAGAGATTCAAATATCATATGTGTCCACTCATCAACAATGTGCAGATATTCTAACCAAAGCATGGATGGTACAAAGCTCTGCAAATTCAAGGCTATGATTGGTTTGCAGGTAATCTTGGAAGATTGAAGACCTCAAGCATACTTGGCTTGAGGGGGAGCTGTTGGAGAAAATCTATGACAAGCCTAAGTATTGGCTTGAGTCCCACAAAGTCATAGAAGAAGCTTTAAAATGAAGACTATGTAAAGCTCACTTGTGAACTACCTCTTGTAACTTTTGAAGACTTTACTTAATGTAAAAGTGAAAGAATCTTAAGTGGTTGAGTCCACTTGATCAAAAAGGGAAAGAGGAGCCATGAATTCGTGATTTGTGGTAGGTAGAGAATCAAATCAATCACTAATTGATTGGAGAGTGATTGAGGGAAGTTAGCCTCCCAAACTCAACTATAAATAGATGGCAGCTTTAGTCGTGGTTAGAGAGACCTATGTGAAGACCTCCAAGAGCTTAGCTTTATGCCATATCAAGGTGTGATTCCAAGGCACACATATGTATCAGTAAGTCCATTGTATTGTACAAGCAATATACTTTCATTTTCATGATCATTTGAGTTCATATTTCCATGTTCTTGTGAAGTGTACTACTCACTGCCATATCTCTCAGTTTTCTCAGTGAGATTGCAGAGATGGTTTCTCTGATCTTGGTGCATCATTTTCAGTGATTTAACTTGGTAAAGATAGATCTATAAGTTTATTATATGCTCACCAATTTTCATTTCATTTGGGTGTTTCAATCTTGAGTTATGTTCAGTTGAAGTCAACACTGTATGTTCATTTTCACTTCTTTGTCAGGTACCCGACTTTTTTACTCATCTTGTCAGAGCTGTTTCTTAGCGTGTACTTACCCAAATTCAATGATTTAAAAATACTATCTAGTATAAGCATATAAATTTTCATAATCATTGGATTCTTAAATCTTGAGTTATGTTCATTTTTCTGCTCACTGGTCTCATTACTGTAGCAGCCCGTGAAAATCTGGATGATGTCCTCACTTGTTAAACATCATTCTCAGTGTGTGGTTCATTATTTTTTATGAGATTACCCTTGAAAGTTAGCTCTTGAAGTTAACTAGACTTCCCCAAGAGGAATTAAGCTAATTGTTGCTGTGCTCAAAGAATTATGCAAAACACTGGACAGGTGAATGAACCAAAATAGAGTTCTTCACCTGTGAGCGAACTCCAACTTATCTGTTTTGATCTATCTTTTTGAGAGTGATCTTCCAAGGTACATAGGGTTTCTAATACATCCATTGGCAAGCTAAAAGGGCCCAACACATACTTCTGGAGTTCATTTGGCTGGTGGAGCATGCTTCCTGGGCACACAAGGGCAACCAGGGAAGGAGAGTTAAGGTTTGAGATTCTCAACTTCCACTTTCAATTCCTAGCTTAGGCTAAGAATGCAAAGTGTTGGAAGTACTTTAGGGCAACAATAGGCACGAGACAAGTTAAAGACTATCTAAGAAATCAAGTTCAAGTCAAAAGATAACCTGTGTGTGACCGATAATTGTAAAGGAAAGAACTTAAGGTGGTACGATCAACTTAAAGTGTGAAAATTAACTCAAGTATTCCTGATGACCCAAAATCAGACAAGATCCTAAACACCATAACAAAATAAAAAGAATCTAGTGATTGATAAGAACGATCATTAATGAGGTTGTACTTGGGAAAAATTGGGGTTGTTTAATCAGGCATATGAACCTTAGATCAGGACGACACCTAGGGAGAGATAGACAAAGTCTTATGTCTTTAGAGGCTAGTCTCAATCATATTGCTAGGTCTTGGGCCCAGCAGTTGAGCAATTATTCGCACTACCCTAGCTTTGAAACTAGCGAATCAGAGATGTCTCATGGTATGGAGAGACCCATAGGAAGCTCAAGTGTGCCCTACTTACAAAGGGTCGAAGGCCCTTACAAGATACAACTCGAGTACCTTAGGACCAACGGATTGGGTGCATGCATCTATGAGGACGGCCTAGGAAGATCTATGGTCCATATCAAAAACCCAGATCAACCCATTGGACTAGAACATCCAACAGTCACGTTTGGAAATGGTGCATATTTGGACAAAGAAGGAACCATGTATGTGGTCACCACCTACCCAGATAGGACAGATGAGTTTGGTAATGTGATCCCAAAAACAGACATAGATGATCTAGAGCAAGGAAACATAGGTGGAGAGCCTAAAACACCTCGAGGCAAATCAGTTCTTACGAGAATTATCACACCAGAGTGGATTCCCCAGGACAATAAGAGCATAGATCTGCTCTTGAACCGAGAAACCGATGAAGCCTTTTGGAGGTATAAGCCTGATCAACCGACTGAGGTAGGAATGATCACAATCTATGAGTTCAAAGATCTTGATAGCCAGGCAAAGTGACTTATTTAGACAATACTTCAAAGAGGATCTTTGTGGTCTTAGAACATGGTAGACATGCCTACACTTGGAAGGGTGAATTTATTTTTCTCCAACAAAGATCTAATGTCTCTTACGGCCACCAAGGAGCTAGAACATCCCAAGCTCATGGAGCTCATAGGGACAGAAATAGAGATAGACCAGAAGTAAGCTTTGCCAACCCTTTGGGAAGAGAAAGGATGAGAACAGAGACGGATAGAGAAGAAACTGAGAGACCTAGAGCCCTAAGAAACCAATAAATGCTGATGATTTTCCTTTACCAAGGCCTAGAGAACACACTAGAACTTTGAGGCCAACCCAGCTAGTTAAGTCCATGAAGAACTACTTCGATGGCACTAGAGACCCCTACGATCATGTGGCCGAGTTTAGGCAAGTCTTGAGAGCTGAACAAGTTGAGGATCTATTCACACAATACAATGCCTTTGGTCTTACCCTTAGGAACACCGCCCTTACATGGTTTCAACCACTAAATGGGAGACAATTCAGGAACATAGACCAACTTCTAGAGGCATTCATTACTGAATTCTCTAAGAGTGGGATACGACATAATACCTCCTCATTGATTGATAGCTTCAAACAAACACCTCAAGAGACAGTTAGACTTGCAAGAAGAAGATTTAGGGAATACTTAGAGAGTCTACCTACTCTAGCCAAACAAGTCGCATTATTCTTAGACGGTTTATTGAGTACCCAAATTGAGATCATATGTGTACCTGAAGGACCCTAGAACCATAGAAGAATGCATACGCCTGTGTATAGACATTGAGGATAATCTAGGAGAGGAGTTGGAGCTTTCAAAAATCTACAAGGATTCAGATAGCTCTAGTAGCCTCACTTCCAGTCAATCCACGTCTATCGAGGAACTTGCAGAGAAGGTAGCTCAAAAACTAGGTGTCTCTAGCAAACAAATCCCAAGATTTGCCCCAGTTAAGCGGTGATATACTTGTGGAGGTGACCATATGGCGAATGTATGTCCCATTATGGCTCAACCCCAAGTGAATCTCAGTAGCTAGTGCTGCACCATAGAACGGGGATACACTAATCACACCAAAGAATTGCCCATACAATAAGCAAGTGGTTAGGCAAACCTACCCTCAGCCATACCCTCAACAGGGAAGATACCAGAACCAATACCCACCACAGTAATATGGTAGACCTCAACAACCCTATCAGCAACCCCACCAAATCCAGTAAAGGGCTCAGCCTGTGTTAGCTCAACAACCTCCGAAGAGGACCGTGCTTCAGATGTCAGGGAGATCACTTCATTCGTGATTGCCCTATACCTACCCCTGCTCAACCCCAAACTGTGGCAATTCAAGGTGTTAGCTCAGGAAATGGTTGTTTTATGCACTAATGTGTTGCTATTTGGCAGGAGAAGATGTTTGATTTTAGGTACTTGAAGAGTGATTAGATGATTGATGGGAAGTATCTCGAGGTTACGTGATGACTTTTTGGTTAGAGAGGAATGTGGTCCAGAGGGCACCATAAAGCTTTCACATCAGAGGGGATGAGGTCCATGTCCCTGCTGTAGAACCACAAATAGTTGGAATTTTTGAAGGCATAAATACTTGGGACATGAAGCTAAAAGTCATTGAAGATAGAATGTTACAAATAAATGGTGAGGTGCATCGAGTGTGACGGACATAATAGGGGTCTCTAGCTGCATATTCTCAAGTGAGAATTTTGCAAGTGGATATGAGGAATTTCTGGCGGATGAAGCAAAGTCAAATGATTCGTATATAAATTTAGGAAGCAATGTTGAAATATGTGTGGATAACCTAGCTCTTGAGCTCGAACAATACTCTGAGGGAGAGATGGAGGATGAAGAATGTGAAACAAATGATGAAGAGCTGGAAGAAACTATAGAACAGGTCAAGGTTATGCAAAACTTGAACTTGGAACACAACCTGGCGTTGATGGTTTTGACCAAAGTTTTTTGTGCGCCTTCTTGATGCAAACATTTTCATTGGTACTGTGACATTCATTTCAAAGCAATCGGGTGTAGGAGACGATGCACAGACTCAGAAGTTGCCAAAGGTTGTTCAATTTGTTTCTTTTTGCAGGCGGCTGTCAGAAGTCAATCCGTTTCTTTTTGCAGGCCGTTGTGTGTGTTTGTCCTCTGTGGGGAGGGGGGCTGCTTCTTTTCGTCCGCTGAACAAGAAAGGGCAAAAGGGGGAGGTTATCTTTTGTTTTTTGTTTGGTTCTCTTGAGCAGGTACACGGAGGATATAGAAGAGGGGGAAGATTCAGCAGCACTCTCTCTCTCTCTCTCTCTCTCTCTCTCTCTCTCTCTCTCTCTCTCTCTCTCTCTCTCTCTCTCTCTCTCTCTCTCTCGGCGTGGTGGGCGACAACTCAGAAACGGAAAGGGGGAGAATTCTGAGTGCGGGAAGGATTTTTTTCCGCTGGCTCTCGTTGGCTTGCTAGGATCCTTCAGGCCAGGGGGATTTGAAAAGAAGGAAAAGTGTGTTCTGTGGTGCTGTTCTGCAGGACTGAGTGGAAGGCAACAGAGGCGATGGAGGATTTTGTCTAGAGTCGCACAGAGTTTTTTGGAGAATGTTCCTGAAGAGAGTTCTTCAAGGCGGACAACGGCAGGCGCCAAGGAGAAAAGAAGATGAAGCTGTTTAGTTTGGATAGAACAGAGAGGAATGGGGAGAAGGAGTCGTCACTTCTTGGGAACAATCGGCAGAAGGGGGGAGATCGTCGGAGGCATGGCCTTCGTTGCTGAGCTACAAAGGAAGAAGCAGGTGTGCACAAAAAGGAGGAGAACTAATGTTTTGGGGCGGAAAAGATTTTCAGCAAATGAAAACGGCATCCGAAAGGAGGAATAGTGGACTGTTCTGGGGGAAGAAACGCTTAATTACGGAGTTTTGAAAGGCTGTAAGGGAGAATGGAGTCATTTATTGACTGTGGAAACGTATTTCCAAGATGATATCTGCATGCGCGCAACCAAGTGGTTGATGATTCTAGTGAAATTGATCTTAACTGAAGATATTACGCTCTACAATACGTCTTTGCTGATTCGCACAAGAGGACGATCAGAGAGCACGATTGTACATCTGTGTTATCATGATGGTGGATCATATGCATTCTGGCTGCGCTCAAGAATTCTGATAGCAATCTTTTGACACCAACGTTCTGTAATTTTGGCCTCAATAAATTTCTGCTAATGTCTGTTCTACTGCGGAGCACTCCAATGAAGAAAAGGATGTTAATGGTGAAACCATGATCATGCGCAAAAACACTAGAGAGGCTGCATAGCAGGAGGGAGAATAATCAACTCTAACATCATGTCTGCAGCTGCTATCATCCGTACCTTTTGTTATATATCTGCCACAACATTGATAATTGAATAGTAAAGTTCTGAAGCATTTTTGTTTTGAAACAATGCATCTGAGCTGCGTGCGTCTCATTGGAGGAGGCATTGGAGTTGGATTGGTTTCAACAAAATTCTTTGGTGCAGTCCATAAAATGGAGAATGCTGTGCCCTGATTCCTCAAAGGCTGAAATTTGATTTTTATCTACGGGACGCAACCCATGCTTCTCTGCTGAACTATGGATTCTGCTTCAAAGTTATACTGACAGAAGTGTAAGCAAGATGATGACGTTACAGGAGGAGCAGCTGCGGGAAGTACTACAGTGCTGCTGGATAATTGGACTACCTTTGAGAACGCAAGGCTATCTTACATCAACATTTTGATATCAGACCTTGCACTCAAAGATAGTTGGCTGGAGTTTTTTACATGCTAGTGCGCTGAAGATCTTGAATTCAAAGAACTTGTCCAGGTCTGTTCTAATTGCTAATAGATGTATTGACTGTATGGGTAGTATGACGAAGGGAAAATTGAGAAATGTGGAGCACTCAAGGACACTGGTTCTAATCCCAATAGTATAGTGGAAATAGAGCATCTAAAATTAGGAGAATAACATGTTGAAGGACCATCCATATGAGAGATTCTGCTTGCAATTCCTCAACCTCATGTGCACGTCATTATCTGCTTAGATACCATTTTGAATGGAACATGGAAACCATATGTAACAGAGTCGAGCAGAGTCAATTGCACTGAACATAAAGATTGTTTGCTGGCATTGCTTCAACTGGGAAGAGTTTTTATTTCTGCATGAATCTAATGCACACCTTTAAGAAAAAAACGTTTTTATGATAGTTCTCTCAAAAATTTACGGGTAAGTCTGCTGAGTGCATGTCAGGGCCTCACCTTTTACTTTGAGAACCAGTCTTATTGCACTTTGCATGCTCTAGGCACACTTGGATTTGAAAAATGAACTCATCGTACAATATCGGATTTCATCGCTGCCACATGAAACTTGGACTTCAATCGAGCTGAACATGCTCAATGTTCTCTATCCTCATCCTTCGCCTTCTAAACATCATTTGTTGCATCTTGGGTGCATTGACTGACGAATAATAATATACAGACAAAGGAAGGAATGAACAAGAATATATTTTGAGGGTAGCCAATGATATTTAACCATATATGTCTGACTAAGGAGTACAACACCTTGAGAACATCAATATCGGCATGATTTTATATAGTTTCTTGAGGAAGATCATTTTCCCAAAAATTGAAGTTTTCAGGTGGAAACGCAAGATGTAGGTGAGAGATGAAGGGAGAAAAAGTATGTGTGAATGTTCAATGACTTTTGACTTGCGTGCGATCTGTATCATGAGTATTGTGTATTGCTAAATGTTAGTGACAGTCCATGTGAATAATTGCTTGTGGTTGTACGCAGATGGAGGGGGGAGAGAAAAAGGAAGTGCGTATGTAAGTGAAAGGGAATTAGGGAGAGAATGTGTGTATAAGTGTATGTGTGCGGGTGAGGAAGAGTGTGTGCCAATGAGAGTGCATGAGTGGGAGAATAGGTGCAAGGGTACATGTTTGTGAGAGAGAGAAAGTGTGTGTGTAGGGGTAAACTGGAGAGTGAAGAAAGTGGGTGAGAATGTGTGTGTAAGGGTGATGGAAAGTGGGTGAAAAAGGAAGCAAGAGTGAGAAAAAGTAAGGAAAAGGAGGAAGAGAACGAAAGGAGAACGCGAGGAAGCAAGAAGAGAAATCTCGAAAATTAATCCACAAGTTTGGGTCCCTGCTCACGTGCATATAAGTGTTTCCTTTCCCCCTCTTCCACGAATACATTCGAGGGGAATTAGTGGACTTGGAGTAAGAAAAAGTGGCCGAGTGCCAGTAAATTGGGCAACCCATAAGTGCATTTAAGACATTTTCCCTCGGGTGAAGAGCTTTAACATTTTGGTGCATTTGCCGTGAAAAGCTTGGCACGTCTCTATAAGAGAGTGCCATAGGTTCGCCTAGCGCCACATGTTGGCCGAGCTTGCGGACCCAAGATCTAGTACATGAGCAAGGGGAGCTCATCCTCAGGAGCAACACAAACGCAAAGAGAGGAATGCGCTTAGAGAAGAGCCCTTGAAAGAGAAAGGAAAAGGTGGGAGTTGCAAGGTGAGTCGACCTCGACTAGCTCGAAGAAATCTGCCAGAAACGTGTACTCCGGTAGGAGAGTCGCGAATCAAGTGCAAAAGTTTGAAGGAGGGATCCTGAGGCCGCGTGCACTAAATTTCTGGGATCAAAGTGATAGTGACATCACATCTCTGTTTGAAATGGCTCAACGGATTTCGGTTCATTTGGGGGACTTCACCAAGTTCTCAGGTGCTTAGGACAAGGATCCTGATAGTTTTATCCAACTATTTGAAGTTACTTGTGAGGCCAATGAGGTAGTTGACCAGGGTCAAAGGTTGAGGATCTTTCCGGCTACTCTTCGTGATGAGGCAGCCAACTGGTATGGGAATCTGACACCACAAGAGCGTGGAACTTATCAGATGCTCAAGGAAGCCTTCTTGGAAAAGTTTCGATGACAAGGTTTCCAAGATAGATTGGCCCAGCAGATGGATTACCTGCGACAGGGAGTTAATGAGAGCATTGATAACTACATTCAGAGAATGGAAACCTTGGTAAGAAAGATGGGCACGAATGCCCCGAACGATGAGACATTGAAGAGAAGGTTCATTGCAAGATTGAGAGATCCTACAGTGCAACAGCATATTAGCCTGACATGACCGACAACTTTAATAGATGCTAAGGAACAAGCAAGGCTTTGGGAGGAAGTACAATTATGTCAACAGAGGAAGATGGAGCTCTTATACGAGCCAATGGGAGGCCAAGGAAACACACCGATGAAAGATCCTGGCCAAGGAAGTCCCGCATTGACGACCCCAGATTTTGTAGCTGTCACTAGCATGCCAGGCGAGGTGAAGCCTGCGCTGACTGAAGAACGAGTATTGGAGTTAGTCACCCAAGCTATAAAAGCTGTCACAATGACCCAGGAAACATACACAGTAAAACCAGAGGTAACTACAAACCCGAATCAAGTGTTTAGATCGAATACATGGTGTGGAAAGTGCCATGGTTACGGTCATTTGGCTTTAGAATGCCCTACAGTCTCGAGAGTATTCACAGATAGATCGCCACCTAGAATGCGTTGCACTTTTTGCGGAAGGACCAATCACACGGAAGACCGATGTTACAATAAGAGGGCCTATGAAGAGAAGACCATGAAATCGGGAGATACAAGAGAAAGATCCTACACGGGATTGCCTGCTCAAAGTATCCCACCTACATCTCATTGGGAAAACAGACAAACTTATGGATAAGGTGCTCAGGGTCAAGGAGAAGACTATTCGAGAGGAGTCGCACGTGATCAAAGAAGAGATGGTCCAATCCAGTGTTGGAGGTGCCATGGCTTTGGCCATACTCAATCTAGATGTCCAAACGAAAAGAAACCAGTTGATTATACCCCGCTATTTAGGTACTGTAGTGGAGAGGGCCACTTTGATGAAGATTGTCCAAAACGAAGAGCTGCCACTGGCAAGGATAAGGGGCCAGTAGGGTCCTCAAATTATGTTGAGACTCAGATGCATTCCACATCGAGAGCTCAAGATCACGTTCCTACGATCGGAGTAGTGTTCAAGACACCGAATCCTCAAGAAGGCTCTAGCTCGTCAATGCACTTTGTGGATGCTTACCAGGCCAAGAAACCGCATAAAGAGCCAATTGTGGCAGTAGTCACAAGGACTCAAGAGTATATGAAGAAACATTGAGAAGGCGAAAGCGAAAAAGCTAGCCAGGTGAAGATACCCGAACATGGAGAGGTAGAAAACCAAGTTGGGGGATTTGCTGAGCAGCAAGAGTTTGAGGATGTGGAAGAGATAGAGATTCTTCCACCAGTGACCAAGGAGTTTGTGCCAAGCATAGCACCATTCCCTGAAAGATTAAGGGTTCCAAAGTGTAAGAAGGAAAGACAAAGTTCGGAAGAAGTTGACATTGTAAAACTGTTGGCTGACACGGAAGTCACGTTGGACATTGGCACATTGCTAAAATGTTCACCTGTATATAGGAGACAATTCTACAACGAATATATCAAGAAGCTGAGGAAAGCTCGACATAAAAAGAGACAAGATAAAGATGTCCAAGGAATGATTCAAAGTATTATGATGCAAATTGATTTGAATGCTCCAGCTGTGACAGTCAAGATTAAAGGGTATGCAGTCCCCGGTGCTCAGTTAGATAGTGGAGCCGCAGTCAACCTTATGACTGAGTACATGATGAAAGCTTTGGGCCTCAACCACATGGAAGAAACTCCGATGTCCTTGAGGATGGCAGATCAAACGCAAGTAAAGCCTGTAGGTCTTTTGAAGAATGTAAGCACCGTTGTGGGCGGTCTAGAATTTAAAGTTGATTATCTGATAGTAAGACCAAGGACCTCAGAGGCCACCTTCTCGATCTTCTTGGACGGCCATGGCTTATGCAAGCCAATTGTGTGCATGAATGGCATACAGGTTTCATTTCTATAGGGCCAAAGTCTGATCGGATTCAAATCCAAGTATCTCCAAACTCGACCGAGAAGAAGAAGATAATAATAGTCGATGAGATGGAAAAGAAATCAAAGGAGAAAGTAAGGCAAGATATGGCATGAGCTAGGTTTTCTTTGAACACGGACACCTACAAGAATCTGCTTCAAGACGGGTTCAACTTGGGGCTCTCCAAGAAGCAAGACAGGAAGATGGGAGAGTATCAAAATCCATTGCTCTATAAAGACGTTTCCGATCAAGAACTGCTAGGATGGTTGGCAAGTACAGGCGAGGCTGAGTGCTATACAATGCACATCAACCCGGTGGAGAAGGAGAAGAAAATGAGCCAGGTGGTGGATCCTCATGCAAGGAGGGAAAACTCTTTGAAAAATAGAAAATGCTCTTTTGGAACTCGTAATCGAGGATATGATCAAAAGTTGACAAGGAACCAACACAGTAAGCAGTCGTCTAGTACCAGGAGAGTACATGATGCCATGAGCAAGGGTACATGCTAGGAAGAGCATGAAAGCAAAGGTAGATCAAGGAGAGAAAAGTGGTGTGTGGATCACGACAGTTCTAGTAAGGAATTAGTTGATCGAAAGGAGAACCTCTTGAAAGCAAGAGATAAGGAAGAACCAAACTGATGGTAAAGAGAGGATTTTCAGACATGAAGCATTGGAGAAAGAACATGCATTAGGAAATGCACCAGAAAAGAGTACAGTGAGTAAAGTGCTTCATGCAAAGAAAACGTGTAAGAATGGCGATGGCCGAAAGGGCTTAGGATTGGCCCATGCCGAGGATGCCAGAGTTATTCGAAGGAGGTTTGAGTGGATAAGATGCCAGGACAGCGAGCAGAACGTACAAGGATCCATAGGTGAATGTGCATGGAAAGGACTTCGAGTGAGCTGTTGGATGATGGCACTTTTTTGTGTGATTTGGATGTTCGTACGAGAGATGTGTGGTTGGATACGAGAACGAAGCGAGAAGGCCTTTCTCTACTTGTTCATTCAATTTACCTTTTGTTTGTTGGAATTGCAGAAACTGGTAAACCAAGTGTGTTACTATGCAGGATCACTGAGGACTAGGCGACCGATGGCTGATCAAGTATACTAGAGTGCTCTGCTCGACCTTGTCGTATATTTTTTAGATCAAGCATTAGAAAGCATGGAGATATCGGTTGAGAGCTTGTGGACAAACTATGACGTGGAGGAGGCACACTGGCTTGTACGCTTTTGGAATCAAGGTATGGACATTGACTTTCCATTTCCCAAATTCGAAGCGTATCTACTTAGTTGGGCTGGATATGCCAAGGATCGGTACTTCTACTTCGACATCACGATGGAATTGCCTAACGAGGTAAATGATATCTAGTGGGCTTGGGCAAACCTGTTAATGATAGGTAGTGATGACGGAGCTCCTGAAGTTGAGTCGGACTCGCCCTAAGTAAGTCGTCGGGATGCGAGTATGAGGTGAGGCTATATGAGACATCCAGGAGACCCACATTCTAGATCATCTAAGGATAGGTATATAAGGGACCAAGGCATAGCCGGTTGTAGTTGCCTAGTGAAAAGTCAAATCGATGAATACATATGTAGTGTCTGTAATTGAGAGAATGGAGTGAAGAGGTGGTTGATCTGTCAAAGGCTAGAGTGTGTATGTTTGCATGCATGTGTGGGAAAAGTGGGGAACATTCCTTTCTTCCTCTCCCTAATTCTCAGGACTGGGGAAATTTAATTAACTATGAAAAAAGAGGAAAAAAGAAAGAAAGAAAGAAAGAAAAAAAAAACATTGTGTTGTTGTGATTGTACCAACGCGCTATGGTGGGCTAGTAGGTGGGTGGATTTATCCTAGCCTGGTGGTTAGGACCACGAGCCGCAGATAGTTCGCCATAGGCTTGGGATGTATATGTTTGTGTCTTAGCTACGCGCCATAACGGGTTGGTAGGTAGGTGGAGCCATCGTGGCCGGGTGGTCACAACCACGAGCTGTATCCATCTTCGTTATGGGCTAGCTTTATATGTTATGTGTTATCATTCTGTGATTGTGTGTTGTGCGCTGTGTTGCATTGGTAGATGGGTGGGATCAACCTGGCCGGGTGGTCAGGGCCACGAATCGCATCCAATGTCAACGTAGGCCAACGTGTGAATATAAATAACATTTACATATGAAATTATTCCCCACTCCTGAGGGGGAAAGAGAGAGAGGAGAGGGCGACGATCGCTTGGAAGGGAACGTTATTTGCTTGTGTGATTGGTATGGTGGCTTGTGACAGATCAGCTCACTCTGAATCAACATTCTCAAAGGCACGGATACTTTCTATGTACTTATGGATGAGACCTTTAGCGAGGTAATGCAACGGTCTTGCTTTATAACTTGTGTGCTCTATCCAAGGGTTTTCCAGTGCGTGGGGCACTCTTGGGTTTTTATGTAGGTCTTGACTTGTACTCGAGTCTCGATGACTTTTGTAGGACGATGATGGGGATTCTTCGGAAGTGCCTCGTCATGGAATAATTGTACATAGCGAATAGTAGGTGCAATAAAGGGGTATGCATTTTGGGGTATGTTGCATCTCCTGTTGGATTCATTTTAGTTGTTGTTGTTTATTTTGGTACTTCTGTTTCTGTTTTTTTGCAATGATAGTTGCATGTGTAAAACATGGAAAGGTATGCATGTGTTATTTTGGTTGAGACTATTCTCATAATGGAATGCATGAGCAATTTGATGCATGTTGGAAATGGAGTTGCATATATGTGCATGTTCTTGGATCATTTTGGAAGTGAATGATTTGTATGTATTCATGAGTGATTTTTTAGCACTAATAGCTTCAATGAGTGCAGGTCCAGTTGGAATGATGGCTCAATGAAAAGGTATGCGAACCAATTATAAACTGACATGTTCATTTGATTGGATTATGTTGCAGCAAGAAGGGCTCGTCGAGGACGACTTCACAAATAAGAAGAGGGGAGTATGTTAGCTCAGGAAATGGTTGTTTTAATGTGTTGCTATTTGGCAGGAGAAGATGTTTGATTTTAGGTACTTGAAGAGTGATTAGATGATTGATGGGAAGTATCTCGAGGTTACGTGATGACTTTTTGGTCAGAGAGGAATGTGGTCCTGAGGGCACCATTAAGCTTTCACATCGGAGGGGATGTGGTCCATGTCCCTGCTGTAGAACCACAGATAGTTGGAATTTCTAAAGGCATAAATACTTGGGACATGAAGCTAAAAGTCACTGAAGATAGAATGTTACAAATAAATGGTGAGGTGCACCGAGTGTGACAGACATAGCAGGGGTCTCTAGCTGCATATTCTCAAGTGAGAATTTTGCAAGTGGAGATGAGGAATTTCTGGTGGATGAAGCCAAGTCAGATGATTCGTATATAAATTTAGGAAGCAATGTTGAAATATGTGTGGATAACCTAGCTCTTGAGCTCGAACAATACTCTGAGGGAGAGATGGAGGAAGAAGAATGTGAAACAAATGATGAAGAGCTGGAAGAAATTATAGAACAGGTCAAGGTTATGCAAAACTTGAACTTCGAACACAACCTGGCGTTGATGGTTTTGACCAAAGCTTTTTGTGCGCCTTCTTGGTGCAAACATTTTCATTGGTACTGTGACATTCATTTCAAAGCAATCGGGTGTAGGAGACAATGCACAGACTCAGAAGTTGCCAAAGGTTGTTCAATTTGTTTCTTTTTGCAGGCGGCTGTCAGAAGTCAGTCCGTTTCTTTTTGCAGGCCGTTGTGTGTGTTTGTCCTCTGTGGGGAGGGGGGCTGCCTCTTTTCGTCCGTTGAACAACAAAGGGCAAAAGGGGGAGGTTATCTTTTGTTTTTTGTGTGGTTATCTTGAGCAGGTACACGGAGGATATAGAAGAGGGCGAAGATTCAGCAGCGCGCTCTCTCTCTCTCTCTCTCTCCGCGTGGTGGGCGACAACTCAGAAACGGAAAGGGGGAGAATTCTGAGTGCGGGAAGGATTTTTTCCACTGGATCGCGTTGGCTTACTGGGATCCTTTAGGCCAGGGGGATTCGACAAGAAGGAAAAGTGTGTTCTGTGGCACTATTCTGCAAGACTGAGTGGAAGGCAACAAAGGCCATGGAGGATTTTGTCCAGAGTCGCATAGAGTTCTTCGGAGGATGTTCCTGAAGAGAGTTCTTCAAGGCGGACAATGGCAGGCGCCAAGGAGAAAAGAAGATGAAGCTGTTTAGTTTGGATA
The DNA here is from genome assembly GCA_020310875.1 of Ceratopteris richardii. Classification (NCBI taxonomy): domain Eukaryota; kingdom Viridiplantae; phylum Streptophyta; class Polypodiopsida; order Polypodiales; family Pteridaceae; genus Ceratopteris; species Ceratopteris richardii. The sequence goes on along the minus strand of CM035439.1, from coordinate 139,329,166 downwards.
GAATAGAGAGGAACGGGGAGAAGGAGTCGTCACTTCTTGGGAACAATCAGCAGAAGGGGGGAGATCGTCGGAGGCACGGTCTTTGTTGCTGAGCTACAAAGGAAGAAGCAGGTGTGTGCAAAAAGGAGGAGAACTAATGTTTTGGGGTGGAAAAGATTTTCAGCAAATGAAAATGGCATCCGAAAGGAGGAACAGTGGACTGTTCTAGGGGAAGAAACGCTTAATTGCGGAGTTCTGAATGGCTGTAAGGGAGAATGGAGTCATTTATTGACTGTGGAAACGTATTTCCAAGATGATATCTACATGCGCGCCACCAAGTTGTTGATGATTCTAGTGAAATCAATCTTAACTGAAGATATTACGCTCTACAATACGTCTTTGCTGATTTGCACAAGAGGACGATCAGAGAGCACGATTGTACATCTGTGTTATCATGATGGCGGATCGTATGCATTCTGGCTGCGCTCAAGAATTCTGATGGCAATCTTTTGACACCAAAGTTTTGTAATTACGGCCTCAATAAATCTCTGCTAATGTCTGTTCTACTGCGGAGCACTCGAATGAAGAAAAGGCTGTTAATGGTGATACTTTGATCACGCGCAAAAACACTAGAGAGGCTGCGTAGCAGGAGGGAGAATAATCAACTCTAACATCATGTCTGCTGTTGCTATCATCCGTACCTTTTGTTATATACCTGCCACAACATTGATCATTGAATAGTAAAATTCTGAAGCATTTTTGTTTTGAAACAATGCATCTGAGCTGCGCGCGTCTCATCGGAGGAGGCATTGGAGTTGGATTGGTTTCAACAAAATTCTTTGGTGCAGTCCATAAAATGGAGAATGCTGCGCCCTGATTCCTCAAAGGCTGAAATTTGATTTTTATCTACGGGACACAACCCATGCTTCTCTGCTAAACTATGGATTCTGCTTCAAAGTTATACTGACAGAAGTGTAAGCAAGATGATGACGTTACAAGAGGAGCGGCTACGGGAAGTACTACAGTGCTGTTGGATAATTGGACTACCTCTGAGAACGCAAGGCTATCTTACATCAACATTTTGATATCAGAGCTTGCACTCGAAGATAGCTGGCTGGAGTTTTTTACGTGCTAGTGCGCTGAAGTTCTTGAATTCAAAGAACTTGTCGAGGTCTGTTCTAATTGCTAATAGATGTATTGACTGTATGGGTAGTATGACGAAGGGAAAATTGAGAAATGTGTAGCACTCAAGGATGCTGGTTCTAATCCCGATAGTATAGTAGAAATAGAGCATCTAAAATTAGGAGAATAACATGTTGAAGGACCATCCATATGAGAGATTCTGCTTGCAATTCCTCAACCTCATGTGCACGTCATTATCTGCTTAGATACCATTTTGAATGGAACATGGAAACCATATGTAACAGAGTCGAGCAAAGTCAATTGCACCATTGCTGCCATTGCTTCAACTGGGAAGAGTTTTTGTTTCTGCATGAATCTAATGCACACCTTTAAGAAAAAAACGTTTTTATGACAGTTCTCTCAAAACTTTACGGGTAAGTCTGCTGAGTGCATGTCAGGGCCTCACCTTTTACTTTGAGAACCAGTCTTATTGCACGTTGCATGCTCTGGGCACACTTGGATTTGAAAAATCAACTCATCGTACAATATCGGATTTCATCGCTGCCACATGAAACCTGGACTTCAATCGAGCTGAACATGCTCAATGTTCTCTATCCTCATCCTTCACCTTCTAAACATCATTTGTTGCATCTTGGGTGCATTGACTGACGAATAATAATATACAGACAAAGGAAGGAATGAACAAGAATTTATTTTGAGGGTAGCCAATGATATTTAACCATATATGTCTGACTAAGGAGTACAACACCTTGAGAACGTCAATATCGGCATGATTTTATATAGTTTCTTGAGGAAGATCATTTTCCCAAAAATTGAAGTTTTCAGGTGGAAACGCAAGATGTAGGTGAGAGATGAAGGGAGAAAAAGTATGTGTGAATGTTCAATGACTTTTGACTTGCATGCGATCTGTATCATGAGTACTGTGTATTGCTAAAGGTTAGTGACAGTCCATGTGAATAATTGCTTGTGGTTGTATGTGGATGGAGGGGGGAGAGAAAAAGGAAGTGCGTATGTAAGTGAAGGGGAATTAGGGAGAGAATGTGTGTATAAGTGTATGTGTGCGGGTGAGGAAGAGTGTGTGCCAATGAGAGTGCATGAGTGGGAGAATAGGTGCAAGGGTACATGTTTGTGAGAGAGAGAAAGTGTGTGTGTAGGGGTAAATAGGAGAGTGAAGAAAGTGGGTGAGAATGCGTGTGTAAGGGTGATGGGAAGCGGGTGAAAAAGGAAGCGAGAGTGAGAAAAAGTAAGGAAAAGGAGGAAGAGAACGAAAGGAGAACGCGAGGAAGCAAGAAGAGAAATCTCGAAAATTAATCCACAAGTTTGGGTCCCTGCTCATGTGCATATAAGTGTTTCCTTTCCCCCTCTTCCACGAATACATTCGAGGGGAATTAGTGGACTTGGAGTAAGAAAAAGTGACTGAGTGCCAGTAAATTGGGCAACCCATAAGTGCATTTAAGACATTTTCCCTCGAGTAAAGAGCTTTAACACAAGGTTTTTGTCAAGATTGTGGGAAGGAGCATCTCTTATGAGATTGCCCAAAGAACCCCAATAAGATGCCAAAAATCACTCCCATCATTGTCATTGGGTTAGTAGTAGACTCTACAGGCAGTGTAACTTCCACTACACCAGTGCAAGTGGTCACAAGAGCTCAGGCCTTGCAACACAACCAAGATTTAGGCCCTAAAAAAAGGGCGGAAGTTAGTGAAACTAAGAGCATAGCCAAGAAACGGACGAGAGCCTGGAAAGATAGTCGAGAAAGGATGAAAAGACAATGATCTAAGAAGATGAGTGCATTACAGGAAAGCATAAGAGAAACAAAAGCCAAAATTGTTGAACTCACCTCTCAAACAAACTCTCATATACCACCACCACCTTCATCCTTACCACATTCCAATCCACAACATACAATTCCACCACCCCCTAGAGTAGGATCAGTATTGGTTGAACCCACTCCTAAAGACATAGACATGATGCTTAAGGCATATCAGGCCAGAATCCAAGAAGGGCCAAATGTTACAGATCATGCCAGATGCTAGCCTAGATCTAATCTTGAGATAGAGAGAACCAAGCTTTGTGCTAAAATGGTAGCATTGGCTCAGACCATGTTTGAAGCAAGTCGCCTCTTCAACTACTCTTGCTCAGCTAAGGCACAGTTGCATTTTGATGGACTGTTGGAGAAGTTAGAGGGCATAATTGCAAGATCTGGCAAGGAAGCCACCACCCAAGGAAAAGACAAGGCAAGTGAAAGAATAGGCATTCCTCCCTAGGAAGCTTATGTGCCTAATTCCACTGAACCAGACACCTCTTCTTCTATGAATAGGTATTCACCAGAGTTCTTGCGAGAGATTCAAGAAGAGAAATGGGCTAAAGAGAGTGAAGTTCCTCCTCCCATTGAACTTGTGGATGAAGCGCATGATCAATTCCCACAAGACATTCCTTCTATTTATGAGGAGAAGGAGAGTACCCAATCTCATGAGAGATAAGACTTCGAGTCTAATTTTTTACAGGAACTACCCCATTTCATAGGCCCATGGGAAGCTAAGTCTGCTTGCATGAGAGCACCCACTATCATGGTAAGAAACGAAGATTCAGTCATACCTAAGAACACGGAGGTAGTGAAGAACACTAAAGTGCAGTGCAATATCACTTTAGAAGAGCTACTCAAGGTTAGGCCAGAGTTATGGGAACATGTAGCCAATCAAGTGCCAGAAGTAGCAAAGCCTCGTTCCCAGGTACGATCTCACCGCACAGTGCCAGAGATACCCTTGGAGAAGATAGGAGACATGAGTGAAGGGGAAGAGGGAAACACCTATCTTCCCATTACCCATCAAGGATACACAACCAAGGCAATTTTGGACTCAGGTGCACGAGTTGCAATTGCTACCACTTCCCTATGGAAGCGTTGGGGCAAGCCAGCACTCAGGCCAACGTGAATGAAATTGCAAATGGCAGATGGTCACATTGAGAGACCCTTAGGATTCCTAGAAGGAATAACTCTCACCACATGTGGTGTGGAGTTTGAGCATACTTTTGCTATATGTGACTTTAGCAAAAATCATGCCTATAAGATGATTTTGGGAAGAGCATTTATGCGACAGTTGCAAGTGATACAGGATTGGGGAACCAATTCTTTGTACTTGCAACACTTAGGTGTCACGACCAAAGTCAATCTCAAGGATTACTCTGATAGCGACGTACCACCTATACAGTGGAATCCCATCCATAGAGCTAAAGATGATACTGAGTCAGTGCACTCCATAGGATTAGGATCCTCATGGATGCATGAAGATACCCATTTATGGATGTGTAAAGTAGCCGTAGAAGAAGAGAAGAGGGAAAAAGCCAGAGAGGTAGGTGCAAAGAAAACCCATAGATCAGTTCACGACCCAGCCTATGCACCTATAGTATTTCCTGACGAAGAGTTTGAACCTCATGGTTGGGCAGAAATTTTACCAACAATGGATGTAGCCATCAATGAGGAACAATGAACACCCCACTATGACGAGGATGGCTATGACATTTCAGTCTTCTCCATACAACCAATCATGGGAGATTCGGATCTGGAAGAATGTGAACCTAGCACTAATGCATTCGAGGATGCAAGTGACTCCGATCTAGAGTCAATCATTATGGATCCGCCTTTTGCATCAGATGAAGAATACTTCTATGAAGTAGAAGTTCACCCTCAGAGACACGAAGAGCTCACAAATGATGTAAGGTTAACCACGCAAGTGACCCCTAAGAATGAAGGAAAGAAAAGAAAGAAGAGAGAAGTCACAACCGAGGAGGAAGAATCTTTGTTTGAGGTCCCTGAAATCTTTAAGAAGTATGCAATAGATGATAGGTAAGTCATGATAAGAATGCCTAAACGTGATGTGCAAGCAGGAGAGGCCTATGATAACAAAGAAACCACCAAGAAAATAGTTGTAGCCATAGAAGAAGGAGAAGAGAAATGCACTTACATAGGACATGACCTGACGGAAGAAGAAGAGCATGAGTTGATAACCTTGCTAAGAGAATACAGAGATGTATTCGCTTGGAGCTACAAGGATTTGAAAGGTGTAGATCCTGACATATGGTCACACACGATTCCCATGACCTTAAATGCAAAACCCTCTAAGCAGAAGCCATACACGTATAATGATAATTATGCTGCCAAAATCAAGGAAGAGATAGATAGATTGGTGGAAGTTGGATTCATCTATGAGGTAGTGCACATTGAGTGGGTATCCCCCATTGTAGTGGTGCCCAAAAAGAATGGAAAGTTACGTGTATGTATTAACTTGAAGAAAGTTAATGTAGCAACCATTCAAGACAACTATCCGGTGCCTATCACTGAGCATCTGTTAGAACGGGTAGCTAGCAAGGAAGTGTACAGCTTCCTTGATGGCTTCTCTAGTTACAATCAAGTAGCCATTGCTCCAAAAGATCAACATAAGATGGCTTTTGCCACAGAGTGGGGCATATTTTCCTTCCGAGTAATGCCATTTGGACTTATCAATGCGCCTGCAGCCTTCCAGAGACTGATGTGCCATGTGTTCAAAGAGTTCCTGAGGAAGAATTTGGAAGTCTATGTTGATGACCTTTGTGCTCATTCCAACATCAGATAGACACATATACCTGAACTCAGGCAAATCTTTGACAAATGTAGAGACTATCAAGTCTGCCTAAACCCAGAAAAGTGTGTTTTCATGGTCAGGCAAGGCAAGATTCTAGGACACATAGTGTCAAAGCACGGCACATCCACTGGCGAAGAGAAAGTGAGAGCGATCGCAGAATTACCTAGGCCAAAGAATGTCAAGGAAGTGCAAGCTTTCATGGGGCATTGTGGCTATTACCGACGTTTTATACACATGTATGCCATCATTGCAAAGCCTCTATACGGTCTTTTGACCAATTTTGAGTGGAGAGATGAATGTGAGAACTCCTTCAATGAGCTTAAACGATGATTATGTTCAGCACCAATCTTGACTACACCAGATTGGAATAAGCCATTCCATGTCCATGTGGATGCATCCAATTATGCTATCGGGTGTGTACTTGCACAACCTACGGGTGAAGGTAATATGGATCTTCCCATTGCCTATGCTAGTAGACAGCTGAATGCAGCTGAACGATACTATACAACCACTGAACGAGAAGGATTAGGCGTGGTATATGCGGTTAAAGAATTTAGACACTATTTGCTTGCAAATAAGTTTAAATTCTTTACTGATCACCAAGCCCTAGTGTACTTGGTGAACAAACCATGCAATACAGGTAGATTGGTGAGATGGTTTCTCTTGCTAATGGAATATGACTTTGAGGTTGTAGTGAGGAAAGGCAAGACTCATTTGAGAGTAGACCATCTCTCGAGACTCACATCTAGAGAGGCCCCACAAGGAGTAGCAGATGATCTCCCTGATGCTTACTTGTTTAATTTGGAAGTTGTACCTCAGTGCGCTAAATCATTAGTGCCAGTATTAACATACGGGCCTAACCACCCAATAATAAACACTCAAGACAGAGAGGTAGTGAAAGCCCAAAAGTACCACATCATGGCAGGGAGTATGTACAAGCATACGGATCAAGGCATATTAGCTTGTTGTGTGGAGGAGGATGAGTACGCTAAATGGTTGCAATTACCACATGTAGGTGCATTAGAGCAACACTACTCAAGGCAAAGAACCCTACAAACACTAAGGAGACTGGGAGTGCATTGGCCTACTATGGAAGTAGATGTACATAAGTTGTGTGAGGAATGCCCAGTTTGTCGTATTAGAACACCTATGGAGCACCCTACTCTGTACCAAGTATCTCAAATACCAGATTGGAGTGAACCACTAGTAGCCTTCCTAAGGACGAAAACTGTGAAGAGATGGATAGGTATGTGCTTGAAGATGAAGAGGTGTTGCAAAATCCTTGATCTACACCAGCCAAGTGAACTCCAGGAGTATATGGTGGGCCCTTTTAGCTTGCCAATGGATGTATTAGACACCCTATGTACCTTGGAAGATCACTCTCAAAAAGATAGATCAAAACAGATAAGTCGGAGTTAGCTCAGAGGTGAAAAACTTGCTATTTTGGTTCATACACCTGTCCAGTGTTTTGCATAATTCTCTGAGCACAGCAGCAATTAGCTTAATTCCTCTTGGGGAAGTCTAGATAACTTAAAGAGCTAACTTTCAAGAGTAATCTCATCAAAAATAATAAAGCACACACTGAGAATGAGTTTTAACAAGTGATGACATCATCCCGATTTTCATGGGCTGCTACAATTTGAGACTAGTGAGTAGAAAAATGAACATAACTCCAAATGTAGGAATCCAACGATTACGAAAATTTGTATGGTTATACCAGACAGTAAGCTAAATCCAACAAATTTTCCATCACTGAATTTGGATAAGTAACCATGGCGAAATGGCTCTGACAAGGTGAGTGAAAAAATCAGGTACCTGACAGAGAAGTGAAGATGAACAGGCTCTGTTGACCTCAAATGAACATAACTGAAGATTGCAACATCCAAATGACATGAAAATTTGTGAGCATATAGTATACTTATAGAGCTAACTTTACCAAGTTAAATTACGGAAAATGATGCACCAAGCTTATAGAAACCATCTCTACAATCTGACTGAGAAAACTGAGAGTAATGGCAATGAGTAGTACACTTCACAAGAACATGGAAATATGAACCCAAATGATAATGAAAATGAAAGTATATTGCTTGTACAATACAATGAATTACTGATACATATGTGTGCCTTGTAATCACACCTTGATATGGCATAAAGCACAGCTCTTGGAGGTCTTCACATAGGTCTCTCTAACCATGACTAAAACTGCCATCTATTTATAGTTGAGTTTGGGAGGCTAACTTCCCTCAATCACTCTCCAATCAATCAATGATTGATTTGATTCTCTACCTACCACAAATCACGAATTCGTGGCTCCTCTTTCCCTTTGTGATCAAGTGTGTTGGAGCAAGTCTATGACAAGCTTAAGTATTGGCTTGAGTCTCACAAAGTCTTAGAAGAAGCTTTAAAAAGAAGACTATGTAAAGTTCACTTGTGAACTACCTCTTGTAATTTTTTGAAGAGTTTACTTAATGTAAAAGTAAGAGAATCTTAAGTGGTTGAGTCCACATGATCAAAAAGGAAAAGAGGAGCCACGAATTCATGATTTGTGGTAGGTAGAGAATCAAATCAATCATTGATTGATTGGAGAGTGATTGAGGGAAGTTAGCCTCCCAAACTCAACTATAAATAGATGGCAGTTTTAGTCGTGGTTAGAGAGACCTATATGAAGACCTCCAAGAGCTGAGCTTTATGCCATATCAAGGTGTGATTACAAGGCACACATATGTATCAGTAAGTCATTGTATTGTACAAGCAATATACTTTCATTTTCATGATTATTTGAGTTCATCTTTCCATGTTCTTCTGAAGTGTACTACTCACTGCCATTACTCTCAGTTTTTCTCAGTCAGCTTGCAGAGATGTTTTCTTTGAGCTTGGTTCATCATTTTCAGTGATTCAACTTGGTAAAGTTAGCTCTATAAGTCTACTATATGCGCACAAATTTTCATGTCATTTGGATGTTGCAATCTTCAGTTATGTTCAGTTGAAGTCAACTGTGTCTGTGCATTTTCACTTCTCTGTCAGGTACCCGACTTTTTCACTCATCTTGTCAGAGGCGTTTCTCAGTGGTTACATATCCAAATTCCGTGATTTAAATCTTGTTGGATTCAGCGTACTGTCTAGTATGACCATACAAAATTTCATAATCACTGGATTCCTAAATTTTGAGTTATCTTTAGTTTTCTGCTCACTGGTCTCAAACTGTAGTAGCCCGTGAAAATCAGGATGATGTCATCATTTGTTAAAACTCATTCTCAGTGTGTGGTTTATTATTTTTGATGCGATTACTCTTGAAAGTTAGCTCTTTAAGCTATCTAAACTTCGCCAAGAGGAATTAAGCTAATTGCTGCTGTGCTCAGAGAATTATGTAAAACACTGGACAGGTGTATGAACCAAGAATAGCAAGTTTTCACCTCTGAGCTAACTCCAACTTATCTGTTTTGATCTATCTTTTTGAGAATGATCTTCCAAGGTACATAGGGTGTCTAATACATCCATTGGCAAGCTGAAAGAGCCCACCATATACTCCTGGAGTTCATTTGGCTGGTGTAGATCAAGGATTTTGCAACACCTCTTCATCTTCAAGCACATACCTATCCATCTCTTCACAGTGGTATCAGAGCAAGGTTGGACAACATGGCAAATGGATTTCCTTCATCAATTGACAAATTAGACAGAGGTAACTACTCAGTTTGGTCATTAAGAATGGAAGCCTATCTCCAAGGTAGAAGTTTATATGGTTATGTGGCTGGAGATGAAGTTATGCCAAGTTTCAGGAACAAAAGTCAACCAACACAAGAAGAGCAAGAAAGATTGAGCACGTGGTGCTCAAAGGATGCACTTGCAAGGTCTTATCTCCTCAACTCTATCTCATATTTTTTGTTGCCTCACATTAGAAGTTGTAAGACATCTCAGGAAGTGTGGGATGCACTTGAAGCTTTCTTTTCTTCAAGTACCAAAGCTAGGAAGCATCAACTATGGCTGGATTTCACAACTCTCAAGAAGGCTCCCAAACAAAATGTGACTGATTTTGTCACAAAGCTGAAGGACATAACAGATCAGTTGGGAAGCATTGGAGAGGTAATAGATGAAGAGCAAATTGTAAGGCAGGTCATCAATGGCTTGAAGGTAGATGACAAGTGGGAAGCATTCACCACAGCTATGGATTTGTACATGGACATGCATGTACCTGATTTCAACACACTCATTGGACAACTACTTACTCAAGAGGCAAAGCTTATCAAAAATGGAGAAAGCTCTAAAGGTAATCAATCTTCAGCTTTATACACGGATAAAAGCAAGTCTAAAGATAACAAAGGAAAGGCAAAGAAAGTGGATGATGAAGCAGGTACATATCAAGCTAACTATGCAGGTAGAGGAAGACATGGCAGAGGTAGAGGAAGAGGAGGTAGACAAGGCAGGGGGAGATCCCAAGACTCCAACTCATATTCTATTTGTGGATTAACTAATCATACAACTGAAAATTGCTTTAGGAATTCCAGGAATCAAAGAGGAAGAGGATACAATAGAGGAAGTTATGGCTACTCAAGAGGAAGGTTCAACAACTATCATGGCAACTAGAACAACTACAATCATTCAAACTATTAAGGAGGCTACAAAGGAAGGAGAGACTACAATAACTACACAGAAGACTCAAACAAAGAGGATTCATTATTGATCATGAACATGGCTATGCCACAAGGTAAATCTGATGAGCATGTTTTCTACATAGATTCAGGTTGTTCAAATCATGTGGCAGGAAATGTGGCACTCCTATCAGATTTAGAAGATCCAAGGAATAAGCATGAGGTACAAACAGGAGATGATACAAAACATCCTGTGGAGAAAATAGGCAATGTCAAAGCACTTGATGGAAACATCAACCTACTCAGTAAGGTACTTTATGTCCCTACCATTACAAAGAATTTCATAAGTGTTGGGCAGATAGTAGAGAAAGGGTTGCAAATCAGGTTCACAAAGGCTGGAGCATTTGTTGAAGATCCAAGTCAAGGATTCAGAAAAATTGCAAAAGGTAAAAAGACAGGTAGATTGTTCACATTTGAATTACAGGACACTAGAAACATTTCTCTCTTTAATTATGGTAGTCAGACACTCACAGAATTGGAAGTATGGCATAAAAGGTTAGCACATATTGGTGAAAGGTCATAAAAGCAAATCTGCAGGGACCAAAGTGTACTTGGACTTCCTAATTTGTCAAAACAACATATGATTTATAAGTGTAGTGCATGTCAATTTGGAAAGTCTCGCAGGTTACCATTCATGAAGAAAGGTTATATGCATGGAGATCTCTTGGAGTTGGTTCATATAGATGTATGGGGACCTAGCAAGGAAGCTTCAATATCTGGATCAAGGTATTATGTTTCCTTTATTGATGATTGCAGCAGATGGACTATCCTATTCTTTATGAAACACAAAGATGAAGTTTTTTCATGTTTCAAAAGATATTTGGCTCTTGTGGAGAATCAAATAGGTAAATCACTAAAAAGGCTAAGGTCAGATGGAGGGGGAGAATACTTCTCCCATGAGTTTGATTCTTTTCTTGAAGAAAGAGGAATCAAAAGAGAGGTAGCTACAAGGTACACTCCTGAGCAAAATGGAGTGGCAGAAAGGAGGAATAGGACAATTGTTGAAGCTGCAAGGTCTATGTTAAATGAAAAGCATTTACCTAATTACTTATGGGCTGAGGCTGTATCTACAGCCACTTACTTGATTAACAGGTTGCCTTCAAAATCCCTTGATGGGATGACTCCATATGAGGCTTGGAATGGAAGAAGACCAAGCTTAGATCATTGTAAAATTTTTGGATGTATTGCTTTTGCTCATGTTCCTTCACAGGTTAGAGGCAAGATGGATCCAAAAGCAGAAAGGTGTGTATTTATTGGATATGACAACAATCAAAAGGGCTACAGGTTATACAACCCTACCAACAAAGGATTCTTGGTAAGCAGAGATGTAGTTTTTGATGAGAACAATTCATGGTATGAAGATTCATGCAGGAAGATCAATTTACCATATGATCTTGAAGAAGATTTTCCAAAGCTTGGTAGAGAACAATCAAAGATTGAAGAACAAGACACCTCGGAGGATGATGAAGAATCTCACATGGAAAAGGTCAAAGCATGGAAGTCTAAAGGTAAAGCAAAATTGCAGGAACTTGGACATGAGGCAGAATCATCACATCATGGGCTAAGAAGATCTATGAGGGAAAAGAAAAAACCAGAAAGGTATGGGTTTGACACCTCATTAGTAACTAAACACTCTATCTACATAGCACAGGATATAAACCAAGAGGAGCCATCATCATTTGAAGAGGCCAAAGCAAAATCAGAATGGAAGCATGCAATGAAGGAAGAGATTGAAGCACTTGAGGAAAACAACACTTGGGATTTGGTGCCCAAAACTTCATCCATGAAGGTAATAGGCTCAAGATGGGTCTATAAACTCAAGAAGAATTCTGATGGTTCAATTAACAGGTATAAGGCAAGGCTTGTAGCAAAAGGTTTTGCACAAACTCAGGGAATTGATTATGAGGAGACCTTTTCTCCTGTGGCAAAGATGCCTACTATTAGGGTTTTGCTTAGTATTGCCTCTTCCTAGAATTGGAAGATACTTCAACTAGATGTAAAGAATGCATTTTTGAATGGTTGGATAACAGAAGAGGTATATATGGCACAACCACCTGGTTTTGAGAATCAAGTTTATCCTGATTATGTGTGTAAACTTAACAAAGCATTGTATGGTCTCAAGCAAGCTCCAAGAGCTTGGAATTCAGGCTTGTTTCATTCTTGCAGGACAAAGGTTGTCAACCAAGCAAGGCAGATCCTTCACTCTTTATCAAAAAGAGTAACTCTGAGGTCATCTACTTATGTGTATATATAGATGATATTATATTGATAGGAAATGATGCAGATGGAATGAAGAAGATCAAAGATCACATGAGAGAAGAGTTCAAGATAAGTGATTTGGGTTCACTTACCTACTTCCTAGGTTTGGAAGTTGTCTACAAAGATCATGGTTTGTTTCTCACTCAAAGAAAGTACATTAAGGACATATTGGCAAAATTCAAGATGCAAGATTGTAAGATTGCAGGTACTCCAATGGAGGTCAATCACAAATTGAGCTCACATGAAGGTGAACTCATAGAGAACATCACATCATATCAAAGTCTAGTGGGTAGTCTCAATTATGCCACATTGACAAGAGTAGATATATGTTACAGTGTGAGTGTGCTAAGTCAATTTATGCACACACCAAGGAAACCACATATGGATGCTGCCAAAAGGATTCTCAAGTATCTCAAAGGAACCATAAATGAAGGACTTTATTATCCTTATGTATCTGATTTAGGTTTGAAGCTATTTTCTGATGCAGATTGGGCTGGCTCCAAGGAAGATAGAAGGAGCACTTCAGGTTATCTTACCTTTGCAGGTTCAAAGCCAATTTCATGGTCATCCAAGAAGCAACCCACAATTGCTCTCTCTTCTACTGAAGCTGAATATAGAGGTCTTGCCATAGTTACTCAGGAAGCTATGTGGATGAAGACATTATTCAAAGATCTTGGATTGGAGTTTGGAACTCCAACTATTTATGGTGACAATATGAGTTCTATTCACTTGGCTGCTAATTCTATTTTTCATGCAAGGACTAAACATATTGAAGTTCATTATCACTATGTAAGAGAAAAGGTTCTAAGCAAAGAGATTCAAATATCATATGTGTCCACTCATCAACAATGTGCAGATATTCTAACCAAAGCATTGGATGGTACAAAGCTTTGCAAATTCAAGGCTATGATTGGTTTGCAGGTAATCTTGGAAGACTGAAGACCTCAAGCATACTTGGCTTGAGGGGGAGCTGTTGGAGCAAGTGTATGACAAGCCTAAGTATTGGCTTGAGTCTCACAAAGTCTTAGAAGAAGCTTTAAAAAGAAGACTATGTAAAGTTCACTTGTGAACTACCTCTTGTAATTTTTTGAAGAGTTTACTTAATGTAAAAGTAAGAGAATCTTAAGTGGTTGAGTCCACATGATCAAAAAGGGAAAGAGAAGCCACGAATTTGTGATTTGTGGTAGGTAGAGAATCAAATCAATCATTGATTGATTGGAGAGTGATTGAGGGAAGTTAGCCTCCCAAACTCAACTATAAATAGATGGCAGTTTTAGTCGTGGTTAGAGAGACCTATGTGAAGACCTCCAAGAGCTGAGCTTTATGCCATATCAAGGTGTGATTACAAGGCACACATATGTATAAGTAAGTCATTGTATTGTACAAGCAATATACTTTCATTTTCATGATTATTTGAGTTCATCTTTCCATGTTCTTGTGAAGTGTACTACTCACTGCCATTACTCTCTGTTTTTCTCAGTCAGCTTGCAGAGATGTTTTCTCTGACCTTGGTGCATCATTTTCAGTGATTTAGCTTGATAAAGTTAGCTCTATAAGTCTACTAGATGCTCACAAATTTTCATGTCATTTGGATGTTGCAATCTTCAGTTATGTTCAGTTGAAGTCAACAGTGTCTGTGCATTTTCACTTCTCTATCAGGTACCCGACTTTTTCACGCATATTGTCCGAGGTGTTTCTCAGTGGTTACTTATTCAAATTCAGTGATTTAACGCTTGTGGGATTCAGCTTATTGTCTAGTATAACCATAAAACTTTTCATAATCATTGGATTCCTACATTTTGAGTTATCGTTATTTTTCTGCTCACTGGTCTCAAAACTGTAGCAGCTCGTGAAAATCGGGATGATGTCATCACTTGTTAAAACTCATTCTCAGTGTGTGGTTTATTATTTTTGATGCGATTACTCTTGAAAGTTAGCTCTTTAAGCTATATAAACTTCCCCAAGAGGAATTAAGCTAATTGCTGCTGTGCTCAGAGAATTATGTAAAACACTGGACAGGTGTATGAACCAAGAATAGCAAGTTTTCACCTCTGAGCTAACTCCAACTTATCTGTTTTGATCTATCTTTTTGAGAGTGATCTTCCAAGGTACATAGGGTGTCTAATACATCCATTGGCAAGCTAAAAGGGCCCACCATATACTCCTGGAGTTCATTTGGCTGGTGTAGATCAAGGATTTTGCAACACCTCTTCATCTTCAAGCACATACCTATCCATCTCTTCACAGTGGTATAAGAGCAAGGTTGGACAACATGGTAGATGGATTTCCTTCATCAATTGACAAATTAGACAGAGGTAACTACTCAGTTTGGTCATTAAGAATAGAAGCCTATCTCCAATGTAGAAGTTTATATGGTTATGTGGCTGGAGATGAAGTTATGCCAAGTTTCAGGAACAAAAGTCAACCAACACAAGAAGAGCAAGAAAGATTGAGCACATGGTGCTCCAAGGATGCACTTGCAAGGTCTTATCTCCTCAACTCTATCTCATATTTTTTGTTGCCTCACATTAGAAGTTGTAAGACATCTCAGGAAGTGTGGGATGCACTTGAAGCTTTCTTGTTAATCCACAAATAGAACATGAGTTGGAGTCTTGGGATCTCCCCCTGCCTTGTCTACCTCCTCTTCCTCTACCTCTGCCATGTCTTCCTCTACCTGCATAGTTAGCTTGATATGTACCTGCTTCATCATCCACTTTCTTTGCCTTTCCTTTGTTATCTTTGGACTTTCTTTTATCAGTGTATAAAGCTGAAGATTGATTACCTTTAGAGCTTTCTCCATTTTTGATAAGCTTTGCCTCTTGGGTAAGTAGTTGTCCAATGAGTGTATTGAAATCAGGTACATGCATGTCCATGTACAAATCCATAGCTGTGGTGAATGCTTCCCACTTGTCATCTACCTTCAAGCCATTGGTGACCTGCCTTACAATTTGCTCTTCATCTATTACCTCTCCAATGCTTCCCAACTGATCCGCTATGTCCTTGAGCTTTGTGACAAAATCAGTCACATTTTGTTTGGGAGCCTTCTTGAGAGTTGTGAAATCCAGCCATAGTTGATGCTTCCTAGCTTTGGTACTTGAAGAAAAGAAAGCTTCAAGTGCATCCCACACTTCCTGAGATGTCTTACAACTTCAAATGTGAGGCAACAAAAAATATGAGATAGAGTTGAGGAGATAAGACCTTGCAAGTGCATCCTTGGAGCACCATGTGCTCAATCTTTCTTGCTCTTCTTGTGTTGGTTGACTTTTGTTCCTGAAACTTGGCATAACTTCATCTCCAGCCACATAACCATATAAACTTCTACCTTGGAGATAAGCTTCCATTCTTAATGACCAAGCTGAGTAGTTATCTCTGTCCAATTTGTCAATTGATGAAGGAAATCCATCTACCATGTTGTCCAACCTTGCTCTTATACCACTGTGAAGAGATGGATAGGTATGTGCTTGAAGATGAAGAGGTGTTGCAAAATCCTTGATCTACACCAGCCAAATGAACTCCAGGAGTATATGGTGGGCCCTTTTAGCTTGCCAATGGATGTATTAGACACCCTATGTACCTTGGAAGATCACTCTCAAAAAGATAGATCAAAACAGATAAGTTGGAGTTAGCTCAGAGGTGCAAAACTTGTTATTTTGGTTCATACACCTGTCCAGTGTTTTGGATAATTCTCTGAGCACAGTAGCAATTCGCTTAATTCCTCTTGGGGAAATCTAGATAACTTAAAGAGCTAACTTTCAAGAGTAATCTCATCAAAAATAATAAAGCACACACTGAGAATGATTTTTAACAAGTGATGACATCATCCCGATTTTCACGGGCTGCTACAGTTTGAGACTAGTGAGTAGAAAAATGCACATAACTCCAAATGTAGGAATCCAATGATTACAAACATTTGTATAGTTATACTAGACAGTAAGCTGAATCCAACAAGCTTTAAATCACTGAATTTGGATAAGTAACCACGGAGAAATGACTCTGACAAGGTGAGTGCAAAAATCGGGTACCTGACAGAGAAGTGAAGATGAACAGACCCTGTTGACCACAAATGAACATAACTGAAGATTGCAACATCCAAATGACATGAAAATTTGTGAGCACATAGTATACTTATAGAGCTAACTTTACCAAGTTAAATTACGGAAAAGGATGCACCAAGCTAAGAGAAACCAGCTCTACAATCGGACTGCGAAAACTGAGAGTAATGGCAGTGAGTAGTACACTTCACAAGAACATGGAAATATGAACCCAAATGATAATGAAAATGAAAGTATATTGCTTGTACAATACAATGACTTACTGATACATATGTGTGCCTTGTAATCACACCTTGATATGGCATAAAGCTCAGCTCTTGGAGGTCTTCACATAGGTCTCTCTAACCACGACTAAAACTGCCATCTATTTATAGTTGAGTTTGGGAGGCTAACTTCCCTCAATCACTCTCCAATCAATCAATGATTGATTCTCTACCTACCACAAATCACAAATTTGTGGCTCCTCTTTCCCTTTTTGATCAAGTGGACTCAACCACTTAAGATTCTTTCACTTTTACATTAAGTAAACTCTTCAAAAGTTACAAGAGGTAGTTCACAAGTGAACTTTACATAGTCTTCATTTTGAAGCTTCTTTTATGAATTTGTGGGACTCAATACAATACTTAGGCTTGTCATAGACTTGCTCCAACAAAAACATTCCCTCAAGACATGACTTAGGCTAGGAAAAGAAGTTTAGAACAAGAAGCCCTAGACTACTCACTCATTGGAGATACCTTATACAAGCGTGGCAAAGATGGTTACCTCAAGCTATGTGTCCATGAGAGTGAGTATCTTAAGATCTTGGAAACTGCTCACCAAGGTGTAGCAGGAGGACACTGTAGCTCAGTGATGAGTAGCACCTCCTTTAATGTCAATCCGGGAAGACGTGAGGATGGTATGAAGACCTCGAGCAAGTGGCGGCACAAGTGCATGAGTGAGAAGCACGCAAGCATGCACACACATACACACACACGTGCACACACGACAAGACAAAGAGGAAGAATCAATGGAGTTCTTTAGATTACTTTCAAAAACTCTTACAAGTTCGTTTCAATTACAATCTAACCTCAAAAATGAGCTCTCTAGCTCTTTTTATAGTTTTTGACTAGCTTTGGCCCTGTCCAGACCTAGTGTCCGGCCTAGTTAAAAATTAGGTTCCAGGGCTTATTTGGGGGCTCCAACGAGATCTAAAAAATACGAAAATTGGTACGCAACTACTTCTAAGGCTCCTCAAGCTCAAGGACTTCTTGGCTTGCACAAAATGGAGCTACAAAAATGTGAAATGATATTTACAATGATTGTTAGTGATAAAAATCACTGTTGTTGTAGGGATTTCTTCTAGTGATCTGCCATACATATCTTCGAGCTCCCTACTTGCTCTTCCTCCCTGCATGTCCATCTCTTTGATCTGCATTAGTGTCTTGAAAAAAATATTGGCCTACTTGCCAGATCTTCTTTGACTGCCCTGTTTGCTTGTGCTGTCCCTTCGCTCTGACTCCCTTCTTTGACTTTCACGTCTTGTAAGTCCTGCTGTACCAAGACTACTGCCAACACCCCCCCCACTCTCGCGTCTGTCGCCCCTGACAGACCCTTGTCTAGCTGCTTTTTGGACGTAATATTGGACAACATCGGCGGCGAGGTGATGTTCTTCTAACCTGAGTCCCCTTGCTAGATCTGTCAGCAATGCATCCCAATTGACTGGCCCTGGGACATCTGGATGTGGCACCCGTAATTGTTCTGAGTGAATGGTTCGCTCCACAGCAAATAAATGGAGGAGATGTGAGGGTCTGGGTACAAATATTTTTGAGTGGTATTCCCAGAACCCTGTTATGAACATCTCCTCGAATGTTTGTTTAAAGCAGGCTGGGAGGTATTTTATTCTGGCGTGCCAAGCATATACCACCTCTATGGACGGAGTGGTGCTCATGTCATAAACTAAATCCTGGTTTCCTGTAAGGAATCCGACACCTGAGAAGTGTGGGTCCTTGATATTCTTGAATGTCCTGAATGTAATAAGCATTAATTCAAAAATTTTCATGCACATCTGGGCCATCACATCAGGGGTATTCCTTAATCGGATGCTCCAGTGCCGTATAGTGGAAATCATGTAATTAACGGTGGGAGGTCCTTGAGGGGGTGCTAGATAGACGTAGTTTAACCATTTGGCGCAGCCCTTGATATTCTTGACTGCAAGGGTAAACTCTGGCCATGTACGTCTGCGGAAGACAGGAACGTAACAAGGGTTATATTTAATAAAAAGAGGCATATTCGTCCAGGTGCGAACCATCTCCGGGTAGGTTTCGAGGAGTCGGATCCTCCAGGTGGGTTGATGAATGGATCCTTTTTGAGCGCTCTCTGGGATGTCATCTGCCCAAATTGTGTAGCAAACGTTGGAGGTTTGCCACATCTTTGTTGGATTTCTGCATTGTAGTCCGCCAGGAGTATACAATATGGCACGTATTGATCATCATTGGTTCCGATCCATCTATGGTGGGACATGCTGCGGAAGTATTCTGATTTAATAATAGTGTCCTCTATCTTTGCCATAGATTGGATTTGAACTGCCACTCGATCTTCATGAGTTGATGCTGTTTTCTCTAGTGTCTGGAGCCACTCAGGTACCTCAATTTCTAACGTATCCATTCCTTCTGCGGTTTGCTCACCACCTGGCATTGGCATAGGAACGTATGGTTCCTCATACGTCTCATCTACCTCGATGGGTATCAAATCCTCGGGTTCTGGTTCGACAACTGGAGAGGGCTGCCTTTCATGTGTGAGTAATCTTTCCTGTAATTCGGCCACCTGCTCTTTCAATGTCTTGACTTCCTCTGAAGTCGTGGTCGTTTCTGTGACTCTGGGTGCTGTCTTTTGCTCTTGGAGCTGATTGCGCAGCTCATCACGTTCCTTTTCCAAGTCATCATGAGCATCTAATAGATTTGCATAGCTTTCCAAGATGGTCTTCATTGTCTCTGAGGGTACGGCTTTAAACTGTTCTGGATCAATTTCGTGGGGAGAGCCTTCCATTGCTGCTTCTAGATTTGCTTCATTTTGCTGCTGCAGTCTCTTGTTCTCCTCCAATGCTGTGGCCATATGTTTCCGTAGTAGCGCCAAGTTGCGTCTGACTCGCAGGTTATCGGTCTGGTATACTTCGAGCAAAGCTTCTAGTTGTTTGACACCTGATTCTGTCGATGGTTGGGGTGCCTCCAATAATGTTTGGTGAGCCTGCTCAAGCGTTGTGTAGCGTTGATTCAGTTCTGCATTTTCTGTTTGTAGAATGTGAAATTGTCTTTGTAAGTTCTGATGGTGCGTTGTCAGTTGTTGATACCGGTCGTCCAGAGCTTTGTACTCATTCTGGAGCTGGTATACACATTGATTTAATGCTAAAAATATGCTATTTACATTAAATAATGCTGGGAGGGGTGAAGATGCAGGGGGAATGGGGGCGGGAATGGGAGATGTGAATGATGTGGATGCAAGCGGAGATGTGGGTGGAGGGGGTATGGGAGATGAAGGTGGCATGGGGGGAGGAAGCGGTGCTGTGGCTTGTGATGTTTCCATCGTGTCAATTGTTTGAGTGACAGTGTAGATGGGGATCGTGGGTGGAGTGCATGTGACGTTAGTGAACAGGGTGGTGAAAGTGGGCATGGTGACTCCCCCGAATTGGATTCCCGGAGAGAGTGGGATGCCCATGACAATGGTAGTGGTAGTGGACATGGTAGTGCTAGTGTCATGTGGTGGGGTGAATTGTGTAGTGCGAGGTGGGGATGGTGGTGACAGTGGTGCTTCCTGATGTTCTTCTTCTTGCGTTGTCTCTCTTGGTGCTGATACATTGATGTGAATTTGTTTTCCGGACCTCCTGGGACGAACGGGAACCCTTTTCTCAAATCTGTGAATGTAGGCCATTGCCTCATGTATGGCCTCATCCAATCCTACTGCGTCGGCATGAAGATTTAAGGACTCAATGAACAACTCGTCCACACCTTCCTCAGCTAGCAAGTCGTTCATGAGTCTCTTGCCTGCTTCAAGTGACATTTTATGCTGTTCTTGAACTAGCTTCATGGTTCGATATAGTCTTTTTATTTGTGCCGAATACGCTGGGGCACTTGCTAACTCGGAGAGTTCGTCATATTCTTGATATTGTTCTTCGTCGGCTTCTTCTTCATCCCCTCCTGCCTCTTGTTCATCTACATTGACTTCTACAACTTGTGGTTGGGTGGGGGCCGATGTTGTTGTTTGGGGTTGTGATTCCTGAGCTCGCTGTGCTTCCGTTTCGAGATTAGAGTCATAGATCAACCTGGCGATTTCTTCATCCGTGAGGTCCTCAAGAGTAAATCCCTGTGGAAATTCCAAATCTGATGGAATGGGTGGAAACACCAGATTAGGCCCCTCTGTGCTTGGTCTTGGTAGCCGGATTGTGAATGGCCTAACGCGTCGTGTCTGGGGAGGGGTGATTTCTGGTGTAGTGGTAGCTCCCCTTGGTTGAGCACAGGGTAATTGTACTCCCCCCCTCATCTTCTTTGATGGGGGACCTGCTGCTGATAGTCTTCTTTGGAATTCCTGGGCGCGGGACCATACGAGTGCCCGCTGAACAGGCACGTCATAAGCCAAGCATCTATAAATTATTCTGGTCAGAGCACAACACCCGTGGAGCACATTTTTCTGCTTCTTGTTCCACCTTTGATGCGCTAGGTGGATCTGATCTATGATCCAGTGTGGCACATTGATGGGAAGGCTTTCTGTCTCTGCTAGATACAAGCTGAACCATATTTTCTTCGGGGGCATTGTGAATCGTTCCTGGGCGGGGAAAGCAAAATGTTGCATGATGGTCCGCAGGTGAAGCGCAATGGTAGGTGTCATCGCTACCATATCCTTCAACTTATTAAGATCTTTGTGTTTCATTCGACCTGGAACCATGGTTTCCTTTTCTGTTGGGATGTGCATGCCATACATACCCAATGCTTCTCTTACCAGATTGAGGGTCAACTTGAATCTTTTAAGCTCATGACCTGGCAGCAGTGATGGCAACACAAAGGTGCTGTCGCCTCCCTTGGCCCTGCTTGGCGTGATGGTACTGATCAGATATGAACATCGTAAAAAATCCGGCTTTGGTAAGTGGGCCCTGAAATAACTGTCCACACCTGCTTTGATCCAAACTGATCTCATGACTTCGGCGTTTTGATAGCTTTCAAACTCGCGCGTGAAAAAGTGGTATCGACCCCATTTGCCATTAAATTCCAATTCTGCTTCCCAGAAATAGGTTCCATCGCCCAGTGGTCCAGCAACATCACTGAACCAATGCGCATGCTTACCTACTTGAGAAGTGTGCCCTTGAGGAGGATCCTGAATGGGGAGCACATGCACGGCTTGAAGTTCTTGCGGCCTTGCGGTGAGACGTGGCTTGGGGAGAAGTGTTTCTATGTCCACAATCTGGGCACCAGATCCGGCTTGAGAACTGGCACCTGCTTCTGCCATGGCCCTATTTGCTGGTTGGTTCTGTGAGAATATAGAATCAAGTGTTAACATCGTAATGGACAGAATAAATCCGTTGGTGTCCCCGTTACAACATTAACATGAGGTAGATGGTGAGTTAGTGGTTAGTAAGTGCACAAAGACAGTGTGTGTAGTTAGTGCTTGGGTTGTCCTAGGAGACTATTGCAGTTAGTAAGTGGGTATGAATTTACAAATTGGGGTCGGGGGGTTTATTACACGTCCTAGGCTGCCAAATGCAGTGGATGGGCTTTGTTTTCGGTTTCGGAGAGACTCTAGAGAGCTTTCTCGGTGTCGCGGTTTGAAATTGAGGCCTTTTAGGGACCCATTTACAATTGATTACATGCACGCTCTTGGGTCTTGGTGTGTTCTTGAGCGTTGAGAACGAGTGAATACTGGCAGTATGCGTAGCTGCGTTATGCTGTTTAGGTTGTGGCCTCAGCGTAGCTACTTGTGCCCTCAAGCAAGCCTTAGGCACCCAAATTTGTCTTGATTGTGGGCTAGCCTTCATCGACTTCTTGGGCACCCAAATAGATTTCACATTAGCAGGAGAATTTCTGCAAGACTTCTTATTAATGTCATGTTGTTGGTTATTAATAAGAAACTTCGCCCGTGTAGTTGACGGTGGTGCAACCGGTTGTTCGCCTTTCCGCACCCACACATGGTTCTGCTTCTTCTGCCTTTGATCCACCTTGGGTTGCTGCCTCCTTCTGGCCTTTGGAAAAGAAGGGAGTTCCGTTGCATTCCTGACTCCTTTTTTGCGAATATCCTTCCTCTGCAACACATAGTTTTGGACAAGAACAGCATGGTCATCTTCATGTGTACCCCTGGAAGGACCAGGAGTCTGTGCCTTTCCTAGTTCCTTGAGTGCTCCATTGTCTAATTCTACTGTAACTCGACTATGGTTGATCCAAACCTGGAGAAGTCCACTTCTTAGGTTTAAATTGACTGCTTGGTTATAGATCCAATCTTGACCCAAGACAAGAGGTTCTGTGAGATCCTCATCCTGACACACGAGTACTTTAACTGTCATTGCCTCATCGTGAATGTAGAGGGGAAGTTCCACCTCGCCCATGCAAGGGGTTTCCACGCCTCCCAATCCTATGAGATATGCTTCCACAGGATTGACAGTTAACTACAACTCTTGACAGTAAGACACTCTAACAGCACTAGTGGCTGCACCTGAGTCAATCAAGGCTCTTACGGTCCTTGCACTCTTTCCTTGTCCTATCTCTAGGGTTACGAAAGGACGTCGATTAGTTATCCTATGTGAGCTGGTTCCTGCAACTGCACACATTGCCATATGATATCTTTGATCTGCATAGTCATTTGTCCTAGGCTGCTCTCTACCTTGCCTACGTAATTTCATCCTTCTGATGCGTTCTAAAGCTTCTGCTTGAGCTTCTTCTCGAACTCGCTTTTCTTCCTCTTTGCGTTTCTTAGCAGTGTTGAGTCGGCTGAGCATTTCCTCCGTGAGGGGTTCCTGATACAACTTGACTCTGCAACCGCTAATATAATTTGGGAGAACATCACCCTCTAATGTGGCCAATTGTACTGCTCCACTCGTGGAGATCCTATTGATGATCATAGGTCCGTAGCCTCTCTTTTCTAGCTTCCTCGCGTGTTGTTTCAGTGTATAGACTAAGACTAGATCTCCTGCCTTCAAGCCTTTATCCTTCACATCGGCATCGAAATATGCCTTCTGTCTCTTCTTGGCTGCATATATTCCTGCAGCGGCTCTTAGTCTTGTTTCCCCTAATCGTTCAAGGTCAAAGATCCTAGAGGAGAGCTCGTGACCTGTCCATTCGTGCTCCTGTGCTACTCTTAATGTAGGGATCAAGAAGTCCAAGGGTAGCACAGCGTTTTGGCCGAATACCATCTGAAAGGGGGTGGCTTGGAGTACCGTTTTATAGGCAACTCGGTATGCCCAAACAGCATGGTGTAGCTGTTTGTCCCAATCAGAGCGTTTAGTGTTCACTAATTTCGTCAGTACATTGCATAAGATCTTATTGGTGCTCTCAGCTTGCCCATTAGCTTGAGGGTGATAAGGGGCAGACTTCTTGTGTATTACCAAGAATTCTTGGAGTAGATTTTCAATTACCTCATTTAAGAAATGAGTGCCTCTATCACTTACAAGCTCTATAGGTAGTCCGTATCTTGTGAATACATTCTCAAACAAGAATCTGGCAGTTGTTTGAGCATCGTTCTTTGTCGTAGCCTTTACCTCTACCCACTTGGTGAGATAATCTGTCACAACAATGATGTATTCCGCATGAGAACCCTTAGCTGGGGGATTAATAGGACCTACGAAGTCTATTCCCCACTTAGAGAATGCACGTCCACCCATCATAGGTTTCAGTGGCATCTCATCTTTGCGTATAGGATACTGAGTCCTCTGACATACATCACACCGTTTCACATAGGTATGTGCATCCATGTGAAGGGTAGGCCACCAGAAGCCCGCAAATAGAATTGCCTTGATCACCCGGTCCGGTCCAAAGTGTCCCCCTGCTACACCTTGGTGAGCAGTTTCTAAGATCTTAAGATATTCACTTTCATGGACACATAGCCTCAGGTAACCATCTTTACCGCGTTTGTATAGATTATCACCAATGAGTGAGTAATCCAGGGCTTCTTGTTCTAAACTCCTTTTCCTCGCCAGAGTCATGTCTGGAGGGAATGTGTTTGTCCTCAGGAAGGATACTAGAGGTTCGCTCCAATCTGGCATTATGGATACTTGATAAAGAGTAGCGTGATCCACAGGTGGTTTAGTGCAGCAGATTGGGCACTCCTTGCACAACTTTTGGACATCAGCTTCCATAGTTGGCCAATGCACTCCGAATCTCTTTAGAGTCTGCAAAGTTTGTTGCTTTGAATGGTGTTGCTCTAATGCACCTACATGTGCTAATTGCAACCATTTAGCGTACTCATCCTCTTCGACGCAACAAGCCAAGATCCCTTGATCTGTGTGCTTGTACATGCTTCCTGCCATGATGTGGTACTTTTGGGCTTTTACAATCTCTCTATTCCGTGTGTTTACCACTGGATGGTTAGGCCCGTATGTCAATACTGGTACCAATGGCTTAGCCCACTGCGGTCCAACTTCCAAATTAAACAAGTAAGCATCAGGAAGGTCATCTGACACTCCTTGTGGGGCTTCTCCCGATGTGAGCCTAGAGAGGTGATCTGCTCTCAAATGAGTCCTCCCTTTCCTTACCACCACTTCAAAGTCATATTCCATTAGCAAGAGAAACCATCTTACTAATCTTCCTGTGTTGCATGGCTTGTTTACGAGATATAACAATACCTGATGATCAGTAAAAAATTTAAACTTATTTGCAAGCAAATAGTGTCTAAACTTTTTAACTGCATATACCATGCCTAATCCTTCTCTCTCCGTAGTGGTGTAATTTCGTTCAGCCGCATTCAACTGTCTACTAGCATAGGCAATTGGAAGATCCATATTACCTTCACCAGTAGGTTGTGCAAGAACACATCCAATAGCATAATTGGATGCATCCACGTGAACATGGAATGGCTTATTCCAATCTGGCGTGGTCAAGATTGGTGCTGAACATAATCTTCGTTTAAGTTCCTGGAAGGAATTCTCACATTCATCCGTCCACTCAAAGTTAGTCAGAAGTCCGTACATGGGCTTTGCGATGACCGCATACATGTGGATGAAACGTCGGTAATACCCACAATGCCCCATGAAAGCTTGTACTTCCTTGACATTCTTAGGCCTAGGTAACTCTGCTATGGCTCTCACTTTCTCTTCATCCGTGGATATGCCATTCTTCGACACTATGTGTCCTAGAATCTTGCCTTGCCTGACCATAAAAACGCACTTTTCTGGGTTCAGGCAGACTTGATATTCTCTACATTTGTCGAAGATTTGTCTGAGCTCAGGAATATGGGTTTGCCTAATGTTGGAATGAGCACAAAGATCATCAACATAGACTTCTAAGTTCTTCCTCAGGAACTCTTTAAATACATGGCACATCAACCTCTGGAAGGTAGCCGGTGCATTGGTAAGCCAAAATGGCATTACTCTAAAAGCAAAAATGCCCCATTCTGTGGCAAAGGCTGTCTTATGCTGATCCTCCGGAGCTATGGCTACTTGATTGTAACCCGAAAACCCATCAAGGAAACTGTACACTTCCTTGCCTGCCACTCTTTCTAAGAGATGTTCTGTGATGGGAAGCGGATAATTATCTCGAATTGTGGCTGCATTAACCTTTTTCAAATTAATGCACACACGCAGCTTGCCATTCTTCTTGGGCACCACTACGATGGGGGATACCCATTCAGTATGCTCAATTTCATAGATAAATCCAGCTTCGACCAGTCTATCTATCTCTTCCTTGATCTTAGCAGCGTAATTATCGTTATATGTGTAGGGTTTTTGCTTAGAGGGTTTAGCATCTGAGGTCATGGGGATGGTGTGCGAGCATATGTCCGGGTCAACCCCTTTCAAATCCTTGTAACTCCAAGCGAATACATCTCTGTATTCTCTTAGCAAGGCAATCAATTCGTGCTCTTCTTCTTCTGTCAGGTCATGGCCTATATACGTGCATCTCTCCTCTCCTTCTTCTATGGCCACTACTATTTTCTTGGTGGTTTCTTTGTTATCATAGGCCTCTCCAGATTGTGCCTCTCGTTTAGGCATTCTAATCATGACTCTCCTGTCATCTATCTCATACTTCTTAAAATTTTCTGGGACCTCAAACAAAGATTCTTCCTCTTCTGGTGAGATTTCTTTCTTCTTTCGTTTCTTTCCTTCTTCCTTCGTGGTCATATGCGTTGCTAATCTTACATCATTTGTAACCTCTCCATGCCTCTGGGGTTGAAATTCTACTTCATGGAAGTATTCTTTATCTGATGCAAATGGTGGGTCCATAATGATTGACTCTAGATCGGAGTCACTTGCATCCTCAAATGCGTCAGGGCTAGGTTCGCATTCTTCTAGAACTGCCTCTCCCATGATTGGCTCTATGGAGAAGACTGAAATGTCATAGCCATCCTCATCACAGTGAGGTGTCCATTGTTCTTCATTGATGGCTACGTCCATTGTTGCTAAAATTTCTGCCCAGCCATGGGGTTCAAATTCCTCGTCAGGAAAGACTACAGGTGCATAGGCTGGGTCTTGAATGGGTCTATGAGTTTCGTTTGCACCTATTTCTCTGGCCTTTTCTCTCTTCTCTTCTTCTACTGCTACTTTGCACATCCATAAGTGAGTGTCTTCATGCATCCATGAGGATCCAGACCCTATGGAATGCACCGATTCTGAATCGTCTTTGGCTCTATGGATGGGATTCCATTGGATAGGAGGGACATCTCTATGAGAATAATCCTTGAGATTGACTTTGGTTGTAACACCTAAGTGCTGCAGGTACAGAGAACTGGTCCCCCAATCCTGTACCACTTGCAACTGTCGCATGAATGGTCTTCCCAAAATCATCTCATAGGCATGATTTTTGCTGAAGTCACATATAGCAAAGCTATGCTCAAACTCAACACCACAAGTGGTGAGAGTTATTCCTTCTAGCAATCCTAAGGGTCTCTCAATATGACCATCGGCCATTTGCAATTTCATCCTCGTTGGCCTGAGTGCTGGCTTGCCCCAACGCTTCCATAAAGAGGTGGTGGCAATTGCAACTCCTGCACCTGAGTCCAAAATTGCCTTGGTGGTGTACTCCTGGTAGGTGATGGGAAGATAGGTGTTCCCTTCTTCACCTTCACACATATCTCCTATCTTATCCAAGGGAATTTCTGGCACTGTCCTATGGGATCCTACCCGGGAACGAGGTTTTGCAACTTCAGTTACTCGACTGGCTACATATTTTCGTGCTTCTGGTCTATCCTTAGGCAGTTCTTCCAAAGTGAGATCGCGTTGCACCTTGGTGTTCGTTACTACCTCCGTGTTCCTTGGTATGACTGAGCCGTCGTTCCTTACCATGACTGTGGGTGCTCTCATACATGTGGACTTTGCTTCCCATGGGCCTGTGAAGTGGGGTAGCTCTTGTATGGAATTAGACTCAAAGTCCAATCTCTTGTGAGACTGAGCACTCTCATGTTCCCCGTAAATAGATGGGATGTCTTGTGGGAATTGGTCGTGTGCATCGTCCACAAGTTCAAAAGGAGAGGCGACCTCGCTTTCGTTATCCCATTTGTCTTCTTGAATCTCTCGTAGGAAGTCTGGTGCAAACCGATTCATAGAAGAAGAAGTGTCTGGCTCTGTAGAATTGGGCACATAGGCAACCTGGGAAGGAGGGCTTGTTCTATCGTGGGCTCTCTCCTTGCTCTCGTAAATGGCTGGAGCACAAGCTTCTTGGGGAGGATTACTTATTCTATTACTCTTCCGAGCAGGCTCATACGCTCCTTGAGAAGGAATGTAGGCAACCTGTGGAGGTACGTGAGCTTTCGAGGGAGGCTCATGTGCCATTTGGGGGGGAAGATAAGCTTCTTGAGGAGGCACATGGGCTTCCTGAAGAGGCTGGCTTATCCGTTCTCTTGCCCTTTCCTTTCTTTGAGGGGTAGGTTCCTTTTCTGATTGTGCAATTAGCCTCTCTATTCTTTCTAAGGAGGGGAAGTTGTCTGGTATATTGGAATTGGCCACATACACTTCCGATGGGGAATGGTTCATGTTTTTGCTTGCTTTATCTTTTTCTTGATTTTTTTCTTCCTTTGCAGATCTTGCAATTATTCCCTCTAACTTCTCTAGGAATCCATCCAAGTGTAATTGCGTTTTGGCTGAGCCTGAGTAATTGAAAAGGCGACTGGCTTCAAACATAGTCTGAGCCAATGCGACCATTTTCGCGCACAGTTTGGTTCTTTCTATTTCTAGGTCAGCTCTAGGATAGCACTTGTCAT
Organism: Ceratopteris richardii; assembly: GCA_020310875.1. Taxonomy (NCBI): domain Eukaryota; kingdom Viridiplantae; phylum Streptophyta; class Polypodiopsida; order Polypodiales; family Pteridaceae; genus Ceratopteris; species Ceratopteris richardii. Next base: position 139,300,108 of record CM035439.1, on the reverse strand, counting down.
GATCCGTGACGTTTGGCCCTTCTTGGATTCTGGCCTGATATGCTTTGAGCATCATGTCTATGTCTTCAGGAGTGGGATCAGCTAATACTGATCCTACTCTAGGAGGTGGTGGAATCGTATGACGTGGGTTGGAAGGTGGCGGGTCGGCGGGCGATGGGAGTGGTGGTGATGGGATAGTGTGAGAGGGGGTTTGAGAGGTGATTTCAGTTATCCTAGCTTTGGTTTCTCTTATGCTTTCCTCAAGTTCACTCATCTTTTTAGCCCATTGTCTTTTCATTCTTTCCCGACTATCTTTCCATGCTCTAGTCCTTTTCTTTGTTACGCTCTCGGTTTCACTAGCCTCTGAGTTCTTATCCTGGTTTACCCCTTGATTCTGCTGCAAGGCTTGAGCTCTAGTGACTACCTGCACTGGTGCAGTGGAAGTGACACTTCCTGAGGAATCTACAACCAAACCAATCACATTGATAGGAGTGATTTTTGGCATATTATTGGGGTTCTTTGGGCAATCTCGTAAAAGATGCTCTTTTCCACAATCTTGGCAAAAGCCTTGGATTGTCACGGACTGGTTTTGTGTAGGTGGAGGTAAGGGACAATCACGAATGAAGTGATCTCCCTGACATCGGTAGCATGGTCCTCTAGGAAAGGGTGGTCGTACCTGCCTAGTTTGAGGTCTAGGGTTGGGGTTTGCATACATGACGTTCGTGTAATCCGACTCCCAACTAGGTTCACTCGATTCTTCACTATAGTAAGATTCACCATGTTCTAGAGACTGCATGTAGTAAGCCTGGGGACTATCGACATGTGTAGAATCAAAGCTATGGTCACTCAGGTCACTTTCTGAGATCAATGGGGTTACTGGTACTATGGCCCTATTCAGGTTTTCTTCTGCAGCAGTATACTTTACCGGAATCATATTAGCTGGGGCTGGGGGTTGTTGTGCTAGCACAGGTTGAGGCCTTTGTTGGTTTTGATATTGAGGTTGGAAATTTTGTTGTGGCCTGCCATATGGTTGTGGAGGGTACGGGTTCTGGTATCTGCCTTGTTGGTAGGGCTGAGGGTAGGGTTGCCTAACCGCCTGCTTGTTGTATGGGCAATCTTGTGCGGTGTGATTGGTGTATCTCCGTTCTATGGTGCAATATTGGCTACTAGGATTTACTTGGGGCTGAGCCATAATGGGGCAGACATTCGCCATATGGTTGCCACCGCATGTATAGCACCTTTTCACAGGAGCAAACCTTGGAATTTGTTTGCTAGTTACCCCTAATTTCTGGGCCACTTTCTCTGCGAGCTCCTCAATTGATGTGGATTGCGTGGAAGATTGACTAGATGCACAATCTGAATCTTTGTAGATTTTGGAAAGCTCTAGTTCTTCCCCTAGGTTATCTTCAATGTCAATGCACATACGTACACACTCTTCTATAGTCCTAGGGTCCTTCAGATACACATAGGATCTCAATTTCGTACTCAGCAACCCATCAAGGAATAAGGCTACTTGTTTAGCAGATGTGGGTAGCTCCGAAATAGGGCACCTTTCAAGATATTGTCTAAATCTTCTTCCGGCCAATCTGACAGTCTCTTGGGGGGTCTGTTTGAAGCTGTGAATCAATGAGGAGGTATTGTGTCTTATGCCGCTCTTAGAGAACTCTACAATGAATGCCTCTAGGAGTTGGTCTATGCACCTGAACTGCCGCTCATCCAATGGTTGAAACCATGTAAGTGCCGTGTTCCTCAGGGTTAGACCGAAGGCATTGTACTGCGTGAATAGATCCTCCACTTGTTCAGCTCTCAAGACTTGCTTGAACTCCGCCACATGATCATAGGGATCTCCTGTGCCGTCAAAGTAATTCTTCATGGACTTAACTAGCTAGGTGGGTCTCAAAGTTCTTGTGTGCTCTCTAGGCCTCGGCAGAGGGAATCCATCTACATTTCTTTGGTTCCTGTGGGCTCTAAGTATCTCAGGTTCTACCCTATTCGTCTCCGTTCTCGCTCTTTCTCTGCCCACTGGGTTAGCAAAACTTACTTCTGGTCTATCTTTACTTCTATCTCTTTGCGCACTATGAGCTTGGGAGGTTCCAGCCCCAGGGTGGCCATAGGATACATTTGATCTTGGTTGGGGGAAAATGAATTCGCCCTTCCAAGTGTAAGCATGCCTATCATTTTCTGTCACCATAAAGATCCGTTCCGAAGTGTGATCTAAGTAGGTCACTCTACCTGGGCTATCCGGATCCTTAAACTCATAGATCATGATATTTCCTATATCAGTTGGCTGATTAGATTTATACCTCCAGAAGGCTTCGTCAGTTTCTCGATTGAGGAGCAACTCTATGCTCTTGTTGTCTTGGGGTACCCACTCAGGTGTGATAATCCTAGTGAGCACTGATTTCCCTCGAGGGGTTCTAGGTTCTACTCCCATGTTTCCTTGTTCCAAGTCACCTAAGTTCGCTTCTGAGATTACATTTCCAAATTCATCTGTCCTATCTGGATGACTGGTGACTACGTATATGGTTCCTTCCTTGTCCAGGTATGCACCGTTTTCAAACTTGACAGCTGGGTGCTCTAGTCCTATGGATTGGTCAGGGTTTTTAATCTGGACCACGGATCTTCCTAGGCCGTCCTCATAGATGCTAGCACCTAATCGGTTGGTCCTAAGGTACTCCAACTGTGTTTTGTAAGGGCCCTTCCACCCTGTACAAGTAAGGCACTCCTGAACTTCCCGTAGGTCTGTCCATGCCTTGAGACATCTCTGACTCACTGGTCTCCGAGCTAGGGTAGTGCGAGTGGTGGCTCAACTGCTGGGCCCAGGACCTAGCAGTGTGGTTAACACTAGCCTCTAAAGATCTAAGGCTCTGTCTCTCCCTTACTAGATGTCGTCCCGATCTAAGGTTCATATGCCTAACTAAGTAGCCCAATTCTTTGCCCAGAGTACAACCTCGTTGCCGATCAATTGGTATCAGTTACTTGATTCTTGTTAGTTATTTCTCGTGTTTAAGGTCTTGTCTGATATTACGTCGTCAGGAATACTTGAATGTTCTTCGTGCTTTCAGATTGATCGTTCCACGTTAGGTTCTTTTCCTTTATGTTATCGACAGTACAGAGACTAAGTTTTTAGCTTGAACTTGAGTTTTTAGGTAGTCTTCAACTTGATAACTGCCTATCGTCAACCTGACTTACTCCTACCTCTACTCGTTCTTAGCTTGAGCTAGGAAATGACAAAGGGAGTTGAGAATATTCCAACCTTACTTGTTGATCCCTTGCTTTATGGTGCTCAAGAACCCGGTTCTCAAGCTTGCAAAGAAACCTTGCTTTGTATGCTCTCTGTTGCTCTCAATGGACCTATAAAAGTCCCACGGTTAGCTCAATGCTTAGATTCAAAGGACAAAACCAACCACTTTCATTCATGTAACATAAACACATATTTGCATTGTGACTTTTAGGAAAATAATTCTAAAGACCCCTGACTTTGAGCCCCCTGGGTATGGTCAACTTCAAAATACCCTATCTGAAAATCAACGCATTATCTTTATAAAAAACAGTTGAGGGCGTGTAGTATATGCCACGAGCCTTTCGACAAGCCCAAGAGCTCAATAATTGGATTTCGTATGAAAAAGTTATGACTGTTCCGGGTTTAGGGGGTTAAATCAGGACTCAAAACAAGCTAACAGTCCAACAGGAATACTCGAGTAGCTTGTGGCACGGCCTCGCGATGCAATACTACACCCTAGTGTTTGTCCCACACTTAGTCAAAATTTAGACCAATAATTTTGCCTTAAAAATTTGACCCAATTTGCCCTTCTAACGCGTTCGCAAAGTCTGTCGGTCGCGATTGACAGGTCAGTCGCGATCGACGTGTCGATCGCGATTGATAGGTCCGTCGTGGCTGTCAGTCGCGATTGACTGGTCAGTCGCGATTGACAGGGGTTACGAAAAGTCAGTCAGTCGTGGTCAAAGGGTCGTTGACTCTGTCGGTCGCGATTGATGGGTCGATCGCGATTGACAGTTCGGTCGTGAGGGCCTGTCGATCGTGGTCAAACAATCGTTGACTGTGTCGGTCGCGACTGACAGAGCCGTCGTGGTCTGTCCGTCGTGGTCAAACAGTCGTTGACTGTGTCAGTCGCGATTGATGAGTCGATCGCGATTGATGACTCGATCGCGATTGACACGTGTCACGCGTATGGTCCGTCGGTTGCGGTCAATCGGTCGTTGACTTTGTCGGTCGCGATTGACAGAGCCGTCGTGGGCTGTCGATCGCGATTGACGTGTCGATCGCGATTGACAGGTCTGTCCGTCGTGGTTTGTCGATCGCGATTGACAGAGCAATCGCGATTGACAGAAATCTGTGGAATTTCAAAAAACTAAACACATTTTTGGGAAGCTCTAGGCCTGTAGGTCATGGATATGCACTTTGTTTAGCAATTAGAGCAATTATTCTGTCGGTCGCGATTGACAGAGCTCGGCGACACACAGACAATTACTCAGATTTCCGTACCTGCGCGGAGTGCTGGGGATGATGATGCAGCCTGTACCTGCAAGACAGCTCAGAAAACATGCAAAAATAGCACATGCAAATTCGCTCTCTCGCTCTCTCTCACAAGTGAAATGAGGGAAATGAGGTGGAGATGGGGATATAGTCAAAAAACTGAAATTTTCGCGATGATGGAGATGGAGGTGGGAGATGGTGATGATGATGTTGGTGATGAAGATGGTGAAGAAAGTAAAAGAAAATCGATGAGAGTGAAGAAAATACCTACAACTCCAACGCATCAACTCTACGTCTTACCATCACACGCTCGTCCTCAAAGCTCGATCCCCGGCAACGGCGCCAAAATTTGGTGTAGCTCAGTGATGAGTAGCACCTCCTTTAATGTCAATCCGGGAAGACGTGAGGATGGTATGAAGACCTCGAGCAAGTGGCGGCACAAGTGCATGAGTGAGAAGCACGCAAGCATGCACACATACACACACACGCGCACACACGGCAAGACAAAGAGGAAGAATCAATGGAGTTCTTTAGATTACTTTCAAAAACTCTTACAAGTTCGTTTCAATTACAATCTAACCTCAAAAATGAGCTCTCTAGCTCTTTTTATAGTTTTTGACTAGCTTTGGCCCTGTCCAGACCTAGTGTCCGGCCTAGTTAAAAATTAGGTTCCAGGGCTTATTTGGGGGCTCCAACGAGATCTAAAAAATACGAAAATTGGTACGCAACTACTTCTAAGGCTCCTCAAGCTCAAGGGCTCCTTGGCTTGCACAAAATGGAGCTACAAAAATGTGAAATGATATTTACAATGATTGTTAGTGATAAAAATCACTATTGTTGTAGGGATTTCTTCTAGTGATCTGCCATACATATCTTCGAGCTCCCTACTTGCTCTTCCTCCCTGCATGTCCATCTCTTTGATCTGCATTAGTGTCTTGAAAAAAATATTGGCCTACTTGCCAGATCTTCTTTGACTGCCCTGTTTGCTTGTGTTGTCCCTTCGCTCTGACTCCCTTCTTTGACTTTCACGTCTTGTAAGTCCTGGTGTACCAAGACTACTGCCAACAGACACTTTGGTCCAGATCGGGTGATCAAGGCAATCCTATTTGCAGGTTTGTGGTGGCCAACCCTTCACATGGACACACATACCTATGTGAAGAGGTGTGATGTGTGCCAGTGAACTCTGTACTCTGAAACCTATGATGGGTGGACGTGCATTCTCTAAGTGGGGTATAGACTTTGTCGGTCCTATTAATCCCCCAGCTAACAGTTCCCATGCTGAATACATTATTGTAGCCACTGATTATCTAACTAAATGGGTGGAGGTAAAAGCTATGACCAAGAACGATGCCCAGACGACAGCTAAGTTTCTCTTTGAGAATATGTTCACTAGATACGGGCTACCGATAGAGCTACTAAGTGATAGAGGCACACACTTCTTGAATGAGGTTATTGAAAATCTTCTCCAAGAATTCTTGGTAGTACACAAGAAGTCAGCCCCCTATCATCCACAAGCTAATGGACAAGCCGAAAGCACAAATAAGATTCTATGCAATGTGCTGAAGAAATTAGTGAATAATAAATGCTCTGATTGGGACAAACAGCTACACCATGCTGTTTGGGCATATCGAGTTGCCTATAAAACGGTACTCCAAGCCACACCCTTTCAGATGGTATTTGGCCAGAATGTAGTGCTGCCATTAGACTTTTTGATACCTATATTAAAAGTAGCATAGGAGCATGAGTGGACAGGCCATGAGCTCTCCTCTAGAATCTTTGACCTTGAACGACTAGGTGAAACAAGATTAAGAGCGGCAGCAGGAATTTACGCAGCTAAGAAAAGACAAAAAGCATATTTTGATGCACATGTGAAGGATAAGGGTTTGAAAGCAGGAGACCTAGTTTTAGTCTACACTTTGTATCAACATACACGGAGATTAGAGAAGAGAGGCTATGGACCAATGATTATCAATAGGATCTCCACAAGTGGAGCAGTTCAACTAGCCACTCTAGAAGGCGACATCCTACCAAGTTACATCAATGGATGCAGAGTCAAGTTATATCAGGAACCCCTCACGGAGGAGATGTTAAATCGACTCAATACAGCAAAGAAACATAAAGAGGAAGGAAAGCGAATTCGAGAAGAAGCACATGCAGAAGCATTGGAACACATCCAAAGAATGAAACTGAGAAGACACGGTAGAGATCAGCCTCGGACAGATGCCTGTGCAGATCTAGGATATTATATGGCTATGTGCGAGGTCTCACGTGTAAGTTCCAAGACAATACTTGATCGACATCCTTTTGTAACCTTAGGGGTAGGATGAGGAAATAGTTGAAGGACTGTACGGGCCTTGATTGACTCAGGCGCAGCCACTAGTGCAGTTAAACTTTCTTAGAGTTGAAATTAAATGTCAATCCTATAGAGGCATACCTTATAGGATTGGGAGGTGTGGAAACCCCTTGCATGGGCGAGGTGGAACTTCCCCTATACATCCAATATGTTCTTATGACAGTCAAGGTGCTAGTGTGTCAAGATGAGGACCTCACTGAGCCTCTTGTCTTGGGTCAAGACTAGATCTATGATCATGCAGTCAACCTAAACCTAAGAAGTGGACTTCTTCACGTCTTGGTAAGTCAGAACCGCATTACACTTGAGTTAGAAAATGAAGCACTCAAGAAACTAGGAAAGGCACACACTCCTGGTCCTTCCAGGAGTACACCTGAAAATGACGATGCTATTCTTGTCCAAAACTATGTGATGTAGAGAGATGATTGTCTCAACAAAGAAGTCAAGGATTCGGTGGAACTCCCTTCTTTTCCAAAGGCCATAGGGATACGACAACCACACATGGATCAAATGCAGAAGAAGCAGCTGACCTATGCTCGAAGCCAAAAGAAAGTACGAAGCATGGTGTCTCAACCACCAAAACAAGTGTGGCTGCAGAAAGGAGACCAACCTGTTGCAGTCCATTCAAAACCACTGGCTCAACTTCATATTAGTGATCAATGATATGACACTAATAAGAAGTCTTTCAAAAATTCTTCTGCGAAAGTGAAATCTATCTGGGTACCCAAGAAGTCGATGAAGGTTGGGCCACAATCAAGACAAATTTGGGTGCCTAAGGCTTGCTTGCAGGCTCAAATAGCCACACACAGGCCACACCATGTACAACATGGTTCACTCACTCAAACAGCTGATACCCACTCTTATTCGACATGCACGAACACATATTTGCCCATGAGCACTAGCAGAATCACTTGTAAATGGGTCCCTAAAAAGCCTCATTTCCAAGTAGACACTCTCATAAAGCCCTCCACAGTCTCCACAAAACCAAAACCAAAAATCATCCACTATGTTTGGCAGCCCAAAGCTTGTAATAAACCCCCCGACCCCCATTTGTAAATTCATCTCCACCTACTAACTGCATCATCCTTACACTGCAACTTTCCACTTAGCTCATAGGAGTATTCATTCACTAACTATACACACAATCATCGAGCACTCACTGACCCACTAACCTATCACTAACCTCATGTTAATATTGTAATGGGGCTATCTTGTCCATTACAATGTTAACACATGCTTCTATATTCTCACAGAACCAGCAAACAAGCAGTAACATGGCAAAAGCTGGAGGCACCAGTTCCTAGGCGGGATCCAGCGCACAAATTGTGGATATTGAAAATCTCCTCCTCGAACCACAACTTACCGAGAGGCCTCAGGAACTTAGGGCGGTGCATGTCCTCCCAATTCAGAACCCTCCGCAGGGGCACACATCATAGGTTGGACAACATGCACACTGGTTCAGTGATGTCGCAGGTCCATTGGGAGAGGGCACATACTTTTGGGAAGCTGAATTAGAATTTAATGGAAACTGGGGAAGATATCATTTCTTCACCCGTGAATTTGAGAAATATCAGGATGCAGAAGTAATGAGATTTGTATGGATGAAGGCGGGCTTGGATAGCTATTTTAGAGCACTCTTACCTAAGCCTGATTTTCTATGCTGCTCCTACTTGATTAGCACGATCACCTCGAGTAGAGCCAAAGGGGGAGATAGTACATTTGTTCTCCCATCTCTAACACCAGGCCATGAATTGAAAAGATTTAAAATTACCCTCAATTTAGTACGGGAGGCCTTGGACATGAATGGTATGCACATCCCCCTAGAGAAAGAAACATTGATCCCTGCAAGAATGAAACACAAAGATCTTAACAAATTAAAGGATAGGGTCGTTATGTGTTAGCCCACAAAATGGTTGGTTTTTATGCACTAATATGTTTGTATTTGGCAGGGGAATTTGTTTGATTTCAGGTACTTGAAGAATGAATTTGATGATTGATGAGAAACATGTGGAGATATCGATTGGAGGGATGTGGAGAAAAGGGATTGAGCATGGAGGTGCCTCGCCTGTCGGTCCTACATCTTCTCGAAATGATGAAGGAACATTGCACAAGTAAACAGAGGGAAACTCTTAGCTTATTCGATTTGTATGTAATGCCTAGATAGAATGATGTGGTTTCATGAATAGTGCTTTTGAGGTCTCTGATAATCTGGCCGCTCATGATGTGGCTTCATGGACTGCATTAAAATGTGGATATGCTCAACATGAATGTGACAAGGAAGTCGTGTGTTGATTGAGCAGATGAGGTCAAAAGGTATCCCAATCAATAATGTTATAGTTTCTTGCTCATTGAAAGCTTGTGGTAGCATGGATGACATTTAGCAAGGGCGAGGAAACACGTAGGATGATTGTGAAATATGGGTTGTTTGAAGAACATGTGCTTGTTGGTAACACTTTAGTAGATATGTATGGCAACTTCCACATGCTTTCAGAGCCCATGAAGTTTTGATAAGCTTCTAGAATGTGATATAGTTTTCGAGGACTACCAACAAGGGTACATTAAAAAAAAAAAAAACGGGAGCTTAGTTAGAGGGAGGGATCCGTTTTGGGCTTCTGGATAGAAGAGACTTGTTTGGTGCGCGTTACAGGGGGAGAAAAGGAAGAGATTCTCTCACAGATCCTGTTGTCATAGAGCTCGAGGAGCGGGCTCTGGAGCGAGAGAGACTTGAGCACGACCTTCAAGAGAGGCTATGGATTCAGAAGGAGAAAGAAGCACAAGAAGCTGCCGATCGCAAGAGGCAAGAAGCAGAAGCAGCGGCTGAGGAGGATGCGAATGATTGGGAATACGTAGAAGAGGTTCTCGGTGGCAGATTATGGAGAACTTCTGTCCATTAGATGTAAAGGGTGCACCCAGCTGTGGTGAAGAAAATGAGAGATCTATCATGTGAGCTAGAGAATCAATGGCTGAGGAAGGCACTCAAAGGGGTAATTCGAAGAAACAGCTACCACATCTAAGGGAACTGACCATGATCGTCTCTCGAACCAGCAGGTTTATTTGTCTAATCCTATATGTTTAGCACTTATGTTAGAATCTAGGTAGTCATCAGAATAGTCGAAGGGTAACCCTGCTCGCTCTCATGAGGGACATGGATCAAACGAATGATACGGGAAGCGGAATTGGAGACCTTGAAGAACGCTAAAGTGGACAGAGGAGTTCATGAGAAGATGATGATTTTGATTCAGAGCTTTCGAGCTGGAGCAGTTTTTGTCAAGAAATTATTGCTTAGTGCAAAGACACTCTATGTCTTTTGTACTCTTTGATAGCCAACAGTTACACACCTCGACTTGAGGACTTTTGTATCTGAAAAATCACGAAGCAGAAGCAAGCTGCATAAGTCATGAATGAAACTCGCCTCATGGATGCACATGGATTTAATCTTCCTCAGACATTGATGATGCTGATGAGCTAGAAGGTGGCTAGAGGAACAAGGACTTGTTTATGCTATAAAGGGAAGAGAGAAATTGGATCTTTGGATATTGCTGTAGAAGTTCAGAAGGGGTATCTATTATCTAACCCATATGAATTTTGTGACTTCCCATAATTGATACTATTCTGAAGCGCTCTTTGTGGTTCAAGTTTACCTCTACGCCCTTACGACATATAGAATACAATCTTGAGGTTTAGAGGATGTAGCAGTGAAATGAAATTTAATGAGCTACGGTATAATTCTCCTTCTCTGGATTCATGCTAATTGTTTAAGAGTTGGAACTTATATCCAATAGATTAAGCGAACATAGGCATTACGTTTGACTTTACTTCATGATTGTTATGTTGTTATGGTTGCAGGTTGATGGTATTACCCAGACATAGTTGCTTTCCTTTTCGCGCCATGGTTTTATTTAACTTTGTTATGAATGTTGATCTGGTGCAAGAGCACGACCATCTTGTTGCTTAGGTCTTTAAAATCTAATGCTGGGCTGATGTTGTTTGTGGACATGAAATAGAAGGCTTTCTGCACAAAAGTTTTGATTGTGAAGAATGAATGTTAATAGCTCTTGTTCGTGCAATATTTCTCTGAACAATGAAAACAAACTTCGTACAAGCTTTAGAACCTACAAGCTTTCAACATCATAAATCACAAAAAAATTGCCTCTGGTTCTTTAGATCATTCCAATAGGGATCTATCTTTAAGTGAATTTATGTCCTTTTCAAAGAAAAATGGAGAAGTTTACGGCACTCATATAGGTTCATCATGCACGTTCAGATAATCCGTAAATGGATTCAATAAAATCATCCCTTGGAAACACTCTCTTCAACTGAATGTACTTGACTGTTGCCTACTCTCCCGGGCTTTAACTTTGAAATTGCAATTGTACAAGGAAGGGCATAGTACCCATGGGACCCCCCTTATCCCACAAGAAGAGGGATTAAACCAAATAAAGTCTCAGATAATCATTTTTTTCGTGGGCTTTAGAGCCTGTTTCATTTGGTGCGTTTGCCGGGAATACATGAGCTAGTGCATAGCCATAAGAAAAATCCATTTCGAGATAATTGTGGGCTCTAGGTAATCCAAGTAGACCGATTCCGAGGGGTTTGAGCAAAATAAAGGCTTTCACAATCATCTTTTCCGTGGGCTTTGGAGCCTGTATCACTATGACACCTACCATCGCCCTCCACCTACGCACAATCATGCAACACTTTGCCTTTCCAGCCCAAGAGCACTTCACCATGCCACCCAAAAGAATTTGGTTTAGCTTGTACTTGGCAGAGACAGAAAACCTCACAATCAATCTACCCCACTGGATCATAGATCAAATCCACCTAGCACATCAGCACTGGAATAAGAAACATAAGAATGTGCTTCATGGATGTTGTGCACTAAAAAGGATCATTTACAGGTGCTTAGCTTATGATGTGCCAATTCAACAAGCACTAGTGTGGTCCCGATCCCAGGAATTCTAAAGACGGCTATCAACAACAGGGCCACCATCAAAGAAAATGAGGGGTGCAATTTTAGATACCCTGTGCACAAGCAAGAGGTGCCACACTCACACCAGAGGTGACAACATCTCAAACACGACGTGTCCGTCCATTTACGATTCGCTTACCTAGGCCTACTCGTCCCCTTCGCATCGAAAAACAAATTCACATAGATGTATCGGCACCAGGAGATACCACACATACAGAAAAACATCAGGCGGCACCATCATCACCACTCCTCACCGCTCACTACACAATTCACTTCACCCCATGACACGACCACCTCAACTTCCACGATCACCACATATGTCATGGGAATTCCTCTCTCTCCAGGCATCCAACTCGGAGGGGTTACCATGCCCACATTCACAACACCATTCACGAACATCACATCCACCCCACCCACTGTTCCCATCTACATGGTCACACACACTTTTGACACCATGGAAACATCACCAGCCACGGCACCACTCCCTCCCCACACACAGCCACAATCTCCCATACCCCCTCCACCCACATCACCACTTGACTCCACCTCATTCACGATTCCCTTTCCCTTCCGCATCCCCCCTGCATCCTCTCCTTTCCCAGCATTCTTAAATATAAATAATGTGCTTTTTACTTTACATCAATGTGTATATCAATTACAGAGTGAATATCAGACTCTCGAAGATCGCCATCGTCAATTAACTAGGGATCACCAGCAACTACAGAGGCAGCTTGCCATTATAGAAGAAGAAAATGTTGACTTGAATCAACGATATACTACGCTTGAACAAGCCCACCAGACCTTATTGGAAGTCCGACGCAACCTAACATTATTACGGAAGCACATGGCCACAGCCTTAGAAGAAAATAAATGACTTCAAAAGTAGAACGAAGGCAACCTAGAAGCTGCGATGGAAGGCTCCCCCCATGAGATCGACCCAGAACAGTTTAAAGCAATCCCTTCAGACATGATGAAGACAATCCTAGAAAGCTATGCTGATCTGCTAGAGGCACATGATGATATGGAAAAAGAACGAGATGCACTGTGCCGCCAGATAAGGGAACCAGAAGAACAACCCAAGGGCATAGAGTCGGCATCGACTTCAGAGGAGGCAAAGATGCTAAAAGAGTAGGTTGAAGAATTGCAAAGGAAGCTACTTGAGTATGAAAGACAACCCTCTCTAGTTATCGAACCAGAGCCAGACGAATTGGTGCCCATCGAAGTGGATGAGTCGTATGAGGAACCCTATGTTCCTATGCCTATGTCGGGCCGCCAACAAATATCGGAAGGAATGGACACCCTAGAAGTCGAAGCACCCGAATGGCTTCAAAAACTCGAAAAGACAGCCAAAACCCATGAAGATCGTGTTGCAGTCCAAATCCAATCAATGGCTAAACTGGAGGACAATATCATAAACTCCGAGTATTTCAGGCACATGTCACATCACCACTAGATAGGAACAAACGATGCTCAATATGTGCCTTACTGTGTGCTCTTGGCAGATTAGAATGCGGAGATTCAACAAAGGTGTGGCAAAGCCCTGACTTTTGCCACTCAATTTGGTTCAGAAGATTTACCTGAACGTGCGAAACAAGGATCAACCTTCCAACCTACCTGGCGGATTCGTCTCCTTGAAACATATCAAGAAATGGTCCGCACATGGAACAACATGCCACTATTTATCAAGTATAATCCATGTTACGTTCCAGTCCTACGAAGATGCACCTGGCCCGAGTTTGCCATTGCTGTAAAGAACGTCAAAGGCTGTGCAAAATGGTTGAATTATGTCTATCTAGAACCTCCACAAGGACAGGCCTCGGTTGCATATATGATTTCCACCATCCGTCACTAGAGTCTCAGACTGCGCAACACCCTTGATGTGATGGCACAAATGTGTATGACGATATTTGAATTAATGCTGATCATGTTTAGAACATTCAAAAACATTAAAGATCCACATTTCTCAGGAGTTGGCTTCACCGCAGGAAACCTAGACTTGGTGTATGACATTAACACAACCCCCTCAATCAATGTAATATATGCCTGGCACGCACGAATAAAGTACCTCCCGGCTTGCTACAAACAAACTTTCGAAGAGATGTTCGTCACAGGGTTTTGGGAATACCACTTTGAAATATTCGTACCCAGACCCTCACATCTCCTCCAACTGTTTGCTGTGGAGAGGACTCTATGAAGAGATGGATAGGTATGTGCTTGAAGATGAAGAGGTGTTGCAAAATCCTTGATTTAGCTTGCACTTACTCTTGCTTAGAATGCCCTTCAATGCTCTCAATGGACCTGTAAAAGTCCCAAAGTTAGCTCAAGATTTGAATTCAATTGACATAACAAACCATTTTCATTCATGCAATTTAGAGATCAAATTGTTCTTTGGCTTTGTGGAAAACAATCCTAAAGATCCCTTAGTTTTCTTCCCCCTCGGTGTGGTAGTACTCCCCATGAGCTTTCCAACAAACCCAAAATCATAGCAAACGGATTTCGTATGAGGAAGTTATGCCAGTTCAGGATTGTGGGGCTAAAATAGGGTTAAAACAGGCTAACAGACAAACAAGAATAACTCTCACTGTGTTCTGAGGCTTGGTTATGTTCTAATGACCCTTAATGTTTCCCAAATTTTGGCCAAAAATAGACCCAATGTCTTTGCCCTTAAAGAATGGCCGAATTTTCCCGTCAATCGCGATCGAGTGGTCTGTCAATTGCGATTGGCATGTTGTTAAACGCAGGTCTTGCCGTCAGAGACGCGTTTAAACATATATTCAGGTTCTTGGGAGTGGGAGGGGTCTGTTAAACAGAGGCCCTATACTTGATTTTCCCAAATCAACTCACTCACATAACAGTCTATTCAATAACTTTACTAATCCAACTTACTAACCGAAAACTCGGACTTCGTCTGATTCATCTACTCACAAAATGTCGATTCATACACAGATTAAGACTTCCTTAGTGACCAACACACAATGCAAAGATGACCGTAACACAAACTCACAGTAATAAACTTAACGGAACCGTGATTCAGTACTTAACTTAAGATAACCTTACTATAACTTAATCTTTACCGGACAGGTACAGATAATCAATCAACACATGATCGTAATCTAACATTAAAAATATCTGTCAATACAACTTACTTATCAAGACTCTGGTTACACTCTTACAATCTTACTATCGATTACAATCCAATGGATGCGTTCTCAACAGACAGCGGCGAAACTATCAGTACCGTAATACAGAATCACTTTGTCTAACTTAAGAGCTGATCCAAACACAATTACTGTAAACAATAGAGACAATAACAGTAACTCAATCTGTACCGTACAGGTGTAGATAATCAAACAGAACAGAAAGACACAGAATAACTCAGAGTTCTCAAACACACCACGGAAACTACACAGACATCATCGACGAGACGAGTAGTCTGGCGACTCCTCTGAGTGTCCCCAAAGCGTCTTTTTTCATTGATTTATATAAAGGTTACAACATCAATCAAGGTTACAACATTTACGCAACGACCTACCTACAAAAATATTACGGCTCATCAACTATACCTTCTAGATACATAGATCTAGCTAACCTGAAAGTCCGGGCAATTTTCTTCTTCAATGACTCTAACATCTGCTTCAAAATTTCTGGTTCTACGAGCTGAGCATCTGTCCATACTGAACTTAAAGAAATTACTTGGCTTATTAAACTCTCTGCCTGTGTCTGCAAAAAAGCTTCCTGTAAGTAAAATTCATTTGACAGAGCCGCATCACGACTGACTTTCATATCTGCTATCTGCTTATCAATTCGAGACAGTCTTTCTTTTTGAGCATCCAACTGATTCTCTCTTCTTTCTATCTCCTGATTCTGAACTTGGATTGTTCGATGAAAAGCATCACGCTCTCTTCTGATCCCTGTTATCTCTTTCTGTAATTGAGCTTCCATGGTCAATTTGCGTTTAAGAATATTGTTTACTTCAGATAAATCAAACTTGCTTCTCTAGAGTTCTTCATTAGTCTTCTTAACCAAATCGGCCATCTCTTGTCCTTTCTGTACTGCTTCATTCAGTTGTGCTCTAGTCTCTTCTAAAAGATTGCCCAGGGCTATACATGCATCCTCTTTATCTTGGATTAACTGCTTCAACTGAACTAGTTCTGCATCAGCAACACTTAATAATTCTTCTTTTTCTCTGACTTCTGCCAGTGCCGCATCTCGTTGACTGGTAACTACTTCCTGTTCGGCAAGTCTTGCTTGGAGTTGGTTAATCTGGAAGTGCAGATGATGATTTTCTGCTTTGACCGCATCGATCTCTTCCTGTAGAGGAGTGATGTCTGCTTCAAGGGTATCCACCTTATGTTGTAGTTCCTGACGAATATTCTCTGTAACTTGTCTTAATTGTACCGAAAGCTGCTGGGAAAATTGTATAATCATGCGCCCCATGGATTCAAGTTTGGTAAATATGGGAAATGGAGGAAGTGGCTCCTGGGATGAAGAGGCTGTCAAAAGTTGGTGTGAAGAGGGAGGAGAGTAATTTGGTGAGGAAGATGAAGCAGAAGGTTCCTCAGGGATAATAGGTGGAACAGGGAGAATGGGGTTAATCAGAGGCTCGGGTGGAGGAGTGAGAATAACAGTGGTTGTTTCTAATACCTGTTCGGTGGTTTGTTGCGTAGTGTCATCAGGTTTAGCAGCTGCAGACTCCACTGTTTTAATCAGTTCTTCGAAAATTTCCTTAATGATAGGTTGCCCATCTTCTTGCTTTTCCTGTTCGGATTGTTGCTAAGATTCTTCTTGAGAGGAGCTGGCTCCAGATTTGGTGGTCTCATCATGCTCTTGTTGCTGTTTTGGAGAGGACTGTGCTGATGAATCCTGGTGCATTGATGTTGCTGTGTCATGGAACGTCTCTTCTTCATGTCCTTCTTCTTGATTGTTGTCTGCTTCTTTACTTGCGGCCGAACCCTGTACTTGACTGTCAGATGAACTGATTCTGATGCGTTTTCGACGGAGGAGCTGGAATATTTCTTCGTCATCCTCTTCATCATCTTCCAGGATTTGCGCTGATTGTTCATGATAGAGAATTGGACCTCTGGAAGGTGGTTGTGCTGCTTGGATAGCCGAAAACAGAAAACTTAATATGTGGGGAAGACGGGACCACGGCATATCTCCTTTGTTGACCTGTTTAATTATCGAAACGCATTCTCGGTGAATGCGACGGAAATAGTATGATGCAAAATTTATAGGCTCTCTGGCAGCCATATCTATTGCTAAATAGAAAGGGCGAGATATGCCATATGTACTATTTTGTAAGTTCAGCATAGCTACGAGAAACTGTAATGCTGTTCTTTCAGGCTCAGGGTGACAAAGGATTGCATATTCATTAAAAGAATGCCTGGGAAACAACTGATTCATTGTGGTGATGGGAAGACTAGGTCCATTCTCTCGACCTCTCGGAGAGAGTCACAATGCATAAGCAAAGGTCTGTAGAGTTATAACTACCCTAGAAGGTAATGAGGTTATTGGCTAACTCTGCTCCGTAGCAGGTGTGGCAGCGATGGCGGCAATGATTTGGGCGTAAAACGGGTGACATTCCACTGAATGCCAAGGCAATTCAGTGAAATTAGCCAATCCACGGATACGCAGGAACTCACTTACATCTACGGGGAGTCCGTCACGGAACGCAGTAAAGTTTGCTAACGCTTCCATGGTGCGCACACGAATAGCAAGCACAAGAACACAATTGCACATGGTATAAAGAGAGCACAAGCACGCAAAACACACAGACACAATAGCGATTGACAGTGGAATGAAAAAGGTTAAGTAGATACTTGGCAGCAGGAAGCAATTGAAATTGTTAATCATCGC
This sequence comes from Ceratopteris richardii, assembly GCA_020310875.1. Lineage (NCBI taxonomy): Eukaryota > Viridiplantae > Streptophyta > Polypodiopsida > Polypodiales > Pteridaceae > Ceratopteris > Ceratopteris richardii. The sequence goes on along the minus strand of CM035439.1, from coordinate 139,282,456 downwards.
GCGATGTTGAGATGATAACCTTCATAACTTCGGTGTGCATGCATGAGTAGAACGATAATGCAGGGCGGCTTTTGATCATAATTAGGTATGAAAACGAGGATATTTACTGACTTATTTTATTAATCACACCAAACTAAAAAGGAAAAGAAAAGAAAAAAGAAAAAATAGGCGAGCAACCGCAGAACACTTCAGTGCGAATCAGGCGCTTGATGATACGGTCGCAGCTTTGAACCATTTATCACTTTCGGAAGAGGAATTTTGGTCAAAGTAGCCAACCAAAAAGTCGTTGGGCCCACTTGTTCAGTAATCCGATAAGGACCAAACCAGCGTAACTTGAATTTTCCAGCAGAGCGGTTTGATTTTGCATTATAAAATAGCACAAGTTGCCCTACCGTAAAAACTAGAGTTTTTAAATACTGATCATGTGTACGAGCTTGCCGCAACTGCACTTCTTGAAGAGTCAGAAAACTTTCCTAGCGATGCTCATCTAGTTCTCTGAGTGTGTCCAACCGAAACGGCAAAGAATCTTCAGGTAACAATTTTTGAGAGATGGCCACACGTAAGCTTGGTACTACAAGCTCCATTGGTGCAATTGCCTCCATTCCATATGCAAGTTTGAAAGGAGTCAATCCGGTGGCAACTTTGTAAGTAGTCCGGTATGCCCATAATACTGCAGGTAGTAACTGATCCCATCTTTCTGGTGATTCGACAATCAATTTACGAAGCATACTCAGCAAGGTCTTGTTTGTACTTTAAGCCAAGCCATTAGCACGAGGATAGTACGGTGAACTGAATTTGTGCAAAATCTGAAAAGAGTGCGTGAGAACTTTCATTAAATTGTTAACAAAATGTGTGCCTTGATCTGTCACAATTTCCAAAGGTAATCCAAATCGTGGGAATACGTCTTTCATTAAACATTTTGCTACCGAAATAGTTGTTGCAGACCGTAAAGCCCAAGCTTTGGCCCACCTGGTAGCATAATCTGTACATGTCAGAATGTATCGATTATTACTGAGTATTGCTGGAGGTGTGATTGGTCCAATAAAATCAAGACCCCATTTCTGAAAAGGCTCCAATGATAATACAGGTTGGAGAGGGAAAAAATATCGTTGTAAAGGCTGTCCAGACCGTTGACAATTGTCACACTGTTTGACAAACTGAGATACATCTCTGTACATGGTAGGCCACCAAAGCCCACTTTGTAGAATTTTTCGGTGTGTTAAATCTGCTGCAAAATGTCCACCGGAAGGTATGGAATGTGCCAGAGTGATAATTGAGTTTACTTCATGTGGAGGAATACAACGAAGTAAGACTCCAGTGTGATCCATATAATACAATTCTCTAGCAATCAACCAGAATCTGCGATTGTAAACTGCAATCTTCCTACGCATTTGTAGCTCAGTGATGAGTAGCACCTCCTTTAATGTCAATCCGGGAAGACGTGAGGATGGTATGAAGACCTCGAGCAAGTGGCGGCACAAGTGCGTGAGTGAGAAGCACACAAGCATGCACACACATACACACACACACGCGCACACACGGCAAGACAAAGAGAGAGAATCAATGGAGTTCTTTAGATTACTTTCAAAAGCTCTTACAAGTTTGTTTCAATTACAATCTAACCTCAAAAATGAGCTCTCTAGCTCTTTTTATAGTTTTTGACTAGCTTTGGCCCTGTCCAGACCTAGTGTCCGACCTAGTTAAAAATTAGGTTCCAGGGCTTATTTGAGGGCTCAAACGAAGTCTAAAAATTATGAAAATTGGTACGATGGTACTTCTAATACTCCTCAAGCTCGAGGACTCCTCGGCTTGCACAAAATGGAGTCTAATCTACCAAAAACGGGATTTACAATGTTTGTGTAGTGATTAAAATCACTTGAATTGTACATAATCTATGGGAAAAAATGATCTGGCCTTGTTGCCGTACTGTGCATGATTCCTTTGTTGCTTTGTATGCCAACACTCCCCCCTTCCTAGCGTCTGTCGCCCCTGACAGACCTTTGTTCTCGCGGGTGGTCGATGTAATATTGGATGACATTGGTGGCCAGTTCATGTTCTCCTATCCTTAAGCCTCTTGCTAGATCGGCTTCCAATGCCTCCCAATTTATTGCACCGGGGGTCTCTGGTTGCGGGGTGGTGTAGTACTCTGAATACATTGCTTGTTCACAAGCAAACTGTTGAAGCAGATGTGTTGGCTTGGGTGCGAAAACCTCCGAGTGATACTCCCAGAAACCTGATCTGAACATCTCTTCGAAGGTCTGTTTGTAGCAGGCGGGGAGGTACTTGATACGTGCATGCCAAGCGTAAGCCACACGAATACTGGGGGTGGTGCTCATGTCATACACCAAGTCGTAATTTCCATTGTTGAACCCCGGGAGAGGTACCTGTGGTGCGGCTGCATTTCTGAAGGTCTTCAGGACTACTTGCATCATATCTAAGATTTTAAGCATCATTTGTGCTGCTACATCTTGCATGGGCTTCAAGCGCGGCATCCAGTGGCGGATGGTCCCCATCATATATGCTACCGATGGTGGTCCCTGTGGTGGCGCGATGTACGGGTAGTTCAGCCATTCCTTGCATTGCGCATTGTTCTGTACCTTGATATTAAATGCCTTCCACGACCTGCGGCGGGGGACTGGACCGTAGCATGGGTTGTACAGGAGGTGCAACGGCGCGTTGTTCCATGTGCGTAGCATTTCTGGATAGGTCTCTAAAAGTTTCTGCCGCCATGTTGGTTGACGAATCTTGCCTTTTCGCACCTCTGGAGGAAGGTCTTCGGGTTGAAATTGGGTCGCAAAAGTAGGAATCTGACCCGTGACTCTTTGTATTTCTGCATTATAATCAGCCAAGATAATATAATATGGCCTGTACTGGAGTTCCGATGAGAGAATCAGGCGTCTCGATGACAAGTTCTTGAAGTAAGCTGATTGTAACACAGTCTCCTCTATGACCCTCATGGCCTGATTTTGCACTACGGTGCGTTCTTCATGCGAGGTCCCTATTTCCTCCACTTGTCGTAACCATGGCGGCCGTGGTGCCTCGAACGTGTCCTGCGCTTCTTCTGTTTGTTGGCCTCCTGGGAATGGTTGCGGATCATATTCTTCATCAAACGTTTGTTCCACAGGAATTTGCACAACTTCTTCGTCCGTGGGAGCCTCCGGAGGGGAAGATGGCCTCTCATATTGTAGTAGGCGTGTTTGCAATTCAGTTACCTGTTCCTGGAGATCTTTTATGGCCTCTGCGTTGAGAAGCGAAGCCGCAGAGGGGGTGGTTGGAGGGGCAGCTGTTGGTCCTTGTTGGTGTTCCTGCTTCAGTTGTCCTAGCTCCTCCGATAGCTTATCATGTGCTTCGAGCAGCATGGCATAATCTTCCAATATAATCTTGATATTATCGGGGGTCACTGCTTGAAACTTGGATGGGCTGATGGGTGCCCCCGGTGTGCTCTCAATAGCTGCCTCCAGGTTCTCTTGATTTTGTATTTGCAGACGTCTGTTCTCTTCCTGAGCAGCCGCAAGATGGCGTTTAAGTAGCGCCATATTTCGCTGAAGTTTTGAGTTGCGTTCCAGCTGTGTCCGTAGGTGACCTTCTACCACCTGCACTACTTCCTGATCTACGTTCTGTAGCTGTACCTCCAATATATTATGGGCGTCTTGGAGGGTTTGGAACTGTGTGTGGAGGCGAGCGTTCTCCTCTTCTAGTGCCGCAAGGCGGTGCTGTAGTGTCACTGAGTGCTCTTGCAGGCGTGCGTTTTGTTGCTGGAGCTGAATGTAATCTGTTCTTAAATTTGATATACAAGCCAACATGGTGTCCAATGCATTACCTATAGATGAGTGGGGGGTGTTTACCGTGGAAGATGCATGGGAAGGGAATTGGGGAAGGGAGACAGTGAATGATGTGTCTACGAAAGTTGTGTGTGTGGGTGAAATTGGTGGAGGGGAAATGGGAGGAGGTGAAACCGTGGGTGGAGGTGCCGTGGGTGGTGAAATGTCCATACCTTCAGGAGTGGGTATTAGTGTGGGGCCTGCCATATACATTGGTATGGTAGGTGGTGTGTGTGTGGAAGTGGTGAATAGATGTGAAGTGGGGTGGGGAGCTAAAAAGACAGGGAATGGTTGAGGGCCTGGTTGAAAAGCCCTAGCAAAGATGTCCTGGAGGGATTGTAGAAATGGAGAGAGGGATGTCGGAGGTTGGGGTCGTAAGTTTGAGAAGGGCTGAAAGGGTTGCGTGGTAGTAGGGAAGCCCATGAATGTGGATCTGGGATCAGGATGACCCGTGGCTGAAGGCATTGGGGATGGTTGTCCTAGGGCAGGCTCGGGAAGGGTTTCGGTGGGTTGTGTAGTGATGGGGTTTGCTTCAAAGGTCGGGTTATCAGTGGTAGAGAATAGGGTGGCATTGGAGATGGGAGTACGGAAGATGAAGGTGGGGTCGGTGGGTTGAGCAGTCGATGTGGTTTCCACTGTTTCTCTTCTAGGAGGTGATGGTGGGGGAGTGGATGGTAGTGGTTCGGTGGACTCCTCATGGGTGGCGGGGTGCTGTTGACTAGCTGTTTGGGAGGTTGGTGTAGTAGTTGGCTCTTCTGCAACTGTAACGGGAATTTGGATATTTTTACCTGAGCGAGGTCGTGTCTGGAACCTTCGTGGGTCATATTGAACTGAAGGCCTCTGAATGGCAGTGCGCACAGCTTCTACAACTCCATATGTTTCTGCCATCAATAAGAGACCTTCCCTGTACTCTGAGTCAACTCCCGCTTCTTCCAACAACTGAGTCATAAGTACTCTGCTGCTCTGTTCAGTGAGTAACTGCTGCGATCGCACTCTTTCCATAATCTGATACAGCCTTCGGAGTTCTGTTGTATATGCTGGGGCTTCAGTGGTCTCTTCTTCATACGCTTCTTCTTCTTCCGGGTGTCCGTGTTGTTGACTTTGCTGAGCGTCACTCCAATGGACATGTCTACCGTCTGTAGACTTTCTTCTTCTTCGTGAGGATGTGCCCTGCTCCTCTGCCTCTGAATAAAACTCCACATCAGAGAATTGTGTGCTTTGTAGGAATGCTTCGAAATCCTGGGGGTCCAGTCCCTCAGCCTCTCCAGTGGCAGCAAATTCGAATTCAGGTGTAACAGGAGGAGCCGATGGGGTAGGTTGTGTCGTAGTGTCAGATTCCGACCTGGGTATCCTAATGGTAAAGGGAGGTACAGTGCCCTCTCTTAATGGTGATGCCTCAGGAGTAGTCAGGACTTCCCTTGTCTGGACACACGGGATCGCGCCCCTCATGCGCTTGGACTGATGTGTGGATGTCTTGAGCCTTTTAAACATTTGTAATTGTGCCCAAGTTAAGGCACGCTCAATGGGGACATCATATGCCAAGCATCGGTAAATGATGCGTGTGAGTGCACAGCATCCGTTCACCACTAATTTCCTAGAAGCCCGTTTGTTTGCTTCATACAACTGATCTATAATCCACACTGGTAGCTTAATAGGTAACGCACCTGCTTCCGCCAAGTGGAGAGCAAACCAGATCTTCTTGTGTGGTTGCGTGAATCGGTCTTGACCGGGGAAGGCGAAATGTTGCATGCACATTCGGAGAGGGATGGACACATTTGGGGTGAGTGCTGCCATGTCTTTCAGCTTCACTACTTTCCTGTCCTTCATGTTGGTGGGAACAAGAGCATCCTTTTCTGAGGGTACATGCGTGCCATGCATATTTAAAGCGTCGCTTACCAACTCCATAGTAAGTTCAAACCTCTTCAACTCGTTGTTGCCCAGCAATGAGGGGAGAACAAATGATCCGGGTTGGTCCTTATCTTCATGAGCTTGTAATGTGGAGACCAAATAATAACATCGGAGGAGATCGGGTTTAGGTAGTGGGGCTTCAAAATATTCCGCCAATCCTGCTCGTTGCCATATGGTCTGGAGATCTTCGGTGTTCTGTAAAGTCTCGAACTCCTTGGAGAAAAATTGGAATCGCACCCATGACCTGTCATACTCGCATTTAGACTCCCAGATATACTTGGCCTCACCTAATGGACCGGGCATGCCATTGAACCAATGAGAATTGGCATGAACTCTTTCCGTGATGCCTGTAGGTGGATCTGGCACCGGGAGTTGCTGAAGGTGTTGCATCTCCACTGGTCGTTCCGTCGGGGGCACATCCACGGGTATACTATCCACATCAATTCCCGCAGTAAGTATCCCTACTTGTGAGCCCGAACCTGTCGCTTCTGCCATTTTACTGCTTGCCTTCTGATTCTGTGAGAATATAGAAGCATGTGTTAACATCGTAATGGACAGAATAAATCCGTTGCTGTCCCCGTTACAACATTAACATGAGGCAGATGATGAGTTAGTGGTTAGTAAGTGCACGAAGACAGTGAGTGTAGTTAACGTTTGTGTATTCCTAGGAGACTAATGCCGTTAGTAAGTGGGGTGAATTTACAAATCGGGGTCGGGGGTTTATTACAGGTCTTAGACTGCCAAATGCAGTGGATAGGCTTTGCTTTCGGTTTCGTAGAGACTCTAGAGAGCTGTGTCGGTGTCGCTGTTTGGGAATGGGGCCTTTTAGGGCCCCACTTATAAGTGATTACATGCATGCTCTTGGGTCTTGGTGTGTTCCTAAGTGTTGAGAACGAGGGAATACTGGTTGTTCTCGTAGTCGAGTTATGCTGAATAGGTTGTGGCCTTGGCATAACAACTTGTGCCCTCAAGCAAGCCTTAGGCACCCAAATTTGTCTTGATTGTGGGCCTGCCTTCATCGACTTCTTGGGCACCCAAATAGATTTTACTTTAGCGGAAGAATTTCTGAAAGGCTTCTTATTAGCGTTGTGTTGTTGGTTACTAATAAGAGGCCTTGTCCGTGTAGTTGACGGTGGTGCAGCCGGTCGTTCGCCTTTCCGCACCCACACCTGGTTGATTTTCTGGGACATTCTGCTGCGCAGGTACTTTTGATCTCGGACATAGGTAGTACTCTGCTTCTTCTGCCTGTGATCCGCCTTTGGTTGCTGCCTCCTTCTGGCCTTTGGAAAAGAAGGGAGTTCCGTTGCATCCTTGACTCCTTTTTTGCAATTATCATTCCTCTGCAACATAGGGTTTTGAACAAGAACAGCATGGTCATCTTCATGTGTACCCCTGGAAGGACCAGGAGTCTGTGCCTTTCCTAATTCCTTGAGTGCTCCCTTGTCTAATTCTACTGTAACTCGACTATGATTGACCCAAACCTGGAGAAGTCCACTTCTTAGGTTTAAATTGACTGCTTGGTCATAGATCCAATCCTGACCCAAGACGAGAGGTTCAGTGAGATCCTCATCTTGACACACTAGTACTTTAACGGTCATTGTCTCATCGTGAATGTAGAGGGGAAGTTCCACCTCGCCCATGCAAGGGGTTTCCACGCCTCCCAATCCTATGAGATATGCTTCCACAGGATGGACAGTTAACTGTAACTCTTGACAGTAAGACAATTTAACAACGCTAGTGGCAGCACCTGAGTCAATCAAGGCTCTTACGTTCCTTGCACTCTTTCCTTGTCCTATATCTATGGTTATGAAAGGACGTCTATCAATTATTCTATTCGAGCTTGTTCCTGCAACTTCACACATGGCCATGGGATATCCTTGATCTGCATGGTCAACTGTTCTGGTCTGATCTCGGCCTTGTCTTCGTAACTTCATCCTTCTGATGCGTTCTAAAGCTTCTGCTTGAGCCTCTTCTCGAATGCGCTTTTCTTCCTCTTTGCGTTTCTTAGCAGTGTTGAGTCGGCTGAGCATTTCCTCCGTGAGGGGTTCCTGATACAACTTGACTCTACAACCGCTAATATAGTTTGGGAGGAGATCACCTTCTAGCGTGGCTAATTGTACTGCTCCACTCGTGGAGATCCTATTGATGATCATAGGTCCGTAGCCTCTCTTTTCTAGCTTCCTCGCGTGTTGTTTTAGTGTATAGACTAAGACTAGATCTCCTGCTTTCAAGCCTTTATCCTTCACATGGGCATCGAAATATGCCTTCTGTCTCTTCTTGGCTGCATATATTCCAGCAGCGGCTCTCAGTCTTGTTTCTCCTAATCGTTCAAGGTCAAAGATCCTAGAGGAGAGCTCATGACCCGTCCATTCGTGCTCTTGTGCTACTCTCAATGTAGGGATTAGGAAGTCCAATGGTAGCACAGCGTTTTGGCCGAATACCATCTGAGAGGGGGTGGCTTGGAGTACCGTTTTGTAGGCCACTCGGTATGCCCAAACAGCATGGTGTAGCTGTTTGTCCCAATCAGAGCGTTTAGTGTTCACTAATTTCGTCAGTACATTGCATAAAATCTTATTAGTGCTCTCAGCTTGTCCATTAGCTTGAGGGTGATAAGGGGCAGACTTTTTGTGTATTACCAAGAATTCTTGGAGTAGATTTTCAATTACTTCATTCAAGAAATGAGTGCCTCTATCACTTACAAGCTCTATAGGTAGTCCATATCTCGTGAATACATTCTCAAACAAGAATTTGGCAGTTGTTTGAGCATCGTTCTTGGTTGTAGCCTTTACCTCTACCCACTTGGTGAGATAATCTGTTGCAACAATAATGTATTCCGCATGAGAACCTTTAGCTGGGGGGTTAATAGGACCTACGAAGTCTATTCCCCACTTAGAGAATGCACGTCCACCCATCATAGGTTTCAGTGGCATCTCATCTTTGCGTATAGGATACTGAGTCCTTTGACAGACATCACACCGTTTCACATAGGTATGTGCATCCATGTGAAGTGTAGGCCACCAGAAGCCTGCAAATAATATCGCCTTGATCACCCGATCTGGTCCAAAGTGTCCTCCTGCTACACCTTGGTGAGCAGTTTCCAAGATCTTAAGATATTCACTCTCATGGACACACAATCTCAGGTAACCATCCTTACCGCGTTTGTATAGATTATCACCAATGAGTGAGTAATCCAAGGCTTCTTGTTCTAAACTCCTTTTCCTAGCCAGAGTCATGTCTGGAGGGAATGTGTTTGTCCTCAGGAATGATACTAGTGGTTCGCTCCAATCTGGCACAATGGATACTTGATAAAGAGTGGCATGTTCCACTGGTGGTTTAGTGCAACAGATTGGGCATTCCTTGCACAACTTTTGGATATCCGCTTCCATAGTTGGCCAATGCACACCGAATCTCTTTAGAGTCTGTAAAGTTCGTTGCTTTGAATGGTGTCGCTCTAACGCACCTTCATGTGCTAATTGCAACCATTTAGCGTACTCATCCTCTTCTACGCAACAAGCCAAGATCCCTTGATCTGTGTGCTTGTACATGCTTCCTGCCATGATGTGGTACTTCTGGGCTTTCACAACCTCTCTATTCCGTGTGTTTACGACTAGATGATTAGGCCCGTAGGTCAATACTGGTACCAATGGCTTAGCCCACTGCGGTATAACTTCCAAATTAAACAAGTAAGCATCAGGAAGGTCATCTGACACTCCTTGTGGGGCTTCTCCCGATGTGAGCCTAGAGAGGTGATCTGCTCTCAAATGGGTCCTACCTTTCCTTACCACCACTTCAAAGTCATATTCCATGAGCAAGAGAAACCATCTCACTAATCTTCCTGTATTGCATGGCTTGTTTACGAGATATAACAATGCCTGATGATCAGTAAAAAATTTAAACTTATTTGCAAGCAAATAGTGTCTAAATTTCTTAACTGCATATACCATGCCTAAGCCTTCTCTCTCTGTAGTGGTGTAATTCCGTTCAGCCGCATTCAATTGTCTATTGGCATAGGCAATTGGAAGATCCATATTACCTTCACCAGTAGGTTGTGCAAGCACACATCCAATAGCATAATTGGATGCATCAACATGAACATGGAATGGCTTATTCCAATCTGGTGTGGTCAAGATTGGTGCTGAACATAATCTTCGTTTAAGCTCTTGGAAGGAATTCTCACATTCATCCGTCCACTCAAAGTTTGTCAGAAGTCCGTACATGGGCTTTGCAATGACAGCATACATGTGTATAAATCGTCGATAATAACCACAATGCCCCATGAAAGCTTGTACTTCCTTGACATTCTTTGGCCTAGGTAGCTCTGCGATGGCTCTCACTTTCTCTTCGTCTGTAGATATGCCATTCTTTGACACTATGTGTCCTAGAATCTTGCCTTGCCTGACCATAAAAACGCACTTTTCTGGGTTCAGGCAGACTTGATATTCTCTACATTTGTCAAAGATTTGTCTGAGTTCAGGGATATGGGTTTGTCTAATGTTGGAATGAGCACAAAGATCATCAACATAGACTTCTAAACTCTTCCTCAGGAACTCCTTAAACACATGGCACATCAGCCTCTGGAAGGTAGCTGGTGCATTGGTAAGCCCAAATGGCATTACTCTAAAAGCAAAAATGCCCCATTCTGTGGCAAAGGCTGTCTTATGCTGATCCTCTGGAGCTATGGCTACTTGATTGTAGCCAGAAAATCCATCAAGGAAGCTGTACACTTCCTTGCCTGCAACTCTTTCTAAGAGATGTTCTGTGATGGGAAGCGGATAGTTATCTCGAATCGTGGCGGCATTAACCTTTTTCAAGTTAATGCACACACGCAGCTTGCCATTCTTCTTGGGCACCACTACGATGGGGGATACCCATTCAGTGTGCTCAATTTCGTAGATAAATCCAGCTTCAACCAGTCTATCTATCTCTTCTTTGATCTTAGCAGCGTAATTATCGTTATACGTATAAGGCTTTTGCTTAGAGGGTTTGGCGTCTGAAGTCATGGGGATGGTGTGCGAGCATATGTCTGGGTCAACCCCTTTCAAATCCTTGTAACTCCAAGCGAATACATCTCTGTATTCTCTTAGCAAGGCAATCAATTCGTGCTCTTCTTCTTCAGTCAGGTCATGGCCTATATACGTGCATCTCTCCTCTCCTTCTTCTATGGCCACTACTATTTTCTTGGTGGTTTCTTTGTTATCATAGGCCTCTCCTGATTGTGCCTCCCGTTTAGGCATTCTTATCATGACTCTCCTGTCATCTATCTCATACTTCTTAAAATTTTCGGGGACCTCAAACAAAGATTCTTCCTCTTCTGGTGAGGCTTCTCTCTTCTTTCGTTTCTTCCCTTCTCCCTTCGGGCTCACATGTGTTGCTAATCTTACGTCATTTGTCAGCTCTCCATGCCTCTGGGTTTGAAATTCTACCTCATGGAAGTATTCATCATCTGATGCAAATGGTGGGTCCATAATGATTGACTCCAGATCGGAGTCACTTGCATCCTCAAATGCATCAGGGCTAGGTTCGCACATGATTGGCTCTATGGAGAAGACTGAAATATCATAGCCATCCTCATCACAGTGAGGTGTCCATTGTTCTTCGTTGATGGCTACGTCCATTGTTGCTAAGATTTCTGCCCAGCCGTGAGGTTCAAATTCTTCGTCTGGAAAAACTACAGGTGCATAGGCTGGGTCTTGGATTGATCTATGGGTCTCTTTCGCACCTACCTCTCTGGCTTTCTCTCTCTTCTCTTCTTCTACTGCTACCTTGCACATCCATAAGTGAGTGTCTTCATGCATCCATGAGGATCCAGACCCTATGGAATGCACCGATTCTGTATCATCTTTGGCTCTATGGATGGGATTCCACTGAATAGGAGGTACATCTCTATGAGAATAATCCTTGAGATTGACTTTGGTCGTGACACCTAAGTGTTGCAGGTACAAAGAATTGGTCCCCCAATCCTGCACCACTTGCAACTGTCGCATAAATGGTCTTCCCAAAATCATCTCATAGGCATGATTTTTACTGAAGTCACATATGGCAAATGTATGCTCAAACTCGACACCACAAGTGGTGAGAGTTATTCCTTCTAGCAATCCTAAGGGTCTCTCTATGTGACCATCAGCCATTTGCAATTTCATCCTCGTTGGCCTGAGTGCTGGCTTGCCCCAACGCTTCCATAAGGAGGTGGTGGCAATTGCAACTCCTGCACCTGAGTCTAAAATCGCCTTGGTGGTGTATTCCTGGTAGGTGATGGGAAGATAGGTGTTCCCTTCTTCACCTTCACACATATCTCCTATCTTATCCAAGGGAATTTTTGGCACTGTCCTATGGGATCCTACCTGGGAACGAGGTTTTGCTATCTCTGGTACTTGTTTGGCTACATGTTTCCATAATTCAGGTCTAACCTTGAGTAGCTCTTCTAACTTGAGATTACACTGCACGTTAGTGTTCTTCACTACCTCTGTGTTCCTAGGTATGACTGAGTCGTCGTTCCTTACCATGACTGTGGGTGCTCTCATACATGTGGACTTTGCTTCCCATGGACTTGTGAAGTGGGGTAGCTCCTGTATGGAATTAGACTCAAAGTCCAATCTCTCATGAGACTGAGTACTCTCATGTTCCCCGTAAATGGATGGGATGTCTTGTGGGAATTGGTCGTGTGCATCATCCACAAGTTCAAAGGGAGGGGCGACTTCACTTTCGTTATCCCATTTGTCTTCTTGAATCTCTCGTAGGAAGTCTGGTGCAAACCGATTCATAGAAGAAGAAGTGTCTGGCTCAGTAGAATTAGGCGCATAAGCAACCTGGGAAGGAGGGCTTATTCTTCCGTTGACTCTCTCCTCGTTCTCGCAAATGGCTGGAGCACAAGCTTCTCGGGGAGGATTACTTATTCTATTACTTTTCCGAACAGGCTCACACATTCCCTGAGAAGGAATGTAGGCAACCTGTGGAGGTACGTGAGCTTTCGAGGGAGGCTCATCTGCCTTTTGGGGAGGGAGATAAGCTTCTTGAGGAGGCACATGGGCTTCCTGAAGAGGCTGGCTTATCCGTTCTCTTGCCCTTTCCTTTCTTTGAGGGGTAGGTTCCTTTTCTGACTGTGCAATTAGCCTCTCTATTCTTTTTAAGGAGGGGAAACTGTCTGGTTTAGTGGAATTGGCCACATAAACTTCCGATTGGGAATGATTCATGTTTTTGCTTGCTTTTTCTTTGTCTTGATTTTTTTCTTCCTTGTCAGATCTTGCAATTATCCTCTCTAACTTCTCTAGGAATCCATCCAAGTGTAATTGCGTTTTGGCTGAGCCTGAGTAATTGAAAAGGCGACTAGCTTCAAACATAGTCTGAGCCAATGCGACCATTTTCGCGCACAGTTTGGTTCTTTCTATCTCTAGGTCAGCTCTAGGATAGCACTTGTCATGATCCGTGACGTTTGGCCCTTCTTGGATTCTGGCCTGATATGCTTTAAGCATCATGTCTATGTCTTCAGGAGTGGGATCAGCTAATACTGATCCTGTTTGGGGTGGTGGGCGGGTTACGTGGGGTGTCTTAGAGGGTGGAGGGATGGAGAATGATGGGGATGGTAGCGGTGGGAATGTGTGAGAGTGCGGTTGAGATGTGATCTCTATGATTTTAGCCTTGGTTTCTCGTAGACTTTCCTCAAGTTCACTCATCTTCTTTGCCCATTGCCTTTTCATGCGTTCGCGGCTATCTTTCCAAGCTCTAGTTCTCTTTTTATTTTGGCTCTCAGTATCGCTAGCGTCTGGGCTCTTTTCCTTGCCTACCCCTTGGTTTTGCTGCAATGCTTGAGCTCGAGTGACTACCTGTACGGGTGCAGTGGAAGTCACACTTCCGCTGGAATCTACCACTAACTCAATAACATTGATGGGCGTGATTTTTGGCATATTATTGGGGTTCTTTGGACAATCTCGTAAGAGATGCTCTTTTCCACAATCTTGGCAGAAACCTTGGATCGTCACTGACTGGGGTTGTGTAGGTGGAGGCGAGGGGCAATCACGAATGAGGTGATCTCCTTGGCATCTGTAGCACGGTCCCCTTGGGAATGGAGGTCTTACCTGCCTAGATTGAGGCCTAGGGTTGGGGTTTGCATACATGACGTTCGTGTAATCTGACTCCCAACTCGGTTCGTTTGTCTCTTCGCTATAATAAGACTCACCATGCTCAGGAGACTGCATGTAGTAGGCCTGGGGGCTATCAACATGTGTAGAATCAAAGCTATGGTCACTCGGGTCACTTTCAGAAAGCAAGGATGTTACAGGGACTATAGCTCTATTCAGGTTCTCTTCTGCAGCAGTATACTTTACCGGAATCACATTAGCTGGGGCTGGGGGTTGTTGTGCTAGCACAGGCTGAGGCCTTTGTTGGTTTTGATATTGAGGTTGGAAATTCTGTTGTGGCCTGCCATATGGTTGTGGAGGGTACTGGTTCTGGTATCTGCCTTGTTGGTAGGGCTGAGGGTAGGGTTGCCTAATCGCCTGCTTGTTGTATGGGCAATCTTGTGCGGTGTGGTTGGTGTATCTCCGTTCTATGGTGCAGTACTGGCTACTAGGGTTTACTTGGGGTTGAGCCATAATAGGGCAGACATTCGCCATGTGGTCACCACCGCATGTATAGCATCTTTTCACAGGGGAAAACCTTGGGATTTGTTTGCTAGTTACACCTAATTTCTGAGCTACTTTTTCGGCAAGTTCCTCAATTGATGTGGCTTGTGTGGAAGATTGACTAGATGCACTATCTGAATCTTTGTAAATTTTGGACAACTCTAGCTCTTCTCCTAGGTTATCTTCAATGTCAATGCACATACGTACACACTCTTCTATAGTCCTAGGGTCTTTCAGATACACGTAGGATCTCAATTTTGGACTCAGCAATCCGTCAAGGAATAAGGCTACTTGTTTAGCAGATGTGGGTAGCTCCGAAATAGGGCACCTTTCAAGATATTGTCTAAATCTTCTTCCTACAAGTCTCACAGTCTCTTGAGGGGTTTGCTTGAAGCTGTGAATCAGTGAGGAGGTGTTGTGTCTTATGCCACTCTTGGAGAACTCAATAATAAATGCTTCTAGGAGTTGGTCTATGCTCCTGAACTGGCGCTCATCCAATGGCTGAAACCATGTAAGTGCCGTATTCCTCAGGGTTAGACCGAAGGCATTGTACTGCGTGAATAGATCCTCAACTTGTTCAGCTCTCAAGACTTGCTTGAACTCCGCCACATGATCATAGGGATCTCCTGTGCCGTCAAAGTAATTCTTCATGGACTTAACTAGCTGGGTGGGTCTCAAAGTTCTTGTGTGCTCTCTAGGCCTCTGCAGAGGAAATCCATCTACATTTCTTTGGTTCCTGTGGGCTCTAAGCATCTCAGGTTCTACCCTATTCGTCTCTGTTCTCGTTCTTTCTCTGCCCACTGGATTGGCAAAACTTACCTCTGGTCTATCTTTACTTCTGTCTCTTTGCATACCATGAGCCTGGGATGTTCCAGCTCCAGGGTGACCATAGGATACATTTGATCTTGGTTGGGGGAAAATGAATTCGCCCTTCCAAGTGTAAGCATGCCTATCATTTTCTGTCACCACAAAGATCCTCTCCGAAGTGTGGTCTAAGTAGGTCACTCTACCTGGGCTATCTGGATCCTTAAACTCATAGATCATGATTGTTCCTATATCAGTTGGGTGATCCGGTTTATATCTCCAAAAGGCTTCGTCCGTTTCTCGATTGAGAAGCAAATCTATGCACTTGTTATCTTGGGGGATCCACTCAGGCGTGATAATCCTAGTGAGAACTGATTTACCTCGAGGGGTTCTAGGTTCCGCAACCATGTTCCCTTGTTCCAGGTCACCTAAGTCCGCTTCTGAAATTACATTTCCAAATTCATCTGTCCTATCTGGATGACTGGTGACTACGTATATGGTTCCTTCCTTGTCCAGGTATGCACCGTTTTCAAACTTGACAGCTGGGTGCTCTAGTCCTATGGATTGGTCAGGGTTTTTAATCTGGACCACAGATCTTCCTAGGCCGTCCTCATAAATGCTCGCACCTAATCGGTTGGTCCTAAGGTATTCCAACTGCGTTTTGTAAGGGCCTTCTACCCTGTACAAGTAAGGTACACCTGAACTTCCAGCAGGTCTGTCCATACCTTGAGACATCCCTGATTCACTGGTATCAGAGCTAGGGTAATGAGAGTGGTGACTCAACTGCTGGGCCCAAGACCTTGCAGTGTGATTGACACTAGCCTCTGAAGACCTAAGGCTTTGTCTCTCTCTTGCTAGGTGTCGTCCTGATCTAAGGTTCATATGCCTAACTGATTAGCCCAATTTTTTTCCAGAGTACAACCTCGTTGTCGATCAATTGGTACCAATCACTTGATTCTTTTTAGTTATTCCTCGTGTTTAAAGCCTTGTCTGCTATTACGTCGTCAGGAATACTTGAATTTTTTTCGTACTTTCAGGTTGATCGTTCCATGTTAGGTTCTTTTCCTTTATGTTATCGCTAGTACAGAGATTAGGTTTTTAGCTTGCACTTGAGTTTTTAGGTAATCTTCAACTTGATGTTTGCCTATCGTCGCCCTGGCTTACTCCTACTTCTAATCGTTCTTAGCCTAAGCTAGGAATTGACGAAGAGGAGTTGAGAATATTCCGACCTTTCTTGCCGAACCTTGCTCTTTAATGCTCGAGGAGTTGATTCTCAAGCGTGCGCAACACCCTTGCTTGGATACTCTCAATTGCTTCTCAATAGACCTGCATAAATCCCAAGATTAGCTTTAAGTAGACCTTTCACTTGATAGACAAATTAATTCAGACACTTTGTTCCCCCTTATGTATTGCTAGAAATTTCCTCTAGAGCTCCTTTGGTGTTTCTACCCCTCGGTGGGTCAACTCCCAAAGATCCTATCTGAAAATCAACGCGTTGTTCTTATAAAAAACAGTTGAGGGCGTGTAGTATATGTCACGAGCTTTTCGGCAAGCCCTAGAGCTCAGAAAATGGATTTCGTATGCAAAAGTTATGACCGTTCAGGGTTTAGGGGTTACTAGACAGACAGAACCTTTCGGGGGTTTTTAATGCATTTTCTAAGGCCTTCGTAAGTATATGAGTACATGAAAGTGCAAATATGCCCAAAATTTAGCCTAAATTTCCAAAAATTCACTCCTTAATTTTTTGCCGAAAATGTCTGTCTATCGCGATAGACGGTGTCTGTCGCGATAGACACAATCTATCGTGGGGGCTGTCTGTCGCGATAGACGGTGTCTGTCGCGATAGACAGTGTCTATCGTGGATTTCTGTCTGTCGCGATAGAGGGTGTCTGTCGCGATAGACGCTATCTGTCGCGGAATTCTGTCTGTCGCGATAGACGGTGTCTACCGTGAAATTCTGTCTGTCGCGATAGACGGTGTCTATCGTGAAATTCTGTCTGTCGCGATAGACGGTGTCTATCGTGAAATTCTGTCTGTCGCGATAGACGGTGTCTGTCGCGATAGACGCTATCTGTCGTGAAATTCTGTCTGTCGCGATAGACGGTGTCTATCGTGAAATTCTGTCTGTCGCGATAGACGGTGTCTGTCGCGATAGACGCTATCTGTCGTGAAATTCTGTCTGTCGCGATAGACGGTGTCTGTCGCGATAGACGGTATCTGTCGTGAAATTCTGTCTGTCGCGATAGACGGTGTCTGTCGCGATAGACGCTATCTGTCATGGATTTTCGGTCTGTCGCGATAGACGGTGTCTGTCGCGATAGACCCTGTCTGTCGTGGGTCTCTGTCTGTCGCGATAGACGGTGTCTGTCGCGATAGACGGTGTCTGTCGCGATAGACTGAAAAAACGCAAATTTTTGAAAAACTTCCTGTGTTCTAGAGTGCCCTCAAGGTGTAGGTTACAGTGCTAATCATGCATTCACAAATTTTTAAGATTTTCTGTCTGTCGCGATAGACAGAGATCGTCGTCCCGGGACCTGTGCAGAGCCTGTCGTACCTGCGCACACTGCTGGGGATGATGGTACAGCAAGAACCTGCAATGAAACTCAAGAAACATGCAAAATACACACACACAATATTGCTCTCTCGCTCTCTCTCACAAGTGAAATGAGGGAAATGAGGTGGGGAAGGTGATATGATAAAAAAAAACAGAAATTTTCGCTATGATGGAGATGGAGGTGGGAGATGGTGATGATGATGATGGTGATGAAAATGGTGAAGAAAGTAAAAGAAAATCGATGAGAGTGAAGAAAATACCTACAACTCCAACGCGTCAACTCTACGTCTTACCATCACACGCTCGTCCTCAAAGCTCGATCCCCGGCAACGGCACCAAAATTTGGTGTAGCTCAGTGATGAGTAGCACCTCCTTTAATGTCAATCCGGGAAGACGTGAGGATGGTATGAAGACCTCGAGCAAGTGGCGGCACAAGTGCGTGAGTGAGAAGCACACAAGCATGCACACACATACACACACACACGCGCACACACGGCAAGACAAAGAGAGAGAATCAATGGAGTTCTTTAGATTACTTTCAAAAGCTCTTACAAGTTTGTTTCAATTACAATCTAACCTCAAAAATGAGCTCTCTAGCTCTTTTTATAGTTTTTTACTAGCTTTGGCCCTGTCCAGACCTAGTGTCCGGCCTAGTTAAAAATTAGGTTCCAGGGCTTATTTGAGGGCTCAAACGAAGTCTAAAAATTATGAAAATTGGTACGATGGTACTTCTAATACTCCTCAAGCTCGAGGACTCCTCGGCTTGCACAAAATGGAGTCTAATCTACCAAAAACGGGATTTACAATGTTTGTGTAGTGATTAAAATCACTTGAATTGTACATAATCTATGGGAAAAAATGATCTGGCCTTGTTGCCGTATTGTGCATGATTCCTTTGTTGCTTTGTATGCCAACAGCATTGCAGGAGAAGTCTGAGCACGAAGATATCCATCAGTAAGAAAAGTTAATAACTGATCATAGTAAGTAGGTGTCACAAGAGGATCTGTAGATTCATCATTAGTTGGGTCAGTAACATAAATTACAGGTGTGGTGTCATCAACACCGACCGGAGCTTCACCAGAATCCAACCGAGAAAGGAAATCTGCTAATGCATGTGCAGTTCTAGGTCGATGAATCACTTCGTAATCAAACTCTTGTAATAGTAGAACCCAACGTGCTAAAAGACCATCTAAATGTTGCTGTCGAACCAGATATACAAGCGCAGCATGATCTACATGAAAGAAGAATTTTCGGCCTAACAAATAATGCCGAAATTTCTTTACAGAATATACTAAACCAAGGCATTCTCTTTCAGTTACTGAATAATTCTTTTTTGCAGGAGCAAGCCTTCTACTTGCATAATAAACAGGCTGAAACCACTTATCAGTTTGTTGCATTAAGAGACTTCCAATGGCTATATTTGATGCATCTATAAAAACATGAAATGGACGTTCCCAATCAGGAGGTTGTAGAATTGGAACCTGCATTAATAAGCCTTTTAGACGATCAAATGCTGTTTGACATTCCTGAATCCAAGCAAACTGTCGAGAAGTACTGGTTATTAATCTATTGAGGGGTATTGCCAAATGAGCAAGCCACCGTAAATGTCGACCATGCCACCTGACTTGATCCATGAATCTCATTACTTCTTTCGGTGTAGTAGGCACAGGTGCTTCTAACACAGCTGCAATTTTATCAGGATCGACTTGTATGCCTTGTGTAGACACAATATGGCCAAGCAGCTTACCACATGAAACCGCAAACATAGACTTGTTTGGGTTCAGGTAGAGTCTGTATTCACGACACTTCTCAAAGCAACACCGTAAATGATACAGGTGTGCTACCATCTTACCAAATAAAGAGAAATCATCTAGATATACTTGCATGAAAGAAGTAAGATAGGGGGAGAAGATTTCCTGCATACATCGTTGAAAAGTACTAGGAGCATTTCCTAATCCAAACCACATAACTATACAAGCAAAAACACCCCAATTGGTAATGAAAGCTATTTTTGGTATGTCTTGTTCAGCCATTCTGACTTGATTATATCCACTGTAACCATCCAAAAAGGAGTACATTTCATGTCCTGCTACTCTACCTAGCATTGTATCAAGGAATGGAATAGGAAACGGATCAGGCACCATGGCTGCATTCAATTTCTGGTAATCCACACATATTCAGAGTTGCTTATTTTTCTTGGGAAAAATAACAATTGGAGATATCCACTCAGCATGTTCTACTAGAACGATGAATCCGACTTGTAATAACCTATCAAGCTTTGCCTTTACCTGTGCTGCATAGTTAGGATTCATCCTATAGTGTTGGCCGTATACGAGAAGAAGCAAGTACGAGCATACAAGCAGATCTAGCACTAAGGCAACCCTTTATTTTTTTCAAAACCATTACACAATTTAAAAGTGATTCTCATCACTAAAAACCCTTGTAAATACCATTTTCACCTTTCTGTAGCTCCATTTTGTACAAGCCGAGGAGTCCTCGAGCTTGAGGAGCCTTAGACGTACTTGCCTGCCAATTTTCATAATTTTTAGATCTCGTTTGAGCCCTCAAATAAGCCCTGGAACCTAATTTTTAACTAGGCCGGGCACTAGGTCTGGACAGGGCCAAAGCTAGTCAAAAACTATAAATAGAGCTAGAGAGCTCATTTTTGGGGCTAGCTTCTTGTAGTTTGAGCTTGTATGAGAACTTGGTTGCAATAGAAGTGATTCCATTGTCTTAGTCTCTTTGTTCTTACCGTGTGTGCGCGTGTGCGTGTATGTGTGTGCATGCTTGTGTGCTTCTCACTCACGCACTTGTGCTTCCACTTGCTCGTGGTCTTCATACCATCCTCACGTCTTCCCGGATTGACATTAAAGGAGGTGCTACTCATCACTGAGCTACACCAAATTTTGGCGCCGTTGCCGGGGATTCGAGCTTTGAGGACGAGCGTGTGATGGTAAGACGTAGAGAGGACGCGTTGGAATGGTAAATAGTCGGTAAATTTCTGATTTTTCTCCACCTCCATCTCCATCTTCACCTTCTTCTCCATCTCCACCTCCACCTCCTTCTCCACTACATATTCCCTCTTCCTTGTCATTCCCCTCATTTGTGGTGTGCGAGTTTGAGAGAGAGCGAGCTTGTGTGTTCTTGCTTTGTGTGTTTTTTGCATGTTTCTTGCAGGTGGCAGCTCCATCATCATCTCCAGCAAGCTCAGCAGGTACAGAATCTGTCTGCACAGTCCCCGAGGCGTTGAGCTCAAGCTATTGCGACACTCCAAAAATTTCACCCAATCACGATTCTGAGTGCACCACGACACTGCGCAGGCCTAGAGCTTCCAGGAACACTAGACAGAACAGAAAAATTCACCATATCCCGAGCTATCGCGACAGCTCGAGGTATCGCGACACTCACGAGCTATCGCGACACCTCACGACCTATCGCGACACCTCACGACCTATCGCGACACCTAACGAGCTATCGCGACACCTCACGACCTATCGCGACACCTCACGACCTATCGCGACACCTCACGACCTATTGCGACACCTCAGGAGCTATCGCGACACTTCGACCTATCGCGACACTATGACCTATCGCGACACCTCACGAGCTATCGCGACACTTCGAGCTATCGCGACACTTCGACCTATCGCGACACTTCACGACCTATCGCGACACCTCACGAGCTATCGCGACACTTCGAGCTATCGCCACACTTTGACCCATCGCGACACTTCACGACCTATCGCGACACCTCACGAGCTATCGCGACACTTCGACCTATCGCGACACTTCGACCCATCGTGACACTTCGACCTATCGCGACACCTCGACCCGACCTATCGCGATACACGGCCTTTAACACATGAAAAATTTAGGGTTATTTTTGAGTGAATTGAAGGGTACTTGAGCTTAATTTTAGGCACCTTGGTATAACTTTAGAACCTTGAAAGTGAGCAAAAGACCTAGAAATCAGAGAGGGATCTCCTGAACCCTGAGAGCCTGCTTTGACCCTTTAGTGCCTGAATGGTCATAACTTGACCGTACGAACTCCTATTGATGAGATTTTGGTCTCGTTGGAAAGCTCGTTGAGAATCTAGGTGGTCTTAAGATTGAAGGGGTACAGTGAGTTACTCCAGGGGGATTGCAAATATTGATGTGTGTCTTTCAATTACTTGTTGTAATAGAGCAATACTGATTGGTGAGCTTTTGCAGGAACATTGTGTGCACCCAAGGCAATCCAAAGCAAGCTAGCAAGGGTGAGTACCAAGCTTGGGAGAAGGCTTCCTGGGCTTGTGTAGCAGTCTGGTCAACCAGCTAAATTGAGGTTGGAAGATCTCTCAACCCTCCTTTGTCAATTCCTAGCCTAGGCTAAGTACGACTTAGGTGTGGTAATTAATTAGGGCAACGTTAGGCACGAATCAAGTCCAAGAGAATTAATCAACCAAGTGCAAGAAGTAAATAGGTCTTAAGTGCGAAAACCCTAAGGGACAAAAGGTAAACTGGAATCGATCACTTATCAAGTGCGAAATTCACTTAAGTACTCCTGACGACGCGATTTCAGACAAGACCATAAACATAATATTCAACTCAAAAGAACAAAGTGATTGGTGCAAATTAACCTGCAACGAGAGTGTGCTTGGGTCCAAGGGGGTAGATAAATCAGGCATATGAACCTTAGATCAGGCAGACACTTAGGCCGAGACAGACAAAGCCTCAGATCTTCTGAAGCTAGTGTCAATCACACTGCCAGGTCTTGGGCCCAGCAGTTGAGTGATTACCCATACACTCCCAGATCAGAAACAAGTGATTCTGAGATGTCCTATCACATGGAGAGACCAGTGGGTAGTTCAGGGGTTGCTTATCTAGAAAAGCCAAAGGGACCTTACAAGACTCAATTGGAATATATCAGGACGAATCGTCTAGGTGCTCGCATCTACGAAGACGGACTGAGAAGATCGGTGGTCCAGATTAAGAACCCCGATCAACCCCATGGATTAGACCACCCGGTAGTCAAGTTTGAGAATGGAGCATACCTAGATAAAGAGGGGACTATATATGTAGTCACCACTCTTCCTGATAGAACTGATGAGTTTGGAAATGTGATTGCGGAGACCGACATGGGTGATATAGAGCAAGGGAACTTAGAGAGAGAGCCAAGAACTCCCCGTGGTAAATCTGTCTTGACCAGAATCATGACTCCAGAGTGGATTCCACAGGATAATAAAAGCATAGACCTGCTTTTAAACCGAGAAACCGATGAGGCATTTTGGAGATATAAATCTGCTCAACCTCAGGAAGTGAGTGCCCTCACAATCTATGAGTTTAAAGACCCTGATAGCCCAGGCCAAGTAACCTACCTAGACAATGCATCAGAGAGAATCTTCATGGTCACTGAGCATGGCAGACATGCCTACACATGGAAGGGTGAATTTGTTTTTCCCCAACCAAGGTCTAATGTGCCCTTTGGTCTCCAAGGAGCTGGGACCTCCCAAGCTCATGGAGCTCAAAGAGATAGAAGTAGAGACAAACCTGAGGTAAGTTTTGCCAACTCCCTAGGAAGAGAAAGAACGGGAACAGAAAGGAATAGAGTGGAACCTGAGAGACATAGAACCCCATGGAATCAAAGGAATGCTGACAATTTTCCTTTGCCAAGGCCGAGAGAACACACTAGGACCCTGCGACCAACTCAACTGGTGAAGTCCATGAAGAATTACTTCGATGGCACTGGAGACCCTTATGACCATGTGGCAGAATTTCGGCAAGTATTGAAAGCTGAACAGGTAGAGGACCTATTCACACAATATAATGCTTTTGGTCTAACCCTTAGGAACACTGCCCTTACGTGGTTTCAACCACTAAACGAGAGGCATTTTAGAAACATAGACCAGCTCTTAGAGGCATTTATCATTGAGTTTTCTAAGAGTGGAATCAGGCACAACACTTCCTCACTAATTCATAGCTTCAAACAAACACCTCAAGAGATGGTCAGACTAGCTGGAAGAAGATTTAGGCAGACCTGGAGAGATGCCCGATGCCGGAATTACCCACACCAGCCAAACAAGTGGCCTTGTTCTTAGATGGATTGTTGAGCACCAAGCTCAGGTCATATGTGTATCTGAAGGACCCCAGAACGATAGAAGAGTGCGTGCGCATGTGCATAGACATTGAGGACAATTTAGGTGAGGAATTAGACCTATCAAAAATCTATAAGGATTCTGATAGATCTAGTAACCTGACATCTAGTCAATCCACATCCATTGAGGAACTTGTAGAGAAGGTAGCCCGAAAACTAGGTGTCTCTAGCAAACAAATTCCGAGATTTGCCCGAGTTAAGCGGTGTTACAATTGTGGCGGTGACCATATGGCAAGTGTATGTCCCATTATGGCCCAATCCCAGGCGAATCCTAGTAGCCAGTACTGCACCATAGAGCGCAGGTACACCAACCACACTGCACAAGACTGCCCATATAACAAACAAACTGTTAGGCAAAATTACCCTCAGCCATATCCACAACATGGTAGATACCAGAATCAGTACCCACCACAACAATACAACAGACCACAGCAAACTTATCAGCCACCTTATCAAGGGCAGCAGAGACCTCAACCAGTCCTAGTGCAGCAACCCCCTGCTCCAACCAATGTGATCCTAGTGAAATATGCATCTGCTGAAGAAAATCCGAATAGAGCCATAGACCCAATCACCCCATTGCTATCAGACAGTGATCCAAGTGACCATAGTTTTGACTCCACACATATTGATAGCCCACAGGCTTACTACATGCAGTCACCCGAACATAATGAGTCATACTATTATGAGGACCCAAGTGAAAATAGTGGGGAACCTGAGTATGCCAATGTCATGTACACAAACCCCAACTCTAAACCTCAACCTAGGCAGGTACGACCCCCATTTCCTAGAGGACCATGCTTCAGATGTTAGGGAGATCACCTTATACGTGATTGTCCACTGCTTGCCCCTGCACATCCTCAACCAGTAACCATTCAGGGATTCTGTCAAGACTGCGGGAAAGAGCATCTCCTACGAGATTGCCCAAAGAACCCTAATAACATGCCTAAAATCACTCCTATCAATGTTGTTGGGTTAGTTGTAGACTCCACAGGGAGTGTGACTTCCACTGCACCTGTACAAGTGATCACAAGAGCTCAAGCACTACAACAAAACCAAGGTGTTGTCAGGAAAAGAGCCCCCAGGTGAGTGAAACAGAGAGCATAACCAAAAAGAGGACTAGAGCCTGGAAGGATAGTCATGAAAGAATGAAAAGGCAATGGGCAAAAAAGATGAGCGAACTTGAAGAAAGCTTGAGAGAAACCAAAGCAAAAATCATAGAGATCACATCTCAACCGCACTCTCACACATTCCCACCGCTACCATCCCCATCACCCTCCATCCCTCCATCCCTCCACCCTCTAATACACCCCACGTAACCCACCCACCACCCCGAGTAGGATCAGTATTAGCTGATCCCACTCCTAAAGACATAGACATGATGCTTAAAGCATATCAGGCCAGAATCCAAGAAGGGCCAAATGTAATGGATCATGACAAGTGCTACCCTAGAGCTGACCTAGAGATAGAAAGAACCAAGCTTTGCGTGAAAATGGTCGCATTGGCTCAGACTATGTTTGAAGCCAGTCGCCTTTTCAATTACTCGGGCTCAGCCAAGACACAATTACACTTGGATGGACTTCTAGAGAAGTTAGAGGGCATAATTGCAAGATCTGCCAAGGAAGAAAAAAATCAAGAAAGAGATAAAGCAAGCAAAAACATGACCCATTCCCCATCGAAAGCTTATGTGCCCAATTCCACTGAACCAGACATCCCCCCCTCCCTAGAAAGAATAGAGAATCTAATGGCACAATCACAAAAGGAACTCGCCCCTCAACACCATGACAAGGCTAGTGAAAGAGCAGGTTTTCCTACCCAGAAAGCCTATGTGCCTAACTCTACGGAGCCAGACACATCATCTTCTATGAATCGGTTCACACCAGAATTCCTACGCGAGATTCAAGAAGACAAATGGGCTAAAGAAAGTGAAGCCCCTCCTCCCTTTGAGCTGGTGGATGACACACACGATCAATTCCCACAAGACCTTCCTTCCATTTATGGAGAACAGGAGAGTGCCCAATCTCAAGAAAGATTAGAATTCGAGTCTAATTCTTTACAAGAACTACCCCATTTCACAGGCCCATGGGAAGTAAAGTCCACCTGTATGAGAGCACCTACAGTCATGGGAAGAAACAAAGATTCAGTCATACCTAGGAACACAGAGGTAGTGAAGAACACCAAAGTGCAGTGCAATCTCACTTTGGAAGAGTGGCTTAAGGTTAGACCAGAAGTGTGGAAACATGTAGCCAATCAAGTGCCCGAGATAGCAAAACCTCGTTCCCAGGTAGGATCACATAGGACAGTGCCAGAGATACCCTTGGATAAGGTAGGAGATATGTGTGAAGGTGAAGAAGGGAACACCTATCTTCCCATTACCTACCAGGAGTACACCACCAAGGCAATTTTGGACTCAGGTGCAGGAGTTGCAATTGCCACCACTTCCCTATGGAAGCGTTGGGGCAAGCCAGCACTCAGGCCAACGAGAATGAAATTGCAGATGGCCGATGGTCATATTGAGAGACCCTTAGGATTGCTAGAAGGAATAACTCTCACTACATGTGATGTCGAGTTTGAGCACACATTTGCCATATGTGACTTCAGCAAAAATCAGGCCTATGAGATGATCTTGGGACGACCTTTTATGCGACAGTTGCAAGTGGTACAGGATTGGGGAACCAATTCTTTGTACCTGCAGCACTTAGGTGTTACGACCAAAGTCAATCTTAAGGATTACTCTCATAGAGATGTGCCACCTATTCAATGGAATCCCATCCATAGAGCCAAAGATGAGACTGAGTCTGTGCATTCCATAGAATCCGGATCCTCGTGGCTGCATGAAGACACCCACTTATGGATGTGTAAGGTAGCAGTAGAAGAAGAGAAGAGAGAGAAAGCCAGAGAGGTAGGTGCAAAAGAAACCCATAGATCAATCCAAGACCCAGCCTATGCACCTGTAGTCTTTCCAGACGAAGAATTTGAACCCCACGGCTGGGCAGAAATTCTAGCAACCATGGATGTAGCCATCAATGAGGAACAATGGACACCCCACTGTGATGAGGATGGCTATGATATTTCAGTTTTCTCCTTAGAGCCAATCATGGGAGAGGCAGTTCTAGAAGAATGCGAACCTAGCCCTAATGCATTTGAAGATGCAAGTGACTCCGATCTAGAGTCAATCATTATGGATCCACCTTTTGCATCAGATGAAGAATACTTCCATGAAGTAGAATTTCAACCCCAGAGGCATGGAGAGCTTACAAATGATGTAAGATCAGCCACACATGTGACCCCGAAGGAAGAAGGAAAGAAACGACAGAAGAAAGAAGTCTCACCAGAA
The DNA here is from genome assembly GCA_020310875.1 of Ceratopteris richardii. Classification (NCBI taxonomy): domain Eukaryota; kingdom Viridiplantae; phylum Streptophyta; class Polypodiopsida; order Polypodiales; family Pteridaceae; genus Ceratopteris; species Ceratopteris richardii. The sequence continues at coordinate 139,255,284 of CM035439.1, read as the reverse complement.
GAGGAAGAATCTTTGTTTGAGGTCCCTAAAAACTTTAAAAAATATGAGATAGACGATAGGAGGGTCATGATAAGAATGCCTAAACGGGAGGCACAATCAGGAGCGGCCTATGATAACAAAGAAACCACCAAAAAAATAGTGGTAGCCCTAGAAGAGGGAGAGGAGAGATGTACTTACATAGGACATGACCTGACGGAAGATGAAGAGCACGAATTGATAGCCTTGCTAAGAGAATACAGAGATGTATTCGCTTGGAGCTACAAGGATTTGAAGGGTGTTGACCCAGACATATGCTCTCACACAATTCCCATGACCTCAGATGCTAAACCCTCTAAGCAAAAGCCATACACATATAATGATAACTATGCTGCTAAGATCAAAGAAGAGATAGACCGCTTGGTGGAAGCCGGATTTATCTATGAAATTGAGCACACTGAATGGGTATCCCCCATTGTAGTGGTGCCCAAGAAGAACGGCAAATTAAGAGTATGCATTAACTTGAAGAAGGTTAATGCAGCCACTATTAGAGATAGCTATCTGCTGCCTATCACTGAGCATCTATTAGAAAGGGTAGCAGGCAAGGAGGTGTACAGCTTCCTGGATGGGTTCTCTGGCTACAATCAAGTAGCCATTGCACCAGAAGATCAGCATAAGACGGCATTTGCCACAGAGTGGGGTATATTTGCTTTTCGGGTAATGCCATTTGGGCTTACCAATGCACCGGCTACCTTTCAGAGATTAATGTGTCACGTGTTTAAAGAGTTCTTGAGGAAGAATTTGGAAGTCTATGTTGATGATCTTTGCGCTCATTCCAACATATCAAGTCTGCCTGAACCCAGAGAAGTGTGTTTTCATGGTCAGGCAAGGCAAAATTCTAGGGCACATAGTGTCTAAGAACGGCATATCCACTGACGAAGAGAAAGTGAGAGCCATCGCAGAACTACCTAGGCCAAGGAATGTCAAAGAAGTTCAAGCTTTCATGGGGCATTGTGGTTACTTCCGCCGATTCATTCACATGTATGCTGTCATTGCAAAGCCCATGTACGGACTTTTGACAAATTTTGAGTGGACTAATGAGTGTGAGAACTCCTTCAATGAGCTGAAGAAGCGATTGTGTTCAGCACCAATCTTGACCACACCAGATTGGAGCAAGCCATTCCATGTTCATGTGGATGCCTCCAATTATGCTATTGGATGCGTACTTGCACAACCTACGGGTGAAGGGAACCTGGATCTCCCTATTGCCTATGCTAGTAGACAACTAAATGCAGCTGAACGGAATTATACCACCACTGAGAGGGAAGGACTAGGCATGGTGTATGCGGTCAAAAAGTTTAGACATTATTTGCTTGCAAATAAGTTTAAGTTTTTTACTGATCATCAAGCATTACTATACCTGGTAAACAAACCATGCAACACCGGAAGGTTAGTAAGATGGTTTCTCTTACTAATGGAGTATGACTTTGAGGTTGTGGTGAGGAAAGGGAGGACTCATTTGAGAGCAGACCATCTCTCTAGGCTCACATCCGGAGGGGCCCCACAAGGAGTGTCAGATGACTTACCTGACGCATACTTGTTCAATTTGGAAGTGGTGCCCCAATGGGCCAAGCCCTTAGTACCCATACTTACATATGGACCTAATCATCCAATAGTAAACACACAGGATAAGGAGATAGTCAAAGCTCAAAAGTACCACATCATGGCTGGAAGTATGTACAAGCTCATGGATCAAGGAATCTTGGCTTGCTGTGTAGAAGAGGACGAGTACGCTAAGTGGTTGCAATTAGCACATGTAGGTGCATTAGAGCAACACTACTCAAAACAACGAACCCTACAGACACTGAGAAGACTAGGAGTGCATTGGCCGACCATGGAAGCTGATGTCCAGAAGTTGTGCAAGGAATGCCCAATCTGCTGCACTAAACCACCTGTGGAACATGCCACTCTTTATCAAGTGTCCATAGTGCCGGACTGGAGTGAACCCCTAGTATCCTTCTTGAGGACGAAAACATTTCCTCAAGATATGACTTTGGCCAGGCAAAGAAGTTTGGAGCAAGAAGCCTTGGATTACACCATCATTGGTGATAATTTATACAAAAGGGGTAAGGATGGTTACCTGAGACTATGTGTCCATGAAGGTGAATACCTAAAGATCTTGGAAACAGCTCACCAGGGTGTAGCAGGAGGACATTTTGGTCCAGATAGGGTGATCAAAGCAATTCTATTTGCAGGATTTTGGTGGCCCACCCTTCACATGGACGCACATACCTATGTGAAGAGGTGTGAGATTTGTCAGCGAACCCAGTATCCTATTCGCAGAGATGAGATGCCCCTGAAGCCTATGATGGGCGGACGTGCATTCTCTAAGTGGGGAATAGACTTTGTAGGGCCTATCAATCCCCCAGCTAAGGGTTCCCATGTTGAGTATATCATCGTTGCCACGGATTATCTAACCAAGTGGGTAGAGGTAAAAGCCACAACTAAGAACGACGCTCAGACAACTGCTAAATTCTTATTTGAGAATGTATTCACAAGATACGGGCTACCCATAGAGCTAGTTAGTGATAGAGGCACTCACTTCTTGAATGAAGTTATTGAAAATCTGCTCCAAGAATTCTTGGTAGTGCATAAGAAGTCTGCCCCCTATCACCCTCAAGCCAATGGGCAAGCCGAAAGCACCAATAAGATCCTATGCAATGTATTGACAAAATTAGTGAACAATAAACGCTCTGATTGGGACAAACAGCTACACCATGCTGTTTGGGCATACCGAGTCGCCTACAAAACGGTACTCCAAGCCACCCCCTTTCAGATGGTATTTGGCCAAAATGCCGTGCTACCTTTGGACTTCTTAATACCTACATTGAAAGTAGCACAAGAGCACGAATGGACGGGTCATGAACTCTCCTCTAGACTTTTTGACCTTGAGCGATTAGGTGAAACCAGACTAAGAGCAGCTGCAGGAATATATGCAGCCAAGAAACGACAAAAGGCATACTTTGATGCCCATGTGAAGGATAAGGGCTTGAAAGCAGGAGATCTAGTTTTAGTCTACACATTGAAACAACACGCAAGGAAGCTAGAAAAGAGAGGCTACGGACCTATGATCATCAATAGGATCTCCGAGTGGAGCAGTACAACTAGCCACTTTAGAGGGTGATGTTCTCCCAAACTATATTAGCGGATGCAGAGTCAAGCTGTATCAGGAACCCCTCACGAAGGAAATGCTAAGTCGACTCAATACTGCTAAGCAACATAAAGAGGAGGAAAAACGAATTCGAGAAGAAGCACAGGCAAAGGCCTTAGAGCGTATCAGACGAATGAAGTTGAGGAGACAAGGGAGGGATCAGCCTATGACTGACACTCAAGAGTCTCCAGGCTATCACATGGCCATGTGTGAGACTTCAGGTGAACGTACCCATAAGATAGTAGACCGACGACCTTTTGTGACCCTAGAAATAGGACAAAGAGACAGCACAACAAGCGTAAGAGCATTAATTGATTCAGGAGCAGCCACAAGTGCAGTTCGGCTTTCTTATTGCCAGTAGCTGCAATTGGAGGTAAAACCCCTAGAAGCATATCTGATAGGATTAGGAGGTGTTGAAACCCCTTGCATGGGAGAGGTGGAACTTCCCCTCTACATACAAGAGGTCCTCATGCCAGCAAAAGTGCTAGTGTGTGAAGACGAGGATCTGACCGAACCTCTTGTCTTAGGCCAAGACTGGATCTATGATCACACAGTCAACCTCAACCTAAGAAGTGGACTTCTTCAGGCTTGGGTAGGCCAAAGCCGTCTCACGATTGAATTAGAAAATCGAGCACTCAAACCAATAGAACAGGCACCAACTCCTGGTCCCTCCAAGAATCCACATGAAGATAACAATGTTGTTCTTGTACAAACTTCTATGGTGCAGAGGATTGTCAATCTTACTGAAGGTACAGGAGCCAATAAGGAGTTCCTAACTGATCCAAAGAAGATTCTAGACGAGCAGACCAAACATCACTCGACACGAAGGAGGCTGCTGATCAAGAGGCAGGAGCACCAACCTGTGCAACACGGAGCATCTCGTGGCGCAAAGCAGATCTGGATACGCAAGGATGGGAAACCCACAACTCTAATAGCAGACTCTCAAGAAGATAGGAAACGAGCCTCACCGTCAAGGAACGAAGTGAAGAAGCCCCCTAGGATAACCCCTAGGCATACCATTTCTATTTGGGTTCCTAAGCGGTCAATGAAGGCCACCCCTAATGCTAGACAGATATGGGTGCCCAAGGCTTGCTTACAAGCCCAAATTACTTCACCTTCAGACACTAGGATGAAGCAACTTTCACAAACACTCGTGGCCAATAACTCAGAAAATGAAAAGATACCTACACCTCTCACTGTTTCCACTCCCATCAACCCTAGGAATGTCTGGAAATGGGTACCCAAAAGGTCCCAAATACATCACACTCTCATCCAGAAATCTTCACCTGTCCTTAGTTCTAAGAGCTACGAATCCTCTATCAAAGTTTGGAGAATTAAACTATGTCTTAAACCCCCTGACCCCATTCTGTAAATCCGTCCACTCTAACACAGGAGCATTCTGAGCCCATTGCATAACCAAAGTATGCATCTAGGATGACACTGACCTCTAATCACCACTCATACCTATCACAAACACTTCACCACTAACCACTGACCTCCGGAATTGTCATGTTAGTATTGTGAAGGGAACACCATTACATCTTGTTTCCTATGCAACACTAATGTGCCTTTCTTCTTCCAGCAGATAAGCAACCTACTCTCATGGCAACAGCGGTAGGCACAAGCTCTCAGGCAGGCTCTGGTGCTCAAATCAATTGGGATGCCATGCCGGTGGAGGCCCCACCAACAGCTCGACCTGAAGAGTCCGTGAATGTGCGGAGAATTCCTATTCCAGATCCACCAAATGGCCTAACCGAAAGAGTAAAGGGACATTCTCACTGGTTCAATGAGATGCCAGTAGATTTGGGAGACGCGGATCATATCTGGGAATCCAAGATGGAATGTGGAGGAGTATGGTGGAGCTTCCAGTTCTTCTCACGAGAATTCGAAGCATTGCAAAATGCAGCTCCACTTCAAGATATCTGGCAAAAAGCAGGATTACAAACTTATTTTAGTGCAGCTCTGCCTAAACCCGATTTCCTCAGGTGCTACTACCTAATTGCCACACTGAAGCCGATAGGGGATAAAGATCATTCAGGCACATTCTGGATGCCCTCCTTGTCAAATCTGGAGGAAATGAGGAAGTTCGAATTGAATGTTACTTTAATCAGGGAAGCACTTCAGATGTATGGCACGCATGTACCTTCTGACCGCGACCCCTTGATACCTGAGTCGATGAAAAGCAATAGAATCAAGAAGCTAAAAGAAATGTGCGCCCTCACCCCCAACATCGCCATACCTTTGCGGATGTGCCTCCAACACTTCGCATTCCCAGCTCAGGACCGTTTCACCCAACCCCACAAGAAAATATGGTATGGGCTAATCTAGCAGAGACTGGAAGCTTGCCCATTAAGATGCCTGTATGGATCTTAGACCAAGTGTATGAGGCAGGCAAGCGGGGAGTGAGGAAGCCTACTCTACATGGCTGTTGTGCGCTTACAAGAATTATCTATAGATGTCTTGCATATGATGTGCCGGTTGCCAGAGCCCTAAAATATGCACAACTGGAGTTGTTCAAAGGGCGGAAGTCAGGGAGTCAGCCTGCAAAACGAATGCGTGGATCGATTTCCTAGGTAATGATCCCTCAAGAAGCCACGACCAAAGCTTCTCCCCGACCAGAAGCTCAGGTCGCACCTTTCACGATCCATCTTCAAGGAGTTCAAGCTGGAGAGGTGGTACAACCCGCTCCATCCGCCCCTCCACTACCTACCGATGCAGAGTTTGCATCCATGGCCACCTTCACAGAGGATCCAAACTTTGATTTTGAAAGATTCTTGCAGATGGTCCCCCTATCAGACAGTGAAGATTCCCCTGACAATGTTGATCCGGGAGCATCAGTCCAAAGAGAACAGCCAAGGGGCGAGACAAGCAGAGCACATGGGGAAGAAGTGGCACAACATCCTCATGACCCAAACACACAAGTTCAGGAAGGTGTGCAAAGAAATGAACCAGAAGACAGTGAAGAGGAGGCCCCTGCCTACACGACACAACTCAAACGGCTATACAAGACAATCAAGCAGGTACAGAGAAGACATAAGATGATAGAAGAGGCGAATAGAGCTCTAGTGAACCAAATGCTTCAAATCGAGAATGTCGACTCACATTTTGTGGAATCATTGAATCTATTGGCAGAGACATGTGGGATCGGGGAAGCATTGAGGACAATGGTCTATCAGGAAAACCCTACCTATGATCAACGAAGGATTGATACACGGCCACGACGAGGGAAAATGATTCAAATGGAAGTCTCTACTGCCTTGCCTACCATAATTTCAGAGGATGTTCACATGACGAGCCCAAGTCCCACTGACAAACAAGATGTAATTACTCAGGTACCATCTCCACCTTCACCTTCCATTCAACCCTCAGAACCCTTCTCCACTAGCTTTTCCGAACAACCGATATCCACCCATCATGAAACCATTGTACACACCTCTGTTTTTACATCCTTCCCCTTACCCACATCCATCACTTCCACCCAAATTTTTGAACCTCGCACCGGTCATCTTGCCACCGATCAAACCATAATCGGTCACCCTTCCTATCTCCCCGCCCTTGGACAACCACTTGCCACTAGCCAGACCTCATCCCATCCTTTTCCATTCACCCACACCCAAACCCTATCCACCACTTCCCTAGCAACTGCCTCATACTCAACCCAAGTCACCCAACCATCATTCTGGACGAACCTTGTAAATATACTCCAGCAGGTGGATAATTATAATAAAAGGTCCCTTTCCCAACCCCACTCCCCCACATTCACTGCCACCACTATCACACCACCCACCATTCCTGTATTCACAGTTCACGAATCACACACTCTCACGTCCGATCCCATGGACATCTCACCATCCACAGGATCACCCACCACCACTGTTATTCCAACATCACCACGTGTCATTTCACTCACGTCGCCATTTCCAAACACTGTAGGCACAACATCCACTTTTCCCTTTCCCATATCCCGACCCCTTGCATCTTCCACCCTCACCCCTGCACCCACCTCATTTAGTCATGCACTCAACACCATGCTCGAAGCTGCTGCCCAACTTAAACAGGAATACAGGTTATTAGAAGAAAACAATAAAGAGCTCTGTACTTTGTCATCCCACCTCCAGGCACGTGTCACTGCCTTGGAGTTGTCTAATATGGAATTACAGCAGGAGGTGACCACCCTCCAACAATATCAGGTGGAGCTCGAGTCCACACATACAGAGAAGAGTAGGGCAACGGAAGAACAACTGAGAGATCAGCTAGCCCGTAATGCTAGACTACAACGAAACATGGCTCTACTCCGACGCCATTTAGCGGCTGCTCAAGAAGAAAACAAAAAACTACAGCAACAAAATCAAGACAACCTCGAAGCAGCCATGGAAAATACTCCAGGGGCACCCATCGACCCTGCTAAATTCCGAGCCATCCCCTCAGAAAACATACAACAAATATTAGAAACCTATGCCAATCTCTTAGAAGCACATGATCAGCTTGCTGACCAAGTCAAAGACCTACAGAAAGCCCAAGTGCCTACACCACACCAACGAGAACCTAAAGAGATGGCCAACGCTGCAACCTCACCAGAGCCGGAATTATCAGTAACCAATGAAGTACTTGAGCTACGGCAACAGATTGCAGAACTAAAAATTAAGTTGTTACAGTATGAACGACCTCCCTCTCCACCTGATCAAACCATAGAAGAAGAAACAGTAGTCATTCCAGTGGAGGAGACATTTGAAGACAATTATGAGCCTCAACCCCTTCCAGGAGGCAGAATTACGGAGGAAGGCCAGGATACATATGAGGAACCCCCATCAGCATGGATGAAGCAGGTAGAGGAGATGGGCCACACTCACGAAGAGCGCGTAGCAACTCAGATGCTAGCAATGAAGGCCATTGAAGAAACCATACTTCAATCTGAGTATTTCAGGCACCTTGCTCCTAGACGACTCATCACGAGCTCAGAATTACAATATAAGCCATATTTTGTATTGTTGGCCGACTACAACGCAGAGATCAAAAGAGTCACCAACAAGTGCCCTACTTTTGCCACCCAGTTCGAACCAGAAGATATACCAGAGGCAGCCAGAAAAGGGGCAATTTTCCAACCTACTTGGAGGCAAAGATTACTGGAAACATACCCGGAAATGCTGAGAACATGGGATCACGCTCCCATGCATTTGAAGTATAACCCTTGTTATGGGCCAGTACAAAGAAGAAGATCATGGAAAGCCTTCGCCATCAAGGTTCAGAACAATGTAAACTGTAGAGAATGGCTTAATTACCCCACCATTGCACCCCCAACCGGCACCCCCACAGTATCTTACATGATTGCAACCATCAGACATTGGATGCCACGCCTCCACCCCATGCCAGATGTTGCTGCCCAGATGCTGCTCAAGATATTCGATATGATGCAGGTGGTGCTCAAAACTTTCCGCAATGTATGCCATATTCAGCCTCCGATTCCCGGGTTTGTCAATGGAAATTATGACCTGCTATATGATATGAGCACCACCCCGAGCATACGCGTTGCTTATGCATGGCACGCACGCATCAGATATCTCCCTGCCTGCTATAAGCAAACTTTCGATGATATGTTCACCACAGGGTTCTGGGAAGCACACTCAGAGGTGTTCGCGCCAAGGCCCACCCATTTGTTACACCTCTTTGCATGCGAACAAACGATGCACTCATAACTCTACACAACGCCACAACCGGACATACCGGGTGCAGTCAATTGGGAGACCCTCCAGAGAGACTTGGTTCGGGGACTACGCATCAAGGAACAAGAAGTGGCAACCGACCTCCTGCAAGAGTACATTGATCAAACAGTGGAGCAGAGGTCTGTCAGAGGCGACAGATGCTAGGGGGGGGAAAGTGTTGGCCGTATACGAGAAGAAGCAAGTACGAGCATACAAGCAGATCTAGCACTAAGGCAACCCTTTATTTTTTTCAAAACCATTACACCATTTAAAAGTGATTCTCATCACTAAAAACCCCTGTAAATCCATTTTCACCTTTTTGTAGCTCCATTTTGTACAAGCCGAGGAGTCCTGGAGCTTGAGGAGCCTTAGAAGTAGTTGCTTGCCAATTTTCATAATTTTTAGATCTCGTTTGAGCCCTCAAATAAGCCCTGGAACCTAATTTTTAACTAGGCCGGACACTAGGTCTGGACAGGGCCAAAGCTAGTCAAAAACTATAAATAGAGCTAGAGAGCTCATTTTTGGGGCTAGCTTCTTGTAGTTTGAGCTTGTATGAGAACTTGGTTGCAATAGAAGTGATTCCATTGTCTTACTCTCTTTGTTCTTACCGTGTGTGCGCGTGTGCGTGTATGTGTGTGCATGTTTGTGTGCTTCTCACTCACGCACTTGTGCTTCCACTTGCTCGTGGTCTTCATACCATCCTCACGTCTTCCCGGATTGACATTAAAGGAGGTGCTACTCATCACTGAGCTACATATAGCTGAGTTGTTTAATTGGTTTTGCCTCCGGTTTAAGTACGACCCGATGCTGATATAGGCGAGGGTCCAGACCCTTCATATCACGGTAATCCCATGCAAAAACATCAGAGAATTCTCGAAGAAGCTGGATCAAATCTGCTTGAAACACTTCAGACAACCCTTCCTTTATCTTGACAGGTCACGGATTTACTTCATCTCCTAAATTATAAGTTATCAACTGATCTTCAAGAACATAGAGTTGACGAGGGTTTCCAGAATCATCGACTAACTGCAAAAGTTGTTGTATAGTAGCTTCATCCTTAGCAGCAGTATCCTCTGTCTCTACTTCTTCGGTCACAGGTACCACCGTACAAACTGTCGGATTCCAGTTATCTACAATAGATTGTAAGTCGACAGTTCCCAAGGAAATCAAATCAATGTTATTCTTTAAAAATTCTTCTTCTTCATCATCGGATAACCCATCTATCATATGGACCGGTTCTACTACATATGGTCTAGCATGTAGTTCACAGGGCTAAATAGCATCTAATTTTACAATATATTTTTGGTTATTGTCCTTGAAAGTGAGTTCCTGTGCAGACCAATCCTGTATAACCTTAGCTTGTTTCAACCAAGGACAGCCAAAAAGAAGATTATAATCAAGACTAGACTCTGGTAGTTCTAAAACTACGAAAGTCATCTTAAAAGTTGTACCCTACAAAGTGATTGGGACATTCCGTACAAGTCTTACTGGGTGGACTCTGGATTGGTCGGCCATTCTAACAAAAAACTGGACAGGTTCAATTTTGGTCCAGCCTAACTTTTTACAAAGTGCTGCAGTAGCTATGTTTACACCAGATCCACCATCAATTAGTACTTGAGTAATCTTATGGAATTGGATCTGGGAACACTAGAGAATCTGTGGTGGTCCGCTGACTAGCTTTGTCATACATCCTTTGTTGCTCACAAATACCTGGTTCAAATACTTCAGCTGCTGGTTGCAGTGACTTACCGGATCGGGTCTGAACTACTACGGCTTGTGTTTCTATTGGTGTGATATGAACCATATTTGTCATTGGGTTTTGACGCTCTTTTTTCCTCTGATCATATTCGGCTTCATCTTTACAGAATCTTCTGATGTGACCAAATTCACCACAAAAATGACAGCGAGGTGGTGGCAAGGCATTACCTTCTTGTGATGTTCTTGTCTGCCAATGATTTCCATTATAGTTGGTATTCCTTTGTCCTCTATAATTTCTGTATCCTTGCTGCTGATTATTTCTCCTCTGAGGTGGTACATAGTGGGTAGCAAGCTGTCCTGGTTCTTGTATAATTGCATTTACTGTTTCTGTTCCCTGCACTTTGGCATTATAGACACAGTTTTTGGTGGAATGTCCGTTTGTATTGCAGATAGCGCAATACATCTGATTAAGTGCACAAGTGGCACTGGTATGCCCTGAATTCTTGCACGTGGTGTAGTATATCTGTCTAGTCGGATCTTCTGCAATACTTTTACTAGCTTTTAACCATTCCAGATCTTCGGTAAAACCTCCAACCTTATTCTCGAGCTGTAGAGCCATTGCAATAACCGCATCTAGCGTCATAGCTCCCACACAACGAATGATCATAATCTATCGGAGCTGCGGAGTCAAACCATTAATAAACCACTGCATGATGACATCATCCGATAGGTTTGCATGGGCCGGCGGTAGTTGTCTCAAATGAGTTCTGAATAGGGTGGCATATTCCTGCACTGTTTGATTCAGCTTCTGTCTATTGTTTTGCAGGTAATCAAAAATTTCGGCAGGGTTCTTCTTTAGCCGAAATCTCTGCAGAAACGCATCTCTTACTACTTCATAGGTACCGAAATGGTTGATATCATATTCAGTAAGCCACCTGGCGGCTTCATTAACTAGTGTTGACTGGAATACTATGGCCTTGTATGCCGGATCGGGTGGATGATTAAGTACTGCATAACTAATTTCAAAAGTTTGTACATGAGCATCAGGATCATCACCTGGAAATCCACCGAATTTTGTGTAAGTAACTCCTGTCGGAACCGGACGAGGTGGAAGTAGATGTTGTTGTTGTTGCTGCTGTTGTTGTTGTTGTTGTTGTTTTTGCCCACTCATGGTGCTTGCTGTTGTATTGTTACTATCTCCTGAGCTCCGAGGTTGAATTTCTTGATCGTCGAAATCTGTATCGTCAGCCTGTGCACTCTCCGGCTTGATAATATCGTTCAATCTCTTTCAGATTTCAGCTTCGAATAAGCTACCTTCCTCCTTGGTATCAAATGTAGGGAAGCTGACTCTGAATAGTGGTGACCAGAATGAAGATTCACCAGGAAATGGTAAACCGTCACCGAGAGACTATGAACTCTCTGTAACTGGGATCAAAATATCACTGGAATCTGTCAAAATTTCACCAAAACAAGGTACTTTTTCACCTTCACTGATTTCTTTGGCCAACACGCTTCTATCCACAGACAAACTCGAATCTTGTCCAGATGGTGTTAAGTTAACTGCATACTGCATCCTGGTAGACTCTGGAGTTACTATATCTTCGATAGATTGTGCCGAAATCGCACCGGAATCTGCCAAAATTGTAGCACGTTCCACCAGAATGTTATCGAGATCACTACTAATGTTCTTCGCTTCCTTGACAACTGGGTTAAACTTATCTGCACTTCTAGCTCTTGGGAGCGTCCTTAGCAAATTAGGTATCGCCCAATACTGTTCGTTTCTCCTATACTTCGGGTACGTTTCACCGGAACGAGTAACCGACATATATCACGTTTGCAATACTTTGCGTACTACTCGTCGATTCACAATCTATGACCACTTTCTCACAATCAATTTACAACGCTCTGGTGCCACATTCCCATAGACGGCGCCAGTGATAAACGCGGGTCTTGTCGTCAGAGACGTGTTTAAACATATATTCGGGTTCTTGGGAGTGGAAGGGGTCTGTTAAACAGAGGCCCTATACTTGATTTTCCCAAATCAACTCACTCACATAACAGTCTATTCAATAACTTTACTAATCCAACTTACTAACCGAAAACTCGGACTTCGTCTGATTCATCTACTCACAAAATGTCGATTCATACACAGATTAAGACTTCCTTAGTGACCAACGCACAATGCAAAGATGACCGTAACACAAACTCACAGTAATAAACTTAACGGAACCCTGATTCAGTACTTAACTTAAGATAACCTTACTGTAACTTAATCTTTACCGGACAGGTACAGATAATCAATCAACACATGATTGTAATCTAACATTAAAAATATCTATCAATACAACTTACTTATCAAGACTCTGGTTACACTCTTACAATCTTACTATCGATTACAATCCAGTGGATGCGTTCTCAACAGACAACGGCGAAACTATCAATACCGTAATACAAAATCACTTTGTCTAACTTAAGAGCTGATCCAAACACAATTACTGTGAACAATAGAGACACTAACAGTAACTCAATCTGTACCGTACAGGTGCAGATAATCAAACAGAACAGAAAGACACAGAATAACTCAGAGTTCTCAAACACACCACCAAAACTACACATACATCATCAACCAGACGAACAGTCTGGCGACTCCTCTGAGTGTCCCCGAAGCGTCTTTTTTCATTGATTTATATAAAGGTTACAACATCAATCAAGGTTACAACATTTATGCAACGACCTTTCGGTTCGTTAAGAGTAAGATTTTACAATTGCCAATCCGGCAGCTTACAATGTCAATCACGATCGACGTGTCGATCGCGATTGATAGGTCCGTTGTGGCTGTCGATCACGATTGATGGGTCAATTGCGATTGACACATGACCCCAAATTTCAATCCATCGTAGTCAGACAATCGTTGACTGGGTTAGTCGCGATTGACAGGTGTAGCTCAGTGATGAGTAGCACCTCCTTTAATGTCAATCCGGGAAGACGTGAGGATGGTATGAAGACCTCGAGCAAGTGGCGGCACAAGTGCGTGAGTGAGAAGCACACAAGCATGCACACACATACACACACACGCGCACACACGGCAAGACAAAGAGAGAGAATCAATGGAGTTCTTCAATTACTTTCAAAATGCTTTTACAAGTTCGTTTCAATTACAATCTAACCTCAAAAATGAGCTCTCTAGCTCTTTTTATAGTTTTTGACTAGGTTTTGGCCCTGTCCAGACCTAGTGTCCGGCCTAGTTAAAAATTAGGTTCCAGGGCCAATTTGAGGGCTCAAACGGAGTCTAACAAATACGAAAATTGATATGTAGGTACTTCTAAGGCTCCTCAAGCTCAAGGACTCCTTGGCTTGCACAAAATGGAGCTACAAAAATATGAATTGGTATGTACAATGATTGTTAGTGATAAGAATCACTGTTAAAAGATGTAGATTTGGGAAAAATTGAAGGGCCTATCTGCCAGATTTGCGTCTACTACTTTGTCTACTTACTCCTTCACTTTGTTCTGACTCTCTCCGCTGGCTTCTTTGTCTAGTCAGTCCTTGGGTGCCCATACTGCTCTCAACACCCCCCCCTCTCTCGCGTCTGTCGTCCCTGACAGACCCTTGTTGCTGGGAGTGTTGGATGTAATATTCCACAACCTGAGTGGCAAGCTGATGTTCTTGTATGCGTAGTCCTCTGGCCAAATCTGTCATCATACGATCCCAATCGATCGGTCCTGGAATGTCCGGATGTGGCAGACGTAACTGATCTGCATGGATCGCTTGTTCTACTGCGAATAGATGTAGCAAATGTGTGGGTCTGGGAATGAAAATTTCGGAATTGTATTCCCAGAATCCCGTAGAGAACATTTCCTCAATTGTCTGCTTGAAGCATGCGGGCAAGTACTTTATTCGTGCATGCCAAGCAAAGATGATAGTGACCGAGGGAGTTTGGCTCATGTCATAGACTAGATCCTTGTTGCCTTGAGCGAATCCAGGGGCGGAGATGTATGGAGCTTGGACATTCCGAAAGGTTTTGAAGACAATGGTCATGAGCTCGAATATCTTCATACACATTTTCGCTGCTATGTCGGGTACATTATTTAGGCGTACGGACCAGTGCCGAATTGTTGATATCATGTAAGCTACGGTTGGGGTCCCTCGAGGTGGAGCAAAATATGGGTAGTTAACCCAAGCCGAGCACTCGTTATTGTTGCGTACCTTGATTGCAAATGCTTGCCAGGATCTGCGACGTACCACTGGACAATAGCATGGATTATACTTGATATATAGTGGCATGGTTGCCCAGGTACTCATCATCTCTGGGTAATCGGTGAGTAAACGTGCACGCCAATTAGGTTGGAAGATCGAGCCAGCACGTGCATCGATCGGTAAATCCCCTATCTCAAATTGAGTAGCGAATGTGGGCTCCTTCCCTGTATGTCTTTTGACTTCTGCATTATAATCATGTAGTAAGACAAAATAAGGCATGTATTGCGATTCTGATGTTGTGATTAACCGTTGATGGGATAAATGTTGAATGTAGGAAGACCGAAGGACCGTTTCTTCCAGATTTGTGAGAGATTGCATTTGCACGGCCACACGATCATCATGTGTCTTACCCACTTTCTCGACCCTTCTGACCCAATCTGGAACTTGAATTTCTAACGTGTCTTGTCCTTCTTCTGTAGTTCGACCACGAGGCGTCGGCATAGGCTCGTATGGCTCTTCATAGCTGTCATCGACGGGGATTTCCACTACTGTTTCAGGTTCTGGTTCTTCAATGGGCGAGGGTGGCCGTTCATATGGTAAGAGGCGTGCTTGAAGTTCTGCCACCTGTTTCCGGAGGGTCTCCATTTCTTCTGTAGATTGTTGCAAGATTACCGGCTCCTGTTGAGCAGTGGGTACACTGGCTATCTGTTTCTTTAGATCGGCACATTCAGTCTCTAGTTTTTCATATGACTCCAAGAAATTTGCATGCTCCTCAAGTAAGATGCGAATGTCTTCTGATGGAACTGCTCTATATCTGGTAGGGCTAATGGTTGCTCCTACGGTTCCTTCCATAGCCGCTTCAAAGTTGTCTTGATTTTGTTGTTGAAGTCGTTTGTTCTCTTCTAGTGCTGCGGCCATATGCTTCCTTAATAGCCCAATGTTGCGTCTGAGTGTAGCGTTAGATATCATTTGCGCTTGAAGCACTGTTTCTAGTTCCTTGACTGCTTGGTCATCTACAGTTGATGTCTTTGATTCCAATTCGGAGTGAGCCTGCTGTAGTGTGGTATGCTCGGTTAGGAGCGTCTGGTAGTCAGCTTCAAGAGTGGTGACTCTAGCTTGGAGACGTTGAGATTCTGCCTGAAGGGCAGCAATGCGTTCTTCCAATTGATGGTAGTCTTGTTGTAGCTGATGTGCACACTGAAGTAATGTGTTGAACGTGCTATTTACATTATGAGATGCAAGGGGAAAAGTTTGAAATGCAGGGGAGGTGGGATTGGGTAGGGGGGTAGTGAATGCTGTGTGTGCCAATGATGTGAGTGGTGAGGTGGGGGGCAAGGGAGGGGAAGGTGGGGAAATCGTGGGGAGAGGTGCTGTGGTTGGTGAAATGTCCATTGGGTCAGACAAGGTGGTGTGTGCAGGGGCTACCATGTAGGTGGGTATGGTAGGTGAAGTGAGTGTGCTGTTCGTGTAAATTGATGTCGTTGCGAACATCGGAGAAAGGTGCCTTTGAAACATTGGAGAGCGGAAGAACTGCTCCACAAAGGACGGGTATTGGGGTGGTGAGGTCAGGTTGAAAGAGGTGTAGGGGCCAGATGGGAAGTGAGGGTCATGGATACCATGTCCTTGAGTTTGGTGAGACTTCGATTCTTCATGTAATCCGGTACTAGGGTTTCCTTTTCTGTAGGAATATGCATTCCGCGCATATCTAGAGCTTCTCTCACCAAATTGTTTGATAGCCTAAACCTCTTGAGCTCATTCCCCTTTGTCAGAGATGGAATAACAAATGAGCTTGCACCTTTTGGGTTCTGATTTGGAGTCAAGGTGTTGATGAGATAGTAGCATCGCATGAAGTCAGGTTTTGGGAGTCGGGCACTGAAATAGGCACTCAATCCTGCTTTTTCCCATATCGGACGTAGACCTTCCGCATTTTGTAACTTCTCAAATTCTCTTGTAAAGAAATGGTATCTGCCTTGCTTTCCATTGTAGTCCAACTCTGATTCCCATAGGTACGTTCCTTCCCCCAAGGGTCCTGCCACCTCGGTAAACCAATGTGAAGTCTTTCCCACGGGCATGGTGTGGCCACGCGGAGGGTCCGCAATAGGTATGATTTTGATGGCCTGCAATTCTTCTGGTCTTTCAATTGTCTCAGGAAAAACGGGTAAACTGTCCAAGTCCACCACTTGCGGGTTTGTTTCTGTGTGAGAGCTAGTTCCTGCTGCCTCCGCCATGTTGAAAATGTTGCAGCTGATTCTGTGAGAATATATGAATAAACGTTAACATTGCAATGGACACAAAAATGACATGGTGTCCCTTGTTACCACATTAACTTAAAGTTCTGGAGTGGTTAGGGGTTAATAAGTGCTCGGTGCTGGTGTGTGTAGTTAGGACTTAGGTAGACCTAAGAGCTAAGCGAAATGATGTGATGTGAGAGTGAAGCGGTTAGTAGGTGGTCATGGATTTACAATCGAGGTCCGGGGGTTTGTTACAAGTCTTGGGCTGCCAAATGCAGTGGATGGGTTTTGTTCGTGGTTCTGTAGAGGCTCTCGAGAGCTTTATAGGTGTGTCAACTTGAACATGAGACTTTTTAGGGACCCATTTACAAATGATTCTGTTCGTGCTCATGTGCCTTGGTGTTGAAAATGAGTGGATGTAGGCTGTGCGAGTGAATGGATCATGCGGTGTAGGGTGTGTTCTTGGTGTAGCTATTTGAGCCAGCAAGCAAGCCTTAGGCACCCAAATTTGTCTTGATTGTGGGCTAGCCTTCATCGACTTTTTGGGCACCCAAATAGATTTCACGTTAGCAGAAGAATTTCCGAAAGACCTCTTATTAGTGACGTGTTGTTGGTTACTAATAAGAGGCTTTGCCCGTGCGATTGGCGTGGGTGCAACCGGGTGTTCGCCTTTTCGCACCCACACTTGATTCACTTGTTGAGACATTCTGCCGCGCAGGTTCTTTGGATCCCCGACATAGGTAGTACCCTGCTTCTTCTGCCTTTGCTCCACCTTTGGTTGTTGCCTCCTTCTGGCCTTTGGAAAAGAAGGGAGTTCCTTTGCACTCCTGACTCCTTTTTTGCGAATATCATTCCTCTGCAACACATAGTTTTGGACAAGAACAGCATGGTCAACTTCATGTGCACCCCTGGAGGGACCAGGAGTCTGTGCCTTTTCTAGTTCCTTGCGTGCTCCATTATCCAACTCTACTGTAATTCGACTATGATTGACCCATATCTGAAGAAGTCCACTTCTTAGGTTTAAGTTGACTGCTTGGTCATAGATCCAGTCTTGACCCAAGACAAGAGGTTCAGTGAGATCCTCATCCTAACACACTAGTACTTTAACTGTCATTGCCTCATCATGAATGTAGAGGGGAAGTTCCACCTCGCCCATACAAGGGGTTTCCACGCCTCCCAATCCTATGAGATATGCTTCCACAAGATTGACAGTTAACTATAACTCTTGACAGTAAGACACTCTAACAGCACTAGTGGCTGCACCTGAGTCAATCAAGGCTCTTACAGTCCTTGCACTCTTTCCTTGTCCTATATCTAGGGTTACGAAAGGACGTCGATCAGTTATCCTAGGTGAGTTGGTTCCTGCGACTTCACACATTGCCATATGATATCCTTGATCTGCATAGTCATTTGTCCTAGGCTGCTCTCTACCTTGCCTTCGTAATTTCATCCTTTTGATGCGTTCTAAAGCTTCTGCTTGAGCTTCTTCTCTAATTCGCTTCTCTTCCTCTTTGCGTTTCTTAGGAGTGTTGAGTCGGCTGAGCATTTCCTCCGTGAGGGGTTCCTGATACAACTTGACTCTGCATCCGCTAATATAGTTAGGGAGAACATCACCCTCTGACGTGGCTAATTGTACTGCTCCACTCGTGGAGATCCTGTTGATAATCATAGGTCCGTAGCCTCTCTTTTCTAGCTTCCTTGCGTGTTGTTTCAGTGTATAGACTAAAACTAGATCTCCTGCTTTCAAGCCCTTATCCTTCACATGGGTATCGAAATATGCCTTCTGTCTCTTCTTGGCTGCATATATTCCTGCAGCGGCTTTCAGTCTTGTTTCTCCTAATCGTTCAAGGTCAAAGATCCTAGAGGAGAGCTCATGACCTGTCCATTCATGCTCTTGTGCTACTTTCAACGTAGGAATCAGGAAATCCAAGGGTAGCACAGCGTTTTGGCCGAATACTATCTGAAAGGGGGTGGCTTGGAGTACCGTTTTGTAGGCAACTCGGTATGCCCAAACAGCATGGTGTAGCTGTTTGTCCCAATCAGAGCGTTTAGTGTTCACTAATTTCGTCAGTACATTGCATAAAATCTTATTAGTGCTCTCAGCTTGTCCATTAGCTTGAGGGTGATAAGGGGCAGACTTCTTGTGTATTACCAAGAATTCTTGGAGTAGATTTTCAATTACTTCATTTAAGAAATGAGTGCCTCTATCACTTACAAGCTCTATAGGTAGTCCATATCTCGTGAATACATTCTCAAACAAGAATTTGGCAGTTGTTTGAGCATCATTCTTGGTCGTAGCCTTTACCTCTACCCACTTGGTGAGATAATCTGTTGCAACAATGATGTATTCCGCATGAGAACCTTTAGCTGGGGGATTAATAGGACCTACGAAGTCTATTCCCCACTTAGAGAATGCACGTCCACCCATCATAGGTTTCAGTGGCATCTCATCTTTGCGTATAGGATACTGAGTCCTTTGACAGACATCACACCGTTTCACATACGTATGTGCATCCATGTGAAGGGTAGGCCACCAGAAGCCCGCAAATAGAATTGCCTTGATCACCCGATCCGGTCCAAAGTGTCCTCCTGCTACACCTTGGTGAGCAGTTTCTAAGATCTTAAGATACTCACTTTCATGGACACATAGCCTCAAGTAACCATCTTTACCGCGCTTATATAGATTATCACCTATGAGTGAGTAATCCTGGGCTTCTTGTTCTAGGCTCCTTTTCCTAGCCAGCGTCATGTCTGGGGGGAATGTGTTTGTCCTCAGGAAGGATACTAGTGGTTCACTCCAATCTGGCACGATGGATACTTGATACAGAGTGGCGTGTTCCACAGGTGGCTTAGTGCAACAGATTGGGCATTCCTTGCACAACTTTTGGACATCCGCTTCCATAGTTGGCCAATGTACTCCGAGTCTCTTTAGGGTCTGTAAAGTTCGTTGCTTTGAGTAGTGTTGCTCTAACGCACCTACATGTGCTAATTGCAACCATTTAGCGTACTCATCCTCTTCTACGCAACAAGCCAAGATCCCTTGATCTGTGTGCTTGTACATGCTTCCTGCCATGATGTGGTACTTTTGGGCTTTTACAACCTCCCTATTTCGTGTGTTTACCACTGGATGGTTAGGTCCATATGTCAATATTGGTACCAATGGCTTAGCCCACTGCGGCACCACTTCCAAATTGAACAAGTAAGCATCAGGAAGGTCATCTGATACTCCTTGTGGGGCTTCTCCCGATGTGAGCCTAGAGAGATGATCTGCTCTTAAATGAGTCCTCCCTTTTCTCACCACTACCTCAAAATCATATTCCATTAGCAAGAGAAACCATCTCACTAATCTTCCTGTATTGCATGGCTTGTTTACAAGATATAACAATGCCTGATGATCAGTAAAAAATTTAAACTTATTTGCAAGCAAATAGTGTCTAAATTTCTTAACTGCATATACCATGCCTAATCCTTCTCGCTCTGTAGTGGTGTAATTCCGTTCAGCCGCATTCAATTGTCTACTGGCATAGGCAATTGGAAGATCCATATTACCTTCACCAGTAGGTTGTGCAAGCACACATCCAATGGCATAATTGGACGCATCCACATGAACATGGAATGGCTTATTCCAATCTGGTGTGGTCAAAATTGGTGCTGAACACAATCTTCGTTTAAGCTCCTGGAAGGAATTCTCACACTCATCCGTCCACTCAAAGTTAGTCAGGAGTCCGTACATGGGCTTTGCAATGACAGCATACATGTGTATAAATCGTCGGTAATAGCCACAATGCCCCATGAAAGCTTGTACTTCCTTGACATTCTTTGGCCTAGGTAGCTCTGCTATGGCTCTCACTTTTTCTTCGTCGGTAGATATGCCATTCTTTGACACTATGTGTCCTAGAATCTTGCCTTGCCTGACCATAAAAACGCACTTTTCTGGGTTCAGGCAGACTTGATATTCTCTACATTTGTCAAAGATTTGTCTGAGTTCAGGAATATGGGTTTGTCTAACATTGGAATGAGCACAAAGATCATCAACATAGACTTCTAAACTCTTCCTTAGGAACTCCTTAAACACATGGCACATCAGCCTCTGGAAGGTAGCTGGTGCATTGGTAAGCCCAAATGGCCTTACTCTAAAAGCAAAAATGCCCCATTCTGTGGCAAAGGTTGTCTTATGCTGATCCTCTGGAGCTATGGCTACTTGATTGTAACCCGAAAATCCATCAAGGAAGCTGTACACTTCCTTGCCTGCCACTCTTTCTAAGAGATGTTCTGTGATGGGAAGTGGATAGTTATCTCGAATTGTGGCTGCATTAACCTTTTTCAAGTTAATGCACACACGCAGTTTGCCATTCTTCTTAGGCACCACTACGATGGGGGATACCCACTCAGTGTGCTCGATTTCATAAATAAATCCAGCTTCAACCAATCTATCTATCTCTTCTTTGATCTTAGCAGCATAATTATCGTTATATGTATAAGGCTTTTGCTTAGAGGGTTTAGCATCTGAAGTCATGGGAATGGTGTGTGAGCATATGTCAGGGTCAACACCTTTCAAATCCTTGTAACTCCAAGCGAATACATCTCTGTATTCTCTTAGTAAGGCAATCAACTCTTGCTCTTCTTCTTCTGTCAGGTCATGGCCTATATACGTGCATCTCTCCTCTCCTTCTTCTATGGCCACTACAATTTTCTTGGTAGTTTCTTTGTTATCATAGGCCTCTCCTGATTGTGCCTCTCGTTTAGGCATTCTTATCATGACTCTCCTGTCATCTATCTCATACTTCTTAAAATTTTCTGGGACCTCAAACAAAGATTCTTCCTCCTCTGGTGAGACTTCTTTCTTCTTTCGTTTCTTTCCTTCTTCCTTCGGGGTCATATGCGTTGCTAATCTTACATCATTTGTAACTTCTCCATGCCTCTGGGGTTGAAATTCTACTTCATGGAAGTATTCTTCATCTGATGCAAATGGTGGGTCCATAATGATTGACTCTAGATCGGAGTCACTTGCATCCTCAAATGCATCAGGGCTAGGTTCGCATTCTTCTAGAACTGCCTCTCCCATGATTGGCTCTATGGAGAAGACTGAAACGTCATAGCCATCCTCATCACAGTGAGGTGTCCATTGTTCTTCATTGATGGCTACGTCCATTGTTGCTAAAATTTCCGCCCAGCCATGGGGTTCAAATTCCTCATCAGGAAAAACTACAGGTGCATAGGCTGGGTCTTGAATGGGTCTATGGGTTTCGTTTGCACCTATTTCCCTGGCCTTTTCTCTCTTCTCTTCCTCTACTGCTACCTTGCACATCCATAAGTGAGTGTCTTCATGCATCCATGAGGATCCTGGCCCTATGGAATGCACCGATTCCGTATCATCTTTGGCTCTATGGATGCGATTCCACTGGATAGGGGGTACATCTCTATGAGAGTAATCTTTGAGATTGACTTTGGTCGTGACACCTAAGTGCTGCAGGTACAAAGAATTGGTTCCCCAATCCTGTACCACTTGCAACTGTCGCATGAATGGTCTTCCCAAAATCATCTCATAGGCATGATTTTTGCTGAAGTCACATATAGCAAAACTATGCTCAAACTCGACACCACAAGTGGTGAGAGTTATTCCTTCTAGCAATCCTAGGGGTCTCTCTATGTGACCATCGGCCATTTGCAATTTCATTCTCGTTGGCCTGAGTGCTGGCTTGCCCCAACGCTTCCATAGGGAGGTGGTAGCGATAGCAACTCCTGCACCTGAGTCCAAAATTGCCTTGGTGGTGTACTCCTGGTAGGTGATGGGAAGATAGGTGTTCCCTTCTTCACCTTCACACATATCTCCTATCTTGTCCAAGGGAATTTCTGGCACTGTCCTATGGGATCCTACCCGGGAACGTGGTTCTGTAACTTCAGTTACTTGACTGGCTACATATTTCCGCGCTTTTGGTCTATCCTTAGGCAGTTCTTCCAAAGTGAGATCGCACTGCGCCTTGGTGTTCTTTACTACCTCCGTGTTCCTAGATATGACTGAGTCGTCGTTCCTTACCATGACTGTGGGTGCTCTCATACACGTGGACTTTGCTTCCCATGGGCCTGTGAAGTGGGGTAGCTCTTGTATGGAATTAGACTCAAAGTCCAATCTCTCGTGAGACTGAGTACTCTCATGTTCCCCGTAAATAGATGGGATGTCTTGTGGGAATTGATCGTGTGCATCATCCACAAGTTCAAAAGGAGGAGCGACTTCACTTTCGTTATCCCATTTATCTTCTTGAATCTCTCGTAGGAAGTCTGGTGCAAACCGATTCATAGAAGAAGAAGTGCCTGGCTCCGTAGAATTAGGCACATAAGCAACCTGGGAGGGAGGGCTTATTCTATCGTTGGCTCTCTCCTCGTTCCCATAGATGGCTGGAGCACAAGCTTCTTGGGGAGGATTACTTATTCTATTACTTTTCCGAACAGGCTCATACGCTCTCTGAGAAGGAATGTGGGTCACCTGTGGAGGTACGTAAGCTTTCGGGGGAGGCTCATCTGCCTTTTGGGGAGGAAGATAGGCTTCTTGAGGAGGTGCGTGGGCTTCCTGAAGAGGCTGGCTTATCCGTTCTCTTGCCCTATCCTTTCTTTGAGGGACAGGTTCCTTCTCTGATTGTGCAATTAGCTTCTCTATTCTTTCTAGCAGTCCGTCAAAGTGTAACTGCGTTTTAGCTGAGCTAGAGATGTTAAATAGGCGACTGGCTTCAAACATGGTCTGAGCCAATTCCACCATTTTGGCACAAATTTTGGTTCGTTCAAGCTCTAGCTCGGCTCTAGGGTAGCATTTCTCATGATTAGTTACGGTTGGCCCTTCTTGGATTCTGGCCTGATATGCTTTCAGCATCATATTTAGGTCTTCAGGAGTGGGGTCAGCTAGGACTGATCCTACTCTAGGGGGTGGTGGGATGTGATGAGGCGGTGGGGAAAGTGGTGGGTCGGATGGAGATGGGAGTGGTGGAGGAGGGGTAATGTGAGAGGGAGTTTGAGTTGTGAGTTCAGTTATCCTCGCTTTGGTTTCCCTTATGCTTTCCTCAAGCTCACTCATCTTTTTGGCCCATTGTCTTTTCATTCTTTCCCGACTATCTTTCCACGCTCTAGTCCTTTTCTTTGTCACGCTCTCGGTTTCACTAGCCTCTGGGCCCTTTTCCTGGCTTGCCTCTTGGTTTTGCTGCAATGCCTGAGCTCTAGTGACTACCTGTACTGGTGCAGTGGAAGTGACACTTCCTGAGGAATCTACAACCAAACCAATCACATTGATAGGAGTGATTTTTGGCATATTATTGGGGTTCTTTGGGCAATCTCGTAAAAGATGCTCTTTTCCACAATCTTGGCAAAAGCCCTGGATCGTCACGGACTGATTTTGTGTAGGTGGAGGTAAGGGACAATCACGAATGAAGTGATCTCCCTGACATCGGTAGCATGGTCCTCTAGGAAAGGGTGGTCGTACCTGCCTAGGTTGAGGCCTAGGGTTGGGGTTTGCATACATGACGTTCGTGTAATCCGACTCCCAACTAGGTTCACTTGGTTCTTCACTATAGTAGGACTCACCATGTTCTGGAGACTGCATGTAGTAAGCCTGGGGACTATCGACATGTGTAGAATCAAAGCTATGGTCACTCGGGTCACTTTCTGAGATCAATGGGGTTACTGGTACTATGGCCCTATTCAGGTTTTCTTCTGCAACAGCATACTTTACTGGAATCACGTTAGCGGGGTTTGGAGGCTGTTGAGCTAGCACCGGTTGGGGTCTCTGTTGGGCCTGATATGGTTGCTGATAGGTTTGTTGGGGTCTAGCATATTGTGGTGGTGGATTTTGGTTCTGGTATCTACCTTGTTGGTAGGGCTGCGGATAGGGTTGCCTAACTGCCTGCTTGTTGTATGGGCAATCTTGCGCAGTGTGGTTGGTGTATCGCCGTTCTATGGTGCAGTACTGGCTACTAGGATTAACTTGGGGTTGATCCATAATAGGGCAGACATTCGCCATATGGTCACCACCGCATGTATAGCACCTTTTCACAGGAGCAAACCTTGGGATTTGTTTGCTAGTTACACCTAATTTCTGGGCCACTTTCTCTGCGAGTTTCTCAATTGATGTGGATTGCGTGGAAGAGTGACTAGATGCACTATCTGAATCTTTGTAGATTTTGGAAAGCTCTAGTTCTTCCCCTAGGTTATCTTCGATGTCAATGCACATACGTACACATTCTTCTATAGTCCTAGGGTCCTTCAGATACACATAGGACCTCAATTTCGTACTCAGCAATCCATCAAGGAATAAGGCCACTTGTTTGGCAGGTGTGGGTAGCTCCGAAACAGGGCACCTTTCAAGATATTGTCTAAATCTCCTTCCGGCCAATCTGACAGTCTCTTGGGGGGTCTGTTTGAAGCTGTGAATCAATGAGGAGGTATTGTGTCTTATGCCGCTCTTAGAGAACTCTACAATGAAAGCCTCTAGGAGTTGGTCTATGCTCCTGAACTGCCGCTCATCTAATGGCTGAAACCATGTAAGTGCCGTGTTCCTCAGGGTTAGACCGAAGGCATTGTACTGCGTGAATAGATCCTCCACTTGTTCAGCTCTCAAGACTTGCTTGAACTCCGCCACATGATCATAGGGATCTCCTGTGCCATCAAAGTAATTCTTCATGGACTTGTCTCAGAGTTCTTGTGTGCTCTCTAGGTCTCGGCAGCGGGAATCCATCCACATTTCTTTGGTTCCTGTGAGCTCTAAGCATCTCAGGTTCTACCCTATTCGTTTCCGTTCTCGTTCTTTCTCTGCCCACTGGGTTGGCAAAACTTACTTCTGGTCTATCTCTACTTCTGTCTCTTTGCGTACCATGAGCTTGGGAAGTTCTAGCCCCAGGGTGACCATAGGATACATTTGATCTTGGTTGGGGAAAAATAAATTCACACTTCCAAGTGTAAGCATGCCTATCATTTTCTGTCACCACAAAGATCCATTCCGAAGTGTGATCTAAGTAGGTCACTCTACCTGGGCTATCCGGATCCTTAAACTCATAGATCATGATATTTCCTATATCAGTTGGCTGATTGGATTTATACCTCCAAAAGGCTTCATCAGTTTCTCGATTGAGGAGCAACTCTATGCTCTTTTCCACAATCTGTCCTATCTGGGTGACTGGTGACTACGTATATGGTTCCTTCTTTGTCCAAGTATGCACCGTTTTCAAACTTGACAGCTGGATGCTCTAGTCCTATGGATTGGTCAGGGTTTTTAATCTGGACCACAGATCTTCCTAAGCCATCCTCATAGATGCTGGCACCTAATCGGTTGGTCCTAAGGTACTCCAACTGTGTTTTGTAAGGGCCTTCCACCCTGTACAAGTAAGGCACTCCTGAACTTCCCGTAGGTCTGTCCATGCCTTGAGACATCTCTGACTCACTGGTCTCAGAGCTAGGGTAGTTCGAGTGGTGGCTCAACTGCTGGGCCCAGGACCTAGCAGTGTGGTTGACACTAGCCTCTGAAGATCTAAGGCTTTGTCTCTCCCTTGCTAAATGTCGTCCTGATCTAAGGTTCATATGCCTAACTAAGGAGCCCAATTCTTGGCCCAAAGTACCACTTCGTTGCCGATCAATTGGTATCAGTCACTTGATTATTTTTAGTTATTTCTCGTGTTTAAGGTCTTGTCTGATATTACGTCGTCAGGAATACTTGAATGTTCTTCGTGCTTTCAGGTTGATCGTTCCACGTTAGGTTCTTTTCCTTTATGTTATCAACAGTACAGAGATTAAGTTTTTATCTTGAACTTGAGTTTTTAGGTAGTCTTCAACTTGATAACTGCCTATCGTCGCTCTGACTTACTCCTACCTCTCGTCGTTCTTAGCCTAAGCTATGAATTGACAGAGGGGGTTAAAAGTGTCCAACCTTTTGTTTCCTGCTCGGTTGCCCTTAAGTGCCCAGGAAATGTGTTCCCAAGCTCGCACTTACACTTGCTTAGAACGCCTCTCGATGCTCTGTAAGAGTTTCAAAGTTAGCTTTGAAATTTACATTCCAAAGACAGAACTAATTATTTTCATTCATGTAGCACAAACACAAACTTGCATAGTGATTTTCAAGAAAACAATCCTAAGGACCCCTGACTTTGATCCCCCTGGGTATGGTCAACTTCAAAATACCCTATCTGAAAATCAATGCCCTAGAGCTCAAAAATTGGATTTCGTATGAAAAAGTTGTGACTGTTCAGGGTTCTAGGGTTACGACAGGGTTCAAACAGGATCACTGTGCAGTAGGTTTTCCCCAAGTTTTTTTCCTAAGGCTTCCTCATGTGCTCAAGAGTATAATATTTGTGCCCAAAATTAGCCCAACTCTTCAATTAACAATCCTTAAAAAATTTGGCTAAAATTGGCTGTCAATCGCGATGGACAGGGCTGTCAATCGCGATGGACACTCAGTCAATCGCGATGGACAGAGAGTTCAGTCAATCGCGATGGACAGGCAGTCGGTCGCGATGGACAGGGGGTTCAGTCAATTGCGATGGACAGGCAGTCGGTCGCGATGGACAGGGGGTTCAGTCAATCGCGATGGACAGGCAGTCGGTCGCGATGGACAGGGGGTTCAGTCAATCGCGATGGACAGGCAGTCGGTCGCGATGGACAGGGGGTTTAGTCAATCGCGATGGACAGGCAGTCGGTCACGATGGACTGGCAGTCAATCGCGATGGACAGGCAGTCGGTCGCGATGGACAGGGGGTTCAGTCAATCGCGATGGACAGGTAGTCGGTCGCGATGGACAGGGGGTTCAGTCAATCGCGATGGACAGGCAGTCGGTCGCGATGGACAGGGGGTTCAGTCAATCGCGATGGACAGGCAGTCGGTCGCGATGGACAGGGGGTTCAGTCAATCGCGATGGACAGGCAGTCGGTC
The DNA here is from genome assembly GCA_020310875.1 of Ceratopteris richardii. Lineage (NCBI taxonomy): Eukaryota > Viridiplantae > Streptophyta > Polypodiopsida > Polypodiales > Pteridaceae > Ceratopteris > Ceratopteris richardii. Next base: position 139,227,370 of record CM035439.1, on the reverse strand, counting down.
GCGATGGACTGGCAGTCAATCGCGATGGACAGAGCTGTCAATCGCGATGGACAGGGCTGTCAATCGCGATGGACTGAAATTTTGCAAGATTTTCAAAAATTTTGGTGGAAAGGTGATGTGCAGGGTCTCTAGTCCACTGTGGTGCACTCAGATTTACCAAAAGGTGAGAATTTCTGTCAATCGCAATCGACAGAAGTCGGCGATTGCGAGACAGTTTCGTCGAGTTCCGTACCTACGCAGGAAGCTGGGGATGGTGATGTGACCTGTACCTGCAAGATAGCTCAAGAAACATGCAAAAACAGCACATGCAATTTCGCTCTCTCGCTCTCTCTCACAAGTGAAATGAGGGAAATGAGGTGGAGATGGGGATATAGTCAAAAAACTGAAATTTTCGCGATCATGGAGATGGAGGTGAAAGATGGTGAGGATGATGATGATGGTGAAGTACGAAAGAGAAAAATAGGAAAAATAAAGAAATTACCTACAACTCCAACGCTTCAACTCTACGTCTTACCATCACACGCTCGTCCTCAAAGCTCGATCCCCGGCAACGGCGCCAAAATTTGGTGTAGCTCAGTGATGAGTAGCACCTCCTTTAATGTCAATCCGGGAAGACGTGAGGATGGTATGAAGACCTCGAGCAAGTGGCGGCACAAGTGCGTGAGTGAGAAGCACACAAGCATGCACACACATACACACACACGCGCACACACGGCAAGACAAAGAGAGAGAATCAATGGAGTTCTTCAATTACTTTCAAAATGCTTTTACAAGTTCGTTTCAATTACAATCTAACCTCAAAAATGAGCTCTCTAGCTCTTTTTATAGTTTTTGACTAGGTTTTGGCCCTGTCCAGACCTAGTGTCCGGCCTAGTTAAAAATTAGGTTCCAGGGCCAATTTGAGGGCTCAAACGGAGTCTAAAAAATACGAAAATTGATATGTAGGTACTTCTAAGGCTCCTCAAGCTCAAGGACTCCTTGGCTTGCACAAAATGGAGCTACAAAAATATGAAATGGTATGTACAATGATTGTTAGTGATAAGAATCACTGTTAAAAGATGTAGATTTGGGAAAAATTGAAGGGCCTATCTGCCAGATTTGCGTCTACTACTTTGTCTACTTACTCCTTCACTTTGTTCTGACTCTCTCCGCTGGCTTCTTTGTCTAGTCAGTCCTTGGGTGCCCATACTGCTCTCAACAACAGGTCCATCATGGCTATCAGTCCTGATTGATGGGTCCATCGAGAATTCAGTCAATCGTGGTCAAAGGATCATTGAATTAGTCGATCACGATTGACAGGTCCGTCGTGGCTATCAGTCGCGATTGATGGGTCGATCGCGATTGACACGTGGCATGCGTAGGCTCTATCGGTCGTGGTTAGTCACTCATTGACTCTGTCGATCGCGATCGACGTGTCGGTCGCGATTGACACGTCCGTCGGCAAGTGTCCGTCGTCGTTTGTTGATCGCGATTGACGTGTCAGTTGCGATTGACAGAAAACATTTTAAAATTTTAAACACACTTTAGGAATGCTCTAGGCCTACACATCATGTTTATGCACTTAGTTTAGTAATTTGGTTGATTTTTTTGTCGGTCGCGATTGACAGAGGTCAACACCTTGGGACCTGCACAATAAAAAATTTGTACCTACTGAAGCTGGTGCAGCTACTAGGGATGCTGATGCCTGCAGAAAATCTCAAAAAACACAAAAAAGCACAAGCATGCAAATGCTCCCTCGCTCTCTCTCACAAGTGAAATGAGGGAAATGGTATGTAAGTGGGGATATGACCAAAAAACTGAAAATGTCGCGATGATGGAGATGGAGGTGGAAGATGGTGATGATGATGATGGTGATGAAGTTGGTGAAGAAAACAAAAGGAAGTAGATAAAAGTGAAGAAAATACCTATAACTCCAACGTCTCAACTCTACGTCTTACCATCACATGCTCATCCTCAAAACTCGATCCCCGACAACGGCGCCAAAATTTGGTGTAGCTCAGTGATGAGTAGCACCTCCTTTAATGTCAATCAAGGAAGACATGAGGATGGTATGAAGACCTCGGACAAGTGATGGGACAACTGTGTGAGTGAGAAGCACAGGAACATGCACACACATACACACACACACGAACACACAAGGCAAGACAAAGAGAGAGAAACTGGAGTAACTTCTATTGCAAAAGAGTTCTCATACAAGTTCAATTATACAACAAGCTAGCCTCAAAAATGAGCTCTCTAGCTCTTTTTATAGTTTTTGACTAGCTTTGGTCCTATCCAGACCTAGTGTGCGGTCTAGTTAAAAATTAGGTTCTTAGGCTAATTTGGAGGCTCAACGAGCTCAGAAAATTATGAAAATTGATAGGGAGGTACTTCTAATGCTCCTCAAGCTCAAGGACTCCTTGGTTTGCACAAAATGGAGCTAAAAAAGGGTGGGATGGTATTTACAATGGTGTGGAGTGACTAAAATCACTATTTGGTAAATATTTGGAAAAATTTAAGGGCCTATTTGCCAGATCTACATTGACTACTTTGCCTGCTTGATCCTTGCTTTGACTCCCTTCTTTGGCTTCCTTGTCTTGTGGGTCCTTGGGTGCCTTGACTGCTGCCAACAGTAGCATATGACAATAAAGAACAAACAAAGAAACTTGTAGCAACTTGAGAAGGTGAGGAGGAGAGATGCACCTACATTGGCAAAGATGTGTCCATAGAAGAGGAATGAGAGCCATAGAATTGCTACGAGAATATAGGGACATATTTGCTTGGACCTACAAGGATCTATAAGGAGTCAAATGTGCAATCTACTCTCATAGAATCCCCATGAATCCTGAGGCAATACCCTCAAAGCAAAGGCCTTATACTTACAATATTGATGTATATTTGGCTGAAATTAAAGAAAAGGTAGACAAATTGTTAGCATCTAAATTCATCTATGAGATTGAACATACTGAATGGGTTTCTCGTTTAGCATTGTACCTAAAAAGAATGGAAAACTTATGGTTTGTATTAACTCAGAAAAGGTTGGTGCTGCCACTATAAGAGACAGTTACCTATTACCCTTCACATGTCATCTTTTGGAAAGAGTAGCAAGCAAGGAGGTGTACACCTTTCTTGACAGATTCTCCAAGTACAGCCAAGTAGTGATTGCTATCAAAGACCAACACAAAACCGCTTTTGCTACTTGGCTCAAGTAATGCCCCAACAAGTTTCCAAACATTAATGTGTCATGTCTTCAAGGAATTTCTTAGAAAAAAGTATGGAAGTGTATGTGGATGACTTACTTACCTATTCATCTCAATGTCTAGTTGATATACCTGAACTAAGAAGAATATTTGACAAGTGCAAACAATATAGAGTATGATTGAATGTAGAGAAATGTTTCTTCATGGTAAGAAAATGAAAAATATTGGGACATATAATGTCTAAGAATGGCATTTGAACCGATTAAGATAAGATCAAAGTAATGCTTAAATTATCAAGACCCAAGAACATGAAGGAAGTGCAAGCTTTTATGGGTCAGAGTGGATATTATCGTAGATTTATTCACATGTACACAATAATTGTGAAACCTCTCTATGGAATTTCAACTCAATTCACTTGGATTGATAAATGCGAGCAAGCATTTAATGATTTAAAATGAAGATTGAGTTCAACACCAATTTTGAAAGTGCCGAATTGGAATAAATCATTCCATATTCATGTTGATGCCGTTAACTTTCCCATCAGATGCATCTTGGCACAACTGGCTGATGATGATAAGTTAGATCAACCTATAGCCTATGCCAATAGGCAACTAAATTAGGCAAAACAAAATTACACCATGACTGAGTGAAAAGGATTAGGGATGGTTTTCATAGTAAATAAATTTAGACATTCCCTACTAGTAAATAAAATTCAATTTCTTTATTGATCACCAAGCTCTATTGTACTTGGTCAATAAGCCTTGCAATATTGGAAGGCTAGTTAGATGGTTCCTATTAATTATGGAATTTGACTTTGAGGCAATGGTGAAGAAGGGTAATACACATGTTAGGGCTGACCACTTATCTAGGATGACTCACAAAAAACCACCAACGGGAGTAGCATATGAGTTACCAGCCATGTACGTTGGAAAGACATTTTTCGTAAAAGAAAAAAAGACAATCTTGTAATATATGTTGGTGCAAATACCAAGCCTACACATTTGGCTAAGTGTTTATGTACAATTGAAGCTCCATGGAAACCATTTCTAGGAACCTTTTTATCTTTACCATTTGTAAAAGTCATTTTTTTGGCTTCAAAGATTATTTGTAACTACCACTAAATTCGTGGGACTTGTTAGTTGGAAAAGTCATGACTCTACTTGAGAGAATATCTCCTAGAATAGAGGATCACTTTTAGTGAGAGCCAATGGAGGATTCAAATTCAAATTCAAATATCCTATCTATAAGATATGTCAAAAAAAAATCGTGGGATATGTGGCTCCATTTCTGAGTTCTCCTTGGCCACATTGTAAGAAAATGAGGCTTACATTATAGCCTACACTACTCATTGTCATTAGGCATTGATTATCATGCTAATGATCTTGTATAACATTGTGTTCTAATACAATAGATCAATACTTCTCATCTATGGTCTCTCTGTCATAGTCACTCATAATAGTCAACTTCTACTGCTCATATCTCTATCATTCCTTCACCATTTTCAATGTTCCATATCAAGGACCACCCATGGCTCGGCCTTATGAGTCTCATATCCAATGAATCACAAATTCAAGCAGGCAGCCAATGAATTAGTAAGATTGGAAGCCAAAAGATTCAATCTATATGTGGAAAGATGTCCTATGGCTTAGAATTACACCCAACAAAAGATAATATCATTATACTTGGATGGCTTAACCAATGGAAACTTGAGAAATTTGGTGTATGTGAAACACTTACAAACATTCGGTGAGTGTCTATGAGAATACATAGACTTGGAAGATAACTTAGTAGATGACTTGAAGATTCCACATACTCCGTGTTGGAGTTAGACGTCTGCGGAAGCACGCAAACAACACAAGGAAGAAGAAGAATCTTGGAGTACAACACACAATACTGAATGTATTACCACTAGAATGTACAAAGATAAGTATCCCGTTAGGGCGATAGGTGTATATACAAGCCAAGGGAAAAAAACCTCCTAAAGAGGGAAAAAAGTACCCCGGTGGTCCTAGTGTGTTTACACACATCACTACCTAAATATATCAACAAATCCCCCTGGGAGTGATGTGGTGAACAAGGAGTTGGCACTCAGGTATAAGGAAGTGCCAAGCTATGTGGAAATCACTCCACAAAAGGAAGTAATCCTAAAGCTTTGTGGAAAGCTTCAAACTTCTCCCTAGGCAGAGCCTTCGTGAAAAGGTCTGCAACGTTCTCCTGCGTGGGCACATATACCAAGCTAATTTCACCAACAGAGAACCTCTCCTTGACATAATGATAACGCACCTCAATGTGCTTAGTGCGAGCATGGAACACAATGTTGCGAACATTTGTTTTATGTAGGGTACAAGTTTCAAATTATGTAAATACCTTTGGGAAGTCTTCAAATACTTCAAGAAGCCTCATATTATTCATAAAATTTAGCAAAAATACCACGTGAGTTCTAGAACATGGTGAGTCAAATTAGTGAGTCACAAGGGAGCTTCAGTGGTGTCCTAGTGGAAGGTCGATGTTGCTAGTTCTCAAAGTCCATCAATACTTTGCTTATTTGAGCACTTGAGTCATGTAATACCTCCATCCAAGTGTCTACCACGAATTTAGATGTATTAGGAAGGTTTTAGATTAGTTTCCCATGCTATAAAAAGAGGAGAAAAGTCGTGATCTTGTGGGATGTCCAAGAGAGTATCTCTATGCTACTCTAGTTTTTGTATGCAGAGCTTGCAGAGCTTGTATCTCCCTCATTATATATCCAAATTACATGTTTGATAGCTCATTTGAAAGCTCTTCTTGTCTACTTTCATAGTACCAATTTTCATAATCATTGGATTTGTGAGCTGAGAGCAACACTCTCTGCAAGTAGTGTGTATTCTCTGTTTTTTATCCCTGCTGAAGGTCTCCATTAAACATCCAACTTGCAGAGGTCATATCTCCTTGTGTATGTATCCAAATCATGTGTTCTTTGGCTTGTTAGAAAGCTCTCCAAGTCTATTTGTATTCTGGAAATTTTCAGATTCATTGGAGTTGTGAGTTAAGAGCAGTAGTCTCTGCAAGTGATGTATGTCCTCAGGTTCATCTCTGTTTCAAGGTCTCCATTAAAGCTGCATATTGCAGAGGTCATAGCTCATTGAGTATTTATCCAAATTGAGTGTTCTTTGGCTCATTGGAAAGCTCTTGGTCTCTAGTATATGTGGTTAAAACAGTTTTAAAAACTTTTGAGTGAGTAGAGAGTAGTAAGCTCTGCAAGCATGACTGGTTTTCTATGATGAAGTTTGTGAGAAGGTCAACTTGTTCCTAGGGGGTTCCACCTACTTTCTGCTATACTTTGGAGGTCAATAAACTCCAACATTGGTATCAGAGCAAGTACTTGGAGGCTTGGAGAAGGTTATCATACCTTGACGAAGAATTTGAAGCTATCAAAGAAGCAGTTCATCATCAACACTACACAAAGGTAGAAGAAGATTGCAAGGAGGCATTTGAAGCAACATCCAAGCAAAGAAAGGTGCACATACCTCATTTACAAGGTAAATATTATATTTCTTCTCATCACACACATTGGAAAGGAGGCTTAAAGGAGGAAGCTTAGCATTTGTATTATGGGAGACCAACATGCACAAATAGAGAAGCTTGATAAGACCAATTATCAGGCATGGAAGTTTAGAATCACAGCATACTTGCAAGGTAGAGGCTTGTATGGTTTGATTGACGGCACAGATATCAAACCCACATTACCAGAGGACCCAAATCAGCAACAATTGAGGGAGTTTAGACTTTGGAATGAGAGAGACAAAAGGGTTATATTCATTTTATCACAAAATATTCAAGATTCAATGGTAGGACACATACAAGATCTAGACACAAGTAGAGATGTTTGGCTTGCATTGGAAAGGTTGTATGCTACAGGTACAAGAGCAAGGAAGATTCAACTCAAAAATGAGTTGAATAACATAAAGAAAGATACAAGGACATCGGTCAATGATTACATATTGAAAGTTAAAGAGATTGCAGATCAACTAGGATCAATTCAAGCTCATGTGGAGGACGACGACTTGGTTGCACATACTCTCAACGGACTCAAAGATGATGAGAGATGGAAACCCTTCATTACTTCAGTTTATGTCAGAGGAGAATTACCAGATTTTGATCAACTTATTGCCCTCATGGTCACGGAGGAGATGAATCTAAATGGTTCTACTTCAAATCAAAAAGGATCTCAAGGACAAGCTCTTTATGTAGGATCATCAAGAGGTGGAAACAGAGGTGGAAGAGGTTCAAATAGAGGTCGAGGAAGAAGGATCGATGATCAAAGGACTTCAAGTGGCTTCTTCAACACAAGAGGAAGAGGAAGATCAAGCGCTAGAGGTACGAGAGGCTACTACAACTACAACCAAAGACAAAGGAGTGAAGATAATAAGAACAATTGCTATATATGTGGAAGGTATGGACACTATGCCAAAGATTGTTATCAAAATGAAAATAATCAAGGTGGTAATCGAAGAGGAGGCTATTCAAGAAGAGGTAAACAACAAGGAAATTATGCAGTTGAAGGTAAAAGTGATGATTATGATTCTCTTCTTATGATGAATGTAGAAACTAAGATGAATTCCAATAGTGATGTATGGTATGTAGATAGTGGTTGTTCTAATCACATGTCTCATGATGCTTCATGGTTTTCTAATATGCATAATCCGTCATGTAAAGGTCATGTTGAAAAAGGAGATGATACAACACATAAGATTATGCAGGTTGGAGATGTTGTTATGCAGGATAAGAGCAAGAAAAATTGCTTGAAGGATGTACTTTATGTGCCAACGATCACTAAGAATTTGATGTCGGTTGGTCAAATGGTAGAAAAAGGTCTACAAGTGAGATTTAATCATGCAGGTTGCTTCATTGAGGATCCAAAGCAAAGGAGGTTAATTGCTAGAGGTCAAAAACAAGGTAGATTGTTTACATTCAAGGTAAACCCAAATCATACAAACTATTTCTCTTATGGTATGCATCGAATAGCAGAGCTTGATCTATGGCACAAAAGGATTGGACACATGAATGTACACAGGTTAAAGGAGCTATCAAAGAAGAGGATTGTTGAAGGATTACCTGATCTTACTAAGCAACATATGGTGCATCTTTGTGAAGCATGTCAAATGGGTAAGCAGAGTAGACAACCTTTCAAGCATTCAAGCTATGTAAGTGATGGTTTGCTAGATCTCATACACACAGATGTGTGGGGACCTACTAAAGAGGCATCCTTGGTTGGTAATAAGTACTATGTTTCATTCATTGACGATCATAGTAGAATGACATTTGTGTATTTTATTAAACATAAGAGTGAGGTCTTTGATTGTTTCAAGAAGTTCAAATCATATGTCGAAAAGCAAACAGGAAGGTATATTAAGAAGCTAAGGTTTGATGGAGGGGGAGAGTATTTCTCTCAAGTTTTTACTGATTTTTTGTATGATGAAGGTATCAAAAGAGAAGTTACATGCAGGTATACTCCACAACAAAATGGAGTCGCAGAAAGAAGAAACAGAATCATAGCAGAAGCATCTAGAAGTATGCTTAATGATATGTGTTTGCCTAATTATTTTTGGGCTGAAGCTGTTAGCACAAGTGTTTCCATTATGAATAGAGTTCCGACTGCTGGAGTTCATCATTTGACACCATATGAGGTATGGCATGGAAGGAAACCAAGTGTAAGTCATTTGAAAGTATTTGGTTGTGTATGTTATGTACATGTACCTAATGAGGTGAGATCTAAACTTGATGCAAAATCAGAAAAATGTATATTTATTGGTTATGCAGATACTCAAAGAGGATATAGATGCTATAATCCTCATACCAATAAGGTTGTTGTGTCAAGAGATGTAAACTTTGATGAATCACTTTCATGGTATGCAGATAAGAATTGTTTGCAGGTCATGGATGAAAATGAAGAAGGTGTGGTTGAAGGAGATGAATGCATAGTTCAGCCATCAGGAAGTTTAAATGATGAAAGGAGTGGTCTAGATGAAGAAAGAGGATCATCTTTCAATGGAAGATTAAGGCAAGAGTCACCTCCAAGTGTTAAAAGTAAAGGTAAACTCAAACTTGTTGAAGTTAATGATGAAGGAGAGGAAATTAGTGATGTATGTGAGTATGGAGAATCATCAAAGGTTCCTAATAAGAAAGGAAGAGCATCTACATTGGAGGTAAGAAGAACTTCAAGAGTAAGTAAGCAACCTCAAAGGTATACTTATGAATCTTTCATGAATACTCATTATGCTTTTATGACAAAAGTTGAGCAGGAAAATGAACCCACATGTTATGATGAGGCCAAAGGAGATGAAAAGTGGGAGAAAGCAATGAGAGAAGAAATGGAAGCACTTCAGGATAACAAGACTTGGAATTTAGTTCCAAGTACACCAAAGCAAAAGGTAATTGGTTGCAAGTGGGTTTTTAAGATTAAAAGAAATAGTGATGGTAGTGTGTCTAGATATAAGGCTAGACTTGTAGCAAAAGGATATAATCAAACTCAAGGTGTGGACTATGAGGAAACATTTAGTCCAGTAGCAAATATGGCAACGGTGAGAACTTTGTTGGCTTTAGCTGCAAGTAAAAGGTGGAATATATATCAACTCGATATAAAGAATGCCTTTCTTAATGGTGAGTTAAATGAAGAAGTGTATATGTCACAACCAGATGGTTATGTGGATGCAAAATATCCGAATCATGTATGCAGGTTAAAGAAGGCATTGTATGGTCTTAAGCAGGCACCAAGGGCATGGAATGCAAGGTTGGTAAAGTATCTTATGCTGCAAGGATACACAGCGAGTCATGCTGATCCTTCACTTTATGTAAAACATGTAGATGGCATGTGTGTCTATGTATGCATTTATGTGGATGACTTGTTGATTACAGGGAATGATGCAAAAGCAATTGATGAGATAAAAGGTAATTTGGGAAAGGAATTTAAAATTTCAGATCTTGGTTTGCTCAGATACTTTCTTGGGATTGAAATTGTGTATAGCGATGAAGGTATGTGGTTGATACAAAGAAAGTATATATGTGATATGCTGAAAAGGTTTGGTATGCAGGAATGTAAATTTGTTTCTACTCCGATGGAATGTAATGTAAAGCTGAGTGCAAAGGAAGGTGATGAGTTGCATGATATGAATGTATATAGATCCATGGTAGGATCTTTGATTTATGCAACAAAAACTAGACCTGATATATGTTATGCAGTGGGAGTATTGTCACAGTTTATGCATGAACCTAGAGTACCTCATATGCATGCAGCGAAAAGAGTGCTTAGGTATTTGAAAGGTACCATGAACGAAGGATTATTTTATAGTCATGATGTTGATCTAACTCTTAAAGTCTTTAGTGATGCAGATTGGGCTGGAAGCAAAGATGACAGAAGATCCACAAGTGGATATGTGGTAATAGCAGGAAACAAGACATTAACATGGAGTTCAAAGAAACAGCCTACAGTTGCTTTATCTTCTACAGAGGCTGAGTATAGAGGTTTAGCATTGGCTACTACTGAGGTTATGTGGTTTAAAAATTTGTTTCATGACTTGAATGTGCAGGTTGATGTACCACTGATATATGGGGATAACTTGAGCAGCATTCATATGACCTCAAATCCTATTTTTCATGCTAGAACAAAGCATATAGAGGTTCACTATCATTATGTTCGAGAGAAGGCCATGAACAATGAAGTGCAGGTTTCTTTTGTTGGAACAAAGGATCAAGTTGCAGATATCTTCACCAAATCCTTGGATGGACCAAAGCTTCAAAGATTCAACTATATTCTTGGCATGAAGGAAATACCCTTTGAAACTTGAGGGGGAGAATGTTGCGAACATTTGTTTTATGTAGGGTACAAGTTTCAAATTATGTAAATACCTTTGGGAAGTCTTCAAATACTTCAAGAAGGCTCATATTATTCATAAAATTTAGCAAAAATACCACGTGAGTTCTAGAACATGGTGAGTCAAATTAGTGAGTCACAAGGGAGCTTCAGTGGTGTCCTAGTGGAAGGTCGATGTGGCTAGTTCTCAAAGTCCATCAATACTTTGCTTATTTGAGCACTTGAGTCATGTAATACCTCCATCCAAGTGTCTACCACGAATTTAGATGTATTAGGAAGGTTTTAGATTAGTTTCCCATGCTATAAAAAGAGGAGAAAAGTCGTGATCTTGTGGGATGTCCAAGAGAGTATCTCTATGCTACTCTAGTTTTTGTATGCAGAGCTTGCAGAGCTTGTATCTCCCTCATTATATATTCAAATTACATGTTTGATGCTCATTTGAAAGCTCTTCTTGTCTACTTTCATAGTACCAATTTTCATAATCATTGGATTTGTGAGCTGAGAGCAACACTCTCTGCAAGTAGTGTGTATTCTCTGTTTTTTATCCCTGCTGAAGGTCTCCATTAAACATCCAACTTGCAGAGGTCATATCTCCTTGTGTATGTATCCAAATCATGTGTTCTTTGGCTTGTTAGAAAGCTCTCCAAGTCTATTTGTATTCTGGAAATTTTCAGATTCATTGGAGTTGTGAGTTAAGAGCAGTAGTCTCTGCAAGTGATGTATGTCCTCAGGTTCATCTCTGTTTCAAGGTCTCCATTAAAGCTGCATATTGCAGAGGTCATAGCTCATTGAGTATTTATCCAAATTGAGTGTTCTTTGGCTCATTAGAAAGCTCTTGGTCTCTAGTATATGTGGTTAAAACAGTTTTAAAAACTTTTGAGTGAGTAGAGAGTAGTAAGCTCTGCAAGCATGACTGGTTTTCTATGATGAAGTTTGTGAGAAGGTCAACTTGTTCCTAGGGGGTTCCACCTACTTTCTGCTATACTTTGGAGGTCAATAAACTCCAACACACAAGGTTCCTCGCAACTCCCAATGTGCTCTGACTATCAGTGACGATGGTGGTGGAAGAAGATTGACCAACACCCAAATCAACCATAAGGCATCTGAGCCACACACACTCAGCAGTCGTTATGAAAGCTGCTCTATACTCAGCCTCACAACTAGAAGTGGCCACAATAGGCTGCTTCTTGCACAACCAAGATTAAAATACATGAGCTACTAAGCATGAAGCAAAAGCCACTAGTGGACACACGAGTGTCATAGCAAACAACCCAATCAGAGTGAGAAAAATCATGCAAATCTGGTGGTAGTGATCCCCCCTTGCGATAAAACAACTCAAGTAGCCGAGTACCGCTCAAGTAGCGAAAGATGCGATTAAGCACCTGCGAATGCTTGGCTCTTGGGCAATGCATAAACCTCCAAATCTATGAGACAACAAACTGAATATCTGGCCAAGTAATGCATAGGTAAATCAAGCATCCAACAACCTGTTGATAGAGAACAACATCAAATGCATCTCCAACATCATGAAGACTCAATTGTAAACCTGTCTCCATAGGAGTGGCAATAGGTTTATAGTCTTCAAGGCCAAAGCGCTGCAATAATGTGTCAATATATTTCGTTTGACACAAAGCCATTCCACCATCAACGTGCCCCAAATAATGATGCAAATGCCCCAAATCAGATTGAATGCCCAAATAATGATGCAAATGCCCCAAATGAGACAGCTCAAATGAGGCATTTAAATCAGCCTTGAAATCAGCAATATGCTTCTCATGAGGACCAGTGAGCAGCATGTCATCAACATACACCACAATGATCAGAAGTACATCATTAGCACGCTTGACATATAAGGTGCTTTTAGTTGGACTGTTCTCAAAACCATGTGCAATCAGATAGGCATGTATCTTTTCATACCAAGCACATGGTTCTTGCTTTAAACCATATAATGCCTTCTTTAACCTACACACTTGGTTTTCATGCCCTTTCTGCACAAAGCCACGAGGCTGAAAAACATATACTTCTTCAGGCAAATCACCATTTAGAAATGTTGTTTTAATGTCCAACTGATGTACATTGCAACCATGATGAGGTGCAAGTGCACAGATGCTATGAACACTAGTCATTCGACAAGTAGGAGCAAAGGTTTCATCAAAATCAATGCCTCTTTCCTGCACATAACCCTTTGCAACAACCCTAGCCTTATACTTGTCAACTATTCCATCAGGTTTAGTCTTCATCTTGTATACCCATTTAGTGACAATGGCCTTCTTGCGAGGAGGAAACTCACATAAAGACCAGGTACCATTTTTCATGATAGCATCATATTCAGATTGCATTGCAGCCATCCAATGTTCAAAGTTTTGTGCTTCATCAAATGAAACAGGTTCAGATTCATCATAGAGACTAGAGGCAGCCATAGCATAGCAATCTGATGGAAAGGAGGCACTATGAGAGCCTAACCAAGTATGATATGATAGAGGTGTATCTAATTTGCTGTCACGCAAGGTGTGCACCAGCCATTTTGGCATAGTTTTTGCCTGCTCAATATCAACTCTCTCACCAATAAGTGCATCATGTAAATCTGCATTAGAAGTGGAATGATCTGCATCATCACATGAAACCTGCAAAGGCTGAGAAGTTGCCCCATTAGGACCAGCACTAGACTATCCACCTGTAAAAAGAGGCAGCAAAGTATCATACATGTCTTTGGAGCTAACATATGTCTCCTTAGTACATGAAAGCAATGGATGAATAGCATCTTCCACAAAGACAACATCACAGCTAACTAGAATGTGTTTAGTCTGTGGATGATACAGATGATATCCTTTACTTCATAGCTATACCCAACAAAAATACACTTAACTGCTTTATCATCCAATATTTTGTGATGTTGTTCAGGCACTAATGCATATGCGAGACAACCAAAAACATGTAGATGAGCAACAGATGGCTTGCAATCATGCCAAGCCTCATATGGAGTGACAGACTACAGTGCTTTAGTGGGACACCTGTTAAGTACATATGCTGCACACATGACAGGTTCAAGCCAGAAACTATGTGGTAAAGCTTGGCTCTTGACCATACACCTTGCCATCTCCATGAGGGACGTGTTCTTCCGTTCAATAACTCCATTCTCTTGAGGTGTATATGGCACTATACACTGGTGTTTTATCCCACGTTCAGCCAGAAATGCATTAAAATCAGAAGACATATATTCCCCCTATAGCTCAGTGATGAGTAGCACCTCCTTTAATGTCGATCCGGGAAGATGTGAGGATGGTATGATGACCTCGAGATAGTGAAGGCACAAGTGCGTGAGTGAGAAGCACACAAACATGCACACACATACACACACACGCACACACACGGCAAGAACAAAGAGGAAGACTTTGGAGTTCTTTCAGATTACTTCCAAAATACTCATACAAGTTCAATTCTATTACAAGCTAACCTCAAAAATGAGCTCTCTAGCTCTATTTATAGTTTTTGACTAGTTTTTGGCCCTGTCCAGACCTAGTGTTCGGCCTAGTTAAAAATTAGGTTCTCTGGCCTATTTGGAGGTTCAAACGGAGTTAAAAAAATGTGAAAACTGACAGGTAGGTACTTCTAAAGCTCCTCAAGCTCAAGGACTCCTTGGCTTGCACAAAATGGAGCTACAAAAATATGAAATGATATTTACAATGGTTTTTAGTGATGAAAATCACTATTTTTGTAGGGATTTATTCTAACAGTTTGACATACATTTCCTGGAGCTCCCTACTTGCTCCTTCTTCTTGTGTGCCCACCTCTTTGATGCATGAAAAATTTAGATGGCCTGCTTGCCAGATCTTCTTTGACTACTCTGTCTGCTTGTGCCTTCTCTTCGCTCCGACTCCCTTTGTTGGCTTCCTTGTCTTGTGAGTCCTTCAGCTCCTTGACTACTGCCAACACCCCCCCTCTCTCGCGTCTGTCATCTCTGACAGACCCTTGTTGAGTGGGTCGTTGGATGTAGTACTCCACAACGTCAGTGGCTAAATGATGTCCTGCTATTCTCAACCCTTTGGCCAAATCAGTGAGTAGGGCATCCCAGTCTACTAGCCCTGGAACTTCTAGATGTGGCATACGTAGCTTTTCTGAATGTAGAGCTTGTTCCACCGCAAATAACTATAATAGGTGAGATGGTCTGGGAATGAATATGTCTGAATGATATTCCCAGAACCGTGTGATAAACATTTCTTCAAACGTTTGTTTGAAGCAGGCACGTAGATACTTTATACAAGCATGCCACACATATACGACGTTAATGGATGGTGTGGTGCTCATATCGTAGACAAGGTCCTAATTCTCTTCATTAAATCCGAGAGCCAAAAGATGAGGTTCCTTGACATTCTTAAAGGTCCTGAATGTAACCAGCATGAGCTCAAAAATTTTGAGGCACATCTGTGCCATGATATCTGGTATATTCTTGAATCTGACTGCCCAATGTCGGATGGTTGAAATCATGTAGTTGACTATGGGTTGGCCTCTAGGTGGGGCTAAGTAGACATAATTGAGCCATTTTTCACATCCTTTGACTATCAGCACTGTTTTTGTGTACTCCGGCCAAGACCTTCTTTGAAAGACAAGGCAGTAGCAGGAATTATACTTGATATATAAAGGCATGTTATTCCACGTGCGTACCATCTAAGGGTAGGTTTCAAGCAGACGGATCCTCCAAGTAGGTTGATGTATATTCCCCTGCATGGCACTTGCAGGGATGTCATCTGGTGCAAACTGTGTCGTCGAGGTTGGTTCTTTTGATGTGCGTTGCTTGATTTTAGCATTGTAATCTGCCATTAATACATAGAATGGAACATACAGATCATCGGATGTGCCAATCCACCTATGATGGGAGAGGTTTCTGAAGTAATCCGACTTTATGACGACTTCCTCCAATCATGACATAGACGCTATCTGAACTACTACTCGCTCGTCATGTGTTATAGCAACCTTCTCTAACCTTTGCATCCATTCAGGAGCTTCGATCTCAATTGTGTCCATTCCTTCTTCTGTTTGCTTACCTCCGGGTGCTGGCATGGGAACATATGGGTCTTCAAAGATCTCCTCAACTGCAATTGGCACTAAGTCTTTAGGTTCCGGTTCCACCAGGGGAGAGGGTTGACGCTCGTACTGAAGAACTTTACATTGTAGTTCTTCTAGTTCTGCTCTGAGTTCTGCAACTTCTTCAGATGTGTCGTCTGCGGTTGTGACTTTGCTTGGTGACTCCTGCTGAGTTCCCAGTTGCTTTAGTAGGTCATCTCTTTCTCTTTCTAATGTTACGTGGGCTTCGAAGGTCGGCATGGGTTTCCAAGGTGATTTGCATGTTTTCAGATGGGATAGTCTTGAATTTCTCTGGGTCGATTTCCTGCGGTGAACCCTCCATTGCTGCTTCCAAGTTTTCCTTGTTCTGTTTCTGTAGTCGTTTGTTTTCTTCAAGTGCTGTGGACATGTGCTTCCGTAATAAGGCGAGATTGCATCGAAGCTTGAGATTGTCTATGATCTGAGCATGTAACATGTCATCGAGTTGTTGTTTTTTTGCAGTATCTGACTGGGGTGGATTGGCAACTACTTGATCATGTTGTGCTTGCAATGTAGTATACTGCTGTTGTAATAGCTGATTCTCCTTCTCTAAATCAATGAATCTTGCTTGGAGCATTTCATGGTCTCTAAAGAGGCTCGTATGTTGTGCATCTAGGTGCTGGTAATGTTGTTGTAGTTGAGACATACACTCGTACATATTATTAAATACATTATTAACGGGGGTGGATGCGGGAAAGGTATTGAATGCAGAAGGGAAGGGAAAAGGGAATGGGAGCGTGTATGCTGTGCTTGAAAAGGGTGAAGTTGGTGGTGGGGGAATGGGAGATTGTGGACGTATGGGGGGAGGGAGGGCTGCGGAGGTGGGTGATATGTCCATGAAATCAAAAGTGGATGCAGTCGTGGGAGTGATTGTGAACATGGGGATTGTGGGTGCGGTGATGTTGGTGAAGGTGTAAAGTGGTGTGTGTAGTTGTGAATATGAACCGCCAGGAAGTGTGATCGGGGGAACGGGGTTTTCTGTGGCTACATTTAGAATTACAGAGTCAGTGGTAGTGTAAACAAGAGAGGTGGTGATCGATTGTGTAGGTTGTGTGGGTTGACTAACGGTCTGTGCTTCGGTATGGGAAGTGGACCCTGAGGCAGTTACAGTAGTGGTTTCAGTGGTTGTGGGATGTGAAAGTGGTGGAGTTGGAGGGAGAGGGGGTAAGGGGGGTGACGGGGGTGCACTGGATGTATGGGCTTCCTCAGTGTCATGAATGGTATGAGCTGTGCCCGTGGTTGTGGAAGTGGTGCCCTGTGGTTCTGATACTAATACATTCATTTGTTTTCCTGATCGAGGGGGGCATCTATCGTATCGTCGTTCCGATCTTCTTGAATATGCAAGAGCGGTATACACCGTCTCAGGTACCCCTAACGCATCAGCTATCATGTCAAGGGTTGCTCGGTATTGCTCGTCCACACCTTCCTCCTCAAGGATTTGGTTCATGAGAGCTTTTCCTGCTGCCAGGGACAGTTTGTGTTGTTCCTGCACTCTGTTGATGGTATCATACAGCTTCTTCAATTGCTTTGTATAAGCCGGGGCACCATCAAGTTCCTATTCGACTTCGTGTTCATATTCTTGCTCTTCTTCGTCTGATAGTCCCGCTTGTTCCTCCTCTTGCTCGTCTTCTTCATCATCCTCCACTTAGACTACGTCTAGTTGGACTGGGTGGGGTTGGCCTGTGACTGTCTACTGCTCGCTTGCTTGCTCTGCCTCCACTTCTAAATTCGTAGCATTGATTATTTTGGCTATCTCTTCATCAGTTAGATCTTCCAATGTAAAGCCATGAGGAAACTCTAAGTCAGTTGGTATAGGTGGAAACACCAGATTCGGTCCGTCTGTGCTATGTCTTGGTAATCTGATAGTGAAGGGTTGCACACGCCTTGGAAGTTGTGGAGTTGTCTCTGGTGTCAGTGTCGCACCGCGGGCCTGTGCACAGGGCATCTGAACTGCGCCTCTCATTTTCTTGGATGGAGGCCCTGCGGTGGATAGTCTACGTTGGAATTCTTGCACCTTGGTCCAAATAAGTGCCCTTTGAACTGGCACATCATATGCCAAGCATCTGTAAACAATCCTTGTGAGAGCACAACATCCATACAGTACTGACTTTTGCTTCTTATACCACTGTTGATGAGCCAAATGGATTTGTTCAATAATCCAGTGAGGCATGTTGATTGTCAAATCGAAGGCATCTGCTAAATATAGACTGAACCATATCTTCTTGGGTGGCATTCTGAACCTCTCTTGAGCGGGGAATGCGAAATGCTGCATGCACATCCGAAGAGAACGGCAATAGTAGGTGTCATTGACACCATGTCCTTTAGTTTCGTCAGATTTCTGTTCTTCATGTTGTCGGGGACCATAGTCTCTTTCTCGGTGGGAATGTGCATACCTTTCATGTCGAGAGCTTCCCTCACCAAGTTGTTCGTCAATTTGAACCGCTTCAGCTCATTGCCACTTGTGAGAAATGGGAGGACAAAGGTGCTGTATCCCTTTTTCTCTTTGCTCGGAGTGAGGGTGCTAATCAAATACGAGCACCTTAGAAAGTCGGGCTTTGGCAATTGGGATTTGAAGTAATCGTATAGTCCTGCCTTCTTCCATATCGGTTTCAACCCTTCATTATTTTGAAGTCTCTCAAATTCCCTGGTGAAGAAGTGATACCTGCCCCAGCGCCTGTTGAACTCTATCTCTGCCTCCCACAGGTAAGTGCCTTCTCCCAGAGGTCTTGCCACGTCATTGAACCAGTGTGAGTTTTTGCTGACTGCATTGTGTGCCCCTATGGAGGATTCTGAACCGGTATGGCATGTAATGCTCTCAATGCCACTGGACGTTCATTCAATTCCTCCTCAATGGGAAGACTTTCAATGTCGACAATCTGAGGGCTGGTGCCTGCCTGGGAGCTAGTTCCTACAGCCTCGGCCATATTGAAGGGACTTGTCACCGGTTCTGTGAGAATATACAAATGAATGTTAACATTGCAAATGGACACCAAGTGGTCACGTGTCCGCATTACAACATTAACATCAGGTTTTAGTGATATGTTAGTTAGTCAGTGAGTGCTCGGTGATTGTGGGTGTGGTTAGTGGATGGATTGTCCTAAGAGCTAAATGGAAAGATGTAGTGTGAGAATGATGCAGTTAGTAGGTGGCGGTGAATTTACAAATGGGGTCGGGGGGTTTGTTACACGCTTTGGGCTGCCAAACAAACAGAATGGCTGTTGGTCTTGATTTTGTGGAGACTCTGGAGGGCTTTATAAGAGTGTCTGCTTGGAAATGAGGCTTTTTAGGGACCCATTTACAAGTGATTCTACTTGTGCCCATGGGAGAATATGTGTTCGTGCATGACGTATAAGAATGGGTATCAGATGTTCGAGTGAGTGAACCATGTTGTACAGGGTGTGGACTCGGTGTAGCTATTTGAGCCCGCAAGCAAGCCTTAGGCACCCAAATTTGTCTTGATTGTGGGCTAGCCTTCATCGACTTCTTGGGTACCCAGATAGACTTCGCTTTTACAGAAGGATTTCTGGAGGACTTCTTATTAGTGTCCTGTCGTTGATAACTAATAGGAAGTTGAGCTAGTTGTTGTGGCTTGACCGCAATAGGATGCTCGCTCTTCCGTACCCACACTTGTTTTGGTGGTTGAGACACCGTGCGTCGTATTTTCTTTGTGCTTCGAGCACAAGTCGTCTGCTTCTTCTGCATTTGATCCGCCTTTGGTTGCTGCATTCCTGTGGCTTTTGGAAAAGAAGGGAGTTTCGTTGTACCCTTAACTTCTTTGTTGAGATAATCATCCCTCTACATCACATAGTTTTGAACAAGAATAGTATGGTCAACTTCATGTGTACCCCTGGAAGGACCAAGAGTTTGTGCCTTTCCTAGTTCCTTGAGTGCTTCATTTTCTAGCTCAATTGTAATACGATTCTGATTTACCCAGACCTGAAGAAGTCCACTTCTTAGGTTTAGGTTGACTGCATGATCATAGATCCAATCCTGACCCAAGACAAGAGGCTCAGTGAGGTCCTCATCTTGACACACTAGCACTTTAACTGTCACTAATTGATCTTGAATGTAGAGGGGGAGTTCCACCTCGCCCATGCAAGGGGTTTCCATGCCTCCCAATCCTATGAGATACGCTTCAATGGGATTGATACTTAAGTTCAACTTTTGACAGTAAGAAAATCTAACCGCGCTAGTGGCTGCACCTGAGTCAATTAAAGCCCTTACCGTCCTTGCACTCTTTCCTTGTCCTAACTCTAAGGTTACAAAAGGACGTCGATCAATTATCCTATGAGAGCTAATACCTGAAACTTCACACATAGCCACATGATACCCTGGGTCCGCATAGTCACCTACTCCAGGTTGATCTCTACCCTGCCTTCTCAACTTCATCCTTCGGATGCATTCTAAAGCTTCTGCTTGCACCTCTTCTCGGATTCGCTTTTCTTCTTCCTTGCGTTTCTTGGCAGTGTTGAGTCGATTTAGCATCTCTTCAGTCAGGGGTTCTTGATATAATTTGACTCTACATCCGCTGATGTAGCTCGGAAGAATATCGCCTTCTAAGGTGGCGAGTTGTACTGCTCTACTTGTTGAGATCCTATTTATGATCATAGGTCCATAGCCACGTTTCTCTAATTTTCTTGCATGTTGCTTCAATGTGTAGACTAAAACTAAATCTCCTGCCTTCAAGCCTTTATCCTTCACGTGGGCATCAAAATATGCCTTCTGTCTTTTCTTAGCTGCATATATCCCCGCTGCCACTTGTAGTCTTGTTTCACCTAGTCGTTCCAAATCAAGAATCCTCGAAGAGAGTTCATGACCCGTCCATTCATGCTCCTGTGCTACTTTTCAATGTAGGTATCAAGAAGTCCAATGGTAGCACTGTTGGGAATGATGGATGGATACTCCAAGAGACTGAGTAGGTACTACTAAACCTGCTTTGTACCAGCCCTCTTTTGCTTCACAATTGATAACTAGACCTTCTTAGCTTTCCAATGACACCATAAAAAGTCCTATGTCCTTTGGAAATGATGTGTGCAATGATTGAATCAAAACAGATAACTTTGGAAGTCACAAACTCAAGAAAACCTTCTATTTATGGCTTGATACCTACTAAGTATTTTGCTCAGTATGACCAGCACAGTAGGAATTGGAAAAATTCATTTTAGGGGTATCTAATTAGCTTAGTAAGCTACCTATTCCAAGTGGAATGATGTAAAATGATAAACTATGCTAAGAGAAATCAATTTAGCAAGTTAAGTTATACCCCCGACTTTTAAGGACTGTAGTAGAAAATGACCAGAGTTCACCTCGACGCAGATTTTTCCAAAATGGCTGAATAGAATGTCTTCAAACTTTGAGAGCATGTAGATTACTTCTAGCTGAATCCAACAAGCTTTGAATCACTGAATTTGGTGAAGAATTGACCGTGATATGCCCTTGACAAGTTGGCAGACTTTTGAGTAGACTAACAGAGAACTCAGAGATGGACAATATGAATGTATGTATTAATGAACATTTGTATACAACTCCATTTGCATGAACATCAATGCCAAATGGTATAGAGAGGTGTGGGCTTGAGTATAGACCTCACACACACTCAAAAATCAGTAATGTTAGGCTCGGGAGTGCTCTATCTTACCCGCGACTTTTCATGTCCATTTTTATAAGAGATGACTAAAAATTTGAATTCAAATTCAAACTTTTGGCTCCCTATGATCAAGCTCCTAAATGCTTGGAGATATTCTTTCAATCAAACTAATTTTTCCATGAATCCTTTTGGGTAGGTGATTACAAGAGATTCCAAGTCAACTTGACTTTTACAATGAGGTAAAGTGGTAATTAACCACTAGCATATGTTCTTATGCTTCTTCATGTTTGTATAGACTTCAATGCATCCTTTGAGCCAAATGTGTAGGCTTGTAATTTACACCAACAGCTCCCCCTCAAGCCAAACATTTTGTCTTAAGTCTTCATCTTCAATCTTCAAGTATATCCTGCAATCCAATCATGGATTTGAACCTGCAAAGTTTGGTTCCATCCAAAGCTTTAGTCAACAAATCTGCACATTGCATGTTGGTTGATACATAGGTAAGTTGAATGTCCTTGCTTATCAATTTCTCTCTCACATAATGGTAATGGACCTCTATGTGTTTGGTCCTAGCATGATAAATAGGATTAGCTGCAAGGTGAAGAGAACTTGTATTATCTCCAAAGATAATTGGTGACCTAGTATGCAATCCCAATTCTGTATACAAAAGCTTAATCCAAATTGCTTCTTGTGTGGCATTAGCCAGTCCTCTATACTCTGCCTCTGTGGAAGACAAAGCAACGGTAGGTTGCTTCTTTGAAGACCATGAAATTGCTTTGTCACCTGCAAAAGAGATATATCCAGAAGTGCTCCTCCTATCATCCTTGCATCTTGCCCAATCTGCATCTGAATAAATTTTGATATCAATATCTGAAGTGTAAGGGAAATACAAACCATGGTTCTGTGTACCCTTGAGATACTTCAAGATTCTCTTCGCAGCCTCTAAGTGAGGTATCCTTGACTTGTGCATAAATTGACTTAGCACACTAACTCCATATGCAATGTCTATCCTTGTTAAGGTAGCATAGTTCAAGCTACCCACCATACTTTGATAACCTGTAATGTCTTTGACTTCATCACCTTCATGGGCACTTAGCTTTAGGTTTACCTCCATTGGAGTGCTTGCTACTTTAACATCCTGCAATTGAATCTTCTTCAACATGTCCTGTATATACTTTTTTCTGAGTGATGTATATCCCTGAATTAGTGTAGACTAATTCAAGTCCCAAAAAATACTTCAATAGACCAAGATCATTGATCTTGAACTCCTTCATCATTTGACTTTTCATATATCTGATTCCATTGACATCATTACCTATAATGATGATGTCATCAACATAAACACAAAGGTATATTACCTCTAAATTACTTCTCTTAATGAACAGAGAAGTATCTGCCTTGCTCATGACAAAACCTTGGTCTTGGAGGTGATGGAGAGTGTTAATCTCCAAAAGAACAACCTACTCTTGAATTTAGAACACCTCTATATCAAGAGTAAGTCAAAACCTTCACCAAATTAGAGGTCCAATCTCCAAATTATCAAAAGTTAAGAAATTCTGTGAAGAAGGTAAAACATAGAAAGTCTGCTGCACAATTTCTTCTCATTGACCTATCAAACATGTAAAGTTTTCTATGAAATTTTGTATGGAGTGTCGCCTAGAGATTGTGCACCTCCTCCAAGTTAAAGTTCTTCAAAAGGTTTAGTATAACTTGAGAAATCAACTTCACAAGTTACCTATGTCTGAATCTGCACTTCTGAGAAGTCGATTTAGACACCCCTAACTTCTTAACTTCAATTCTCTCAGTACAAAACCCGTTTAAGCAAATGCTTCTAGTCACGAGTAGATTACCTTCCAACTTAAAGATTAAGTGCTTGCTTGCACAAAACTTTAAACTATGGAGTGAGAACTAACCAAAAGATTAAGATCGAGATTTGCGCCTGTTTCAGAGAACTGTGAACACTCAACACATATGAATGTTCCTACTAACAATTCTCCTAGCCTGTTTGCAATTAGACTATGAAACTCAGGTCACAGACTCATTAACTACCAACTTAGATATCCTCAAAAGGATTTTACAATTGATCAAACACAGACGAAGCAGATGTTAAAAGTCAAGCTTCAAGCTAAAAAATTCGTGGGGAATCTTTTATGGACATGTGGAGCAATCAAAGGAAGCCAAAAGCCACGAGATTCCATCAAGAAAAGTCACTCAACCACTCCCCAAGTCATCTCAACTAATTCCTCCAAGTTAGGAGGCTGATTTGGAAAGGTAGTTCCTAGATTTTAGGGGCACACCTCTCACTATAAAAGGAGCATGTATCCCGACTTCTTTTGGGCCATCTTCTTGGAGTTTTAGCTCATGTAAAGTGAGCACTAAGTGCTGGAGTTGTGATAAGCAAGCCCCTTGCTTAAGCAACCCCATTGCTTGCTTGTTTGTTTTCTTTTAGTAGGCATATCTATGTGTGTGCGCAGGCAGTGTTGCAACTCTCTACCCCTGAGTTGTTAGCATTGGTTCTCCCTCATATGGTATCCATTTGATGTAATTCTTGTCTAATTGGATAGCTATAAGAGTCTATTTTATGCTTACCAATTCTCTGGAGCATTCTCTGAGTAAGCTGGGAGCAACATTCATTTTAGTGAAGTTGTGTGATTGATATCTCTCTCTTTGTGTAGGCTCTATTGGAAATATTTTGCTCTCTGTTGTAAGGGCTGGTTCTCCTTCTCTATGTGTCCATTTGCTATGATTTTGGTGTCATTGGGTAGCTATTAGAGTCCTCTAAAGTTGACATAAGTTTGAGATTCATTCTCTGTATAATCTCTGAGAAAAGTTTGCTGGAGTGAAGTGAGGTCTCTGCTTGACTAGCAGTTGTGAGCATTCAACTAGCTCATGTTGTAGACATTGTTTCTCTTTGTGTAAGCATCCATTTCAAGTGAAATTTGTTTTGTTGGAAAGCCCTTGGTGTCTACTACAGGTCTACAAAAGCTCACTGGAGTTCTCTGCATAAGCTCTGAGTAAGAGCATTTTTGGTGTGCAGAGGTCAAAGAAGGATACCTGTGGAGGTCATTCGCGCTTCATCGTTGCTTAGGGGTTGAGATACTTCCCCCATCAGTGGTATCAGAGCATTTGGGCATCTTGGAGGTATCACATACAAGCAAGAAGACATCTTGGAGTTGGTGGTTGAAGAGTTGCATCAACAAAAGCTTCTTGGAGGTAGCTCACATCAAGGGGGAGCTATTCTACTCAAATTTGCAAGAGCACAAGGTGTCCATCTAAGGAAAGCTTTGGATTGAGGTAACCTCAGAGCCTCATTTTCATTTTACACACATTGGAGCATTAGCCAAGGGCTAGGTCAAGTATCAAAGACTAGATATGGGAGACTTCAACACTCAAATTGAAAAGCTAGACAAAGGTAACTATCAACCATGGAGATTTAGGGTCTCCAACTATCTTATGGGCAAGGGCCTTTGGGGGTTGATTAGTGGAAGTGAACCAAGACCTAGGTTGGATGAGAATCCAACCAATGACCAGAGAAGGGCCTTTAGGGAATGGAATGAAAGAGACAAGAGGGTTATCTTTATTCTTTCCCAACACATTAGCAATAGCATGATCGGCCATATCCAAGACCTGGATTCAAGCATGAAGGTATGGGAGACACTTGAAAGGCTTTATTCAACAAGCACCAAAGCAAGGAAGATCCAACTCAAGAATGAGCTCAACAACCTTAGGAAGAGCTCAGGGAGTAGCATAAATGACTACATACTTAAGGTCAAGGAGTTATCAGATGCATTGGGATCCATTGGAAGCCACGTAGACGATGACGATCTTGTGGCTTATACTCTCAATGGTTTGAGAGATGATGAGAAGTGGAAACCCTTTACCACTTCAGTTTATGTAAGGGATAATCTTCCCGATTTTGAGCAATTGGTTGCTCTCATGGTCACCGAAGAAATGAACATAGGTGGAAGTTCAACTAAAAGCAAAGATGCACAAGTTTTCTATGCAGGTAATCAAAGGGGCAAAGGAAGACAAGGACAAGGAAGGGGCAAAGGAAGGTTTGGAGGAAGGCAAGGCCACTCAAGAAATCAAGGACATGACCAAGGCACCTCATCACAAAGAGGGAGAGGAAGATCAAGAGGAAGAGGAGGACGACATCAACAAAACAGGAATCAAGATGGCGAAGGATGTTACATATGTGGCAAGTTTGGCCACTATGCTAGAGATTGCTACCAAGGAGGAAACCAAAGGAACTATAATCAAGGTTCTTCATACAAAGGCCAAGGTAATTATGCTTCTACAAGTTCAGAAAATGACAATCTCTTGATGATGCACATGAATGGGAATTCAAGCAAAGTAGATAACACTTGGTATATTGATAGTGGATGTAGCAACCATATGAGTTGCAATGCTTCTTGGTTTACTAATCTACATGTTCCCAAAGGTAAAGGACATGTAGAAACAGGTGATGATACAGCCCATGAGATCTCCCATGTTGGAGATGTAGCTTTGGATGACAAGGAGGAAGGAAGATGTCTCAAGGATGTCTTGCATGTACCTACCATCACAAAGAACTTGGTGTCCGTTGGGCAAATGGTTGAAAGAGGCTATCAAGTAAGGTTCAACAAAGGTGGATGCTTTGTGGAGAACCCTAAGCAAGGTTACAAGGTCATAGCAAGAGGAAAGAAGCAAGGGAGACTCTTCACTTTGGAGGTAAATTCTCATTCTACTCAACATGTCTACTTCACATATGGAAACAAGAGGATTTCGGAGTTGGACTTGTGGCACAAGAGGATAGGTCACATCAACATACAAAGAATGAAGGAAATGCAATTCAAGAGGCTGGTTGAAGGTCTTCCCAACTTCCAAGGACAAGGTATGAAGCATTTATGTGAATCTTGTCAACTAGGGAAGCAAGCGAGACTTCCATTCAAGAAGAGTGGCTACATAAGCCAACATCCATTGGAGTTGATACATACAGATGTGTGGGGGCCAACGAAAGAGCAATCCATTGGAGGTAACAAGTACTTTGTCACTTTTATAGATGATTGCACAAGGATGGTTTGGGTTTATTTCATCAAAAACAAATCAGATGTGTTTACATGTTTCAAAGCATTCAAGGCAATGGTAGAGAAGGAAACAGGTACATATATCAAGAAGCTAAGGTCCGATGGAGGGGGAGAATATTTCTCAAATGAGTTTTCTGATTTTTTAATGGATCAAGGCATCAAGAGGCAAGTAACATGCAGGTACACACCCCAACAAAATGGAGTAGCAGAGAGAAAGAATAGATACATTGCCGAGATCGCTAGAGCAATGCTTAATGAGATGAATGTACCTAACATGTTTTGGAGTGATGCAGCAAATACCGCCGTGTATCTAATGAATAGGGCTCCTACCTCAGGGATCCATGGCCTGACACCATATCAAGCCTATTATGGTAAGAAACCTGATCTTTCCCACTTGAAGATATTTGGATGTACTTGTTATGTACATGTGCCAAGTGAATTGAGGCACAAGCTACAACCAAAGGCAGAAAAGCGTGTGTTTCTAGGATATTCAAATGATCATAAAGGTTACAGGTGCTTCAACCCAAATACAAAGGACTTGAGGATATCAAGGGATGTAGCATTTGATGACCTACTCCCTTGGTATAAGAAGTATGATTGTATGCAAGACTATGAAGAAGAAAAGCATGGACATGATGAAGAACAAATCGACCTAGAGCTAAGCGGCCCAAGGTGTTCCATCAATGAAGATAGTTCAAGCATGAACTCACCATGGAGGGGGAGACCTTCATCAAGCTATGAAGCACAATCAATCAACAAAGGCAAAGCAACATTGGTGGAGTTGGATGAAGAAGGTAATGAAGTTGAAGATGATGAAGGACACATGATGGAGAAAGAAGCCACGTCAAAGAAAGAGATCAAGTTCCCAAGGCAAAGGAGGTTTATTCCTCCAAAAGGTGAAGAAAGGAAGTCTTCTAGAGTTAAGTATCCAACTCAAAGGTTTACTTATGATTCATACATGGCAACACATTATGCATAGATGAACAAAGTAGTAGAAGATCATGAGCCGGATTGCTATGAAGATGCAAGCAGGTACACCGAATGGAAAGAGGCAATGCAAGAAGAGATCGACGCACTTGAGGAAAATCAAACATGGACTCTAGTGCCCAAGAAGGAGAACATGAAGGTAATAGGTAATAAGTGGGTGTATAAAGTAAAGAGGAATTCAGATGGATCTATTTCTAGGTTCAAAGCAAGATTGGTGGCTAAGGGTTTTGCACAAACC
Organism: Ceratopteris richardii; assembly: GCA_020310875.1. Classification (NCBI taxonomy): domain Eukaryota; kingdom Viridiplantae; phylum Streptophyta; class Polypodiopsida; order Polypodiales; family Pteridaceae; genus Ceratopteris; species Ceratopteris richardii. The sequence continues at coordinate 139,199,364 of CM035439.1, read as the reverse complement.
TATGGAGTGGACTTTGAAGAGACATTCAGCCCCGTGGCAAAGATGAGCACCATTAGGACACTCATTGCAATGGCTGCTAGCAAAGGATGGAAGCTCTTCCAATTGGATATCAAGAATGCCTTTCTCAATGGAGACTTGGAAGAAGAGGTATACATGGAGCAACCACTAGGTTTTGTTCATAAAGAGTTTCCACATCATGTTTGTAGGTTGAAGAAGGCACTTTATGGCCTAAAGCAAGCTCCAAGGGCTTGGAACCAAAGATTGGTGGACTATTTGATCAAATGTGGTTACAATCAATGCAAGGCGGATCCATCTCTCTTCATCAAACAAAGAGGAGAACTTGTGGTCTACATGTGTGTGTATGTAGATGATCTTATCATTACAGGTAATGATACAAAGGGCATTGAGGAGATCAAGGCAAAGCTTGGAAAGGAGTTTAGGATCTCTGATCTTGGAGATCTTAGGTATTTTCTTGGCATTGAAGTTGTATACAAAGAAGAAGGTATTATGCTCATACAAAGGAAGTATATTCTAGACCTACTTGAGAGGTTTGGGATGCTACATTGCAAGCCTATTTCAAATCCCATGGAAGTTAATGTAAAGCTAAGCTCCATTGATGGAGAGCCATTAGAGGATGTAACTTTGTATCGATCTATTGTAGGCTCTTTCAATTATGCCACAATAACCAGGCCTGACATAGCATATGGAGTTGGAGTGTTATCACAATTTATGCATAGTCCAAGGACTACACACTTGCAAGCTGCAAGAAGAATGTTGCGATATCTCAAAGCCACTATAAATGAAGGATTGTTCTACTCATTTGATGATAGGTCAAAGCTTATTCCGATGCCGATTGGGCCGGTTCGAAGGAAGATAGAAGGAGTACAAGTGGTTACCTAGTCATGCTAGGTAGCAAGATCATCTCATGGATTTCAAAGAAGCAACCCACGGTGGCATTATCTTCCACCGAGGCTGAGTATAGAGCTTTGGCTCAAGTCACATGTGAGCTAATGTGGATTAAGAAGTTATTTATGGAGCTTAATTTGCAGGTTGACACATATCCAATTTTTTGTGACAACATGAGTAGCATTCATCTAGCATCGAACCCTGTCTATCATGCTAGAACCAAGCATATTGAAGTGCACTATCACTTCATAAGGGAAAAGGTGATATCCAAGGAAGTTTCAGTACATCATATTGGTACTAAGGACCAAGTTGCGGACATGTTTACAAAGGCTTTGGATGGGATGAAGATTTCAAAATTCAAGCAATGCATCAACATGAAGGAGCTTGGATGAGGATGAAGAATTGAAGCTTGAGGGGGAGTGTTAAAAGTCAAGCTTCAAGCTAAAAAATTCGTGGGGAATCTTTTATGGACATGTGGAGCAATCAAAGGAAGCCAAAAGCCACGAGATTCCATCAAGAAAAGTCACTCAACCACTCCCCAAGTCATCTCAACTAATTCCTCCAAGTTAGGAGGCTGATTTGGAAAGGTAGTTCCTAGATTTTAGGGGCACACCTCTCACTATAAAAGGAGCATGTATCCCGACTTCTTTTGGGCCATCTTCTTGGAGTTTTAGCTCATGTAAAGTGAGCACTAAGTGCTGGAGTTGTGATAAGCAAGCCCCTTGCTTAAGCAACCCCATTGCTTGCTTGTTTGTTTTCTTTTAGTAGGCATATCTATGTGTGTGCGCAGGCAGTGTTGCAACTCTCTACCCCTGAGTTGTTAGCATTGGTTCTCCCTCATATGGTATCCATTTGATGTAATTCTTGTCTAATTGGATAGCTATAAGAGTCTATTTTATGCTTACCAATTCTCTGGAGCATTCTCTGAGTAAGCTGGGAGCAACATTCATTTTAGTGAAGTTGTGTGATTGATATCTCTCTCTTTGTGTAGGCTCTATTGGAAATATTTTGCTCTCTGTTGTAAGGGCTGGTTCTCCTTCTCTATGTATCCATTTGCTATGATTTTGGTGTCATTGGGTAGCTATTAGAGTCCATGAATTTATAGATAAATTTATACAAGTCTATGACTAATCAAAGATCTAAGTGAACTATGTACATATGTGTACATTCCTCATATATTCTGAATGTATCCTTCTTCCAAGCTTCAAGAATTGATCTCATCCTTCATTCTTTAGTCTTCAATCATTCAATTGGTGATTGATCTGCACCAACAGCTCCCCCTCAATCATCAATTGAGGTTTCTCCTTTCTTCTTTATACCTACCATGTCTTTAAACTTCTGTAGCTTTGGTCCATCCAAGCTCTTTGTAAGCATATCAGCTATCTGATCCTTTGTTGAAGTATGTATGACTTCAATCTCCTTATCCATCACTTTCTCTCTTAGAAAGTGATACTGAATCTCAATGTGTTTGGTCCTGGCATGAAAAACAGGATTAGCAGCTAAATACAATGAACTCATGTTATCTCCATATATAATTGGTACCCCATGCACAATGTCAAAACTCTTCATCAAAGTCTTGAGCCAAATCACTTCCTTTGCAGCTTCAACCATGCCTTTGTACTCTGCTTCTGTAGAAGACAAAGCAACTGTATGTTGCTTCTTGGAACACCATGAGATAAGTTTATCTCCCACATAACACATATATCCAAAAGTTGACCTTCTATCATCTGGATTACCTGCCCAATCTGCATCACTATAAATTTTGATATTTGTATCTGAGGTAAACCCATAATACAAACCTTCATTGAGTGTACCCTTAATGTACCTCAACACTCTTTGACCTGCAATCCAATGTTCTTTCCTTGGGCAATGCATGAATTGAGACAAAACCCCTACTGCATATGATAAATCAGGTCTAGTTAAAGTAGCATAGATAAGACTACCAACTAAACTCTGATATTGTCTCATGTCCTTGAATTCTTCACCTCCAAACTTACTCAATTTGTGATTCACCTCCATTGGTGTAGGTGCTACCCTGCAATCATCCATTTTAAACTTGATTAACAAGTTCTTCAAATACCTTTCTTGGGTCACAAATACTCCATGTTGAGTATATGTAATCTCCATGCCCAAGAAGTATGACAAGTCTCCCAAGTCACTTATCTTGAACTCCTTTTCCATTTGCTTCTTGAGTCTTTGTATTCCTTCTTCATCTGTACCTGTAAGGATTATATCATCAACATATATGCACATGTATATGAAACCATTATCACTTGCTTTGACAAGCAAGCTACTATCTGCTTTAGACACATGAAATCCAAGTTCTTTCAAGAACTTTACAAGTCTATAGTTCCATGCCCTTGGGGCCTGCTTCAAGCCATACAAAGCTCTCTTGAGCTTGCACACATGATCTGGATACTTTTTATCTCTGAACCCTTGAGGTTGCTCCATGAACACATCATCTGAAATATAACCATTCAAAAAAGCATTTTTCACATCAAGTTGACATAACTTCCAACCTTTACATGCAGCAATAGCTATAAGTGTCCTGATGGTTGTCATCTTTGCCACAGGACTATAAGTCTCATCATAGTCAACACCATAAGTCTGAGCAAACCCTTTGACAACAAGTCTAGCTTTGTATCTAGACACACTTCCATCTGCAAACCTCTTGGTCTTGTAAACCCATTTGCATCCAATGATTTTCTGACTATTTGGTTTTGGAACCAAATCCCATGTTTGATTCTCCAATAGTGCATCATATTCTTCCTGCATAGCTTTCTCCCATTTTTCCTTACCTTTTGCCTCTTCATATGTAGAAGGGTCTTCATCTGTTTTCATCATATAAGCATAGTCTTTTGTGGCCAAAAAAGAAGTATCATAACTATACCTTGTAGGTTGCCATTTATTCCTTGTAGACCTCCTAAGCTCTCCACTTCTTGAGGTTTATGGTTCTTCGTATTCAGGATCAAATCTTGGGGTTTCTTCCACTTCAACCTGCACTTCATTATTCTCTTGTTCATCAAATATTTGAACCTTTGATTTACCTTTCCTTTGACTCACTTCTTCTTCATCTCCTGTATTGATAATGATTGTACCTGCATACCAAGTGCTTTGCTCATCAAATGTAACATCTTTAGAAACCATAAATTGTTTTGTAGATGGACTCCACAATCTATAGCCCATCTGCTTATCATCATAACCAATGAAAACATATTTTTCAGCTTTAGGCTCCAACTTGTGCCTTAATTGTGATGGCACATATGCATATGCCACACATCCAAAAACTCTGCAATGATCCAAGGTAGGTCTCTTACCCCACCAAGCCTCATATGGTGTCATACCCTACAAGGCTTTACATGGTAACCTATTGACCAAATAAGTGGCTGTATTTAAAGCCTCAGCCCACAAATAATTAGGGCAATTTTTCTCCTTCATCATGGATCTTGCAAACTCAACAAGTGTTCTATTTCTCCTTTCTGCTACACCATTTTGTTGAGGAGAGTACCTGCAAGTAACTTCCCTTTTTATACCTGCATTCCATAAGTAATCACTGAACTCATCAGAGAAATACTCTCCCCCTCCATCTGACTTTAATCTCTTCAACTTATGACCTGTAATTCTTTCTGCATATGCATGATAGTGTTTGAATGTATTAAACACTTCTGACTTATCTTTGATCACATAGATAGTGATCCATCTAGTAGCATCATCAACATAAATCACATAATACCTTGACCCATTTATACTGAAATCCTTTGATGGTCCCCACACATCTATGTGTACCAATTCAAGCTTCTCTGAGTACATAAAACCATGCTTAGAGTAAGAATTCTTATGAGCCTTACCTAATTGACATGCCTCACATTTGTATGTCATATGTTGACCTGCAACATTAGGCAATCCAAGCACTGAACCATTGTTAATCATATCTTTAATACCTCTTTCATTGAAATGTCCAAGCCTCTTGTGCCAAAGATCTAACTCAGAGATCTTATGTCCTCCATATGTGAACATAGCATGACCAATATTGCCTTGAATCTTCAATGTAAATAATCTTCCTTCCTTTTTCCCTAAAACAATCTGTTTATACCCTTGGCTAGGGTCTTCCACATATACTCCATCATTAGTGAACCTTACATCATATCCCTTTTCAACAATTTGTCCTACACTTATCAAATTCTTAGGAATTGTAGGAACATACAAGACCTTACTCAATAAGGTGCTACCATCCTTGGCCTTCACTGATCCAATTGACTTCACATTGTGCTTTGTGTTGTCACCTGTTTGAACAACATGATTGAAAACCTTATTTTCTAAATCAGTCATCAAAGATATATTACCACTCAGGTGATTGCTACACCCTGAGTCAATGTAGAAGACTCTTTGATCTTCACACTGCCTTTCACAAGTTGCATTCATTATCAATGTTGAATCCTCCTTTTGATCTGAAGCATAATTGTAGTAGGTGTTGTTATATTGTTGACTTTGGAATCCTCTACCTGCATTTCTTCCAAAGTAACTCCTACCACCTCTGCCTCTGAAATTACCTCTTTGATTTCTGCCACCTCTTCCTCTTGAGTTATAATTTTGGTTGTATCCACCATTACTCTGAGTATTATGCCAACAATCATTAGCTAAGTGATTTGTCTTACCACAAATCCAGCAAGCTTTGCCTCCATCTTTGTTATTCCTGCCTCTTCCTCTACCTTTGCCACCTCCTCTTCCTCTTAGGAAGTTGGCTTGACTAGTTGTACCTTCATCTTCACCTGCTTGTTGCTTTCCTTTGCTATTCTTCTTCTTGTCCTTTGAGTACATTGCATGACCTGCACTCTTGTCACCATCTCCTTTAACATCCTGCTCAAATGTTAGCATATGACCTAGCAATTGATTTAAATCAGGAGTGAAATGGTCAAGTGATAACTCTATAGACAAAATGAATGGCTTCCATTTGTCATCACCTCTCAAACCTGTAAGAATTTGCCTTACCAATTTATCCTCCTCAATGTCTTCATCAACAGCTCCTAATGCATCTGCAATGTCTTTCATCCTTGTTACATAGTCTGAAATAGATTGAGAAGCCTTCTTTTTGAAGGTTGTAAACTTTGCCCATAAGGATGCCTTCCTTGACTTTGTAGTATTCTGGAAATGCTCCTCGAAAGCATTCCAAATATCAGTTGCACTTTCAAGACCTCGAATATGAGGTAACAAGTAATCATTGACTCCCATATAGATAATGCTCCTAGCTTGAGCATCTTTCTTCATCCAATTTTTCAAATCTGCTAACTCTTCCCTAGTTGGAACACTAGGATCTCTGAACTGTGGCTTTTCTTCTTCTCCTGTGATGTAGGCTATTAAATCTTTGCTCACAAGATGAGCTTCCATCCTCATTGACCATGCAGGATAGTTTTCCCTATCCAATTTCTCTATCTGTAGAGAATCTCCCATCTTGTGTCTACCTGTGTATTGAAATCTTCAAGCTTTATGAACAATATATGTACCTTTACTTCGAATTAGACTCCTTTTGTCCTTCTTGATGTCGTATGGTCTCCTCCTCAAGCTTTGCCTTCAAACTTTCACCTTTTAGTTCTTCAATTGTTGAATTTCTTGAATCTGCAGCAGTCGGGACCCTCCTTTCCTTGATTTGATGTCTCCTGCTCTGATACCACTGATGGAGAGTGTTAATCTCCAAAAGAACAACCTACTCTTGAATTTAGAACACCTCTATATCAAGAGTAAGTCAAAACCTTCACCAAATTAGAGGTCCAATCTCCAAATTATCAAAAGTTAAGAAATTCTGTGAAGAAGGTAAAACACAGAAAGTCTGCTACACAATTTCTTCTCATTGACCTATCAAACATGTAAAGTTTTCTATGAAATTTTGTATGGAGTGTCGCCTAGAGATTGCGCACCTCCTCCAAGTTAAAGTTCTTCAAAAGGTTTAGTATAACTTGAGAAATCAACTTCACAAGTTACCTATGTCTGAATCTGCACTTCTGAGAAGTCGATTTAGACACCCCTAACTTCTTAACTTCAATTCTCTCAGTACAAAACCCGTTTAAGCAAATTCTTCTAGTCACGAGTAGATTACCTTCCAACTTAAAGATTAAGTGCTTGCTTGCACAAAACTTTAAACTATGGAGTGAGAACTAACCAAAAGATTAAGATCGAGATTTGCGCCTGTTTCAGAGAACTATGAACACTCAACACATATGAATGTTCCTACTAACAATTCTCCTAGCCTGTTTGCAATTAGACTATGAAACTCAGGTCACAGACTCATTAACTACCAACTTAGATATCCTCAAAAGGATTTTACAATTGATCAAACACAGACGGAGCAGATACGAAAAGATCGGGCGCAATATTTCTTCATTTACTCAGAAAGTTACAGTTGAGTGATGAGAGAAAACTCAACTAACTTTTTCATGTCTCATGACATCTCTCTTCCTCTTTCTTGACTTTTATCTATTTGTTGGATGTGATGGCTGGATACAGTTAGAAGATCAAGTTGGTGCTGCAAATCCTGCTTCACACCTGCCCTCCTTTCTCTTCAGGTATGTTTAGGAGACTCCTTAAGCTTCCAAATGACACCAAGAAACTATATATGTGCTTTACAAATCAATTGTGTAATGATCAAATCAAAACAGATGAGTTTGAACCTTCACAACTCCAAAAACTTTCTATTCCTGTAATGATACCTGCTCAGTCTTAAGCTTAGTGTGGCCAGCACACTTACAATTGGATTAATTCCTTTTAGGAGTATTAAATTAACTTAACAAGCTACCATTAGCAAGTTAAATCACTCCAATTAACAAACTATGCACTGAGCATGATCTTTAGCAAAATCAGAGACACCCCCTACTTTTTAGGAACAACTCAGAAATATACCAGTAACTGCTTCGACAGTGATTTCTCCCAATTGACTGAATAGAATGACTTGAAATTTTGTAGTGTTGTAGAATTTGAGCTCGTTCCAATGAGCTTTGAATCATCCAATTTGGTTCAGTAGATCTTGAGATATGCCCTGTTGAAGTTGACAGACTTGAAGATGTTCACTCAGAGAAAAAACAGAGATAATGACTATGAGTATATGTATTGAATCTATCAAATGTACATTCCCATTGGCATGTAGAGTGATGCCCAATGGTACTCAGAGGTGTAGGCTAAAGAGTAGCTCTCACACACTCACTGAATTGCTTGGAATTGCCTCGGGTAGAGTGTAACATCCCCGCGACTTTTACATAGTCTTTTATAGGAGTTTGAAGAGAGTTTGAATTTCAAATTCAAATGTAGGCTCCCTCAAATCTCTCATCTAAACATATGGAGATATTCTCTCCATTCATACCTTTCAAATTCCATGACTTTTGAAGGTAGGTGTGATTACAAGAAGTGAGTTAAGTCATCTTGACTTTTACATTGGATAAAAGGTAATGATCAATTAGGCAGTGGTTCTTATGGTTCAAGGTTTATGTGAATACATCCTTCAAGGGTCCAAACTTTAGCTTTCCAAGGTTCCAATAGTCCAAGCCTTATGTTGATTCTTCAAGGCACAAATCAAAGCCAAGTGTGAAGGCTTGTTTGTACCAACAGCTCCCCCTCAAGCCAAACACTTGCTTGAGTCTTCATCTTTAGTCTTCAATGATATCCTGTAATCCAATCATGGATTTGAACCTGCATAGCTTGCTCCCATCCAGAGCTTTTGTAAGCAAATCTGCACATTGAATATTAGTAGACACATATGATAATTGGATTTCCTTACTAAGTAATTTCTCCCTCACATAGTGGTAATGAACCTCTATGTGTTTTGTCCTAGCATGATACACAGGATTAGCTGCTAGGTGAAGTGAACTTGTGTTATCACCAAATATGATAGGTGGCCTTGTGTATAGGCCCAATTCTGAATAGAGTAATTTCAACCATATGGCTTCTTGAGTGGCATTGGCTAGCCCTCTATATTCTGCCTCAGTAGATGATAGAGCCACTGTGGGTTGTTTCTTGGATGACCAAGAAATTGGTTTATCACCTGCAAAGCATATGTAACCAGATGTACTCCTCTTGTCATCCTTGCAACCTGCCCAATCTGCATCTGAGTATACTTTGATATCAATGTCTGATGAATATGGAAAGTACAAACCATGATTTTGTGTTCCCTTTAGATACTTTACTATCTTCTTGGTTGCCTCCAAATGTGGTACTCTTGGTTTATGCATAAATTGGCTAAGTACACTAACACCATATGATATATCAATCCTGGTTAAGGTAGCATAATTAAGACTACCTACCAAACTTTGGTAACCTGTAATATCCTTGAGTTCTTCTCCTTCATGTGCACTGAGTTTGTGATTGACTTCCATAGGAATGTTTGAGACTTTAGCTTCCTGCAAATTAAACTTCTTGACCATGTCCTGAATGTACTTCTTCTGAGTAATAAAGATACCTGAATTTGTGTAGACCAATTCAAGTCCTAGGAAGTACTTCAATAATCCAAGATCATTGATCTTGAATTCCTTCATCATTTGACCTTTGATGTGTCTAATTCCTTGAACATCATTTCCTGTAATAATGATGTCATCAACATAGACACACAAGTATATTACCTCTGAATTGTTCTTCTTTATGAACAATGAAGTATCTGCTTTACTCATTACAAATCCTTGATCCAAGAGATAGGTTGTCAACCTGTAATTCCATGCTCTAGGTGCCTGCTTCAAACCATACAGAGCCTTCTTCAATTTACAAACATGATTTACCTTATTGTGATCTTCATAGCCAGGTGGTTGTGACATGTAGACCTCTTCAGATATCCATCCATTCAAGAATGCATTCTTCACATCCAATTGGTACATGTTCCAATTCTTGGATGCAGCTACACTCACCATAATTCTGATAGTTGGCATCTTGGCCACAGGAGAAAATGTCTCCTCATAATCAATGCCTTGGGTTTGTGCAAAACCCTTGGCTACCAACCTAGCTTTATACCTGTTTATTGTACCATCTGAGTTCCTCTTGAGTTTGTAGATCCATCTGGATCCTATCACTTTCATGGAGTCCTTCTTGGGTACCAAGTCCCAAGTATCACTCTCCTTGAGAGCCTCCATTTCTTCATCCATTGCTTCCTTCCATTCTAGTTTAGTAATAGCTTCCTCAAATGTACCTGGTTCTTCATTCAAGATATCCTTTGCAAGATATACAGAGTGCTTGGTTACAAGTGAAGTATCATACCCATACCTAATAGGTTTCTTCTTTTCTCTTGAAGATCTCCTCATAGCTTGAGTTGAGGATTCTGGATTGTCTTCAAGTTGCTTCATCTTCATCTTCCCTTTGGATTTCCAAGCCTTGAATTCTTCAATGGTTATGATGTCTTCATCATCTGAACTTGTGTCCTCCTTCTGAGTTGGTTCTTGCCTAATAAGCTTTGGAAAGTCTTCTTCCATATCATAAGGTAGGCTAACTTTCCTGCACTCATTATCATACCATGAATCATTTTCATCAAAGATGACATCTCTGCTTACCTTGAAGCCTTTGTTTGAGGGGTTATAGAACCTGTATCCTTTCTGATTCAAATCATAACCAATGAAAATACACTTTTCAGCCTTAGGGTCTAGCTTTCCCCTTACCTGTGAGGGAATATGCACATATGCAACACACCCAAAGATCTTGCAATGATCCAGAGATGGTCTCTTACCATGCCAAGCCTCATAGGGTGTCATTCCATCAAGTGTCTTTGATGGAAACCTGTTGATTAAGTATGTGGCAATAGATACACTCTTTGCCCAAAGATAATTTGGTAGTTTTTTCTCATTAAGCATAGACCTAGCTGTCTCCACAATGAGTCTATTTCTCCTTTCTGCTACCCCATTTTGTTCAGGTGAGTACCTTGTGGTAATCTCCCTCTTGATGCCTCTTTCCTGCAAAAATTCTTCAAAGTCATTGGAGAAGTATTCTCCCCCACCATCTGACCTTAGCCTCTTCAAATGTCTACCTGTTTGATTCTCAACTAATGCAAGATACCTTTTGAAACAATTAAATACTTCATCTTTATGTTTCATGAAGTACAAAACAGTCCATCTGCTATAGTCATCAATAAAAGACACATAGTACCTTGATCCAGATATAGATGGCTCTTTGCTTGGTCCCCAAACATCTGTATGCACCAATTCCAAGTAATCTTCATGCATAAAGCCTTTCTTGGTATATGGCAATCTGTGTGACTTACCAAACTGACAAGCCCCACACTTGTATATCATGTGCTGCTTGGATACATTAGGTATCCCAAGCACACATTGATCTCTACTCATTTGCTTTATTGTTCTCTCTCCAATGTGACCCAATCTTTTGTGCCACATCTCCAATTCTGATAGGGTTTGGTCCTTATAGTTGTACAAGGCAATATTCTTAGTATCTTCAAGTTCAAAGGTAAACAACCTACCTGACTTCTCTCCCTTGGCTATCCTTCTGAATCCATGTCTTGGATCCTCCACATATGCACCATGTTGAGTGAACCTGACCTGTAGACCTTTTTCAACAATCTGACCTACACTCATCAGATTCTTGGTGATTGTTGGAACATACAATACTCTGCTTAGTAAATTTTGATTACCATCACTTGTTTTGACATTACCTACTTTAACCACTGAATGTTTAGTGTCATCACCTGTCTGCACTTGGTGCTTGCCTTTAGGTTCTTCCAAATCAGAGAGTAAGGCAACATTCCCAGCTACATGGTTAGAGCAACCTAAGTCAATATAGAACAAATGATCATCATTGATACCTGATTTAGATGTCATGTTCATAATCAACAAGGAATCATCTTGATCCTCTGCATAATTGTTGCAATCCTTTCTGTTCCTGTATCCACCTTGATCATTGCCATTGTGATTGTAGTTATTGTTGTAGTTATTGTTGTAGCCATAGTAGCCTTGAGATTGATTGAATCTGCCTCTGCCTTGAGAGTATCCTCCTCTTTGGTGACCTCTTCCTCTTTGGTTCTTGTAGTTTTTGTAGCACTCATCTGTAGTATGGTTAGACAAGCCACAAATATTGCATGGAGATTGGTTATAGGGTCTCCCCCTACCTGACTTACCTCCTCTGCCCCTACCTCTAGATGATCTACCTCTCCCTGCATAGTTTGCTTGGGAGGTGGTTCCTTCTTCATCAACCTTCTTGCTTTTACCCTTGTCTTTAGACTTCTTATCAGTGTATAGGGCAGAGGGATTGTTACCTTTTGATTGCTCTCCATTCTTTGTGATCTTTGCTTCATGTGTGAATAGTTGTCCAATCAGAGTTGTTAGATCAGGTGCTTGGATGTCCATGTACAAGTCCATTGCAGTGGTGAAGCTCTCCCACTTGTCATCTGCCTTTAGTCCATTGATCACTTGTCTGACTATTTGCTCTTCTTCAATTTCTTCTCCAACACTTGCAAGTTGATCTGCAATGTCTTTGACTTTGGTGACAAAATCTGAGACACATTGTTTTGATTGCTTCCTAAGAGTTGTAAACTCAATCCATAGCTGATTCTTTCTGGCCCTTGTGCTTGATGAAAAGTATGTTGACAAGGTTTCCCAAGTCTCTTGGGAAGTCTTACAGTTCCTTACATGAGGTAGAAGGAAATCAGAGATAGAGTTTAGAAGATATGACCTTGCCAAAGCATCTTTAGCACACCATTGGTTGAGTCTCTCATGTTCATCCTTTGTAGGTAGGCCTCTGGTTTTGAATGAGGGCAATTCCTCATCTCCTGATATGTATCCATACAAGCTTCTCCCTTGTAGATAAGTCTTCATTCTCAATGACCAAGCCTGGTAGTTATTTCTATCCAATTTGTCAATGAAGGAAGGGAAACCATCACCCATGATTACCTTATTTGCTCTGATACCACTGTTGGATGTGATGGCTGGATACAGTTAGAAGATCAAGTTGGTGCTGCAAATCCTGCTTCACACCTGCCCTCCTTTCTCTTCAGATATGTTTAGGAGACTCCTTAAGCTTCCAAATGACACCAAGAAACTATATATGTGCTTTACAAATCAATTGTGTAATGATCAAATCAAAACAGATGAGTTTGAACCTTCACAACTCCAAAAACTTTCTATTCCTGTAATGATACCTGCTCAGTCTTAAGCTTAGTGTGGCCAGCACACTTACAATTGGATTAATTCCTTTTAGGAGTATTAAATTAACTTAACAAGCTACCATTAGCAAGTTAAATCACTCCAATTAACAAACTATGCACTGAGCATGATCTTTAGCAAAATCAGAGACACCCCCTACTTTTTAGGAACAACTCAGAAATATACCAGTAACTGCTTCGACAGTGATTTCTCCCAATTGACTGAATAGAATGACTTGAAATTTTGTAGTGTTGTAGAATGCTTTGAGCTGGTTCCAATGAGCTTTGAATCATCCAATTTGGTTCAGTAGATCTTGAGATATACCCTGTTGACGTTGACAGACTTGAAGATGTTCACTCAGAGAAAAAACAGAGATAATGACTATGAGTATATGTATTGAATCTATCAAATGTACATTCCCATTGGCATGTAGAGTGATGCCCAATGGTACTCAGAGGTGTAGGCTAAAGAGTAGCTCTCACACACTCACTGAATTGCTTGGAATTGCCTCGGGTAGAGTGTAACATCCCCGCGACTTTTACATAGTCTTTTATAGGAGTTTGAAGAGAGTTTGAATTTCAAATTCAAATGTAGGCTCCCTCAAATCTCTCATCTAAACATATGGAGATATTCTCTCCATTCATACCTTTCAAATTCCACGACTTTTGAAGGTAGGTGTGATTACAAGAAGTGAGTTAAGTCATCTTGACTTTTACATTGGATAAAAGGTAATGATCAATTAGGCAGTGGTTCTTATGGTTCAAGGTTTATGTGAATACATCCTTCAAGGGTCCAAACTTTAGCTTTCCAAGGTTCCAATAGTCCAAGCCTTATGTTGATTCTTCAAGGCACAAATCAAAGCCAAGTGTGAAGGCTTGTTTGTACCAACAGCTCCCCCTCAAGCCAAACACTTGCTTGAGTCTTCATCTTTAGTCTTCAATGATATCCTGTAATCCAATCATGGATTTGAACCTGCATAGCTTGCTCCCATCCAGAGCTTTTGTAAGCAAATCTGCACATTGAATATTAGTAGACACATATGATAATTGGATTTCCTTACTAAGTAATTTCTCCCTCACATAGTGGTAATGAACCTCTATGTGTTTTGTCCTAGCATGATACACAGGATTAGCTGCTAGGTGAAGTGAACTTGTGTTATCACCAAATATGATAGGTGGCCTTGTGTATAGGCCCAATTCAGAATAGAGTAATTTCAACCATATGGCTTCTTGAGTGGCATTGGCTAGCCCTCTATATTCTGCCTCAGTAGATGATAGAGCCACTGTGGGTTGTTTCTTGGATGACCAAGAAATTGGTTTATCACCTGCAAAGCATATGTAACCAGATGTACTCCTCCTGTCATCCTTGCAACCTGCCCAATCTGCATCTGAGTATACTTTGATATCAATGTCTGATGAATATGGAAAGTACAAACCATGATTTTGTGTTCCCTTTAGATACTTTACTATCTTCTTGGCTGCCTCCAAATGTGGTACTCTTGGTTTATGCATAAATTGGCTAAGTACACTAACACCATATGATATATCAATCCTGGTTAAGGTAGCATAATTAAGACTACCTACCAAACTTTGGTAACCTGTAATATCCTTGAGTTCTTCTCCTTCATGTGCACTGAGTTTGTGATTGACTTCCATAGGAATGTTTGAGACTTTAGCTTCCTGCAAATTAAACTTCTTGACCATGTCCTGAATGTACTTCTTCTGAGTAATAAAGATACCTGAATTTGTGTAGACCAATTCAAGTCCTAGGAAGTACTTCAATAATCCAAGATCATTGATCTTGAATTCCTTCATCATTTGACCTTTGATGTGTCTAATTCCTTGAACATCATTTCCTGTAATAATGATGTCATCAACATAGACACACAAGTATATTACCTCTGAATTGTTCTTCTTTATGAACAATGAAGTATCTGCTTTACTCATTACAAATCCTTGATCCAAGAGATAGGTTGTCAACTTGTAATTCCATGCTCTAGGTGCCTGCTTCAAACCATACAGAGCCTTCTTCAATTTACAAACATGATTTACCTTATTGTGATCTTCATAGCCAGGTGGTTGTGACATGTAGACCTCTTCAGATATCCATCCATTCAAGAATGCATTCTTCACATCCAATTGGTACATGTTCCAATTCTTGGATGCAGCTACACTCACCATAATTCTGATAGTTGGCATCTTGGCCACAGGAGAAAATGTCTCCTCATAATCAATGCCTTGGGTTTGTGCAAAACCCTTGGCTACCAACCTAGCTTTATACCTGTTTATTGTACCATCTGAGTTCCTCTTGAGTTTGTAGATCCATCTGGATCCTATCACTTTCATGGAGTCCTTCTTGGGTACCAAGTCCCAAGTATCACTCTCCTTGAGAGCCTCCATTTCTTCATCCATTGCTTCCTTCCATTCTGGTTTAGTAATAGCTTCCTCAAATGTACCTGGTTCTTCATTCAAGATATCCTTTGCAAGATATACAGAGTGCTTGGTTACAAGTGAAGTATCATACCCATACCTAATAGGTTTCTTCTTTTCTCTTGAAGATCTCCTCATAGCTTGAGTTGAGGATTCTGGATTGTCTTCAAGTTGCTTCATCTTCATCTTCCCTTTGGATTTCCAAGCCTTGAATTCTTCAATGTTGATGATGTCTTCATCATCTGAACTTGTGTCCTCCTTCTGAGTTGGTTCTTGCCTGATAAGCTTTGGAAAGTCTTCTTCCATATCATAAGGTAGGCTAACTTTCCTGCACTCATTATCATACCATGAATCATTTTCATCAAAGATGACATCTCTGCTGTTGGAAGGTGTATTCTTGGAAAAGCATTTTTGATGTAAAAAATTAGTAAAAAGTCAAAAAAAACTTGTAAAATATTTATGCAATGGTTGTAAAAATAAGGAAGAGTCTTCCTTATGTGGTTGAGGATCTCATGTAATTTTTGTAGAATTTTTAGAAACTCTTAGATAGCATTTTTTAGAAAATTAGAGAAAAAGACCTAATTTCAAGTGTGAAAAGGGACACTTGAAAATGTATATAAGTCAATTTTCTCTATTTTGGAGAGGTTGGTTAGTCATTTGCTCAAGCTATCAATAGAGAAGAAAGAGTTTCTGCAAAAATCGTGTTTTCTCCTGTTGAATGTATTTTCTTTGATGTGTGAGCTTGTCTCTTGCTTATTCATGGAGATTTGTGAGTTACATTTGTGTATTAATGAGTAAGTTGTATGAAGAGAGAGACCTATTGCTGTAAATGAGTGGAAAGGACTGAAGGAAATTTCAAAATTGTGAAAATCGTCTGTTGGTACAGAATCGCGATTGTCTCGTCTTTGTGATACAGGTGATATTTTTCAATTTTGAGTTCATATTTGTATTCTGCTAATGAAATGGCATGGTTTTGACATAAAGAACATAGAAAATGATGGAGATTTGCCTTAGTTATGGTAAACTCAAGATTTTCTCTTCATCTTCAATTTCTCTCAGCAATCCAGCTATCAATCTCTTATTTCCTTGAATCTATTATCTTGAAGGGGCTGTGGTCTTATGGATATTCCTAGGATTGACAAAATAAAGATGATTTGTTGATTCTTTGTTACTTCATGATTGGAGAGGACAACTTGGAGTCCAAAACAAAAACATTTTTTGGCGTCGTTGCCGGGGAATATTCCAAGAACTTCTTTGAAGTTGGACCTTTGCTGGATCTTCAGTTGATGATGGTGAACAAGGTAAAGCTCATCAATTAGGAAAAGTACACATGAATAGGTAGATATCATTGTTTGTCTTTAGGGAAGAAGAAAGCAATGTATGTCTTGTAGAAGTGAAAGTGCTGAAATCTTTGTAAATTGATAGTTGCTCATCATATTGGTGAAGTAAAAGTGCAGGTGTGTGGAGGATTTGAGCCAAGGAGCTGAAGATGGAGGTAACTTGAATCTATTCTTGCATTTCTAGATTTCTTTTTGCCCAAGTACTAGACACCATGGGTGATCTTGGGAAGATAACATGGTGATATTAAGGAAAGGACAGTTAAAGTAGCTAGATGTAAGAATGAGGGATTCAGTTGTTGACCAAGTCTGAGCATTAAATCTTGAGTTGTGCTGCATTTTGAAAAAAATCATATGATTGAGTTTATCTTTACAAAATTGGATTGCCTTTCATAACACTTTTTCATTGCAGAACCTTTCTTTGGTACTTTAGTGATAGCTAAGGACATAGAAACTCATAACCAATCAAGAACCATAGGATCAGTTGATTTCCAAAACCAGAAACCCTAAGTAAAGTGTTCACCTTTATTTTTAGGGCAAAAATACCAAACAAATTCACAAAACTCATAAAAAAAAATCAAACAAATTTCTTTTCTTGATAAGAAGTTGAAGTAAGGTGTTGTGGTTGGGAGTGATTGTGGAAAACTGGAAAAGAAAACAAAAAATGATCAAAAAACCAGAAAATTAAAAAACACGATTCTCTGCACAGAATCGCGACTTTCTGAAAAAAGTGATTGATTGTGAATTAACATTTTAAGTGAAAGTGGAATTGAAGTTGTTGAAGGGTTTTGAAGGTAATCAAGAAGAAAAAACTACTCAAAGTGGCATAAAATCAAAAATAGAGAAAAACACGATTTTCTGCACAAAGTCGCGATTTTCTGAGGAAGATTGTGATTTTGGTGCAAAAAATCAGGAGCAGAGTTAATTACAAAGAAAAGAAGGAATTGTAGCAAAACAAAGAGAAAGAAAGTTTAAAAAATTAAAAAAATTATCAAAAAACCCAGAAAATTAGAAAACACGATTCTCTGAACAGAATCGCGATTTTCTGTAAAAAGTGTTGTTTTGAAAAAACTTTTCAGGTGACTCATGTTGAAGTTGTGAAGGATATTGAGAGGAGGCAAGGACATAGAATACTCAAAATTTGCACAAGAAAAGATCTATAGAAAAAACACGATTCTCTACACAAAATCGCGATTTTCTGTAAAGAAAGTTTTTTGGAATATGTGGTAAATTTGGGTACTTGACATAAGAAAGTGTAGAGAGAGTCATTAAGATTGAGTAAGTGAAGTTGAACAAGTGAAAGAGTGAGGAAAAGTAAAAATCACACAAAATCGCGATTTTCTGAACACTATAAAAACCTGAAATTCAAAGAAAAATTCATTTGAGTGAGAGTGAGGGAGAGAGAGAGTGTGCAGAGTCGAATAAAATCGCGATTTGCTGCTACAAGCAAGCTTTGGAGATATTTTCAACTTGGCAAGCAAGGTAAAAAGTCTAGCAGCATTTTGAGTACATATTTTTTGCATTAAAGTGATTAAAATAACACAAAAAAGAAGGAAAATAGTAAAATCACGAAATCGCGATTTCCTGTTTTTGTTGGTTTTCAGTAAGAAAAAAGTGTTTTTCAAGAAATTTCTTTTATTGCATGTCAAAATTTTGATAAGGCGATTCTATAGGTGAAAAAATATTGAAAAAAGCAATAAGTTGAAAATCTGCCAAATTTTGGACAAAATCGCGATTCTGAGTTTTAACTCAAAATCGCGATTCTGTGAAAAAGTGCCATCAACATCGCGATTCCCAGAATACGATTTTCTTAAAGAAAATCGTGTTTTTACAATCTGTGAGCAATCACGATTGTCTGGGAACAAAATCGTGAAAAACACGATTTTGTGAACAAAATCGCAAAAAACACGATTTTGTCACAAAATCGCAAAAAACACGATTTTGACACAAAATCGCAAAAAAAAACACGATTTTGACACAAAAATCGCAAAAAACACGATTTTGACACAAAATCGCAAAAAACACGATTTTGACACAAAATCGCAAAAAACACGATTTTGACACAAAATCGCAAAAAAACACGATTTTGACACAAAATCGCAAAAAAAAACACGATTTTGACACAAAATCGCAAAAAAACACGATTTTGACACAAAATCGCAAAAAACACGATTTTGACACAAAATCGCAAAAAACACGATTTTGACACAAAATCGTGAAAAACACGATTTTCAACAGAAAATCGTGAAAAACTCACAAGTAGGCACAAAATCGTGAAAAACACGATTCTCATCAGAAAATTGTGAAAAACCCCAAATCCATCAGAAAATCATGGAAAACTCTAATTGCATCATAAAATCGTGAAAAAAAAAACACGATTTTCATTTGAAAATCGTGAAAAAACACTACTGGCAGTAGAAAATCGTGAAAAAAAAAAAAAACCTAAATTCATTAAGAAGTTGTGAAAAGCACAAAACATAGGAAGAAAATTAAAACACACACAATTTTGGACAGAAAATTGTGGAAAATCAATATATTGGTTAGGAAACTGTGACAAACACTCTTTTGAGTATTAGAAAATTGTCAAAAATAGTTGAATGATACTAAGGTCTGGAAATAAAATAAATTCACTTTCCAAGCAAGAACTAACAAGGAAGGAAAAAGAGCCAGGAAGTAGTAAAAGATCAGAAAGAAGTTTAGGCCAAGAAAATAACATGGAAAACCTAAATGAAACAAATGAGTCAATAGAAACTGGGGATTTTAGAAACATCCTTAAATACATGTATACAAATAGGTTTGGAACCTATGTATACCAGGATGGAATGCATAAATTCCTCATTAGACTGAGAAATTTAGAAGTTCCCCTGAATATAACTCCAGTAGCCCAATTCAAAGATGGAAGATATGAAGACAGGCAAGGATGTGTATACATCTTCTCTCAAGACCCTGAAAATTCAAATGATCTAGGGCAATGTGCTGACAAAGGACCTTGGGAACATAACATGGGACAACCAGATATACCTAGACCAAATGAAAACTACACTAATAATGAGCAACATCATGGGAGAAGGACACATGCTTCACCAAATCCCTTTGACAAAGAACCAGAAGGATACAATGACTTCCCACTCAGAAGAAGACCTCATTGGCAACCTCAGGGTAGGATGCTTAGACCATACCAAGTAGCCAAATGCATGAAGAACCAATATGAAGGGTATTCAGATCCTCATGCTCATGCAGCAGAATTTAGACAACTGATTAGAGCAGAGGAAGTAGAAGATTACAAGGTACAATTTGAGGCATTTGGTCTAACCCTAACAGGGCCAGCCTTATCATGGTTCATTCCTTTGAGAAAAGAAATGTACCTAGACATTGAATCTTTCTTAGAAGCTTTCATTGGTGAATTCTCTAAGACTGGAATCAAACATAGTACAGCCACATTGATACACAGCTTCAAACAACAAAAGGAGGAAAATGTTAGAGAAGCAGCCAGAAGGTTTAAGCAGTACATTGATAGATGCCCAAGAGAAGAAGTACCTTCCATGGCAAAACAAGTATCCTTATTCATTGAGGGTTTGAGAAGTGCCCAATTAAGGACCCTAGTGTACTATAGGAGATGTCCTGATTTAGCAGCCAGTGTTAAGGAAGCAATAGATTTGGAGGACAACAGAGGTCAAGATTTGTTAGCATTTGATCAACCCAGATCTTTTGAAGACAAAATTCCTCCAGCAGAAGAGTTGGCTCAGGCTATTGCTAAAGCCCTAGAGGTAAGCACTAAAACTAACCTGATAAACTCTAGGATAAACACAAACAAGAAATGTTATATTTGTGGAGAAAATCATCTGGCACAACAATGCCCTTATCAGAAACCACAACACTTACAAGATAGGAAGACACTCAAGTATTGTACACTAGAGAGAAAATGGACAAACCATACCAGGGAGGAATGCTTCTATAACAAACAACCTGTCAAGGAAAGAGACTACATGACTCAGAGGGAATCAGGTTATACTGAGCAACCAAGGCCAGTATTAGGACAACAGCCTCCTATTCCAACTAATGTGGTACCAGTCAAATATACACCCATTGATGAAGGAAATTCAAGATTCAGATCACCTTATAAGGAAGAGTATCAATGGAGTGAGGGACATCAGGAAGAATGGGAAGATTATGAAATACGGGAACCTGAGCTTAAAGCCCTAGACCTGGGAAATGGAAAAATTGAAATGGACACAGCAACATTCATGTACATTACCAACAACTACATGTCCAATCAAAAACCTCAATTCAAAGGGGGACCAAAGATAACATGTTATAGGTGTGGGGGAGAGCATTTCATTAGAGATTGTCCACAACCTCCAACATTCAGAATAGAGGGAGCATACTGTAAGGATTGTGGTAGAGAACATTTGATCAAGGACTGTCCAAAAAATCCCCAAAAACAACAGAACACACCTAGTAACATACCTTTAAAAACAGTCAAAATTATGGAACAAGAGGAATTGAGTGACAATGATCAAATTGAACTTAATGTTATAACAAGGGCACAAGCCAAACAACAAGGAACAATTAAAGAACAAAATGAGGGTTCCACATCAAAAGGGAAGAAAAATAGACAAAAAGGGAAATGGGAAAAGAAAAGGAAAGTGGGCAAAAGTCTGGAAGAAGACAATCAGGAACAAACAAATTCAAAACATACTTCTCCTCAAAAGACCCAGAATCTGTCTGAATTAGGAAATTCTCAGAGCCTAGACACCCTAATCAAAGCCTATAAAGGAAGGATTCAAGAGGGACCAAGCCCTGCAGATCATGTAATGGCTTATCCCATACCGGATTTAGAGCATGAAAGGATGCTAAAATGCAAACAAATTATCCAGGAAACACAACTCAGATTAGGGGAAGAAGACAGCTCTCGGAGAACAGTTGATCAGCATGAAAAAACAAAAACCAAGGAAGATGATAAAGAAGGAAATCCACAAATAACATTCCAAATGATCTTAGATGAACATTGTAGTATTACATGTCATACAACATGGGAAAATTTGTTGAAACAGAATCCTCACCTACAAAACAAGATGAACAAAGCAGAAACAATATCTGGAAACCTTCATTCACCAACACAAGAATTAGAGGAACTATGGTATATTCCTATTGACAAAATAGGAGGATATTGTGAAGGAGAAGAAGGGAATTCAACCTTAAAATTACAATATGGAAAACATTCAGCAAAAGCCATTTTGGATAGTGGATCAGGAGTGGCTATAATGACTAAACAAACCTGGGAGAAATGGGGAAGAAATGAATTACTACCCACTAAAATGAGATTACAACTTGCAGATGGACATATAGAAAAGCCCCTAGGAATTTGGGAAAAAGTGATTGTGGACATATGTGGCATAGAAATAGAGCATACCTTTGCTATAGTAGAATTTCCACAATCCACATCTTATGAAATTATCCTAGGAAGACCCTTCATGAGACAAATGCAAATTGTACAAGATTGGGGTAATGATTGTTTGTATCTTCAGAACCAGGGGAGAATAACAAGAGTAAACTTAAGAAATGGCCACTATTGTGACATATCTCCTAGAGAATGGTATAAAATACATCAAAATCAACAAGAAAGTGAAGAATCAGAGAGGGAGGATCAGGAAGAGGGTGAATCAACAGTTTGGAAGTGTAACATATTAAGAAATATCACAAATAGGAAAAGGAAGTTAAGAAGAGAAGATTGTGTGGAAGAAAGAGAAATACAAGATGAAAATTATGTGCCTCAACCATTCAAAGATGAAGAGTTTGAGCCTTATGGATGGAATCAAATTCTAGCTACCATGGATTTGGCCAGTGAGGAATATGTGGGAGTGGAATTCCAAAATGAGGAAGGATTTGATATTTTCCACATTGGCATACACATGATAGGAGTATCAAAAACAGAGGAGGATCAAAATCAGGAAATGATATTAAAAGAAGGAAAATCACAATATTTGGAAACAGTAAGAGCTGAGGATGCAATCAAAGACAAAATCTCAGGCAAATACAAGGAACATAAACACAAAGAAATAGAAAGAGACCAGGAAAAAGAAAAGAAAGAGAAAGAGATAAACAGAGATCAATACTTTGATGTACCAGCAAACTTTAAAACTTATGAAGTAGAAGACAGACTACTTCTGAAAATGAAACCAAAAAGAGAGAAGAAGAAAGGGGAAGCATATGATAATGAAGAACAAACAAAGAAAATTGTAATTACACAGGAAGAAGGAATAGCTGATGACATGACATCACAAGAAGAAGAAGCATTAAGGAACCTGGCAAAGAACTATAGGGATGTATTTGCTTACAGTTATAAAGATTTGAAAGGAATTGATCCAAAAATTTGTGAGCATAAGATTCCTATGACACCTGATGCAAAACCAAGCAAACAGAGACATTATACATTTAATGATAAATATTCTGCCAAAATAAAGGAAGAAATTGACAAGTTATTGGCTGCTAATTTCATTTATGAAATAGAGTACACTGAATGGATATCACCTATAGTTGTGGTGCCAAAAAAGAACGGGAAACTTAGGGTATGCATTAACTTGAAGAAAGTGAATGCAGCAACTATAAGGGATAGTTATCCACTGCCAATAACAGATCATCTTCTTGAGAGAGTTGCAGGGAAGGAAGTCTATAGTTTTCTGGATGGGTTCTCAGGATACAATCAAGTACCTATAGCTTTAGAGGACCAACATAAGACTGCTTTTTCTACAGAATGGGGGGTTTATGCTTTTAGGGTTATGCCCTTTGGATTGACTAATGCCCCAGCAACTTTTCAAAGGTTGATGTGTCATATTTTCAAAGAATTCCTAAGAAATGTGATGGAAATCTATGTAGATGATTTATGCACTTTTTCTTTAAAAAGACAAGATCATTTACAAGATTTGGAAAGAATATTCAGGAAGTGCAGGACATATAGAGTATGCTTAAACCCAGAAAAGTGTGTATTCTATGTCAGACAAGGAAGAATGTTGGGTCACATAGTGTCAAAAAATGGAATTTCTACTGATGAGAAGAAAATAAAAGCCATAATAGAGCTTCCTAGACCTACAAATGTGAAGGAACTCCAAACTTTTAAGGGACATTGTGGGTACTACAGAAAGTTTGTATACAAATTTGCTGATATAGCCAAGCCCTTATATGCCCTCATCACAAAGTTTGAGTGGACTGAAGAATGTGACCAAGCATTTGAAACATTAAAAACTTGTTTGGTGACAGCACCAATTTTAAAAACACCTCAGTGGGATAAAATCTTTCATGTACATGTCGATGCTTCAAATTATGCTCTGGGATGTGTGTTAGCACAACCTATAGAAGGAAGCAAATTAGATTTCCCAGTAGCATATGCAAGCAGACAATTAAACATTGCAGAAAAAAATTACACAACCACTGAGAGAGAAGGATTGGGAATGATCTTTGCTGTCAAAAAATACAGACATTATCTATTGGCCAACAAGTTTAAATTCTTTGTGGATCACCAAGCTCTACTCTATTTAGTAAATAAACCATGTCATACAGGAAGAATAGTAAGATGGTT
Organism: Ceratopteris richardii; assembly: GCA_020310875.1. NCBI lineage: Eukaryota > Viridiplantae > Streptophyta > Polypodiopsida > Polypodiales > Pteridaceae > Ceratopteris > Ceratopteris richardii. Next base: position 139,175,006 of record CM035439.1, on the reverse strand, counting down.
TCTTTTACTAATGGAATTTGAATTTGAGGTGGTGGTTAGACAAGGAAAAACACACTTGAGAGCAGATCATTTATCAAGAATCCAGTCAAAAGAACCTAGTTCACCTATAGATGATGATTTGCCAGATACATACTTATTCAAGGTGGAAAGTGTTCCTGAATGGTCGATGTCATTAATTCCTTTGCTAACCATGGGACCTTGTAGGTCATTAGCAAATAACACACATCTGGTGTTACAAAGCAGGAATTTCATGTTGTTAGCTGGACATTTGTATCACCTCAATCAGTCAGGTATACTGGAATATTGTACTCCAGAAGAGGAGCAACATGAATATGTAAGAAAAGCTCATTGCTGGAATCCATGTACTCATGCTTCTACAATTGTCACTCTAAGTAACCTTAATAGGATGGGAGTACATTGGCCAAATAAGATTCAAGATGTGGAGAGATATATTGATAACTGTCAAAAATGTCAAACATGGCAGAAATCAGAATTAATAACTTTATATTGGTTTCAGAAAAACCCTGAATGGAGTGAAAATATTGTTGAGAAGTTGAAGAGAAAGGAGAAAGGAAAACAGGTAATAGCTGGTGCTGATTCAAGAAATCTACAAGTGATCTCAGAGGAATATCAACTCATAGGAGAACAATTATACAAGAGAGGAATGGATGGATATCTGAGAATTTGTGTTCCAGAAGAAAAGTATTTAGAGATGTTGGAAATGGCACACTCAGGAGTAGCTGGAGGACATTTCTCAAGTGATAGAACAGCCAAACTCATCTTATATTCTGGCTTTTGGTGGCCAACCCTATTTCCCGATGCTAAAACTTATGTAAGAAGATGTGATGTCTGTCAAAGGGTAAGTCAACCAAACAAAAGAGATAACATGCCATTAATTCCTTTAATTTCAGCCAGAGCTTTTAGTAAATGGGGATTGGACTTTATTGGACCAATACATCCTCCAGCCAGACAATCTCATGCAGAATACATACTAGTAGCTACAGGTTATTTGACAAAATGGGCTGAGGCCAAAGCTACTAAAAGAAATGATGCTCACACCACTGCTAGATTTTTGTATGAAAACATTATCACTAGATTTGGACTACCAATTGAATTGGTAAGTGATAGGGGGACTCATTTTTTGAATCAGATCATAGAAAACATGACCAATTATTTCATGATTAGTCACAATAAGTCAGCCCCATATCACCCACAAGCCAATGGGTTAGCAGAAAGTACTAATAAAGTACTTTGCAATGTATTGTCCAAATTAGTCAACACAAACAGAAATGACTGGGATTATCAACTGAATCATGTTCTTTGGGCTTATAGAGTGGCATACAAAACGGCTTTAGGGACTACACCATTTAATTTGGTGTATGGCCAGAATGCAGTTTTACCCATGGAATTTCTTATTCCAACATTGAAGGTGGGTAGCCAATACAATTGGACAGGACATGAATTATCTGAGAGAGTCATAGATTTGGAAAAACTGGGAGCATCGAGACTCCAAGCAGTGATGAGTATATACACAAACAAGAAAAGACAAAAAGCTTATCATGATGTTCACATAAAAGACAAAGATCTACAAGAAGGAGACCTGGTCTTAGCTTACACAATTAAGGAACATCAGAAAAAGTTTTAGAAAAAAGGTCATGGGCCATATATCATACATCAGATAAGCAAGAGTGGAGCTATTCAATTAGCCAACATTGATGGGGAAATCATGCCAAATTTCATAAGTGGATGTAGAGTGAAGAGGTATGAGTGCCCATTAACTACTGAGGAATGGAGAAGATTGCAAAAGGCTCAAAACAGGAAAAAAGAAGAAGAAAGTATTAGAAAGGAGGCTCAACTAGAAGCCAAAGAGAAAATTAGAAAATTGAAACAAGTGTGCTTATGTGAAAACACTCTAAAACAAAAAGAACATTTGCCTTTGATTATGATGAATTATCAGAATGAAAACATAAGGGTTTTGATAGATTCAAGAGCTCAAGTGAATCTAATTGGCTCAGCCTTGATCAATAAGTTTAACCTTAAGAGAGCTGAAAGCAGAATTTTGATCAAAACCCTGGGAGGGAAAAGAATTCAGAGCATATCTTCACTTTCTATTAAAGTGAAATTTAATAATGAATATATGGAGATAGATTGTGAAGAGTGGCCAGACCATTTAATGACTGAAAAGCTGATTTTAGGGCAACCATGGCTCAAACAAGGTAAAGTCATCTTAAATTTTGAAAAAATGAAGCTTAATTTGACCATCAAGGACAAAAAGTTTTTAATGTTCTTTCTGAGTAATGAAGAGCAGGTAGTTCATATGGATGTTCATGACCCAGATCTTGAAGGATTTACTTTCTCAATGGAGGACAGGAACATTTTGACAATACAAAGTGATCAAGCGTCATACACTCAAGACCAACAAAAGACTGAAAAGGTAAAGGTGGATGAGGAGACAAAACAAAGAAGACTATTATTGCCAAATTTGCAATATCAACAAATCAGAACAAGAGGAATATGGAAACAAGTCAGGCACAGTTATTGCTCACCAAAACAGGAAATAAGAACAAAATGGATATGGAAGCCAAAAAGTGTCACAAAATGTTCATCCACAGAGCATGGATATTTCCATAACAGAAAGACAAATGGAGTAAAACATTACTGGGTGAAAAAATCAGAATTGGGTCAATGGAAGAGGGATAATCCACAGTGGACCTATTTTTGGAATTTTGAAAATGACAAAAAAATATTTCCTTCTTTCCCCTCAGAAGAAAATTAGGAGGGGAAGGAAAGAAGACAGAAGAAAAAAAAAAAAAAAAAAAAAAAAAAAAAAAAAAAAATATATATATATATATATATATATATATATATATATATATATATATATATATATATATATATATAAATAATAAAAAAAATATATATATATATATATATATTTTTTTTTTTATTTTCTTGATTTTCTTTCTAAAATTAAAAAACACAAAGCAAGATATAGGGAGGGAAAGAGTAACTTATTATGGAAAAAAGTTGTTTTGTCTTATTGTTGTTTAAATTTTTTTGTGATCATTTTATTTTTTTTGACCACTACTTTTTCAAGTTTCTTCATTAATCATCTTTTCTAGCATCATCTTTCTATTCAGGAATTTGTTTTTTGAGCAAGGAAGTGACAATTGGAGAGAGCACATTAGATGTCTTGCTACACCTGTGTTGCTCACTTAAAATTGAGTCTCTTGGAAAAAAGCAAAAATTGCTTGGAACTTGTCTTTCTTATTTTTTTATATGTCAGTAACATTCCAGAATAATATAGTATTTTCTTGTAAAATCTTGTGACTCATGTGGGTGGAGTATTTTCTTTTCTGTTATATATAAATACAGGATGGTGAATGCAAAGGAGTTGACAATCCATGACTTTAAAGCTGATTCAGTGACTTTGTCCAGAGGACACTGGTTTTTGGATAGTGATGCAGTTGAAGAACAAGTGGACTTAGAATCAGATGAAGACCAAGAAATCCCAGAAGCTGAAAAAATAGCAAAAGAACTTAAAGAAATTCTGGGAGTGATAGGACAGCATATCTTCACAGTAGCAGTAGGAGGATATAAGTACACTATGCTGTGCCAGGAATTTTACAGATTTCAGAAAACTTCTGTCAACCTCAAGAGATGGAAAGCTGTGGGATTGCACAAGCTCTTGGAAGAACCTATTTTCTTTATTGACTTTGAAAGAGTAGCACAAGTAATGGGAAGTTTGGAGGAAGTGGGAAAAGGTAATGATGCCTACTTCAGATGCAAAGTGAAGAACAAGGACAATCAGGAGGTACGGATAACTATCAAAGCAGAACATATCAGAGCCGCCTTACAGTTCTATCCAATGGGCACCAAACTGGACCAAAGTTTTGTCAAGAAAAATAAGGAGACTTACACGGGATATGTAAAGTTCACTGACTTCAAGGGAAGAGAAAATGAAGAATATGCTATAAGAATGTTCTTGCAGTTCTTTTGTTTTCCAAAATTACCAAGGTACACCATGCCTCATAAGTCAGTAACTATATTGATGTTCAATAACAAAGATAGAACCAAGCCATTTGGGGTAATGGATGTCTCACCATACATCCATGAACAGCTGAAGGAGGCAGCAAAGCACTGGGAGCAGAAGAAATTCATGAATGGAGCCCAGTATTTGACAAGAATCATTTATCATATTCTTGGAATGGAAGAACAGCTAAAGTTAGCTCCTGAAGCACAGTACTTCAGAAATCTGATGTCAGGAATCAAAAGTTCCCCAAGAAAGGCACTTGGAAGAGAATCAGAAGGACAAACTCGCATGAGGGGAACAGGAATGAAGAGAAAAGTAATCTCTGAGGAAGAGATTCCAGTAAAGAAAAGAAGGTTGGACCCCAGAAAAGTAGAATTAGAACAGGTAGAAGAAACAAGAGAGGAATAGGTGGCAGCACAGAAAAAGGTACAATCCTCCAGTGAACCTCACCCTCCGCAGACAAGTAAAGAACAGCTTTATACTTATCTCACTCAAGGGAACAACAAAAGAGCTATATATGAGGCTCAGTATCAAAAAATGTTGGAAGATTTTTCATGCAAAGCTACAGATTGGATCCAAGAGGAGGTGGAGCACTATGAAGCATTACATGAGGAAATGATGGCAGCCGAAACTGAAGAGATATTTGTGAAGAAGGAGGTAGAATTGCTGGCATACTTCAAGGAGTTGCAAGGACCTCCAGAGGCCAGGACTACCGTGATAGTGAAAAAGAAGATGCCAAGGAAACCTGTTCAAAAGAAGAAGATGATAAAGAAAGGGAAAGGAAAAATGGCAGATGAACCTGTGATGAAAGAAATGGAACAAGTAATTACAAAAGAAACACAGAAGCTAACCTCAGTGATGGAAGTATCAAAGCCTACAGAACAAGAAGTGGGAGGATCTTCACGATTCTCATCTGATTCAGATAGTGATATTGAAAACTTCTTGTTAAAAAGTCTAAATCTTTCAATACCAACTACTCCTAATGTGGTTATGCAAGCCACAGAGAAGCTGAAGACACCTGAGGATTCAAGTAAGAAATCTCAAGAGAAGCAGACACAGGAGGAAATAGTTCCACAGATGAGTGCTGAAGAAAAAAGAAGGCTGTTAAAAGGAAAGGCAAGAATGACAGAAGAGGAAAACCAGAAGAGAGATGAAGATAGCTCGGGAATAATGAATTTTGGTGGAAATTCAATATGGATCGAACCTTCACAGACACAATTCCAATTAAATGCAAGGTTGACTGTAAGTTTAGAGGAACTAGCAAAGAAGGTATTCGGCACTTCAAATAATCAGCAGAAGGATGCATCCGAAGAACAGGAAAGCAAGAAGTTAGAACCAGAAAAGAATGCTCAAGAGGTCTTGGGACAAGTAATAGAGGAAGGAATTGTTCAAAGTATAAAGGATGTGCTGCAGGATATAAAAAGCAGTGGGGACTTTACATCTAAGAATGATCAAGAACAAGAGGTAGAAGCAGATTTTATGGACAGTGAGGAGCAAGATCAAGAATACACAAATGAGAAAAGAAATGACCAGGTTGCTTGTACAAAAGAAATTGAATCAGTTGAAATTCAGGAAAAACAGGAACAGGAAGAGCAACTCAGGAAAGTTCAACAAACTCTTGTTGGAAAGGACTCAAACAGAAGTCAGGAAACCCTAACACAAGAGAAGGAGATACAAACTAAGGGAGACCAGCTCTTTACAGAGAAGCAACAAGTATTGGAAGAAAAGAAGTCATTAGAAAAAAAGAGGGCTTCAGATTTTTCAGAGCAGAAGAGTGCAAATGACAAAGCACTAGTTTATGAAGAGGATGATACCAATCAGGATACAAAGACTGATGATCACAGTTATGAAGAACAAGACATTCAGGACATAGAAGATGAAACAGCAGCAGAAGAAGAGGATGTGGATAAAGAAGATAAGCAAATTGAAGTTAGACAGACAGAAATAGAAGTAGGGTTGGAAAGAATACCCAAAAATATAAGATCAGCCTGTCAAATAATTATGAGCAACATTGAACAGTTCAGACCATCTAGTAGAAATATGATCATATCAGGAATGGTGGCTGAATCAGAATTTGAAAAAGGAAGTTTAATTATCAAAGAACACAAGAGGGAAAAAGAGCAGATGATAGAGCAATTAAGGGAGATGAAGGAAAGGAATGAAGAATATATCAATAGAATCATTGCTTTGGAAGAAGCTGAGGTTCAGAAGCAGAACAGGATCCAATATTTGGAAGAAAAGAGTGTAAAGTTATCAGAGCAGAATGCCAAAATGGAGATGGAAATAAAAGCCATAGGAGGAAGATACAGAACTTTACAAACATCCTATCAAATCCTGACTAGAGCACATGAAGAGATTAATAAAGTGTTGTTAGAAGAAGGTCAACTACAAGATGGAGGTAAACCTGTTCAATTGACAGAGGAAGAAAAGGAAGAGATGCATAAAGAAATTCAAAGACTTCAAATAGAATTAAAAGAGGCCAAAGAAATGGAGAAACAGGCAAACACTCATGCTGCTACATCAATGAGAGGGTATCATCAATTACATTTGGAGGTAGAGAAGGAAAGAAGTGAATGGCAAACAAAGATGGAGAAAGAAAGAAATGAGTGGAGGAAGGAAAAGGAGTTATGGGCAGCTCAGAACAAAAGTTCAATAATGACTATAGAAGAATTACAGAAACAGTTGGAGAAATCAAAAGTTCAAAAAGAAATTCAAGATCAAGTACAGGCAGAATATACAGATAACAGGGAATATGAAACAGGGGATTTTAACAGGGAACAAGAGAACAAGGAACCAGCAGCAAGAGAAACAGAGGAAAAATATTCTGAAGATTTTGTCCAAAAATTATTGACCAATAGAGAGTCAAGAATGGAATTTATCAGAAAAATGCATGATGAGTATGAAGATCAAATAGTTACCTTTGCTCTGAATAAAGGCATTAATCCAGATCAGCATCATTGGGCTGCAGATGGATTGGGAATACCTTTCTGTATGATTGTGGAGAGTATAAAGAATTATCAATTGGCCAGAGTAGGGCTATCTCCAAACAAATACCTTGAGTATGAAGAAGATATTAATGTCACGAAGGAGTTATTTGAAAGAGCAAATCCTAAATGGAGAAATAAGTGGTTGGATGCCAACAAGGAATGTAGGAAAATCTGGAAAGAGGCACCTTTGAATTTAAAGATCAACCTAGCTTATTGCCCAGTTGCCAGAAGAAGAGAATGGACTGTTTTTTGGGAAAGAAGAAAAACAGGTCAGATTCCAGCAAAATGGCTGAACTTTCCAAAAATAGCAGGACCAAAGGCAGGAACTTGGCCTACAAAAAGTTACATGGTGAATACTGCTGAGTCAGTTTTAACAACATATAAAGATGTTAATGATCCGGCTTGTATATTACTTGTCAGAATAATGAGGTTGATTCTAGCCTGTATAGAGACCTACACTGATACAGATGTCAGAATTTTGAACTACATAGGTTTTAATTCGCCAACAGATGCTCTTTTGTTTGATTTGAGTGAGACACCAGACAGGATTTGTTTGATGGCCTACTACAGTAGAATAATATTTTTGGGCAGTCATTTTTTGCAAATATTTGAAGATGCTTTTGATTATGGATTCTTTGAAAGGGAGTCAGAAATTTTTGGAAACTTATCTGTTGTTACAAAAGCAAGACTTACTGCCTATGAAGCTGCTTACACAGAATATTTGAAGAAGGATGTCATAGATAAGCCTGAAGCTGCGATACAATGGAGAAAAGCTTTGTTCGAGATGGTCAACAATTTGAATGTAACAGAAAGGAAAAGCCATGATTTACTGTCACAGGTATATCAAAGGAAGAAGAAATGAAGAAAAGTGACCAAAGTAGAGGATCACAAAAATCTTTCGTCAGGAGCCGAAAGGCTTAGGAGGGGAAGGATGTTGGAAGGTGTATTCTTGGAAAAGCATTTTTGATGTAAAAAATTAGTAAAAAGTCAAAAAAAACTTGTAAAATATTTATGCAATGGTTGTAAAAATAAGGAAGAGTCTTCCTTATGTGGTTGAGGATCTCATGTAATTTTTGTAGAATTTTTAGAAACTCTTAGATAGCATTTTTTAGAAAATTAGAGAAAAAGACCTAATTTCAAGTGTGAAAAGGGACACTTGAAAATGTATATAAGTCAATTTTCTCTATTTTGGAGAGGTTGGTTAGTCATTTGCTCAAGCTATCAATAGAGAAGAAAGAGTTTCTGCAAAAATCGTGTTTTCTCCTGTTGAATGTATTTTCTTTGATGTGTGAGCTTGTCTCTTGCTTATTCATGGAGATTTGTGAGTTACATTTGTGTATTAATGAGTAAGTTGTATGAAGAGAGAGACCTATTGCTGTAAATGAGTGGAAAGGACTGAAGGAAATTTCAAAATTGTGAAAATCGTCTGTTGGTACAGAATCGCGATTGTCTCGTCTTTGTGATACAGGTGATATTTTTCAATTTTGAGTTCATATTTGTATTCTGCTAATGAAATGGCATGGTTTTGACATAAAGAACATAGAAAATGATGGAGATTTGCCTTAGTTATGGTAAACTCAAGATTTTCTCTTCATCTTCAATTTCTCTCAGCAATCCAGCTATCAATCTCTTATTTCCTTGAATCTATTATCTTGAAGGGGCTGTGGTCTTATGGATATTCCTAGGATTGACAAAATAAAGATGATTTGTTGATTCTTTGTTACTTCATGATTGGAGAGGACAACTTGGAGTCCAAAACAAAAACATCTGCTTACCTTGAAGCCTTTGTTTGAGGGGTTATAGAACCTGTATCCTTTCTGATTCAAATCATAACCAATGAAAATACACTTTTCAGCCTTAGGGTCTAGCTTTCCCCTTACCTGTGAGGGAATATGCACATATGCAACACACCCAAAGATCTTGCAATGATCCAGAGATGGTCTCTTACCATGCCAAGCCTCATAGGGTGTCATTCCATCAAGTGTCTTTGATGGCAACCTGTTGATTAAGTATGTGGCAGTAGATACACTCTCTGCCCAAAGATAATTTGGTAGTTTTTTCTCATTAAGCATAGACCTAGCTGTCTCCACAATGAGTCTATTTCTCCTTTCTGCTACCCCATTTTGTTCAGGTGAGTACCTTGTGGTAATCTCCCTCTTGATGCCTCTTTCCTGCAAAAATTCTTCAAAGTCATTGGAGAAGTATTCTCCACCACCATCTGACCTTAGCCTCTTCAAATGTCTACCTGTTTGATTCTCAACTAATGCAAGATACCTTTTGAAACAATTAAATACTTCATCTTTATGTTTCATGAAGTACAAAACAGTCCATCTGCTATAGTCATCAATAAAAGACACATAGTACCTTGATCCAGATATAGATGGCTCTTTGCTTGGTCCCCAAACATCTGTATGCACCAATTCCAAGTAATCTTCATGCATAAAGCCTTTCTTGGTATATGGCAATCTGTGTGACTTACCAAACTGACAAGCCCCACACTTGTATATCATGTGTTGCTTGGATACATTAGGTATCCCAAGCACACATTGATCTCTACTCATTTGCTTTATTGTTCTCTCTCCAATGTGACCCAATCTTTTGTGCCACATCTCCAATTCTGATAGGGTTTGGTCCTTATAGTTGTACAAGGCAATATTCTTAGTATCTTCAAGTTCAAAGGTAAACAACCTACCTGACTTCTCTCCCTTGGCTATCCTTCTGAATCCATGTCTTGGATCCTCCACATATGCACCATGTTGAGTGAACCTGACCTGTAGACCTTTTTCAACAATCTGACCTACACTCATCAGATTCTTGGTGATTGTTGGAACATACAATACTCTGCTTAGTAAATTCTGATTACCATCACTTATTTTGACATTACCTACTTTAACCACTGAATGTTTAGTGTCATCACCTGTCTGCACTTGGTGCTTGCCTTTAGGTTCTTCCAAATCAGAGAGTAAGGCAACATTCCCAGCTACATGGTTAGAGCAACCTGAGTCAATATAGAACAAATGATCATCATTGATACCTGATTTAGATGTCATGTTCATAATCAACAAGGAATCATCTTGATCCTCTGCATAATTGTTGCAATCCTTTCTGTTCCTGTATCCACCTTGATCATTGCCATTGTGATTGTAGTTATTGTTGTAGTTATTGTTGTAGCCATAGTAGCCTTGAGATTGATTGAATCTGCCTCTGCCTTGAGAGTATCCTCCTCTTTGGTGACCTCTTCCTCTTTGGTTCTTGTAGTTTTTGTATCACTCATCTGTAGTATGGTTAGACAAGCCACAAATATTGCATGGAGATTGGTTATAGGGTCTCCCCCTACCTGACTTACCTCCTCTGCCCCTACCTCTAGATGATCTACCTCTCCCTGCATAGTTTGCTTGGGAGGTGGTTCCTTCTTCATCAACCTTCTTGCTTTTACCCTTGTCTTTAGACTTCTTATCAGTGTATAGGGCAGAGGGATTGTTACCTTTTGATTGCTCTCCATTATTTGTGATCTTTGCTTCATGTGTGAATAGTTGTCCAATCAGAGTTGTTAGATCAGGTGCTTGGATGTCCATGTACAAGTCCATTGCAGTGATGAAGCTCTCCCACTTGTCATCTGCCTTTAGTCCATTGATCACTTGTCTGACTATTTGCTCTTCTTCAATTTCTTCTCCAACACTTGCAAGTTGATCTGCAATGTCTTTGACTTTGGTGACAAAATCTGAGACACATTGTTTTGATTGCTTCCTAAGAGTTGTAAACTCAATCCATAGCTGATTCTTTCTGGCCCTTGTGCTTGATGAAAAGTATGTTGACAAGGTTTCCCAAGTCTCTTGGGAAGTCTTACAGTTCCTTACATGAGGTAGAAGGAAATCAGAGATAGAGTTTAGAAGATATGACCTTGCCAAAGCATCTTTAGCACACCATTGGTTGAGTCTCTCATGTTCATCCTTTGTAGGTAGGCCTCTGGTTTTGAATGAGGGCAATTCCTCATCTCCTGATATGTATCCATACAAGCTTCTCCCTTGTAGATAAGTCTTCATTCTCAATGACCAAGCCTGGTAGTTATTTCTATCCAATTTGTCAATGAAGGAAGGGAAACCATCACCCATGATTACCTTATTTGCTCTGATACCACTGTTGGATGTGATGGCTGGATACAGTTAGAAGATCAAGTTGGTGCTGCAAATCCTGCTTCACACCTGCCCTCCTTTCTCTTCAGATATGTTTAGGAGACTCCTTAAGCTTCCAAATGACACCAAGAAACTATATATGTGCTTTACAAATCAATTGTGTAATGATCAAATCAAAACAGATCAGTTTGAACCTTCACAACTCCAAAAACTTTCTATTCCTGTAATGATACCTGCTCAGTCTTAAGCTTAGTGTGGCCAGCACACTTACAATTGGATTAATTCCTTTTAGGAGTATTAAATTAACTTAACAAGCTACCATTAGCAAGTTAAATCACTCCAATTAACAAACTATGCACTGAGCATGATCTTTAGCAAAATCAGAGACACCCCCTACTTTTTAGGAACAACTCAGAAATATACCAGTAACTGCTTCGACAGTGATTTCTCCCAATTGACTGAATAGAATGACTTGAAATTTTGTAGTGTTGTAGAATGCTTTGGGCTGGTTCCAATGAGCTTTGAATCATCCAATTTGGTTCATTAGATCTTGAGATATGCCCTGTTGAAGTTGACAGACTTGAAGATGTTCACTCAGAGAAAAAACAGAGATAATGACTATGAGTATATGTATTGAATCTATCAAATGTACATTCCCATTAGCATGTAGAGTGATGCCCAATGGTACTCAGAGGTGTAGGCTAAAGAGTAGCTCTCACACACTCACTGAATTGCTTGGAATTGCCTCGGGTAGAGTGTAACATCCCCGCGACTTTTACATAGTCTTTTATAGGAGTTTGAAGAGAGTTTGAATTTCAAATTCAAATGTAGGCTCCCTCAAATCTCTCATCTAAACATATGGAGATATTCTCTCCATTCATACCTTTCAAATTCCACGACTTTTGAAGGTAGGTGTGATTATAAGAAGTGAGTTAAGTCATCTTGACTTTTACATTGGATAAAAGGTAATGATCAATTAGGCAGTGGTTCTTATGGTTCAAGGTTTATGTGAATACATCCTTCAAGGGTCCAAAATTTAGCTTTCCAAGGTTCCAATAGTCCAAGCCTTATGTTGATTCTTCAAGGCACAAATCAAAGCCAAGTGTGAAGGCTTGTTTGTACCAATAGCTCCCCCTCAAGCCAAACACTTGCTTGAGTCTTCATCTTTAGTCTTCAATGATATCCTGTAATCCAATCATGGATTTGAACCTGCATAGCTTGCTCCCATCCAAAGCTTTTGTAAGCAAATCTGCACATTGAATATTAGTAGACACATATGATAATTGGATTTCCTTACTAAGTAATTTCTCCCTCACATAGTGGTAATGAACCTCTATGTGTTTTGTCCTAGCATGATACACAGGATTAGCTGCTAGGTGAAGTGAACTTGTGTTATCACCAAATATGATAGGTGGCCTTGTGTATAGGCCCAATTCTGAATAGAGTAATTTCAACCATATGGCTTCTTGAGTGGCATTGGCTAGCCCTCTATATTCTGCCTCAGTAGATGATAGAGCCACTGTGGGTTGTTTCTTGGATGACCAAGAAATTGGTTTATCACCTGCAAAGCATATGTAACCAGATGTACTCCTCCCGTCATCCTTGCAACCTGCCCAATCTGCATCTGAGTATACTTTGATATCAATGTCTGATGAATATGGAAAGTACAAACCATGATTTTGTGTTCCCTTTAGATACTTTACTATCTTCTTGGTTGCCTCCAAATGTGGTACTCTTGGTTTATGCATAAATTGGCTAAGTACACTAACACCATATGATATATCAATCCTGGTTAAGGTAGCATAATTAAGACTACCTACCAAACTTTGGTAACCTGTAATATCCTTGAGTTCTTCTCCTTCATGTGCACTGAGTTTGTGATTGACTTCCATAGGAATGTTTGAGACTTTAGCTTCCTGCAAATTAAACTTCTTGACCATGTCCTGAATGTACTTCTTCTGAGTAATAAAGATACCTGAATTTGTGTAGACCAATTCAAGTCCTAGGAAGTACTTCAATAATCCAAGATCATTGATCTTGAATTCCTTCATCATTTGACCTTTGATGTGTCTAATTCCTTGAACATCATTTCCTGTAATAATGATGTCATCAACATAGACACACAAGTATATTACCTCTGAATTGTTCTTCTTTATGAACAATGAAGTATCTGCTTTACTCATTACAAATCCTTGATCCAAGAGATAGGTTGTCAACCTGTAATTCCATGCTCTAGGTGCCTGCTTCAAACCATACAGAGCCTTCTTCAATTTACAAACATGATTTACCTTATTGTGATCTTCATAGCCAGGTGGTTGTGACATGTAGACCTCTTCAGATATCCATCCATTCAAGAATGCATTCTTCACATCCAATTGGTACATGTTCCAATTCTTGGATGCAGCTACACTCACCATAATTCTGATAGTTGGCATCTTGGCCACAGGAGAAAATGTCTCCTCATAATCAATGCCTTGGGTTTGTGCAAAACCCTTGGCTACCAACCTAGCTTTATACCTGTTTATTGTACCATCTGAGTTCCTCTTGAGTTTGTAGATCCATCTGGATCCTATCACTTTCATGGAGTCCTTCTTGGGTACCAAGTCCCAAGTATCACTCTCCTTGAGAGCCTCCATTTCTTCATCCATTGCTTCCTTCCATTCTGGTTTAGTAATAGCTTCCTCAAATGTACCTGGTTCTTCATTCAAGATATCCTTTGCAAGATATACAGAGTGCTTGGTTACAAGTGAAGTATCATACCCATACCTAATAGGTTTCTTCTTTTCTCTTGAAGATCTCCTCATAGCTTGAGTTGAGGATTCTGGATTGTCTTCAAGTTGCTTCATCTTCATCTTCCCTTTGGATTTCCAAGCCTTGAATTCTTCAATGTTGATGATGTCTTCATCATCTGAACTTGTGTCCTCCTTCTGAGTTGGTTCTTGCCTGATAAGCTTTGGAAAGTCTTCTTCCATATCATAAGGTAGGCTAACTTTCCTGCACTCATTATCATACCATGAATCATTTTCATCAAAGATGACATCTCTGCTTACCTTGAAGCCTTTGTTTGAGGGGTTATAGAACCTGTATCCTTTCTGATTCAAATCATAACCAATGAAAATACACTTTTCAGCCTTAGGGTCTAGCTTTCCCCTTACCTGTGAGGGAATATGCACATATGCAACACACCCAAAGATCTTGCAATGATCCAGAGATGGTCTCTTACCATGCCAAGCCTCATAGGGTGTCATTCCATCAAGTGTCTTTGATGGCAACCTGTTGATTAAGTATGTGGCAGTAGATACACTCTCTGCCCAAAGATAATTTGGTAGTTTTTTCTCATTAAGCATAGACCTAGCTGTCTCCACAATGAGTCTATTTCTCCTTTCTGCTACCCCATTTTGTTCAGGTGAGTACCTTGTGGTAATCTCCCTCTTGATGCCTCTTTCCTGCAAAAATTCTTCAAAGTCATTGGAGAAGTATTCTCCACCACCATCTGACCTTAGCCTCTTCAAATGTCTACCTGTTTGATTCTCAACTAATGCAAGATACCTTTTGAAACAATTAAATACTTCATCTTTATGTTTCATGAAGTACAAAACAGTCCATCTGCTATAGTCATCAATAAAAGACACATAGTACCTTGATCCAGATATAGATGGCTCTTTGCTTGGTCCCCAAACATCTGTATGCACCAATTCCAAGTAATCTTCATGCATAAAGCCTTTCTTGGTATATGGCAATCTGTGTGACTTACCAAACTGACAAGCCCCACACTTGTATATCATGTGTTGCTTGGATACATTAGGTATCCCAAGCACACATTGATCTCTACTCATTTGCTTTATTGTTCTCTCTCCAATGTGACCCAATCTTTTGTGCCACATCTCCAATTCTGATAGGGTTTGGTCCTTATAGTTGTACAAGGCAATATTCTTAGTATCTTCAAGTTCAAAGGTAAACAACCTACCTGACTTCTCTCCCTTGGCTATCCTTCTGAATCCATGTCTTGGATCCTCCACATATGCACCATGTTGAGTGAACCTGACCTGTAGACCTTTTTCAACAATCTGACCTACACTCATCAGATTCTTGGTGATTGTTGGAACATACAATACTCTGCTTAGTAAATTTTGATTACCATCACTTGTTTTGACATTACCTACTTTAACCACTGAATGTTTAGTGTCATCACCTGTCTGCACTTGGTGCTTGCCTTTAGGTTCTTCCAAATCAGAGAGTAAGGCAACATTCCCAGCTACATGGTTAGAGCAACCTGCGTCAATATAGAACAAATGATCATCATTGATACCTGATTTAGATGTCATGTTCATAATCAACAAGGAATCATCTTGATCCTCTGCATAATTGTTGCAATCCTTTCTGTTCCTGTATCCACCTTGATCATTGCCATTGTGATTGTAGTTATTGTTGTAGTTATTGTTGTAGCCATAGTAGCCTTGAGATTGATTGAATCTGCCTCTGCCTTGAGAGTATCCTCCTCTTTGGTGACCTCTTCCTCTTTGGTTCTTGTAGTTTTTGTAGCACTCATCTGTAGTATGGTTAGACAAGCCACAAATATTGCATGGAGATTGGTTATAGGGTCTCCCCCTACCTGACTTACCTCCTCTGCCCCTACCTCTAGATGATCTACCTCTCCCTGCATAGTTTGCTTGGGAGGTGGTTCCTTCTTCATCAACCTTCTTGCTTTTACCCTTGTCTTTAGACTTCTTATCAGTGTATAGGGCAGAGGGATTGTTACCTTTTGATTGCTCTCCATTCTTTGTGATCTTTGCTTCATGTGTGAATAGTTGTCCAATCAGAGTTGTTAGATCAGGTGCTTGGATGTCCATGTACAAGTCCATTGCAGTGGTGAAGCTCTCCCACTTGTCATCTGCCTTTAGTCCATTGATCACTTGTCTGACTATTTGCTCTTCTTCAATTTCTTCTCCAACACTTGCAAGTTGATCTGCAATGTCTTTGACTTTGGTGACAAAATCTGAGACACATTGTTTTGATTGCTTCCTAAGAGTTGTAAACTCAATCCATAGCTGATTCTTTCTGGCCCTTGTGCTTGATGAAAAGTATGTTGACAAGGTTTCCCAAGTCTCTTGGGAAGTCTTACAGTTCCTTACATGAGGTAGAAGGAAATCAGAGATAGAGTTTAGAAGATATGACCTTGCCAAAGCATCTTTAGCACACCATTGGTTGAGTCTCTCATGTTCATCCTTTGTAGGTAGGCCTCTGGTTTTGAATGAGGGCAATTCCTCATCTCCTGATATGTATCCATACAAGCTTCTCCCTTGTAGATAAGTCTTCATTCTCAATGACCAAGCCTGGTAGTTATTTCTATCCAATTTGTCAATGAAGGAAGGGAAACCATCACCCATGATTACCTTATTTGCTCTGATACCACTGTTGGATGTGATGGCTGGATACAGTTAGAAGATCAAGTTGGTGCTGCAAATCCTGCTTCACATCTGCCCTCCTTTCTCTTCAGATATGTTTAGGAGACTCCTTAAGCTTCCAAATGACACCAAGAAACTATATATGTGCTTTACAAATCAATTGTGTAATGATCAAATCAAAACAGATGAGTTTGAACCTTCACAACTCCAAAAACTTTCTATTCCTGTAATGATACCTGCTCAGTCTTAAGCTTAGTGTGGCCAGCACACTTACAATTGGATTAATTCCTTTTAGGAGTATTAAATTAACTTAACAAGCTACCATTAGCAAGTTAAATCACTCCAATTAACAAACTATGCACTGAGCATGATCTTTAGCAAAATCAGAGACACCCCCGACTTTTTAGGAACAACTCAGAAATATACCAGTAACTGCTTCGACAGTGATTTCTCCCAATTGACTGAATAGAATGACTTGAAATTTTGTAGTGTTGTAGAATGCTTTGAGCTGGTTCCAATGAGCTTTGAATCATCCAATTTGGTTCAGTAGATCTTGAGATATGCCCTGTTGAAGTTGACAGACTTGAAGATGTTCACTCAGAGAAAAAACAGAGATAATGACTATGAGTATATGTATTGAATCTATCAAATGTACATTCCCATTGGCATGTAGAGTGATGCCCAATGGTACTCAGAGGTGTAGGCTAAAGAGTAGCTCTCACACACTCACTGATTTTCTTGGAATTGCCTCGGGTAGAGTGTAACATCCGTGCGACTTTTACATAGTCTTTTATAGGAGTTTGAAGAGAGTTTGAATGTCAAATTCAAATGTAGGCTCCCTCAAATCTCTCATCTAAACATATGGAGATATTCTCTCCATTCATACCTTTCAAATTCCACGACTTTTGAAGGTAGGTGTGATTACAAGAAGTGAGTTAAGTCATCTTGACTTTTACATTGGATAAAAGGTAATGATCAATTAGGCAGTGGTTCTTATGGTTCAAGGTTTATGTGAATACATCCTTCAAGGGTCCAAGCTTTAGCTTTCCAAGGTTCCAATAGTCCAAGCCTTATGTTGATTCTTCAAGGCACAAATCAAAGCCAAGTGTGAAGGCTTGTTTGTACCAACACTATTCTTACATATGCTCTCATATCACACCTTGACATTTTCAAGGTATTTATAGATAAATTTATACAAGTCTATGACTAATCAAAGATCTAAGTGAACTATGTACATATGTGTACATTCCTCATATATTCTGAATGTATCCTTCTTCCAAGCTTCAAGAATTGATCTCATCCTTCATTCTTTAGTCTTCAATCATTCAATTGGTGATTGATTTGCACCAACAGGAGGTATGTAGTTAACCTGTAATTCCATGCCCTAGGTGCCTGCTTCAATCCATATAAAGCCTTTTTTAATTTGCAAACATATGTTACCTTCTTAGGGTTCTCATAGCCAGGAGGTTGTGACATGTATACTTCCTCTGAAATCCATCCATTCAAGAAAGCATTCTTGACATCCAATTGGTACATATTCCAATTTTTTGGTGCAGCCACACTTACCAACACTCTTATGGTTGGCATCTTGGCCACAGGTGAGAATGTCTCCTCATAGTCAATGCCTTGGGTTTGTGCAAAACCCTTGGCTACCAATCTGGCTTTGTACCTATTGATTGTGCCATCAGAATTCCTTTTAAGCTTGTAGATCCATCTGGATCCTATTACCTTCATTGAGTCCTTCTTAGGTACTAACTCCCATGTGTCATTTTCTTTAAGTGCATCAATCTCCTCATCCATAGCTTCTTTCCATTCTGATTTGGTTATTGCTTCTTCATATGATCCTGGTTCTTCATTTGACAAATCTTTGGCAAGATAAACAGAATGTTTAGTAACAAGAGATGTATCATACCCATATCTGATAGGTTTCTTGCTTTCTCTTTGTGATCTTCTAAATGGTTGAGTTGAGGATTCAGGTATGTCTTCAAGCTTCTTCATCTTCATTTTGCCTTTGGATTTCCATGCTTTTAATTCTTCAAGATTGATAGTGTCTTCATCATCTGAACTTGAGCGGCTTCATTCAGAGTAGGTTCCTCCTTTGTAAGACTTGGAAATTCCTCTTCCAAATCATAGGGTAATTTGACCTTCCTGCATTCATTCTCATACCAAGAATCATTTTCATCAAAGACAACATCTCTGCTTACCATAAATCCCTTATTGAGAGGATTATAAAACCTATAACCTTTTTTATTTAAACCATACCCAATAAAGATGCATTTTTCAGCCTTTGAGTCTAGCTTACCTCATATCTGAGAAGGAATGTGTACATATGCTACACATCCAAATATTTTGCAATTGTCAAGTGAAGGTCTCTTACCATGCCATGCTTCATAGGGTGTCATGCCATCAAGAGACTTAGATGGTAACCTGTTTATGAGGTAAGTGGCAGTAGAAACACTCTCTGCCCATAGATAGTTAGGTAACTTTTTCTCATTAAGCATAGATCTAGCTGTCTCAACAATTAATCTATTTCTTCTCTCAGCTACCCCATTCTGTTCAGGAGAATACCTTGTGGTTATCTCTCTTTTGATGCCTCTGTCCTACAAGAAGTCTTCAAATTCATTGGAGAAGTAATCACCTCCTCCATCTGACCTTAGCCTCTTCGAATTCCTTCCTGTCTGATTTTCAACTAATGCAAGATATTTTTTAAAGCAATTAAATACCCCATCCTTGTGCTTCATGAAGTATAATATAGTCCATCTGCTATAATCATCAATGAAAGACACATAGTACCTTGATCCTGAGACTAGGGTCTTTGCTTGGTCCCCATACATCTGTGTGGACAAGCTCTAGGTAGTCTTCATGCATGTATCCTTTCTTTGAGAAGGGTAATGTGTGAGACTTCCCAAATTGACAAGCACCACACTTATAAATCATATGTTGCTTGGATACATTAGGTATCCCAAGCAACACATTGGTCCCTGCACATTTGTTTCAAGGTTCTTTCTCCTATGTGCCCTAACCTTTTGTGCCAAATCTCAAGCTCTGAAAGTGTTTGATCTTTATAACTGTATAGTGCAATATTCTTTGCATCTTCCAACTCAAACGTGAAAAGTCTACCTGATTTTTCTCCTTTAGCAATCCTCTTGAACCCATGTCTTGGGTCCTCCACATATGCTCCATATTGGTTGAATCTAACTTGCAAACCTTTCTCCACAATCTCATCAACACTCATCAAATTTTTGGTAATGGTTGGTACATAGAGTACCCTGCTCAACAAATTCTGATTTCCATCACAAGTCTTAACATTTCCAACTTTAACTACAGAATGCTTTGTGTCATCACCTGTTTGGACTTGATGCTTACCTTTTGGTTCCTCAAGATCATAGAGTAATGCTACATTGGCAGCCACATGATTTGAACATCCTGAGTCAATGTAGAATAGGTGGTCATCATTTGTACCTGACTTTGAAGTCATGTTCATGATCAGAAGAGAGTCATCTTGCTCCTCTGTGTAGTTGTTGTAATCCTTCCTGGGTTTGAATCCTCCTTGGTAGTTGCCATTGTAATTATTGTTGTAGTTGTTGTTGTAATTATTGTTGTAGCCTTGGTGATGGTTGAATCTACCTCTTGACAGTGAGTAGCCACCTCTTTGGTATCCTCTTCCTCTCTGATTCTTGTAATTACTGAAACACTCATATGTAGTATGATTTGATAAACCACAAATGTTGCATGGTGAGGAGTTATAAGATCTCCCCCTACTTGGCTTACCTCCTCTACCCCTTCCTCTTGAAGATCTACCTCTCGCTACATAGTTGGCTTGAGAGGTTGATCCTTCATCTTCCACCTTCTTGCTCTTGCCTTTATCTTTAGATTTCTTATCAGTGTATAGGGCAGAAGAGTTATTACCTTTGGATGTGTCTCCATTTTTGTTGAGCTTTGCTTCATGAGTAAACAATTGTCCCATCAGAGTTGTAAGATCTCGAGTGTGCATGTCCATGTAGAGATCCATGGCAATGGTGAAGCTTTCCCATTTGTCATCAGCCTTGATCCCATTGATTACTTGCCTTACAATCTATTCTTATTCAATCTCTTCTCCTATGCTTGCTAACTGATTTGCTACATCTTTAATCTTGGTCACAAATTCTGAAACGGCTTGCTTAGGTTGCTTCCTTACGTTGCGAATTCAATCCACAACTGATTTTTCCTAGCCCTTGTGTTGGAGGAAAAATATGATGACAAAGTTTCCCAAGTCTCTTGGGATGTCTTACAATTTCTAATATGTGGCAAAAGAAAATAAGATATAGAGTTGAGTAAGTAAGACCTTGCCAATGCATCCTTAGCACACCATGTGTTGAGCTTTTCATGTTCTTCCTTGGTTGATAATCCTCTTGCTTTGAATGAGGGCAATTCCTCATCTCCTGAGATGTAGCCATAGAGACTCCTTCCTTGTAAGTAGGTCTTCATCCTTAGAGACCATGCTTGATAGTTGTTCCTATCCAATTTGTCAATAAATGAAGGAAAACCATCTCCCATTTTACCTTAGTTTGCTCTGATACCACTGTTGGGAATGATGGATGGATACTCCAAGAGACTGAGTAGGTACTACTAAACCTGCTTTGTACCAGCCCTGTTTTGCTTCAGAGTTGATAACTAGACCTCCTTAGCTTTCCAATGACACCATAAAAAGTCCTATGTCCTTTGGAAATGATGTGTGCAATGATTGAATCAAAACAGATAACTTTGGAAGTCACAAACTCAAGAAAACCTTCTATTTATGGCTTGATACCTTGTGAGTATTTTGCTCAGTATGGCCAGCACAGTAGGAATTGGAAAAATTCCTTTTGGGGGTATCTAATTAGCTTAGTAAGCTACCTATTCCAAGTAGAATGATGTAAAATGATAAACTATGCTAAGAGAAATCAATTTAGCAAGTTAAGCTATACCCCCGACTTTTAAGGACTGTAGCAAAAAATGACCAATGTTCACCTCGACGCAGATTTCTCCAAAATGGCTACATAGAATGTCTTCAAACTTTGATAGCATGTAGATTACTTCAAGCGGAATCCAACAAGCTTTGAATCACTGAATTTGGTGAAGAATTGACCGAGATATGCCCTTGACACGTTGACAAACTTTTGAGTAGACTAACAGAGAACTCAGAGATGGACAATATGAATGTATGTATTAATGAACATTTGTATACAACTCCATTTGCATGAACATCAATGCCAAATGGTATAGAGAGGTGTGGGCTTGAGTATAGACCTCACACACACTCAAAAATTAGTAATGCTAGGCTTGGGAGTGCTCTATCTTACCCGCGACTTTTCATGTCCATTTTTATAAGAGATGACTAAAAATTTGAATTCAAATTCAAACTTTTGGCTCCCTGTGATCAAGCTCCTAAATGCTTGGAGATATTCTTTCAATCAAAAAACTACTTTTTCCATGGTGATTACAAGCGATTCCAAGTCAACTTGACTTTTACAATGAGGTAAAGTGGTAATTAACCACTAGCATATGTTCCTATGCTTCTTCATGTTTGTATAGACTTCAATGCATCCTTTGAGCCAAATGTGTAGGCTTGTAATTTACACCAACAAGCACTGCATTTTGACCGAATACCATTTGAAAGGGTGTGGCTTGGAGTACCATTTTATAGGCAACTCGGTATGCCCAAACAGCATGGTGTAGCTGTTTGTCCCAATCAGAGCGTTTATTATTCACTAGTTTGGTCAACACATTGCACAGAATCTTATTTGTGCTTTCGGCTTGCCCATTAGCTTGTGGGTGATAGGGGGTAGACTTCTTGTGTACTACCAAGAATTCTTGGAGAAGATTTTCAATAACTTCATTCAAGAAGTGGGTGCCTCTATCACTTACTAGCTCTATGGTTAGCCCGTATCTAGTGAACACATTCTCAAATAAGAACTTAGCGGTCATCTAAGCATCATTCTTTGTCGTAGCTTTTACCTCTACCCACTTGGTTAGATAGTCTGTGGCCACAATGATATATTCAGCATGTGAACCCTTAGCTGGGGGATTAATCGGACCAACAAAGTCTATTCCCCACTTAGAGAATGCACGTCCACCCATCATAGGTTTTAGTGTCATCTCATCTTTGCGTATAGGATACTGAGTTCGCTGACAAACATCACACCTCTTCACGTAGGTATGTGCATCCATGTGAAGGGTCGGCCACCACAAGCCGGCAAAAAGGATTGCTTTAATCACCCGATCTGGTCCAAAATGTCCTCCTGCGACACCTTGGTGAGCAGTTTCCAAGATCTTAAGATACTCGCTCTCATGGACACATAGTCTCAGGTAACCATCTTTACCATGCTTGTATAAATTATCACCAATGAGTGAGTAATCTAGGGCTTCTTGTTCTAGACTTCTTTGTCTCGTCAGTGTCATACCTTGAGGGAATGTTTTCGTCCTCAGGAAGGCTACTAGTGGTTCACTCCAATCTGGCACTATGGACACTTGATAAAGAGTGGCATGCTCCACGGGTGGTTTAGTGCAACAGATTGGGCATTCTTTACACATCTTATGTACATCAGCTTCCATAGTAGGCCAATGCACTCCGAATCTCCTTAGTGTCTGTAAAGTTCTTTGCCTAGAATGGTGTTGCTCTAATGCACCTACATGTGCTAATTGCAACCATTTTTCGTACTCGTCCTCTTCCACACAACAAGCTAGGATCCCTTAATCTGTATGCTTGTACATACTTCCTGCCATGATTTGGTATTTTTGGGCTTTTACTATTTCTCTATCTTGAGTGTTTACTACTGGATGTTTAGGCCCGTATGTCAATACTGGCACTAGTGTCTTAGCCCACTGAGGTGCAACTTCCAAATTAAATAGGTAAGCATCAGGAAGGTCATCTGATACTCCTTGTGGGGCCTCTCCAGATATGAGCCTAGAGAGATGGTCTGCTCTCAAGTGAGTCTTCCCTTTCCTCACCACAACCTCAAAGTCGTATTCCATCAATAAGAGAAACCATCTTACTAATCTACCTGTATTGCATGGCTTGTTTACCAAGCACAACAGTGCTTGATGATCAGTAAAAAATTTAAACTTATTTGTAAGAAAATAGTGTCTAAACTTCTTAACTGCATATACCATGCCTAAACCCTCTCTCTCAGTAGTGGTATAATTCCGTTCAGCTGTATTTAATTGTCTACTAGCATAGGCAATTGGAAGATCCAAATTACCTTCACCAGTAGGTTGTGCGAGCACACATCCAATAGCATAATTGGATGCATCCACGTGAACATGAAAGGGCTTATTCGAATCTGGTGTGGTCAAGATTGGTGCTGAACACAATCTTCTTTTGAGCTCGTTGAAAGAGTTTTCACATTCATCAGCCCACTCAAAGTTAGTCAAAAGTCCGTACAAAGGCTTTGCTATGATGGCATACACGTGTATAAACCGTCGGTAATAACCACAATGCCCCATGAAAGCTTGTACTTCCTTGACATTCTTTGGCCTAGGTAGCTCTACGATGGCTCTTACTTTCTCTTCATCAGTGGATATGCTGTTCTTTGACACTATGTGTCCTAGAATCTTGCCTTGCCTGACCATGAAAACACACTTTTTTGGGTTCAAGCAGACTTGATATTCTCTACATTTGTCAAAGATTTGCCTGACTTCAGGTATATGTGTATGTCTAATGTTGGAATGAGCACAGATATCATCAATGTAGACCTCTAAATTCTTCCTCAGGAACTCTTTAAATACATGACACATCAGCCTCTGGAAGGTTGCAAGTGCATTGGTAAGCCCAAATGGCATTACTCTAAAGGCAAATATGCCCCATTCTATGGCAAAAGCTATCTTATGCTAGTCTTCCGGAGCAATGGCTACTTGATTGTAGCCCGAAAATCCATTAAGGAAGTTGTACACTTCCTTGCCTGCTACTCTTTCTAGCAGATGCTCAGTGATAGGAAGTGGATAGTTGTCTCGAATAGTGGCTGCATTAACCTTCTTCAAGTTAATGCACACGCGTAGCTTTCCATTCTTCTTGGGCACTACTACAATGGGGATACCCACTCGGTGTGCTCAATTTCATAGATAAATCCAGCTTCTACTAGCCGATCTATCTCTTCTTTGATCTTGGCAGCATAATTATCATTGTATGTGTATGGCTTTTGCTTAGAAGGTTTGGCATCTGAGGTCATGGGGATAGTGTGTGAGCATATGTCTGGGTCTACACCTTTCAAATCCTTGTAACTCCAAGCGAATACATCTCTATATTCTCTTAGCAAGGCTATCAATTTGCGCTCTTCTTCTTCCGTCAGGTCATGTCCTATGTAAGTGCATCTCTCCTCTCCTTCTTCTAGGTCTACCACTATTTTCTTGGTGGTTTCTTTGTTATCATAGCCTCTCCTGATTGTGCCTCGCGTTTAGGCATTTTTATCATGACTCTCCTGTCGTCTATCTCATACTTTTTAAAATTGTCAGGGACCTCAAACAAAGATTCTTCCTCTTCTGGTGTGACTTCTCTCTTCTTTCTCTTCTTGCCTTCACTCTTGGCAGTCACTTGTGTGGTTAATCTCACATCATTTGTAAGCTCTCCATGTCTCTGAGTATTCTTCATCTGATGCAAATGGTAGGTCCATAATGATTGACTCTAGATCGGAGTCACTTGCATCTTCAAATGCATCAGGGCTAGGTTCGCATTCTTCTAAAACCGAATCTCCCATGATTGGCTCTATTGAGAAAACTGAAATGTCATAGCCATCCTCGTCACAGTGGGGTGTCCATTGTTCTTCATTGATGGCTACATCCATTGTTGCTAAAATTTCTGCCCAACCATGAGGTTCAAACTCTTCGTCAGGAAATACTACAGGTGCATAGGCTGGGTCTTGAACTGATCTATGGGTTTCTTTCGCACCTACCTCTCTGGCTTTTTCTCTCTTCTCTTCTTCTACTGCTACTTTACACATCCATAAATGGGTGTCTTCATGCATCCATGAGGATCCTGATCCTATGGAATGCATTGACTCCGTATCATCTTTAGCTCTATGGATGGGATTCCTTTGGATAGGAGGGACATCTCTATGAGAGTAATCTTTGAGATTCACTTTGGTCGTGACACCTAAGTGTTGCAAATACAAGGAATTGGTTCCCCAATCCTGTACCACTTGCAACTGTTGCATAAATGGTCTTCCCAAAATCATCTCATAGGCATGATTTTTGCTAAAGTCACATATGGCAAAAGTGTGCTCAAACTCAACACCGCATGTAGTGAGAGTTATTCGTTCTAGCAAGCCTAAGGGTCTTTCTATGTGACCATCAGCCATCTGCAATTTCATTCTCGTTGGCCTAAGTGTTGGCTTGCCCTAACGCTTCCATAGGGAAGTGGTAGCAATTGCAACTCCTGCACCCGAGTCGAGAATTGCCTTGGTTGTGTATCCTTGATGTGTGATGGGAAGATAGGTGTTTCCTTCTTCTCCTTCGCTCATGTCTCCTATCTTGTCCAAAGGTATCTCTAGCACTGTGCGATGAGATCCTACCTGGGAACGAGGTTTTGCTATCTCTGGTACTTGTTTGGCTACCTGTTTCCATAGTTCTAGCTTAACCTGGAGTAGCTCTTCTAAAGTGAGATTGCACTGCACTTTAGTATTCTTTACTACCTCCGTATTCCTAGGTATGACTGAATCTTCATTTCTTACCATGACAGTGGGTGCTCTCATACACGTGGACTTTGCCTCCAATGGGCCTGTGAAATGGGGTAGTTCTTGTAAAGAATTAGACTCAAATTCTAATCTCTCTTGAGATTGAGTGCTCTCTTGCTCTTCATAAATGGATGGGATGTCTTGTGGGAATTGGTCATGTGCATCATCCACAAGTTCAATGGGAGGAGGGACTTCACTTTCTTTAGCCCATTTGTCTTCTTGAATCTCTCGTAGGAATTTAGGTGTGTACCTATTCATAGAAGAAGAGGTGTCTGGCTCTGTGGAGTTGGGCACATAAGCTTCTTAGGCAGGAAGGCTTAGCCTTTCACTTGCCTTGCCCTTCTTTTGAGGGGCTGGTTCCTTTTCTGATTGTGCTATTAGCCTCTCCAATATTTCGAGCAGTCCATCAAAGTGCAACTGTGTCTTAGCTGAACTAGAGATGTTAAAGAGACGACTGGCTTCAAACATGGTTTGAGCCAATTCTACCATTTTAGCACAGATTTTGGTTCGTTCAAGCTCTAGTTCCGCTCTAAGGCAACACTTTTCATGATCGGTTACTTTTGGCCCTTCTTGGATTTTGGCCTGATATGCCTTAAGCATCATATTTAGGTCCTCGGGAGTGGGATCTGCTAGTACTGATCCTACTCTAGGGGGTGGTGGGGTCGTATGAGGTGGGTTGGAAGGGGTTGGATCGGATGGAGATGGGAATGGTGGTGGTGGCGTAGTGTGAGAGGGAGTTTGAGATGTGAGCTCAACTATCCTGGCTTTTGTTTCTCTTAGGCTTTCCTCGAGTTCACTCATCTTCTTAGCCCATTGCCTCTTCATTCTTTCTCTACTATCTCTCCAGGCTCTAGTCCTCTTCTTTGTTATGCTCTTAGTTTCACTAACCTCAGCACTTTTTTCCTGGCCTAAACTTTGGTTCTGCTGCAAGGCTTGAGCTCTAGTGACTACCTGTACTGGTGCAGTGGAGGTCACACTCCCTGTAGAGTCTACTACTAGCCCAATAACGTTAATAGGAGTGATTTATGGCATATTATTGGGATTCTTTGGGCAATCTCGTAAGAGATGCTCCTTTTCGCAATCTTGACAAAATCCTTGAATTGTCACTGACTGGGGTTGTGTAGGTGCAGGCATTGGACAATCACGAATGAGGTGATCTCCCTGACATCTATAGCATGGTCCTCTAGGGAATGGGGGTCTTACCTGCCTAGATTGAGGTCTAGAGTTGGGGTTTGCGTACATGACATTTGTGTAATCTGGCTCCCAACTAGGTTCACTCAATTCTTCACTATAGTAGGACTCACCATGTTCAGGAGACTGCATGTAGTAAGCCTGGGGGCTATCAATATGTGTAGAGTCAAAGCTATGGTCATTGGGGTCACTTTCTGAAAGCAATGGTGTCACTGGCACTATGGCTCTATTCAGGTTCTCTTCGGCAGCTGCATACTTTACAGGGATCACATTGGCTGGAGCAGGAGGTTGTTGTGCTAGCACGGGTTGAGGTCTCTGTTGGGCTTGATATTGTGGTTGGTAGGTTTGTTGAGGCTTAGCATACTGTTGTGGTGGATACTGGTTCTGATATCTTCCCTGTTGTGGATAGGGCTGAGGGTAGGTTTGTCTAACCGCTTGCTTATTGTATGGACAGTCTTGTGCTGTGTGATTTGTGTATCTTCGTTCTATGGTGTAGTATTGGCTACTGGGATTCACTTGGGGTTGAGCCATAATGGGGCATACATTCGCCATATGGTTTCCACCGCAAGTATAACACCTCTTTACTGGGGCAAACCTTGGGATTTGTTTGCTAGAGACACCTAGTTTTTGAGCTACTTTCTCAGCGAGTTCCTCAATTGATGTGGATTGCGAAGAAGAGAGGCTAGAGGCACTATCTGAATCTTTGTAGATTTTGGAAAGCTCTAACTCTTCCCCGAGGTTATCCTCGATGTCGATGCACATGCGTACACACTCTTCTATAGTCCTAGGGTCTTTCAAGTACACATATGACCTCAATTTGGTACTTAGCAATCCATCCAAGAATAAAGCCACTTGTTTGGCTGGTGTGGGTAACTGAGGAATAGGGTATCTCTCTAGATATTGCCTAAACCTCCTTCCTGCGAGTCTAACTGTCTCTTGGGGGGTCTGCTTGAAGTTATGTATCAATGAGGAAGTATTATGTCTTATGCCACTTTTAAAGAATTCAATGATGAAAACCTCTAAGAGTTGGTCGATGCTCCTGAACTGTCTCTCATTCAATGGTTGAAACCACGTAAGGGCTGTGTTCCAAAGGGTTAGACCAAAGGCATTATACTGCATGAATAGGTCCTCAACTTGCTCAGCTCTCAAGACTTGTCTAAACTCGGCCACATGATCATATGGGTCTCCTGTGCCATCGAAGTAGTTCTTCATGGACTTAACTAGCTGAGTCGGTCTCAAAGTCCTCGTGTGCTCTCTAGGTCTTGGTAGAAAGCATTCATCCGCATTCCTTTGGTTCCTTGGGGCTCTAAGTCCCTCAAGTTCTGCTGTATTTGTTTCCGTTCTCGTTCTTTCTCTTCCCACTGGGTTGGCAAAGCTTACCTCAGGTCTATCTCTATGTGTGTCTCTTTGAGCTCCATGAGCTTGGGATGTTCCAGCTCCTGGGTGACCAAAGGACACATTCGACCTTGGTTGGGGGAAAATAAATACACCTTTCCAACTGTAAGCATGCCTATCATGTTCTGTAACCACAAAGATCCTCTCTGAAGCGTGATCTAAGTAGGTCACTCTGCGTGGGCTATCAGGATCTTTGAACTCATATATCATGATTGTTCCTACCTCATTTGGCTGATCAGATTTATACCTCCAAAAGGCTTCATCAGTCTCTCGGTTCAGGAGCAGATCTATGCTCTTATTGTCTTGGGGAATCCACTCTGGTGTGATAATCCTAGTGAGAACAGATTCGCCTCGGAGGGTTCTAGGTTCCACACCCATGTTTCCTTGCTCCAGGTCACCTAAGTCCGTTTCTAGGATCACGTTTCCAAATTTTTCTGTCCTATCTGGATGACTGGTGACTACATATATGGTTCCTTCCTTGTCTAGGTATGCTCCATTTTCAAACTTGATAGTTGGGTGCTCTAGTCCAATGGATTGGTCAGGGTTTTTAATCTAGACCACAGATCTTCCTAGGCCGTCCTCATAGATGCAAGCACCTAATCGGTTGGTCCTAAGGTATTCCAACTGTGTCTTGTAAGGGCCTTCTACCCTATGTAAATATGGCACTCCTGAACTTCCTGTAGGTCTCTCCATATCTTGAGACATCTCTGACTCACTAGTTTCAGAGCTAGGGTAGTACGAATGATGGCTCAATTGTTGGGCCCAAGACCTAGCAGTGTGATTGACACTAGCCTCTGAAGATCTAAGACTTTGTCTATCTCTTCCTAGGTGTCGTCCTGATCTAAGGTTCATATGCCTATTTGAGTAGTCCCTCCTTGCCGATCAATTTGTATCAATCTCTTGGTTCTTCTTTAGTTGATTATCGTGTTTATAATCTTGTCAGGTATCACGTCGTCAAGAATACTTAAGTTAATTTCCGCACTTTAAAGTTGATCATCTCACGTTAGGTTCTTTTCCTTTAAAGTTGTCGGTCACACACAGGTTATCTCTTGACTTGAACTTGATTTCTTAGATAGTCTTGACTTGTCTCGTGCCTATCGTTGCCCTGACTTACTTAGCACTATTCACGTGTAGCCTAAGCTAGGAATTAACAAAGAGATTTGAGAGTATTCCAACCTCACTTGTGGATCCCTTGCCCTTTAGTGCCCAAGAACCCGGTTCTCAAGCTTGCAAAAAGCCCTTGCTGTGGATGCCTTCAAGTGTTCTCAGTGGACCTGTAAAAGTCCCAAAGTTAGCTCAAGACTTGATTTCAAAGGACACAAAAAATCACTTTCATTTGTGTAATTCAAAGATCAACTATTCTTGTGGCTTTATGGAAAACAATCCTGAAGACCCCTTAGTTTTTCTTCCCCTTGGGTATAGTTACTTCAAAATAGTATGTACTCCTCACAAGCTTTCCAACAAAACAAGAATCACAGCAATCAGATTTCGTATGAGAAAGTTATGACTGTTCAGGGATCTAGGGTTAAAACAGGGTAAAATAGGTTATCAGGAAAACAAGGTTTTCTCTCAAGTTACAAGTGTCGGGACCTCACAAATCACTAATTCCTTGGTAAGTATGCCTAAAATTTACCCCAAAAACTTGGAACAAAAAACCCCTAAAATTTGGCCGAAAAAGCCTGTCAATCGCGATCGACAGGTCTGTCAATCGCAATTGACAAGGTGTCCGTCGGGGCCTGTCGGTCGCGATTGACAGAGACAATCGGAATTTTTTTTACTGTGTTTAGTTATTTAGGATGTGCTCATCATGTGCATCATTATGGTGTACTTTGTTTTACCAAATAGGCGAATTTTCTATCGATCGCGATCGATAGAGGTCGATGACACAGAGACAGTATCGAGCTTGTTCGTACCTGCGCCATGTGCTGGAGATGGTGGGATAGCCAGATCCTGCAAGAAAACTCAAGAAACATGCAAAAAGAGTGCACACAAATCGCTCTCTCGCTCTCTCTCACAAGTGGAATGAGGGAAATGGAGGGGAGAAGGTGATATGATCAAAAACTGAAATTATTGCTATGATGGAGATGGAGGTGAGAGATGGTGAGGATAGGGATGGTGATGATGACGAAGAAGTAAAAAAGAGAAAAATAAGAAAAAGTAAAGAAATTACCTACAACGCCAACATCACAAATCTACATCTTACCATCACACGCTCGTCCTCAAAGCTCGATCCCCGGCAACGGTGCCAAAATTTGGTGTAGCTCAGTGATGAGTAGCACCTCCTTTAATGTCAATCCGGGAAGACGTGAGGATGGTATGATGACCTTGAGCTAGTGAAGGCACAAGTGCGTGAGTGAGAAGCACACAAACATGCACACACATACACACACACGCGCACACACAGCAAGAACAAAGAGGAAGACAATGGAGTTCTTTCAGATTACTTCCAAAATACTCATACAAGTTCAATTCTATTACAAGCTAACTTAAAAAATGAGCTCTCTAGCTCTATTTATAGTTTTTGACTAGTTTTTGGCCTTGTCCAGACCTAGTGTCCGGCCTAGTTAAAAATTAGGTTCTCTGGCCTATTTGGAGGTTCAAACGGAGTCTAAAAAATGTGAAAACTGATAGGTAGGTACCTCTAAAGCTCCTCAAGCTCAAGGATGCCTTGGCTTGCACAAAATGGAGCTACAAAAATATGAAATGATATTTACAATGGTTTTTAGTGATGAAAATCACTATTTTTGTAGGGATTTCTTCTAACAGTTTGACATACATTTCCTGGAGCTCCCTACTTGCTCCTTCTTCTTGTGTGCCCACCTCTTTGATGCATGAAAAATTTAGATGGCCTATTTGCCAGATCTTCTTTGACTACTCTGTCTGCTTGTGCCTTCTCTTCGCTCTGACTCCCTTCGTTGGCTTCCTTGTCTTGTGAGTCCTTCAGTTCCTTGACTACTGCCAACACCCCCCCTCGATCACAACGGAGGGTGCCCATTTTACATGCTAACAGATTGTCAGCCAAAACCAAAAACTGTTTGAAGCACATGATCACTTTGGACTTTGCTTCCAATGGATATACCCATGCATTCCTGGAAAAATCATCAATGAAAGCCACGAAGTAAAGATAATTTCCAAAAGAAGAGGTCTACATAGGACCACAAACCTCACTATGTACAAGCAGCAGTTTTTGAGTAGCCCAAACTGAACCATCTTTTAGAAATGAGGAATGCTACATTTTGCCCAAAATACAACCTTCAAAAACATGTTTTCCAGGTGCCTCAAGTTTGGGCAAAGAGGACCCCATTTTAGATTTTTGCAGGCGTAGCAAACTAGCAAAATTTAGATGACCAAAGCGTGCATGCCAAAGCTTTGCATCTGACATAGCCTGAGAATCATGTACTACACATGCCAAATCATTCAGAGATCTTTCATAGTCTATGAGCTTATACAACCCACGACATAAAATGCCAGAAGCAATAATCACATTGCCATTTGAGAGATCATGAATTATACACCTCTCATCAACAAATTTCACAACCAAGCCAATCTTGGCTAAAGCTAAAACTGATAACAGATTCTTCTTGATCTCTGGCACAAATAAAGCATCTAATAAAGTGAAATAACTACCATCAACAATAGTCAAAATGATCGTACCAACTCCCATGACAGGATAAGAGGAGTTGTTGGCACATATGACAGTATTCCCTGTAGGGGTAGGCTCGAGTGAAGTGAAGAAACTGCACTGCAAGGTGATATGTTTGGTCTCCCTACTATAAAAGCACCAAACATCTGAGTCTACTACAGACATGCACTGCTCATGAGAAGATGGGTCAAAACTACAAACAGTAGTAAATGCCCATTCTTCTTCCTGCACAAGATTAGCAGACTTTGTTTTTGGTGTAGATTCCTCAGCAACAACCATTCCATCCTCTTTCTTATTTTCCTCTTTAGCAGCCAATTTTGGATAGTTCTTTATGATATGATCATTTCCTTTACAGTACTTGCAAAACAATTTCTGCTTTTCTGACTTCTTTTCATCTTTGTCTTCCCTCTTTGATTGTGCAGAATTAGCAGATTTCTACTTACTACTTGAAGAGCTCCATTTTCATTTGCCCTTCTGACTAACCAGGAAAGCTTGATCTATGTTAAGGGAGAGTCCAGCAAAAGGAAGAAAAGAAGAAGACCAAGAAAGAAGCTTCATTAAAAAGATTATATCTAAAGATATATCTCTGCAAGAAGCCTCGCAGGGGCACGCAAAACCCATCTCTGCACAAAGCCCCACAGGGGCACGCATCAGGCAACAACGCCAAACACCTAGGTCCTAAGGAATGGAATTAAAGAACAATCAGAACCAAGACATTTCATGGGAAGGATGGACTAGGGCCAGGAAGTATCCATGAAGAAGTGCAAGACAATACTTGGTAGGTAATAATCCTCCCACTGATAGCGTGCCGTGAAAAGAAAGTAAACAGGCTCAAAGCAATACAACAGGGTCAGATGTCTGAAGACAAAGACATATCAGAAGACCAAAAGTTAGAAAGGGGAGAGGCTGAAAAGTTGAAGAGAGTGACTAGAATACCACATTCTTAGCCACTGATGGCGTGCGTGGCAGCCCGACTGAATGCAGCAACCCAGATTTGTGGTGTATGGAATACCAAGGGTAAAACAGAAGCAAAGGACATACCTCCGATAAGATAACCAATTGTCTGATAGTCCTTGTCGCTTCTTCGACCACTGGGTGCGTGTATTCAGAAAGGTTAGACAAGAAGCAAAGCCTGTCAAGGGACGATAGAAACAAAGAGGGGGAGAGTGTTGTAGAGCTAAGAAGAGCAAAAGGCAAAGAAAAAGAGGGGCCCCAAAATTTTTTCGATTTGGACACTTTATTTTTGTATCATAGCCATTTTGTAACATATTTTCTGATGTAAATGCACTAGAGGAGTCCTCTAGATGCATACCCTTGGAGATTAGTAGCTTACCCATGTAAATTAGTAGGAAATTAACCTTTTAGTGAATAAAGTGCCGGTCTTTTGTGTGAAATGACCATTTTTAGGGCACATGTATATAACTCAATTTGTGATTCTTTGTAAAGACTTTTTGCCATTGTGAGAATCAAGAGCACATAATTTCGAATTTATGTCTTCTCCTCTCTGTATCTTCTTCTTTGTGAGCTTGTGTGCATGTGTGATGCTTGAAAAGAGTCTTTGCAAGTGTTGGCTACCCATGAAAGTGCTTGTCTGTTGTAGTTAAGGTGTGTGTGTGAAGTGTAGGAAGTGCTGAAGTGTAGGAAGGTCATTCCTGCGACTCAGTATTTTGCTCAAAACTTGAAGTAGAAGTGTCAAAATTGAGTGAAAAAACCACCATTGGATGTGTCTTCTTGAGAGGTTCGAAACGAACCCGCTATTTGCTATATTCGGAGTTTGGAGCTGAGAGAAAAGCTCGATTTACTGTTGGCTACTCCTCCAAGTATCGTGGCATCTCCATAGATTCTTGACACTTGTTTGGAATAGGCTTGGACTTATTTGCACTCTTGGGAAGCTCATTTGCATTGATCATCATTTGAATGCATGTCTTCATACACTCGGCTAGGTTTTGATACTCCTCGGATTGATAAATAAAGCGTGAATCCCCACTATATGCACTTGAGGGGGATCGAGGTATAGTCTCTTTCTCCACAAGTCCCTAGGTTGGTACTTAGGTACACACGTTTTTAAGGCGTTCAGTCTTTTCCTTAACTTCTTGAATAGCTGCCCTGAGTGCCTCTTTGGCTGCAAGCAATTAATTACCAATCTCTCCTACTTGATCCATATTTTCTCTGTAACTCACTGCAAGTTTTCCATTGGCAGTGTTCAGCTGTTTCTTGAGCTCATTGGTTTTGTTAATGTACCTGCATTCCCATTCTTCTATTTGGGTTTGCTCTTGTTTCAGCATATCTGCGTATTTTTCAATCTGATCTCTTAGTTCCTTCTGGTCAGTAGCTGAAGTCTCTTGTTCTTCTATAGGTTGGTCATGCCTTCATCAATTCTTTATTTCTATTGCGTAAGTTATCATTTTCTTCCGCGTAAGTTATCATTTTCTTCCATATATACTTTTAGTTGTGTTTCGAGGAGATTGCTTCGAGCTTTCATCCTCTCTTTGTCTGCTTCACTAGCTTCATGTTGTCTTTGTAAATCCATCAGTTGTGTCTGAAGCTGATGATGCTGCTTCATCAATGTATTACATTGTTCTTTGACTACGATTATCTCCGTTTCCTTGGCTGAAATCTCTTGTTGGGCCTGGATGAGCTGTGCGGACAATTGCTCACTCATTACTTGAAATTGATTCTTTTCGTGCATGGCCTTATCGTGATCTGCATCCGTGTTCATCATTTGTTGTTGCATATCTATGGCCGTTTGTATCATCTGCTTAACAACAAGTTTCAATTGAGTAACGTCAACATTCAGCCATGTGGTAGGGATGCTAGGTTCTTCACCTGTGGTAACATCTTTCCCCTGTGCCACATGTAGCGTAGTATCATGGGGCTTCCGAATATGGAGTTGTATCTGTGGCTCAGCCTCCCTGTGGTCAATCTTGCCTTGTGGCATATCGTTAGGCACTTCGATCACAATTTGTTCCTTATTTTGTGGGAAACTTTCTTCTTTGTCCATGCGTGTTTGTACTTCTTCTTTGACAGTTGGCACTAGATCTTTATGTGTGATTGGAGCTTCCTTTATGCTGATCTTTGACTTGTCATTTAATTGAATGAGGTGGTCTTGTCCAGTGGGTTCTGCTTGGTTTTGTACCTGTGACAGTTGATTGTCAGGTGTAACCTCTAGGTGGTTTATCTCGGTCCATTCCTCATTGTTTGTTTCTGTTCTTATGTCAGTGTCTAATGTGTCTTTCTTAGGGTTGGATCCCTCATTAGAGCTCAAATCGTCTAATCCCAGTTCTTTATATCTGGCTGTTTGTTCGGGGGTATGTTCTCTATTCTTTTGTTGCTTTCCTTGGCTTGCCTGTCTTTATTGATGGCCTTGAACATTTAAGTTCACTTGCCCCTGCATATACATGTGTGTCTCCTCTAGTGCTGCTGAGAGGTCTCTTTTTGTGATTGGCTGCTGTGTCAAGGAGATCTTTGGCAATGTATGGGTCCTCTTTGATTGTGGCATCTCTTGAGCCTCTTCCACTCTAATGCGATTAGTCCCTGTCATGGGTTTCTTCGAACTGGTTCCCACTTCTTCGATGGAGATGACTGTCTTCTTTTTCTTTGGAACCGTCGCTGACTTTGCATATTTTGCGATCTCTGTTGAAGTTGGCATCAAGCATAAGCAATGCTTCATTTCAAGTGCCTCATAAATGAGTAAGGTCAATGCCGAACTTCCATTCAAAAATTTCTTCTGACTCCACTTCTTCGTCGCTTCGAATAGGCGGTCTTGAATATACGGAGTCATGTTTACTTGATTTCCCACTTGCCTCATAGCATGTGAAAGCAATTGCACTACAATTTTCTGAGGTGCTGTGTATCTATGCATACTTGGAAAAAAAAAATGTTGGTGTACCAATTGAACCGAGTCTTCGATATCTATTCGGTTGATTTCTAAAAAGGTATGCTTTTTGGGATCATGACATTAGTTAAGCCATCTTGGCTCCATCGAAAAGCTCTCTTGATTAGCTCATGAGTGAATCTGATTGTTTTCCATGTACCAACTTTGTCTAGCACTCTTGCTTTCGGGATTGATGGCTTATCTGATCTAGACTATAGTGTATTCATCACTTGTGTACATTTTCTAAAAATCAGGCAGGTATATTGGAAGTCTGAGGAATGCATCAATTCCTGCTCGTGTTCATACATCCGTCATGCGTGGTAATCCTTTTATGATAGTCTGGAAATCTTGTGACATGATAGGAAAGTAGTGATCCCTATCCATCATCTTAATGGTAGCCATAAAAAGAAGCCCGGACACTGGTTGATCATCAAGAAACCAATGACCTCTTGCCTTCGTGATTGATTCCAAGGGAAGAACAAGGATATCTTCCTCTTGTGTAGCCTCGAAATTAGAGGATGCCATCTGCACTCAATATATACCAATAATTAGTGGCAAGCATGTGTCAAGAATCATCCTTCATCTATCCTTCTTGAATTTGGCAACTCTCCAAGTGAATTGTGTCGTCCCTTCCCAGTGGGTGTGAGAAATGTAATACCTGGGATTTTTTCATACTTTTATATATTTTTAAGTTTGTCTCTGAAAGAAAACAGAAATGTTAGTTCTAGCTGAAGCGGTTATTGAACCCTTAGTTATTCTTTTTGTATTATTTTACAAGTGCTCTCCTATTTCCCAAGAGGGAAATGTGCTTCACTATCCTTAAGTAGAAGAAGAATGTACGTTGGAAAGACATTTTTTGTAAAAGAAAAAAAGACAATCTTGTAATATACGTTGGTGCAAATACTAAGCCTACACATTCGGCTAAGAGTTTATGTACAATTGAAGCTCCATGGAAACCATTTCTAGGAAGCTTTTTATCTTTACCATTTGTAAAAGTCATTTTTTTGGCTTCAAACATTATTTGTAACTACCACTAAATTTGTGAGACTTCTTAGTTGGAAAAGTCACGACTCTACTTGAGAGAATATCTCTTAGAATAGAGGATCACTTTTAGTGAGAGCCAATGGAGGATTCAAATTCAAATTCAAATATCCTATCTATAAAAGATGTCTAAAAAAAATCACGGGATATGTGACTCTATTTCTGAGTTCTCCTTGGCCACATTGTAAGA
The DNA here is from genome assembly GCA_020310875.1 of Ceratopteris richardii. Classification (NCBI taxonomy): domain Eukaryota; kingdom Viridiplantae; phylum Streptophyta; class Polypodiopsida; order Polypodiales; family Pteridaceae; genus Ceratopteris; species Ceratopteris richardii. The sequence continues at coordinate 139,137,428 of CM035439.1, read as the reverse complement.
GAGTGAGGCTTACATTATAGCCTACACTACTCATTGTCATTAGGCATTGATTATCATGCTAATGATCTTGTATAACATTGTGTTCTAATACAATAGATCAATACTTCTCATCTATGGTCTCTCTGTCATAGTCACTCATAACAATCAACTTCTACTGCTCATATCTCTGTCATTCCTTCACCATTTTCAATGTTCCATATCAAGAACCACCCATGGCTCAAAGGCCTTATGAGTCTCATATCCAATGAATCACAACTTCAAGCAGGCAGCCAATGAATTAGTAAGATTGGAAGCCAAAAGATTCAATCTATATGTGGAAAGATGTCCTATGGCTTAGAATCCCACCCCACAAAAGATAATATCATTATACTTGGATGGCTTAACTAATGGAAACTTGAGAAATTTTGTGTATGTGAAACACTTACAAACATTGGGTGAGTGTCTATGAGAATACATAGACTTGGAAGATAACTTAGTAGATGACTTGAAGATTCCACATACTCCGTGTTGGAGTTAGACGTCTGTGGAAGCACGCAAACAACACAAGGAAGAAGAAGAAGCTTGGAGCATAACACACAATATTGAATGTATTACCACTAGAATGTACAAAGATAAGTAGCCTGTTAGGGCAATAGGTGTATATACAAGCCAAGGGAAAAAAAACTCCTAAAGAGGGAAGAAAGTACCCGGGTGGTCCTAGTGTGTTTACACACATCACTACCTAAATATATCAACAAATACCCCTGGGAGTGATGCGGTGAACAAGGAGCTGGCACTCAGGTATAAGGAAGTGCCAAGCTATGTGGAAATCACTCCACAACAGGAAGTAATCCTAAAGCTTTGTGAAAAGCTTCAAACTTCTCCCTAGGCAGAGCCTTCATGAAAAGGTATGCAACGTTCTCCTGCGTGGGCACATATACCAAGCTGATTTCCCCAGCACAGAACCTCTCCTTGACATAATGATAATGCACCTCAATGTGCTTAGTGCGAGCATCGAACACAAGGTTCCTCGCAACTCCCAATGCGCTCTGACTATCACTGAAGATGGTGGTGGTAGAAGATTGACCAACACTCAAATCAGCCATAAGGCATCTGAGCCACACACACTCAGCAGTCATTTTGAAAGCTTCTATATACTCAGCCTCACAACTAGAAGTGGCCACAATAGGCTGCTTCTTGCACAACCAAGATTAAAATACATGAGCTACTAAGCATGAAGCAAAAGCCACTAGTGGACACACGAGTGTCATAGCAAACAACCCAATCAGAGTGAGAAAAATCATGCAAATCTGGTGGTAGTGATCCCCCCTTGCGATAAAACAACTCAAGTAGCCGAGTACCGCTCAAGTAGCGAAAGATGCGATTAAGCACCTGCGAATGCTTGACTCTTGGGCAATGCATAAACCTCCAAATCTATGAGACAACAAACTGAATATCTAGCCAAGTAATGCATAGGTAAATCAAGCATCCAACAACCTGTTAATAGAGAACAACATCAAATGCATCTCCAACATCATAAAGACTCAATTGTAAACCTATCTCCATAGGAGTGGCAATGGGTTTATAGTCTTCAAGGCCAAAGCGCTGCAATAATGTGTCAATATATTTTGTTTGACACAAAGCCATTCCACCATCAACGTGCCCCAAATAATGATGCAAATGCACCAAATCAGATTGAATGCCCAAATAATGATGCAAATGCCCCAAATCAGACATCTCAAATGAGGCATTTAAATCAGCCTTGAAATCAGCAATATGCTTCTCATGAGGACCAGTGAGCAGCATGTCATCAACATACACCACAATGATTAGAAGTACATCATTAGCACGCTTGACATATAAGGTGCTTTCAGTTGGACTGTTCTCAAAACCATGTGCAATCAGATAGGCATGTATCTTTTCATACCAAGTACATGGTGCTTGCTTTAAACCATATAATGCCTTCTTTAACCTGCACACTTGGTTTTCATGCCCTTTCTGCATAAAGCCACGGGGCTCAAAAACATACACTTCTTCATGCAAATCACCATTTAGAAATGTTGTTTTAATGTGCAACTGATGTACATTGCAACCATGATGAGGTGCAAGTGCACAGATGCTATGAACAGTAGTCATTCGACAAGTAGGAGCAAAGGTTTCATCAAAATCAATGCCTCTTTCCTGCACATAACCCTTTGCAACAAGCCTAGCCTTATACTTGTCAACTATTCCATCAGGTTTAGTCTTCATCTTGTATACCCATTTAGTGACAATGGACTTCTTGCGAGGAGGAAACTCACATAAAGACCAGGTACCATTTTTCATGACATCATATTCAGATTGCATTGCAGCCATCCAATGTTCAAAGTTTTGTGCTTCATCAAATGAAACAGGTTCAATTTCATCATACAGAATAGGGGCAGCCATAGCATAGCAATCTGATGGAAAGGAGGCACTATGAGAGCCTAACCAAGTATGATATGATAGAGGTGTATCTAATTTGCTGTCACGCAAGGTGTGCACCAGCCATTTTGGCATAGTTTTTGCCTGCTCAATATCAACTCTCTCACCAATAAGTGCATCATGTAAATCTGCATTAGAAGTGGAATGATCTGCATCATCACTTGAAACCTGCAAAGGCTGAGAAGTTGCCCGATTAGGACCAGCACTAGACTCACCACCTGTAAAAAGAGGCAGCAAAGTATCATACATGTCTTTGGAGCTAATGTATGTCTCCTTAGTACATGAAAGCAATGGATGAATAGAATCTTGCACAAAGACAACATCACGGATAACTAGAATGTGTTTAGTCTGTGGATGATACAGACGATATCCTTTACTTCAGAGCTATACCCAACAAAAATACACTTAACTGCTTTATCATCCAATATTTTGCGATGTTTGTTCCGGCACTAATGCATATGCGAGACAACCAAAAACACGCAGATGAGCAATAGATGGCTTGCAATCATGCCAAGCCTCATATGGAGTGATAGACTGCAGTGCTTTAGTGGGACACATGTTAAGTACATATGCTGCACACATGACAGGTTCAAGCCAGAAACTATGTGGTAAATCTTGGCTCTTGACCATACACCTCGCCATCTCCATGAGTGACCTCTTCTTCCGTTTAGCAACTCCATTCTCTTGAGGTGTATATGGCATTATACACTGGTGTTTTATCCCACGTTTAGCCAGTAATGAATCAAAATCAGAAGACATATATTCCCCCCCTCGATCACAACGGAGGGTGCCCATTTTACATGCTAACAGATTGTCAGCCAAGACCAAAAACTGTTTGAAGCACATGATCACTTTGGACTTTGCTTTCAATGGATATACCCATGCATGTTTGTAAAAATCATTAATGAAAGCCACGAAGTAAAGATAATTTCCAAAAGAAGAGGTCTGCATAGGACCACAAACCTCACTATGTACAAGCTGCAATTTTTGAGTAGCCCAAACGGAACCATCTTTTAGAAATGAGGAATGCTACATTTTGCCCAAAATACAACCTTCAAAAACATGTTTTCCAGGTGCCTCAAGTTTGGGCAAACAGGACCCCATTTCAGATTTTTGCAGGCGTAGAAAACTAGAAAAATTTAGATGAGCAAAGCATGCTTGCCAAAGCTTTGCATCCGACATAGCATGAGAATCATGTACTGCACAGGCCACATCATTCACAGATCCTTGATAGTCTATGAGCTTATACAACCGAGGACATAAAATGCCAAAAGCAATAATCACATTTCCATTTGAGAGATCATGAACTGTACACCTGTCATCAATAAATTTCACAACCAAGCCAATCTTGGCTAAAGCTGAAACTGATGACAGATTCTTCTTGATCCCTGGCACAAATAAAGCATCTAACAAAGTGAAAGAACTACCATCATCAATAGTCAAAATGATCGTACCAACTCCCATGACAGGATAAGAGGAGTTGTTGGCACATATGATAGTATTCCCTGTAGGGGTAGGCTCGAGCAAAGTGAAGAAACTGCACTGCGAGGTGATATGTTTGGTTGCCCTACTATAAAAGCACCAAACATCTGAGTCTACTACAGACATGCACTGCTCATGAGAAGATGGGTCAAAACTACAAACAATAGTAAATGCCCATTCTTCTTCCTGCACAAGATTAGCAGACTCTGTTTTTGGTGTAGAGGCCTCTGCAACAACCATTCCATCCTCTTTCTTATTTGCCTCTTTAGCAGCCAGTTTTGGATAGTTCTTTATGATATGATCATTTCCTTTACAGTACTTGCAAAACAATTTCTGCTTTTCTGATTTATTTTCATCTTTGTCTTCCCTCTTTGATTGTGCAGAATTAGCAGATTTCTCCTTACTACTTGAAGAGCTCCATTTTCATTTTCCCTTCTCACTAGCCAGGAAAGCTTGATCTGTGTTGAGGGAGAGTCCAACAAAAGGAAGAAAAGAAGAAGACTAAGAAAGAAGCTTCACTAAAAAGATTTTATATCTCTGCAAGAAGCCTCGCAGGGGCACGCAACACCCATCTCTGCACAAAGCCCCACAGGGGCACGCATCAAGCAACAACGCCAAACACCTAGGTCCTGAGGAATGGAATTAAAGAACAATTAGAACCAAGACATTTCATGGGAAGGACCGACCAGGGCTAGGAAGTATCCATGAAGAAGTGCAAGACAATACTTGGTAGGTAATAATCCTCCCGCTGATAGCGTGCGGTGAAAAGAAAGTAAACAGGCTCAAAGCAATACAATAGGGTCAGATGTCTGAAGACAAAGACATATCAGAAGACCAAAAGTTAGAAAGGGGAGAGGCTGAAAAGATGAAGAGAGTGACTAAGAATACCACATTCTTAGCCACTGATGGCGTGCGTGGCAGCCCGACTGAATGCAGCAACCCAGATTTGTGATGTATGGAATACCAAGGGTAAAACAGAAGCAAAGGACATACTTCCGATAAGATAACCAATTGTCTGACAGTCCTTGTTGCTTCTTCGACCACTCGGTGTGTGTATTCAGAAAGCTTAGACAAGAAGCAAAGCCTGTCAAGGGACGACAGAGACAAAGAAGGGGAGATTGTTGCAGAGCTAAGAAGAGCAAAAGGCAAAGAAAAAGAGGGGCCCCAAAAGTTTTCCGATTTGGACACTTTATTTTTGTATCATAGCCATTTTGTAACATATTTTCTGATGTAAATGCACTAGAGGAGTCCTCTAGATGCATACCCTTGGAGATTATTAGCTTACCCATTTAAATTAGTAGGAAATTAACCTTTTAGTGAATAAAGTGTCGGTTTCTTGTGTGAAAGGACCATTTTTAGGGCACATGTATATAAGTCAATTTGTGAATCTTTGTAAAGACTTTTTGCCATTGTGAGAATCAAGAGCACAAAATTTCGAATTGGTGTCTTCTCTTCTCTGTATCTTCTTCTTTTGAGCTTGTGTGCAAGTGTGATGCTTGAAATTAGTGTTTGCAAGTGTTGTCTATCCATGAAAGTGCTTGTTTGCTGTAGTTAAGGTGTGTGTGAAGTGTAGGAAGTGCTGAAGTGTAGGAAGGTCATTCCCATGACTTAGTATTTTGCTCATAACTTGAAGTAGAAGTGTCAAAATTGAGTGAAAAGACTACCATTGGATGTGTCTTCTTGAGAGGTTCGAAATGAACCCGCTATTTGCTATATTCGGAGTTCGGAGCTGAGAGAAAAGCTCGATTTACTGTTGGATACTGCTCCAAGTATCGTGGCATCTCCATAGATTCTTTACACTTGTTTGGAATAGGCTTGGACTTATTTGCACTCTTGGAAAGCTCATTTGCATTGATCATCATTTGAATGCATGTCTTCATACACTCGACTAATTAGTTCTTTATTTCTGCTGCGTAAGTTATCATTTTCTTCCATATATACTTTTAGTTGTGTTTCGAGCAGATTGCTTCGAGCTTTCATCCTCTCTTTGTCTGCTTCACTAGCTTCATGTTGTCTTTGTAAATCCGTCAGTTGTGTCTGGAGCTGATGATGTTGCTTCATCAATGTATTACATTGTTCTTTGACTATGATTATCTCCATTTCCTTGGCTGAAATCTCTTGTTGGGCCTGGATGAGCTGTGCGAACAATTGCTCACTCATTACTTGAAATTGATTCTTTTCGCGCACGGCCTTGCGTAATCTGCATCCGTGTCCATCATTTTTTGTTGTGTATCCATGGCCGTTTGTATCATCTGCTTAACAACAAGCTTCAATTGAGTAACGTCAACATTCAGCCATGTGGTAGGGATGCTAGGTTCTTCACCCGTGGTAACATCTTTCCCCTGTGCCACATGTAGCGTAGTATCATGGGGCTGCCGAATATGGAGTTGTATCCGTGGCTCAGCCTCCCTGTGGTCAATCTTGCCTTGTGGAGTATCATCAGACACTTCGATCATAATTTGTTCCTTATTTTGTGGGAAACTTTCTTCTTTGTCCATGCATGTTTGTACTTCTTCTTTGATAGTTGGCACTGGATCTTTATGTGTGATTGGAGCTTCCTTTATGCTGATCTTTGACTTGTCATTTAATTGAATGAGGTGGTCTTGTACAGTGGGTTCTGCTTGGTTTTGTACCTGTGACAGTTGATTGTCAGGTGTAACCTCTACTTGGTTTATCTCCATCCATTCCTCATTGTTTGTTTTTGTTCTTATGTTAGTGTCTAATGTGTCTTTCTTAGTGTTGGATCCCTCATTAGAGCTCGAATCATCTAATCCCAGTTCTTTATATCTGGCGTAAGCAGCACCTCCTTTACTTGTCAATCCGCGGAGGCGTGAGGACCGATATGAAGACCACGAGCAAGTGAAGGCACAAGTGCGTGAGTGAAAGCACACAAGCATGCACACACATACACACACACGCGTGCAAGGTAAGATCAAAGAGAGGAACAATGGAAAGCTTCGATTGCCAAAAGAGTTCTCTTACAAAGCTCTAATCTGTAACAAGCTAACCTCAAAAATGAGCTCTCTAGCTCTTTTTATAGTTTTTTTTACTAGTTTTGGCCCTGTGCAGACCTAGTGTCCGACCTAGTTAAAAATTAGGTTCCAGGGCTTATTTGAGGGCTCAAACGAAGTCTAAAAATTATGAAAATTGGTAGGATGATACTTCTAATACTCGTGAAGCTCGAGGACTCCTTGGCTTGAACAAAATGGAGTTACAAAAATAGAAAATGGTATTTACAATGGTTTTTAGTGATGGGAATCACTATTTTTGTAGGGGATTCTTCTAAAAATTTGACATGTACTTCTTGGAGCTCCCTACTTGCTCCTTCTTCTTGTGTGTGTCCACCTTTCTGATGTGCTTTCATGCTTGTGCTTGACCTTGAGTTCCAACACTCCCCCCCCTCTCGAGTCTGTCATCCTTGACATACCCTTGTTGTAGTGGTTGTGCCAAGTAGTGCTTTGAGAGGGAGTGTCCCTTTTGTATGAACAAAAGTTGTCTGGCTTCCAGATGTGGCAGGGTTGGTTGTCCGGTTCTTCATCTGTCACTGCGAGCGTTTGCAAGTTGTAGTGCCTTGGTATGTACTTCTTCGTTGGATTCCAGCATGACTGTGTCGTTGTGAGTCTCCGTTGATGTCCTTTAGATCTTCCAAAGTTGATGTTCATAGTAGTCATGCCAAGTACTCATAACCCATAATGGATGATGGGTAAGTGTGTTCATGCATGGGTTGAGGAAAATATGTGCCTTGTGCACGGCCTTGTAATGTAGCCCTATGCATGCTTACTTGGAAAATGCATCGGAAGAAGTATGGTGCAAAAATTGGGGTTCTTGAGCTAAGTGCTCAAGGGTATGCCAACGAAGAGGTTTCCTAAGCTATCATGGTTATGATGTTTCCAAAGTAAAGATACTTACCATGGAGAAGGTCGATTGATGTTCATCTCTTCGTGTTGTACACTCGGCCTTTGGGATGTGTTAGAGGGCCGCCGAACCAGGATAGATGAACCCGGATAGGTGCCGTAAAAAGTGGATTTGCGAAAACATTGTAGCAGATTTTTAAAGCGCATAAAGGAAAGCGGTTAGGATCGGCAGTTTTTCGGAAGGAGTCTCTGTTCTGTTGAGCGCTGTAGTGAGTAGGGTTGATCACATCGCGAACTGAAGTATTTGGAGATTGCAAGTATCTCATTTAGTCTGTTGTCTGTTATAGTGAATCAATTTGGGATATTGCGAGCATCATATTTTAAGACTATGTATGAGATATTGATGAATACATTGAGTTCTGTTTCATTCTATTCGTATTTAACTATTCTGCGATTCTCTTGGTTGAACAGATTTCCATTCGGTAGTCTTGTGTTGTGAGTCTATTTGATGATCAGTTATATACGATTCTGTATCTCTTCTATCGTGAGATTGTGTGTTTGTCTGTGGTTAAGTGACCAGATTCGAGACAATAGTCTGCGTTCACTGATAATTCGATAAGATCTGTATGTGGACAAAAGTATTGGTAAGTTTATCAATTGCGGTAGGAATTTATGACTTGAATCAGTATACAAAAAGTTTGGCGTAATCTCGATTATCTTTGTTCGTGTACGACGTACTTATCTGTCACCCGGAATCGTCATATTGAATAGTATTCAATTACTGAAAAGTGCATATTCTATTATTTACAAGTCATAACAGTACCTCTACTCCATTACCATAGCAGATTCAGGATAAGTCTTAATATTCACCGTGCCGAAGAATAGTCAGTATTCAGATTCACCCACTGTACTAAGACGTGAGGAAGTATTATGACTGTGTGAAGAATTGGGAAAATAGTACAGGGCCTCTGTTTAACAGACCCCTACCACTCCCAAGAACCCAAGGACCCGATAATACTCTTCCGAAAGTTGGATAGAAGTATTATTCGTTCAACATTGGCGATCCCGCTGGGGATGTGGCATTAAGATTGCCTGGTATTTTGTTCGAATTAAATTTTGTTGGATAGACAGTAGCAACAGAATCAGATTGTTGCAAAACTGTTTTGCTCGTAATACTATATGATCAGTACGAAAATGCTACATGCCGATTACTCGATCAGGTGAAAAGTATCCCAAGAATCATCAGTTAGGGGTATTAAGAACAACTCTGGGAGGTACTAGTATAATTAGACCTGACCCAGTTGTCGAAAAAGTGACGAACGATAACATTGATTCTGGTGAGATTACGGTAGAACGTAGTACATCTCTAGAACTGTCTGGTATCACTACGGTGCAGACTATCGAAAATACAGCAATTTCGGAATCTCCCAAGACGCAGTTGGAATCTACTCTAAAAGTTTTCGGAATAGATTCAGATACGATTAGAAACACTTTAGGGAAGGAAATTGATACAGGCGAATCTACACTGTATCCGGTCACAATTTCGAATCCTTCCGGTGGAGTTTCGGTAAGAAAAACACCGTTTTTCGGTGACGTTTCAGTAGTTTCGGCTGAATCTTCAGCTCAACTACAACGTTTGGGAGCAAGTCCTCCTACTCTGGATATCAAGGAGGAAGGAAGACTATTTGAAACAGAAATTCGCAATATAGTAAGTAAACTAATTGCACCGGAAAGCGTGCCATTTGGTGGAACAAATTCCGGTAGTTCAGAAACTCAAAACAGAAATACAGAAGCAGTGTATAATACATTTACGATGAATGAACAACCGCAACGATAGTTAGGTCAACCAAGATTGGCTCCAACGGGAGTAACATACACAAAGTTTAGTGGATTTCCAGGAGATGATCCAGATGCTCACGTGCGCACCTTTGAAATCAGTTACGCTGTCCTCAATCATCCACCGGATCCGGCATACAAAGCATTTGTTTTTCAATCTACACTTGTGAATGAAGCAGCAAGATGGCTTACTAAATTTGATATTAATCATTTCGGTACTTATGAAGCAGTACGAGACGCTTTTCTGCAGCGATTCAGGCTGAAAAAGAATCCTGCAGAGATCTTTGAGTATTTACAGAACAACAGACAGAAACCAAATCAAACTGTACAAGAGTATGCTACCCTTTTCAGAACTCATTTAAGACAGTTACCCCAGGCTCATGCTAATTTACCAGACGATGTTATTACACAGTGGTTTATCAATGGCTTACTTCCTCAACTTAGGCAAATCATGATTATAAGATGTGTAGGAGCCATGACCCTCGATGCAGTGATCGCAATGACCCTTCAGCTGGAAAACAAAGTTGGTGGATTTTCAGAGGATTTGGAATGGATTAAAACAAACAAACATGTGGCTGAAGATATAACTAGGCAAGTATATTGCACCACCTGCAAGAATTCAGGACATACTAGTGCCCAGTGTGCGTTAAATCAAACCTATTGCGCCATCTGTAACATTGTGGGACATACCACTGAGAATTGTGCATACAATGCCAGAAGACAAGGAGCAGCAACAGTTAATGCAATTATTCAGGAACAAGGGCAGCCATCCAATCAATATGTACCCCCACATTTGAGACACAATCAACAACAAGGGTATCGACATTATCGAGGACAGAGGAACAACAACTACAATACACCGCGCTGGTAGAATGGACCACCACCGGAAAATCATAATTTACCACCACCTCGATGTCATTTCTGTGGACAATTGGGCCATATTAGACAATTCTGTAGAGATGCGGCGGAATATGATCAAAGGAAAAAGGAACGTCAAAACCCAATGGCCAATGTGGTAACGATCACACCTGTAGAGACGCAGGCAGCAACAGTTCAAACTCATTCCGGTAAACAATTGCAACCAGCAGCAGAATTATTTGAACCAGGGATACGTGAACAACACAGAATGTATCATAAAGCGAGCCAGTGGACTACCGAAGAACCATCTGTTTTTCCAGAATCTACTCCAGTTATCCAGTCCCCGGATACGACACAAGCTTGTGCTGACAATACAGAAGCAGGTACCTCATCTACAGTAGAATTACCATCTTCAGACCAAGCTTCATCTTCAATAGTTCAGGAAGATGCAAATCAATTGCAACCAGCTTGGGATATATTGTCAAAAGCATCCATCACACTGCCTTTCGGGCAATTACTGGCATTAGTACCAGGAATACGCCAACAATTTCAACAACAGTCTACTACAAAATCTGCTTGCATTCCGGCTACCGCAACAGTACAACCAGAGCCAGACTCTACGGTAGATCACTCAGTTCCTCTGATTATGGTATGGTTTCATAAACATCAAATTCCACAAGTTTTAATTGATGGGGGGTCTGGCGTGAATATTGCCACTGCGTCACTTTGTAAGAAGTTAGGATGGACTAAGATAGAACCAGTTCAATTCTTTGTTAGGATGGCTGATCAATCTAGAGTTCATCCAGTAGGATTGGTCCGAGATATACCCATAACTGTCCAAGACACAACATTTAAGATGACTTTTGTTGTTCTAGAATTGCCGGAATCCACCCTAGATTACAATCTACTTTTCGGCCATCCTTGGTTGAAACAAGCCAAGGTAATTCAAGACTGGTCAGCCCAGGAACTTACGTTCAAAGATAAACAGCGCAAATGTGTTGTAAAGTTAGATGCGATACAACCATGTGAGTTACATGCTCGACCATATTTTGCCGAACCTGTCCATATGTTAGATGGGTTGTCTGATGATGAAGAAGAAGAATTTCTGAAGAATAATGTTGATTTAATGACATTAGGAACTATTGATCTACAGTCTGTGGTAGATACCTGGAATGCTTCAGTATGTAGAGTAATACCTATTGCCGAAGAAATTAAGGAGGAAGATACCATTCCGATTCACGGTAATGAACTACAACAACTTCTTGAACCATCAGTTAATACAGAGAAATATCAACAATTTTATGTTCCAGAAGACCAGTTAATTACTTATAATCTTGGAGATGAAGATCACCCTCGTCCTGTAAAGATAAAGCAAAACTTACCTGAAGCCTTTCAAGCAGATTTAATCAAGTTACTCCAAGAATTTACTGACGTCTTTGCATGGGATTATAAAGACATGAAGGGCTTGGATCCTCGTATTTATCAACACAGAGTTATGCTAAAACCAGAAGCGAAACCGATAAGGCAAACCAGCTACCGGATGAATCCACATTATGCATCACAGGTAAAGGCTGAACTTGATAGGTTATTAAAAGTTGGATTCATAGTACCAATAGAACATGCGGAATGGATTTCACCGATTGTAATTGTACCGAAGAAAAACAAGCAATTGAGAATTTGCGTAGATTATCGGAAATTAAATGCTGCAACAGTACCGGATCCTTTTCCCATTCCTTTTTTGGATACTATGCTTGACAAAGTAGCAGGTCATGAGATGTATTCATTTCTAGATGGATACAGTGGATATAATCAAGTAAGAATGGCTGAAGAAGATATACCAAAAACTGCATTTATTACAAATTGGGGTGTCTTTGCTTGTACAGTAATGTGGTTTGGATTGAGGAATGCGCCAAGCACATTTCAAAGATGTATGCAGGAGATATTTTCTCCTTATCTCACCTCATTTATGCAAGTATACCTTGACGATTTTTCAATTTTCGGTCAGATGATCGCACATCTGGTACATTTACGATGTTGCTTTCAGAGATGTAGAGAATATAGATTGTGTTTAAACCCAAACAAATCTGTATTTGCAGTTTCATGTGGTAAGTTACTTGGTCACATCATATCGGCACAGGGTATTCAAGTTGATCCTGATAAAATTTCAGTAGTATTAGAAGCTCCGGTGCCTAATACACCTAAGGAAGTAATGCGATTTATGGGTCAAGTGAGATGGCATGGAAGGCATTTACGGTGGCTTGCTCATGTGGCAATACCACTGAACAAATTAATTTCCAAGACGCCACGGCAATTCGAATGGACTCAGGAATGTCAGATAGCATTTGATCGATTGAAACAGTTATTAACACAGGTTCCGATTTTATAGCCACCAGATTGGGATCACCCATTTCACGTATTTGTTGATGCATCTGATATAGCAATAGGAAGTGTACTGATGCAACAAATAGATAAATGGGTTAGACCAGTATACTATGCTAGCAGAAGATTAGCACCTGCAGAGAAGAACTACTCGGTGACTGAGAGGGAATGCTTAGGATTAGTGTATTCGGTAAAGAAATTCAGACATTATTTGCTGGGCCGAAAATTTACATTTCATGTCGATCATGCTGCACTTGTTTACTTGGTTCGACAGCAACATATAGGTGGCCGCCTAGCACGATGGGTTCTACTATTGCAGGAATTCGACTATGATGTCGTTCATCGGCCAGGTAGTTCACATGCTTTAGCAGACTTTTTGTCACGCTTAGATTCAGGTGAACCTCCGGATGGTATAAATGATACAACGCCAGCCATCTATACTTCAGAACCAACTACTGAGGAATTGTCAAACCAACCAGTACCAACTACGTATTATGATCAGTTATTGACCTTCCTTTCAAATGGATGTCTACCTTCTGAAGTCCCTACAGCTACACGCCGAAAAATTGCAGGTTTTAGTCGAAGATTCCGGTTAGTTGCTAGAGAACTTTATTATGCAGATCATACAGGAACCTTACTCCGGTGTGTTCCTACACACGAAGTAAATTCAGTCATCAATTTAGCTCACTCAAGTCCAACAGGAGGACATTTTGCAGCAGATCTTACCCACCGAAAAATTCTGCAAAGTGGACTTTGGTGGCCAACTGTGTACAGAGATGTATTGGAATTTATCAAAACTTGTGATAACTGTCAAAGAACTGGACAACCACTACAACGCCATTACTTTCCACTTCATCCAGTACTTCCTTTAGAACCATTTCAGAAATGGGGTCTTGATTTTATTGGTCCAATCACACCTCCCGCGGTATTCAGTAATAACAGGTATATATTGACTTGCACAGATTACGCAACCAGGTGGGCAGAAGCATGGCCTTTACGTTCGGCTACAGCAGTTGAAGTAGCGAAATGTTTATTATCAGATGTCTTTCCAAGATTTGGGTTGCCACTAGAGCTTGTTTCAGATCAGGGCACCCATTTTATGAACAATTTGATGAAAGCATTAACACAGTCATTCCAGATCAGTCATAAATTCAGCTCCCCATATTATCCTCGTGCAAATGGATTGGCAGAAAGTACCAACAAATCTTTGCTGAACATGCTTCAGAAATTGACTAGAGAAACACCGGAAAGATGGGATCAGTTGCTACCTGCAGTCTTATGGGCCTATCGCACTACATATAAGGTAACCACCGGCTTGACACCATTCAAGTTAGCCTATGGACTAGAAGCAATAGCTCCGATGGAAATTGTAATACCAAGTTTAAGAGTAGCAATTTCTCAGAAGCTTCTACCCGAAGAGTCATTGGTATTTCGGTTAGAAACACTTAGAGAATTAGATGAGCACAGATGGCTCAGTTTCTTAACTATGAAAGAAATCCAACTAAGACAGGCCAGGACACACGACCGCAATTTAAAGACCTCAGTATTTTCGGTAGGACAGCTTGTTCTTTTCTACAATGCTAAGTCCAACAGATCAGCAGGAATATTCAAGTTACGTTGGTTCGGTCCATTCAAGATTTTAGAACAAGTTGGTCCGGCAACTTTCCGGTTGACAACGTTGACCGGAAATCCACTTCCAAAGGTAATCAATGGGTCGAAGCTGCGGCCGTATTATCCCAGTACTAGTACGCATTAAATTATTCGGCGGCGAACCGCGTTTTGTATAAATTTTTGTGTTTTTCTTTTCTTCCTTTTTAGTAATGTTTTGTACGAATCTGTATGTCACTAGCCGCCTCTCCCTACCGGTCACTTATGCACACACGCCAGCATGCAAACAGTATCTTTCACGCACCGAACAATGATACCCCTTCCCCTTCCCTTTCTCACCGTGTTCTCTTTATTTAAACCCCTAGGTTGCGCCTAAACACCATTGTGTTCTCGAGACTATACGTATTTTCTTGTCTTCTGTGTTATCTGTAAGAGTGCTTGTAAACACCATGGAAGCGCTAGCCAACTACACTGCCTTCAGAGATGGTATCCCGACAGACGTCGGCGAATACCTGCGTTGTAGAGGATTATCCAACTTCGCTGAGTTGCCTTGGCACTCAGTGGAAGCTCATCCCTTCTCCGCACAAATCATTGTTGGGGATAAGAGAAGATCCCACACCAATAGCAGACTAGCAGCCTATTTAGCTGCTATATTTAATTTTGTCCAATCTGTAAAAAATAAACAGTTACACTGGTCCCCCCTTTTGTACCCCGAACACCACACAGAGCCTCAGGAAGAAACCCAACCCTCCACCTCGTCTGCATCTTTATTCCACACAGGTAACAGCACACAGAATCAAACAGTAGGCACGCCATTTCGGCTGTCCCTTAGAAGACGAATGGCAGACAACGTGCCCACTGCCAGTCCAAAGCAACCACCGGATGACCCTCAACCCGATTTTGTTACAACAATGCAAAACCAACTCCAAGAGGTTTCCCAATATTTACGGCAACAAGAACAAGCAATTCAGCACAGAAACGAGTTGTTATTAGCAACGATGACTAAGTCTAACTCAGTAATGACACAGATGCAAAAAGAATTGGATGACAAAGATGCGTTAATACAGGTGTTACAGCAAAACAACCAGCATATTACGGCCGAATTGATCACCGCAAAAAAGTATGTCCAAGACCTTAATCAGTGGCAGCAAGCTATCCAAACACAAATTCAAACCGAAATGTCCAGTTTTTCTACTCTGAATGCTCACCTGCAAGCCGAAAATGAACTTTTGCAGTCAAGAATACAAGTATTGCAGGAATTCGAAAAGCAGATATTAAAAGATGAGGGTGTAGAAATAAATGCCACATTGATAACAAATGTGGACATAGATTTATTAAGACAACAGTTGGATAGCCATATTCAAAATCGCTGGACACTTTTTCGCAGGAGATGGCTAGCTATACTTGTTCCGCCACTAGAACAAGTGCGATCAGAAAGGATTGGGGAGTTAAACCCTGGCATGGACCGACAGACACTGTAAAAGGATATTTCAGCCAGGTGGTAATAGGATACTGTATGGGTACATAGCTTCTGCAGAAGACATGGATATTTTCAACAAGCATAGCACAGGCATTCCGCGAAACTTTCAAGAAGAAGAGGATTCAACAACACAGAGGGTACTTTGATTCCATAGACGAAGCGCTTAAAACACATGACAAGGCCAATTCACAAGGTCAAGTTGTCTGTGCTAACTCACGAACAGCTTCAACTTGTGTGGCCTTGGATGGGGATCATCGTCAACATCAATAACAGTGTAATTGTTGATGGCAAGAGGATGGATCCAGGTAACAACGAGATCAAGAGTAGATTCTCACGCTTAAATCTGGAAGATGTCCAGACGAAGTGAAACTATCAAGGACACCTTGGCGTTGCAATACTGGAGTTTCAGAAGGATATAATCATCTATGGTGATGCACAGGATTCTGAAAGCGTGATCTCGAAGCAGCTAACAATCATATCATGGTCGGGCCCCTATTGTATGTATAAATAGCCATGTTTTTCAGAATGGCTTAGATGTTCAAAAAGCTATTTAAGTCAAAAGAAAGAGCTGCAACTGAAGAATACGAGTATGTAAAACATGAGTTTTTGAGGCAACAGCATATAAGAAAGCGGGATTTCATGAAAAGGCAACTAGACCAGCTATACGAGTTTGAGAAAGTTCCGGAGAAAGAGAAGACCTCTCACGTACAGTGACACATTCGGGGTTGAAGGATATTTGCTAAATCACCAGCAGGATATTGGCATGCTGACCGTTTAGCCAGAGCCTTTGTGGATGCATTGGAATAGTCCAGGCAAAAGGATATTACCAACAGTCCTGCACTTGCGGGTTCGAGTCCACCGTGCGTGCCAGTGTTAGAGGGCCGCCGAACCAGGATAGATGAACCCGGATAGGTGCCGTAAAAAGTGGATTTGCGAAAACATTGTAGCAGATTTCTATTTAAAGCGCATAAAGGAAAGCGGTTAGGATCGGCAGTTTTTCAGAAGGAGTCTCTGTTCTGTTGAGCGCTGTAGTGAGTAGGGTTGATCACATCGTGAACTGAAGTATTTGGAGATTGCAAGTATCTCATTTAGTCTGTTGTCTGTTATAGTGAATCAATTTGGGATATTGCGAGCATCATATTTTAAGACTATGTATGAGATATTGATGAATACATTGAGTTCTGTTTCATTCTATTCGTATTTAACTATTCTGCGATTCTCTTGGTTGAACAGATTTCCATTCGGTAGTCTTGTGTTGTGAGTCTATTTCATGATCAGTTATATACGATTCTGTATCTCTTCTATCGTGAGATTGTGTGTTTGTCTGCGGTTAAGTGACCAGATTCGAGACAATAGTCTGCGTTCACTGATAATTTGATAAGATCTGTATGTGGACAAAAGTATTGGTAAGTTTATCAATTGCGGTAGGAATTTATGACTTGAATCAGTATACGAAAAGTTTGGCGTAATCTCGATTATCTTTGTTCGTGTACGGCGTACTTATCTGTCACCCGGAATCGTCATATTGAATAGTATTCAATTACTGAAAAGTGCATATTCTATTATTTACAAGTCATAACAGTACCTCTACTCCATTACCATAGCAGATTCAGGCTAAAAGTCTTAATATTCACCGTGCCGAAGAATAGTCAGTATTCAGATTCACCCACTGTACTAAGACGTGAGGAAGTATTATGACTGTGTGAAGAATTGGGAAAATAGTACAGGGCCTCTGTTTAACAGACCCCTACCACTCCCAAGAACCCGAGGACCCGATAATACTCTTCCGAAAGTTGGATAGAAGTATTATTCGTTCAACAGATGGAACATTGTTGATGAATGTCCGTGTTGATGGTCCACTGATGAGATCTTTTGAGTGGCTGATCCTGTCTCCTCTTTTCAAAGCATCATTTGCCAAATATAGAGAATTGAATTTCTTTATATTCCTTGACAAACAACATTCGATAACTACACCAAGCTTAGTTTCACATATTCTCTTTAGCTCACCATAAGCAGGAGTCTTCTCATCCAGTATACATACAAAGATTTGCAGGGTACTAGAACTACCCCTTGCAAATATCTCCCTGGATGCTCTCCTACATGCAGTTTAAGCATCACTCAAGTTGTGGACCTTCCAGCTCTTCACTCCTACCATGGTAAGAGGAAATCATAGTTGGGGATGCCATGTTCATGCCAAGTTCTTGACATCTACCAAATAAGGCAGCAATTATATCATCTGCTAGCCGAGACACACTTCTATCAAAATTGATAACTACCTAGTAATCAATGGTTCCACCTTCAACTAAGCATGGCTCATTCACGTTCCATGAACCAAGCCTGGGAACAAACTCTCTCTCTCTCTCTCTCTCTCTCTCTCTCTCTCTCTTCTCTTTTTTTTCCCTTTTTTTTTTTTGAGGAACAATGTCACCAAACAAGACGACACATGTTAGTATCAGAAAAAATAATTGGCATATGTCAATGTGCTCTTGTGCATGGGACTCTCAAATGTGTCTATGCACGGCCATGTAATGTGGCCCTATATTAATGCATACTTTGGAAATGCATGACCTGAATGGTGCAAAAGACAGGGTTGTGCAAGGAGCACATGGTTGTCGCTCGTCGAGGCTTTCGAGGTTATTTGCGGATGTTGATGCCTGCTTTCTTGGAGGTATCCATTGGATCTCGAGATGACCACTGAGCCCTCCTCCTTATATGGATCCATTTGAGAATGGTCTTCGACTGTTTAGTGATCTCCTTTGGGTGCTCCATGGTGAATTGGATGGTTTCTTGAGGCTTTGATCCTTTGTGTTTGACTCTTTGGTTCTGTGGGGGCCTTGGGTGCTTTTGGCTTCCAAACCCGTATCCTTGATAATTGTCTTCTTACCATTGTTGAAGAGATGATTTGATCTTCTTTCGGTCTCTGTGCTTGGTTCTGACCCTTTTCTCTCCTTGGCTTCTTCGTTGGGACCTTTTGCATGGAGGAAAGCATAGGGCATTGTGCATGTAGGAGTTTCTTGGTACCCACATGTGTGATAGCCCATGTTGAGCTGCCACAAATTTCTTAGGCACCCAAATTTTTCGGAGATCTTCTAGGTGAGCCTGTCCTTGTTCCTTGGTTCTTGTTCTGGCATGGTTAGCCTGCTTCAATGGGAATTTTTGTGGCAAGGTTGGTGGTTGCTCTCCTTTGCGTACCCATATCTGCTTTATGCCTGAGACTACTTTACCCTTGAAGGCTCTTTGTTTATTTGATATACCGGTTGTCTTGCACTGTTTCGCTTGCTTCTGAGGTTGAACTCTTGTGGATGCTTTAATCTTCGAAAAAGAAGGAGATTTTTCTTGCCTTTGCGACTGCCCTTCCTTGATTGATTCCTTCTCGGTCATAGAGCTTTTGGCACATACAACATCTTGTTCAAGAAGATTATTCTTAGAAGAACTAAGAGAGTGTGTGGTGCCATGATCTGTGAGCATGCAGTTCTCTAATTCTAATGTAATGCATTGTTCATGTACCCAAACTTGAAGAATTTGACTTCTTAGGTTTAAGTTAACTGCATGGTCATAGATCCAATCTTGACCCAAGACAAGTGGTTCTATAAGGTTCTCATCTTGACACACTAGCACTTTGACTTTCATTGGGTCATCTTGAAGGTAGATGGGACGTTCCACCTTGCCCAAACAAGGGGTTTCCACACCTCCCAATCCTATGAGATAAGCTTCTATGGGATTGATGTTCAACTGCAAGTCTTGGCAGTAGGATAGTCTAACTGCACTACTTGCTGCACCTGAGTCAATCAATGCTTTCACAGTCCTTGCACCCTTTCCTTGTCCTATCTCTATGGTCACAAAGGGATGTCGGTCAATGACTTGAGAGGTAGTTATGCCTGATTTTTGGCACATATCCATGTGATATTTTGGGGCTTTTGAGTTGACATCTAGGCCTAGTCGCCTTAACTTATTTCGCCTAATACGCTCTCTGGCCTCTTCCTGTGCTTCTTCCCTCACCCTTAGCTCCTCTTCTTTTCGTGTCTTAGCAGTGTTGAGTCTCATTAGCATATCCTCAGTAAGAGGTTCTTGATATAGCTTGACTCTACATCCACTAATATAGTTTGGCAAGATATCTCCTTCTAGAGTGGCCAACTGAACTGCACCGCTAGTGGAAATTCTATTAATGATCATGGGTCTGTATCCTCTTTTTTCCAACTTACGGGCATGTTGTTTTAGTGTGTACACAAGCACTAGGTCTCCCTCTTTCAATCCTTTATCTTTGATATGTGCATCAAAGTAAGCCTTTTGTCTTTTTTTTGTAGCATATATGTGTGCCGCCGCGCGTAGCCTTGTCTCACCTAAGCGTTCTAGATCAAAGATCCTAGAGGACAATTCATGTCCATTCCACTCATGCTCTTGTGCTACTTTTAAGGCTGGGATGAGGAAGTCCAATGGTAGAACAACATTATGTCCAAAGACCATCTGAAATGGGGTGGCATTGAGTACCGTTTTGTAGGCAACTCGATAAGCCCAAACAGCATGATGAAGTTGTTTGTCCCAATCAAAGCGTTTATTATTTACCAGTTTTGTCAATACGTTACAGAGGATCTTATTGGTGCTCTCGGCTTGTCCGTTAACTTGTGGGTGATAAGGGGCAGACTTCTTTTGTATCACCAAGAATTCTTGGAGAATATTTTCAATGACCTCATTCAAGAAGTGTGTGCCTCTATCGCTCACTAACAAGAACACATTCTCGAATAAGAACTTAGCCGTAGTCTGAGCATCATTCTTTGTTGTGGCTTTCACTTCTACCCACTTTGTAAGGTAATCTGTGGCTACAATAATATACTCTACATGGGAGTTTCTAGCTGGGGGGTTAATACGACCTATGAAGTCTATGCCCCACTTCGAAAATGCACGCCCTCCCATCATTGGCCTCAAAGGCATCTCATCTTTTCTGATCGGATATTGTGCACATTGGCATGTGTCACATTTCTTCACATAGGTATGTGCATCCATATGAAGAGTGGGCCACCAAAGTCCTGAGAATAGAATGGTCTTGATTACTCCGTCAGGACCAAAGTGTCCACCTGAAACACCGCTGTGTGCAGTTTCTAAGACTTTCAAATAGTCTGATTCGTGAACGCACAATCTTAGATACCCATCCTTGCCTCTTCGATATAAGTTGTCTCCAACTAAAGCATAGTCCTGAGCCTCTTGCTCCATGCTTCACCTTCTTGCTAGACTAGCCTCTTTGGGTAAGGTTCCCGTTCTCATAAACTCTACCAATGGAGCACTCCAATCAAGAATTAATGACACTTGATAAAGGGTGGCATGCTCCACTGGTGGTCTCTCTCTGCACATTGGACAATTCTTAATCCACTCATGTATTTCTTTGTCCATGCTAGGCCAATACACTCCTAAATGTTTCAGATTTTGTAATGTGCGCTGTTTAGAATAGTGATTTCCTAGCAATCCTTCATGGGCTTGTTGCAACCAGCTAGTATGTTTGTCATCCTCGACACAACAAGCGAGTACACCCTCCGTATCTTGTTTGTACATGCTTCCTGCCAATATGTGATATTTTTGTGATTTTACAATTTCTTCTTGTGAGGTTTTCACATTCTTATTTGCGGGTCCGAAGGTGAGGACTGATACCAACTTATTTGCCCATTTAGGAACAACTTCCAAATTGAACAGATAAGCATCAAGTAGTTCATCAGACACTCCTTGCGGTGACTCTCCTGAAGTGATGCGAGAAAGGTGATATGCCCGAAGGTGGGTTCTACCTTTCTTGACAACAACTTCAAAGTCATATTCCATTAGTAAGAGGAACCATCTTACTAAGCGTCCAATATTGCAAGGTTTATTGACCAAATATAACAAAGCTTGATGATCAGTGAAAAACTTGAACTTGTTGGCCAATAAATAGTGTCTAAACTTCTTCACAGCATATACCATGCCTAAGCCCTCTCGCTCAGTTGTGGTATAGTTTTGTTCAGCTGCGGTGAGCTGTCTACTAGCATATGCTATGGGCAAATCTAAGTTTCCTTCACCTGTGGGTTGTGCTAGCACACATCCTATGGCGTGATTGGATGCATCCACATGGACATGGAATGGTTTGTTCCAATCAGGAGTGGTCAATATTGGTGCTGTGCACAAACGTTTCTTCAGTTCATTGAAAGAATTCTCGCATTCGTCGTTCCACTCAAAATTAGACAACAAGGCATAAAGGGTCTAGCTATGATCGCATACATGTGGATAAACCTACGGTAATATCCACAATGGCCCAAAAAGGCTTGTACCTCTTTAACATTCCTTGGCCTTGGTAGCTCCGCTATGGCTTGTACCTTATCTTCATCTGTTGAGATTGCATTCTTAGAAACAATGTGACCTAAGATTTTACCTTGACGCACCATGAACACACACTTTTCTGGGTTCAGACACACTCGATATTCTCTACACTTGTTGAAGATTTGTCTGAGCTCAAGGATGTGAAATCTTCTTTCTTGGGAATGAGAGCATAAATCATCCACATACACTTCTAAGCTCTTTCGCAAGAACTCTTTGAAGACATGACACATGAGCCTTTGGAATGTTGCACGTTCATTGGTGAGCCCAAATGGCATCACACGAAATGCAAAGATTCCCCACTCTGTGGTGAAAGCTGTTTTGTGTTGATCTTCTGGGGCAATGGCTACTTGATTGTAACCTGAAAATCCATCAAGGAAGCTATAAACTTCCTTGCCTGCAACACGCTCCAATAGGTGTTCCGTGATTGGAAGTGGATAGCTATCTCTAATCGTAGTGGCATTAACTTTTTTAAGGTTAATACACACTTGCAAATTTCCATTCTTCTTGGGTACCACTACAATGGGGGACACCCATTCAGTATGCTCAATCTCATAGATGAATCTAGCTTCAATCAGCCTATCAATTTCTTCTTTTATTTTGGCTGCATATGTATCATTATATGTGTAGGGCTTCTGTTTGGTGGGCTTGGCATCAGCAGTCATGGGGATAGTATGAGAGCAAATTCTTGGATCTACCCCTTTCAAGTCTCTATAGTGCCACGCAAACACATCCCTATATTCCCTTAATAGAGCTACGAGCTCCATTTCTTCTCTTGCACTTAGCTCATCTCCTATATATGTGCATCTCTCTTTGTTGTCTTCAATGGTCACTACAATTTTCTTGGTCTTTTTTTTATTATCATATGATTCTCCTATGATGGCCTCTCTCTTAGGCATTCGTACCAAAATTTTGCAGTCGTCAACTTCATATTTCTTGAAGTTTTCTGGTACTTCAAACAATGATTCCTCCTCTTCTTGTTTCACTGCTTTTCTTTTCTTTTTCTTTTGACTTCTCTCACTTCCATCCTTTGAATTTACCGTTTTAATACTTGTGAGAGGCTCTTCTTCTTTCTGGGTGAACACTCCTATATCTTCTAGATAGTGCTTCTCTGAGTTAAAGCAACTATCCATCACAATGAACTAGACTATATCATCGTCACTCTCTTCTTCTTCTATGACATCACTAGGGTCATATTCTTCTAGCAAGGGCTAACACATGAACACAGAGATGTCATAACCCTCCTCATCACAATGAGGTGTCCACTGTTCCTCGTTGACAACAATGTCCATGGTGGCTAAGATATCTGCCCAACCATGAGGCTCAAATTCCTCATCTGGAAAGATCATTGGTGTGTAGGCTGGGTCTCTAACTGGTCTATCTCCTGGTGAAATTCCTTCTTCTCTTGCCTTTAAGCGTTTTTCCTCTTCCTCTGCGACCTTGCACATCCACAAATGAGTATCTTCATGCAGCCATGATGGATCAGGTGAACTTTCAAAATGCACAGAGATGGAATCTTCTTTCGCTTTGTGGATAGTATTCCACTGTAGGGGTGGTACATCTCTGAAGGATTAATCCTTCAAATTGACCTTGGTGGTGACCCCTAAATGTTGTAAGTACAAGGAATTGGTTCCCTAATCGTGTACTATTTGCAATTGTCGTAGGAAGGGTCTTCCTAGGATCATCTCATAAACATTATTTTTCTCAAAGTCACATATAGCAAATGTGTGCTCAAACTCTACACCACAAGTGGTTAGAGTTATCCCTTCGAGCAGTCCTAGAGGTCTTTCAAAATGACCATCAGCCATTTGAAGCTTCATTCTAGTTGGTCTTAATGTGGGTTTGCCCCATTGCTTCCACAAGGAGGTGGTCGCAATAGCAACACCAGCACCTCAATCTATGATTTCTTTGGTTGTGTAACCTTGGTAGGTGATAGGGAGATAAGTATTACCTTCTTCACCCTCACACATGTCCCCTATTTTATCTAGAGGTATCTCTGGGACTTTCTGCTTAGAGCCTGCTTTTGGCATATTGGAATCAAGTTCTGGGACCTGATCCTTCACATGATTCCATAGCTCAGGTTTTGCTTTGAGAAGCTCTTCTACCGTGAGATGACATTGAACCTTAGTGTTCTTCACGACATCAGTGTTCCTTGGGACCACTGAGTCGTCATGTCTAACCAGTATTGTGGGAGCTCGGATTTGAAGAGATTCAGATTCCCATGGGCCTGGAAATTGAAGCAGTTCTTCTAAGGTATTAGATTCAAAATCTATCCTTTCGTCTTCTTGTTGCTCGACTTGATCTCCGTAAATGGATGGAATGTCTTGGGGAAATTGATCATGCAGATCATCAATCTCAGGAATAGGAGGGGAATTACCCTTCTCCTTGGCCCATTTCTCTTCTTGTATTTCCCGCAAGAAATCTTGAGAGTACTGTTGAATTGAAGGAGGTATTCTAACATCCGTGGAATTAGGAACATAAGCTTCCATTGGTGGTGAGCTTCCTCTTTCAATAACTTGTTGAGCCTATGGAGGTAAAGAAACTTGTGGTTTGTTTACCAACTGCTCTAATCTTTCCAGTAACCACTGGAAATGCAAATCTAGTTTGACAGAGTTTGTTTGATTGAACTTTTGACTAGTCTCGAGTATAGCTTGAGCTTGTTCTACCATTTTCATGCACATTCTCATCCGTTCAATCTCTAAATCCGCTCTAGGGTAACTCTTGTCTAGATTTGTAGCTGTTGACCCTTCTTGAAGTCGAGCTTGGTAGGCCTTGAACATCATGTCCAAGCCTTCTGGGGTTGGATATGCAGAACAAACCCTGGTTGCGGTCTATTTACAATGGATGGTGGGGTGGGATGAGGTGGAGTAGATGGAGTTTGGGCATGCGTGTTAAAAGTCAAGCTTCAAGCTAAAAATTCGTGGGGAATCTTTTATGGACATGTGGAGCAATCAAAGGAAGCCAAAAGCCACGAGATTCCATCAAGAAAAGTCACTCAACCACTCCCCAAGTCATCTCAACTAATTCCTCCAAGTTAGGAGGCTGATTTGGAAAGGTAGTTCCTAGATTTTAGGGGCACACCTCTCACTATAAAAGGAGCATGTATCCCGACTTCTTTTGGGCCATCTTCTTGGAGTTTTAGCTCATGTAAAGTGAGCACTAAGTGCTGGAGTTGTGATAAGCAAGCCCCTTGCTTAAGCAACCCCCTTGCTTGCTTGTTTGTTTTCTTTTAGTAGGCATATCTATGTGTGTGCGCAGGCAGTGTTGCAACTCTCTACCCCTGAGTTGTTAGCATTGGTTCTCCCTCATATGGTATCCATTTGATGTAATTCTTGTCTCATTGGATAGCTATAAGAGTCTATTTTATGCTTGCCAATTCTCTGGAGCATTCTCTGAGTAAGCTGGGAGCAACATTCATTTTAGTGAAGTTGTGTGATTGATATCTCTCTCTTTGTGTAGGCTCTGTTGGAAATATTTTGCTCTCTGTTGTAAAGGCTGGTTCCCCTTCTCTATGTATCCATTTGCTATGATTTTGGTGTCATTGGGTAGCTATTAGAGTCCTCTAAAGTTGACATAAGTTTGAGATTCATTCTCTGTATAATCTCTGAGAAAAGTTTGCTGGAGTGAAGTGAGGTCTCTGCTTGACTAGCAGTTGTGAGCATTCAACTAGCTCATGTTGTAGACATTGTTTCTCTTTGTGTAAGCATCCATTTCAAGTGAAATTTGTTTTGTTGGAAAGCCCTTGGTGTCTACTACAGGTATACAAAAGCTCACTGGAGTTCTCTGCATAAGCTCTGAGTAAGAGCATTTTTGGTGTGCAGAGGTCAAAGAAGGATACCTGTGGAGGTCATTCGCGCTTCATCGTTGCTTAGGGGTTGAGATACTTCCCCCATCAGTGGTATCAGAGCATTTGGGCATCTTGGAGGTATCACATACAAGCAAGAAGACATCTTGGAGTTGGTGTTTGAAGAGTTGCATCAACAAAAGCTTCTTGGAGGTAGCTCACATCAAGGGGGAGCTATTCTACTCAAATTTGCAAGAGCACAAGGTGTCCATCTAAGGAAAGCTTTGGATTGAGGTAACCTCAGAGCCTCATTTTCATTTTACACACATTGGAGCATTAGCCAAGGGCTAGGTCAAGTATCAAAGACTAGATATGGGAGACTTCAACACTCAAATTGAAAAGCTAGACAAAGGTAACTATCAACCATGGAGATTTAGGGTCTCCAACTATCTTATGGGCAAGGGCCTTTGGGGGTTGATTAGTGGAAGTGAACCAAGACCTAGGTTGGATGAGAATCCAACCAATGACCAGAGAAGGGCCTTTAGGGAATGGAATGAAAGAGACAAGAGGGTTATCTTTATTCTTTCCCAACACATTAGCAATAGCATGATCGGCCATATCCAAGACCTGGATTCAAGCATGAAGGTATGGGAGACACTTGAAAGGCTTTATTCAACAAGCACCAAAGCAAGGAAGATCCAACTCAAGAATGAGCTCAACAACCTTAGGAAGAGCTCAGGGAGTAGCATAAATGACTACATACTTAAGGTCAAGGAGTTATCAGATGCATTGGGATCCATTGGAAGCCACGTAGACGATGACAATCTTGTGGCTTATACTCTCAATGGTTTGAGAGATGATGAGAAGTGGAAACCCTTTACCACTTCAGTTTATGTAAGGGATAATCTTCCCGATTTTGAGCAATTGGTTGCTCTCATGGTCACCGAAGAAATGAACATAGGTGGAAGTTCAACTAAAAGCAAAGATGCACAAGTTTTCTATGCAGGTAATCAAAGGGGCAAAGGAAGACAAGGACAAGGAAGGGGCAAAGGAAGGTTTGGAGGAAGGCAAGGCCACTCAAGAAATCAAGGACATGACCAAGGCACCTCATCACAAAGAGGGAGAGGAAGATCAAGAGGAAGAGGAGGACGACATCAACAAAACAGGAATCAAGATGGCGAAGGATGTTACATATGTGGCAAGTTTGGCCACTATGCTAGAGATTGCTACCAAGGAGGAAACCAAAGGAACTATAATCAAGGTTCTTCATACAAAGGCCAAGGTAATTATGCTTCTACAAGTTCAGAAAATGACAATCTCTTGATGATGCACATGAATGGGAATTCAAGCAAAGTAGATAACACTTGGTATATTGATAGTGGATGTAGCAACCATATGAGTTGCAATGCTTCTTGGTTTACTAATCTACATGTTCCCAAAGGTAAAGGACATGTAGAAACAGGTGATGATACAGCCCATGAGATCTCCCATGTTGGAGATGTAGCTTTGGATGACAAGGAGGAAGGAAGATGTCTCAAGGATGTCTTGCATGTACCTACCATCACAAAGAACTTGGTGTCCGTTGGGCAAATGGTTGAAAGAGGCTATCAAGTAAGGTTCAACAAAGGTGGATGCTTTGTGGAGAACCCTAAGCAAGGTTACAAGGTCATAGCAAGAGGAAAGAAGCAAGGGAGACTCTTCACTTTGGAGGTAAATTCTCATTCTACTCAACATGTCTACTTCACATATGGAAACAAGAGGATTTCGGAGTTGGACTTGTGGCACAAGAGGATAGGTCACATCAACATACAAAGAATGAAGGAAATGCAATTCAAGAGGCTGGTTGAAGGTCTTCCCAACTTCCAAGGACAAGGTATGAAGCATTTATGTGAATCTTGTCAACTAGGGAAGCAAGCGAGACTTCCATTCAAGAAGAGTGGCTACATAAGCCAACATCCATTGGAGTTGATACATACAGATGTGTGGGGGCCAACGAAAGAGCAATCCATTGGAGGTAACAAGTACTTTGTCACTTTTATAGATGATTGCACAAGGATGGTTTGGGTTTATTTCATAAAAAACAAATCAGATGTGTTTACATGTTTCAAAGCATTCAAGGCAATGGTAGAGAAGGAAACAGGTACATATATCAAGAAGCTAAGGTCCGATGGAGGGGGAGAATATTTCTCAAATGCGTTTTCTGATTTTTTAATGGATCAAGGCATCAAGAGGCAAGTAACATGCAGGTACACACCCCAACAAAATGGAGTAGCAGAGAGAAAGAATAGATACATTGCCGAGATCGCTAGAGCAATGCTTAATGAGATGAATGTACCTAACATGTTTTGGAGTGATGCAGCAAATACCGCCGTGTATCTAATGAATAGGGCTCCTACCTCAGGGATCCATGGCTTGACACCATATCAAGCCTATTATGGTAAGAAACCTGATCTTTCCCACTTGAAGATATTTGGATGTACTTGTTATGTACATGTGCCAAGTGAATTGAGGCACAAGCTACAACCAAAGGCAGAAAAGTGTGTGTTTCTAGGATATTCAAATGATCATAAAGGTTACAGGTGCTTCAACCCAAATACAAAGGACTTGAGGATATCAAGGGATGTAGCATTTGATGAGCTACTCCCTTGGTATAAGAAGTATGATTGTATGCAGGACTATGAAGAAGAAAAGCATGGACATGATGAAGAACAAATCGACCTAGAGCTAAGCGGCCCAAGGTGTTCCATCAATGAAGATAGTTCAAGCATGAACTCACCATGGAGGGGGAGACCTTCATCAAGCTATGAAGCACAATCAATCAACAAAGGCAAAGCAACATTGGTGGAGTTGGATGAAGAAGGTAATGAAGTTGAAGATGATGAAGGACACATGATGGAGAAAGAAGCCACGTCAAAGAAAGAGATCAAGTTCCCAAGGCAAAGGAGGTTTATTCCTCCAAAAGGTGAAGAAAGGAAGTCTTCTAGAGTTAAGTATCCAACTCAAAGGTTTACTTATGATTCATACATGGCAACACATTATGCATATATGAACAAAGTAGTAGAAGATCATGAGCCCGATTGCTATGAAGATGCAAGCAGGTACACCGAATGGAAAGAGGCAATGCAAGAAGAGATCGACGCACTTGAGGAAAATCAAACATGGACTCTAGTGCCCAAGAAGGAGAACATGAAGGTAATAGGTAATAAGTGGGTGTATAAAGTAAAGAGGAATTCAGATGGATCTATTTCTAGGTTCAAAGCAAGATTGGTGGCTAAGGGTTTTGCACAAACCTATGGAGTGGACTTTGAAGAGACATTCAGCCCCGTGGCAAAGATGAGCACCATTAGGACACTCATTGCAATGGCTGCTAGCAAAGGATGGAAGCTCTTCCAATTGGATATCAAGAATGCCTTTCTCAATGGAGACTTGGAAGAAGAGGTATACATGGAGCAACCACTAGGTTTTGTTCATAAAGAGTTTCCACATCATGTTTGTAGGTTGAAGAAGGCACTTTATGGCCTAAAGCAAGCTCCAAGGGCTTGGAACCAAAGATTGGTGGACTATTTGATCAAATGTGGTTACAATCAATGCAAGGCGGATCCATCTCTCTTCATCAAACAAAGAGGAGAACTTGTGGTCTACATGTGTGTGTATGTAGATGATCTTATCATTACAGGTAATGATACAAAGGGCATTGAGGAGATCAAGGCAAAGCTTGGAAAGGAGTTTAGGATCTCTGATCTTGGAGATCTTAGGTATTTTCTTGGCATTGAAGTTGTATACAAAGAAGAAGGTATTATGCTCATACAAAGGAAGTATATTCTAGACCTACTTGAGAGGTTTGGGATGCTACATTGCAAGCCTATTTCAAATCCCATGGAAGTTAATGTAAAGCTAAGCTCCATTGATGGAGAGCCATTAGAGGATGTAACTTTGTATTGATCTATTGTAGGCTCTTTCAATTATGCCACAATAACCATGCCTGACATAGCATATGGAGTTGGAGTGTTATCACAATTTATGCATAGTCCAAGGACTACACACTTGCAAGCTGCAAGAAGAATGTTGCGATATCTCAAAGCCACTATAAATGAAGGATTGTTCTACTCATTTGATGATGATATGCAGGTCAAAGCTTATTCCGATGCCGATTGGGCCGGTTCGAAGGAAGATAGAAGGAGTACAAGTGGTTACCTAGTCATGCTAGGTAGCAAGATCATCTCATGGATTTCAAAGAAGCAACCCACGGTGGCATTATCTTCCACCGAGGCTGAGTATAGAGCTTTGGCTCAAGTCACATGTGAGCTAATGTGGATTAAGAAGTTATTTATGGAGCTTAATTTGCAGGTTGACACATATCCGATTTTTTGTGACAACATGAGTAGCATTCATCTAGCATCGAACCCTGTCTATCATGCTAGAACCAAGCATATTGAAGTGCACTATCACTTCATAAGGGAAAAGGTGATATCCAAGGAAGTTTCAGTACATCATATTGGTACTAAGGACCAAGTTGCGGACATGTTTACAAAGGCTTTGGATGGGATGAAGATTTCAAAATTCAAGCAATGCATCAACATGAAGGAGCTTGGATGAGGATGAAGAATTGAAGCTTGAGGGGGAGTGTTAAAAGTCAAGCTTCAAGCTAAAAATTCGTGGGGAATCTTTTATGGACATGTGGAGCAATCAAAGGAAGCCAAAAGCCACGAGATTCCATCAAGAAAAGTCACTCAACCACTCCCCAAGTCATCTCAACTAATTCCTCCAAGTTAGGAGGCTGATTTGGAAAGGTAGTTCCTAGATTTTAGGGGCACACCTCTCACTATAAAAGGAGCATGTATCCCGACTTCTTTTGGGCCATCTTCTTGGAGTTTTAGCTCATGTAAAGTGAGCACTAAGTGCTGGAGTTGTGATAAGCAAGCCCCTTGCTTAAGCAACCCCCTTGCTTGCTTGTTTGTTTTCTTTTAGTAGGCATATCTATGTGTGTGCGCAGGCAGTGTTGCAACTCTCTACCCCTGAGTTGTTAGCATTGGTTCTCCCTCATATGGTATCCATTTGATGTAATTCTTGTCTCATTGGATAGCTATAAGAGTCTATTTTATGCTTACCAATTCTCTGGAGCATTCTCTGAGTAAGCTGGGAGCAACATTCATTTTAGTGAACTTGTGTGATTGATATCTCTCTCTTTGTGTAGGCTCTGTTGGAAATATTTTGCTCTCTGTTGTAAGGGCTGGTTCTCCTTCTCTATGTATCCATTTGCTATGATTTTGGTGTCATTGGGTAGCTATTAGAGTCCTCTAAAGTTGACATAAGTTTGAGATTCATTCTCTGTATAATCTCTGAGAAAAGTTTGCTGGAGTGAAGTGAGGTCTCTGCTTGACTAGCAGTTGTGAGCATTCAACTAGCTCATGTTGTAGACATTGTTTCTCTTTGTGTAAGCATCCATTTCAAGTGAAATTTGTTTTGTTGGAAAGCCCTTGGTGTCTACTACAGGTATACAAAAGCTCACTGGAGTTCTCTGCATAAGCTCTGAGTAAGAGCATTTTTGGTGTGCAGAGGTCAAAGAAGGATACCTGTGGAGGTCATTCGCGCTTCATCGTTGCTTAGGGGTTGAGATACTTCCCCCATCAATGCGAGGGGCTTTGAGATGTAATATCATCTATTTTTGTTTTCGCTTCTTTCAGGCTTTCTTCCAATTCTGATAACTTTCTATTCCACTTGCGATTGTCCTTCTCTCTAGTACCCTTCCATGTTCTTGTTTTCCTCTTACTAGGTTCTCCCAATTCACTCGACTCCGATTGCTCTGCTCATTTATCCTGTTTTAAGGCTTGTGCTCTAGTGACAGCTTGTATAGGAGCCACATTACTACTACTTGAACTTGAATCCACCACTAAGCCTACCACATTAATGGGTGTAATCTTGGCTGCACTAGAGGGGTTTCTTGGACAATCTCTGGGGAGATGGTCTTTGCCACAATCAGGACAAAAAACTTGTATTGTGATAGCCTGCCCTTGACTCAGAGATGGTGGGTGGGGACAATCACAAAGGAAATGGTTGCCCTGGCATCTGAAACATGGTCCTCTAGGGGCTTGTGGTCTTACTTCTCTCAATTGGGGCCTAGGGTTAGCATTTGCGTACATGACATTGGATTGTTCAGGCTCCCAATTTTGTTCCATAGGTGGTGCCTCATATTGATACGGGTAAATCTCACTATGTTCAGGTGACTCTATGTAATAAGCATGTGGACTACCTTCATGGGAGTAGTCTGAACTATGAGCATGAGAGTCATTCTCTGAGATCAGTGGGGTCACTGGCACCAATGCTCTATTAAGGTTTTCTTCAGCCACTGCATACTTAACTGGAATTACATTGGCAGGAGCTGGTGGTTGATTTCCTAGGACTGGTTGTGGCCTATATGGTGCCTGATATTGCTGTGGTGGTCTATAGTATGGTTGTTGGTAATGGTTCTGATACCTACCTTGTGGGTATTGTTGGAGCAAGTCTATGACAAGCCTAAGTATTGGCTTGAGTCCCACAAAGTCATAGAAAAAGCCTTAAAATGAAGACTATGTAAAGTCCACTTGTGAACTACCTCTTGTAATTTTTTGGAGAGTTTACTTAATGTAAAAGTAAGAGAATCTTAAGTGGTTGACTCCACATGATCAAAAAGGGAAAGAGGAGCCACGAATTCGTGATTTGTGGTAGGTAGAGAATCAAATCAATCATTGATTGATTGGAGAGTGATTGAGGGAAGTTAGCCTCCCAAACTCAACTATAAATAGATGGCAGTTTTAGTCGTGGTTAGAGAGACCTATGTGAAGACCTCCAAGAGCTGAGCTTTATGCCATATCAAGGTGTGATTACAAGGCACACATATGTATCAGTAAGTCATTGTATTGTACAAGCAATATACTTTCATTCTCATGATTATTTGAGTTCATCTTTCCATGTTCTTGTGAAGTGTACTACTCACTGCCATTACTCTCAGTTTTCTCAGTCAGATTGCAGAGATGTTTTCTCTGAGCTTGGTGCATCATTTTCCGTGATTTAACTTGGTAAAGTTAGCTCTATAAGTCTACTATATGCTCACAAATTTTCCTGTCATTTGGATGTTGCAATATTCAGTTATGTTCATTTGAAGTCAATAGGGTCTGTTCATCTTCACTTCTCTGTAAGGTACCCGACTTTTTCACTCACCTTGTCAGAGGAGTTTCTCAGTGGTTACTTATCTAAATTCAGTGATTTAAAGCTTGTTGGATTTAGCTTACTGTCTAGTATAACCGTACAAATTTTCATAATCATTGGATTCCTACACTTTGAGTTATGTTGATTTTTCTGTTCACTGGTCTCAAACTATAGCAGCCCGTGAAAATCGGGATGATGTTATCAGTTGTTAAAACTCATTCTCAGTGTGTGGTTCATTATTTTTTATGCGATTACTCTTGAAAGTTAGCTCTTTAAGTTATCTAGACTTCCCCAAGAGGAATTATGCTAATTGCTGCTGTGCTCAGAGAATTATGTAAAACACTGGACAGGTGTATGAACCAAGAATAGCAAGTTTTCACCTCTGAGCTAACTCCAGCTTATTTGTTTTGATCTATCTTTTTGAGAGTGATCTTTCAAGGTACATAGGGTGTCTAATACATCCATTGGCAAGCTAAAAGGTCCCACCATATACTTCTGGAGTTCATTTGGCTGGTGTAGATCAAGGATTTTGCAACACCTCTTCATCTTCAAGCACATACCTATCCATCTCTTCACAGTGGTATCAGAGCAAGGTTGGACAACATGGCAGATGGATTTCCTTCATCAATTGACAAATTAAACAGAGGTAACTACTCAGCTTTGTCATTAAGAATGGAAGCCTATCTCCAAGGTAGAAGTTTATATGGTTATGTGGCTGGAGATGAAGTTATGCCAAGTTTTAGGAACAAAAGTCAACCAACACAAGAAGAGCAAGAAACATTGAGCACATGGTGCTCCAAGGATGCACTTGCAAGGTCTTATCTCCTCAACTCTATCTCAGATTTTGTGTTGCCTCACATTAGAAGTTGTAAGACATCTCAGGAAGTGTGGGATGCACTTGAAGCTTTCTTTTCTTCAAGTACTAAAGCTAGGAAGCATCAACTATGGCTGGATTTCACAACTCTCAAGAAGGCTCCCAAACAAAATGTTGTTGATGTATGAAACACCACAAGAAATGAATTAATGTGACACTAGAACACCTCTATGGTCACCATTAACTCATTGCCACTCCAAACTTTGAGAAATGATAGCCTAAAGTGAGAACTTTGCTTCTACAGAAATTCCTAGTCACCAAAATGACATACCTTCAGTATTTTGCTAATTTCTCCTAGCTCAAGTATTATTTCTCCATGAAACTTTACAAGATGAAACTAGAAGAGTAGAGCTTTCCAAATAGCTATCATATGCATCAAACAGATCTCTAGAACTCAAGTTATGGCTCTCACAAGATGACCCTGTATGACCTTCCAAAACTGGAAATCTTTCCTGTTATAGTAAGAGCGCCTGTTTAAAATTAGAATTCGATGCCTAGCATCGACTTGCAACAAGAATTCGATGCCGAGCATCGACTTGGGATGTTTTTGGCCACTTTTCAGTAGGGATTCGATGCCAGGCATCGACTTCCCAGATAAAACCTTGATCTTTTTGGACACCAAAACTATAGGTGATTTCATGCACACTTAGAATATGACTTCTCAACTGGAATTCGATGCCAGGCATCGAGTTGCTTGGAAAACTTGATCTTTTTAACTCATCACACAGTAGGTAATTATGGAGATGATGGAGAGAGACTCATACACAGAACTTTACTCAGTTCTTTCTCATAGGTATGAAAACTCAGAAGTTTTACAGATGCTTTCTCACTCAGAGAAGCCCGACTATACACAGTCGTATAAATGAACTCCTTCTTCTACTTCTTCTCTCTATTCTCTCTCTCTCCGCGTCAGTTGATACAAGCTAACTTATATAGATTTTCGTATTCTCGTGATTTTTAGAAAACTTCTAGAACTAAAGTGAACTAACTTTACAAATATGATACACTTGTGAATTTGTCCCTTCACATAGGCATGGTGTTTTCTTCCTAAGATTTGACCTTCAAATATATGTCCAATTAGTGAGTGTTTCTCCAACAGCTCCCCCTCAATCACTAATTGACATTCCCTGTTTCTTCATATCATCTTCTTTTCTTTTACTCCTGCCATGCTTTTGAATCTGCTGGTCTTCACACCATCCAAGCTCTTTGTCATTATGTCTGCTAACTGATCTTTAGTAGAAATGTACTCCACTTCAATCTCCTTCTCCATTACCTTTTCTCTGAGAAAATGATACTGTATCTCTATGTGCTTTGTCCTTGCATGAAATACTGGATTTGCTGCAAGATAAAGTGAACTCATATTATCTCCATGTATTGTAGGTGTACCTTGATCAATGCCTAAGCTCTTGAACAATGTCTGCATCCATATGACTTCCTTAGCTGCTTCCACAAGTCCTTTGTACTCTGCTTCAGTTGATGATAATGCTACTATATGTTGTTTCTTTGAACACCAACTTACAAGCTTATCACCAATGTATATCATGTAACCATGAGTTGATCTTCTGTCATCCTGGTTACCTGCCCAATCTGAATCACTATAGGCTCTCAACTTCAAATCTGATGTAAAAGGATAATATAGTCCTTCTTTTATAGTTCCTTTGATATATCTGAGAACTCTTTGACCTGCAATCCAATGTGGGTCCTTTGGACAATGCATGAATTGTGACAAAAATCCCACTGCATAACTAAGATCAGGTCTTGTTAGTGTAGCATAAATCAAACTACCCACAAGAGATTGATACTTCCTCATATCTTTGTAGTCTGCACCATCATATTTACTGAGCTTGTGATTAACTTCAAGTGGAGTTGAAGCTTCTCTGCAATTTTCCATATCAAACTTCTTCAACAAGTTCAGAAGATACTTTTCTTGTGACACATATATGCCATGATCTGTATAAGTAACTTCCATTCCAAGAAAGTATGATAACTTTCCTAGGTCACTGATCTTTAATTCTTTTTCAAGCAATCTCTTTACCTCCTTGATTCCTTCATCTGAACTACCTGTGATTATAATGTCATCTACATAAATACAAATGTAGATTGTACCTTCCTCTGTTCTTCTGATAAGTAGACTTGAATCTGCTTTTGAACTTTGATATCCAAGATCATTGAGATACTTCACCAGTCTATAGTTCCAAGCTCTTGGAGCTTGCTTCAATCCATACAATGCTCTTCTCAACCTACAAAAAAAATTTGGATACCTGGAATCTAAACCCTTGAGGTTGTTCCATGTATACCTCATCTGATATGTATCCATTCAAGAATGCATTCTTTATATCCAATTGACTTAGGGTCCATCCTTTTGAAGCTGCAATAGCAATGATTGTCCTTAAAGTTGACATCTTAGCTACAGGACTGAATGTCTCATCATAATCTATGCCATAGGTCTGGGCATAGCCTTTCACCACCAATCTAGCTTTGTATCTGGCTATACTTCCATATGCAAGCTTCTTCACTTTATAAACCCATTTATTTCCAATTACTTTCTTATCATTTGGTTTAGGACGAGTTCCCATGTCTTGTTCTCCTCCAGTGCATTGAATTCTTCCTTCATTGCTTCTTTCCATTGCTTCTTACCTTTAGCTTCATCATAGTTCTGAGGTTCTTCATCATCTTTGACCATATATGCATAGTTCTTCTGAGTTATGTAAGAAGTATCATAAGAATACCTTTGTGGTTGTCTTCTAGTCCTGCTTGACCATCTTGGTTCACATTCTTCATATGTGTCTGGATACACCTCTTCATCAAATATAGGAGCTTCTTCATTTCTTCTTGTTAATCCACTTGTGGATGTACTTGCTTGCATATAGTCTTCATCTCTATTTACCTGCACAATTGATTTTCCTTTCTCACATCTTCTTACCTCTTCTTCAAATTCTTTACCTGTATGACTTTGATCTGCATACCAACTTTTCTGTTCATCAAATGTGACATCTCTAGAAACAAGAAATTGGTTGGTTAAAGGATTCCACAACCTGTAACCCATCTGCTTTTCATAACAACCAATGAACACATATTTTTCTGCCTTTGGTTCAAGTTTATGCCTAAGTTGTGACGGCACATAAGCATATGCAATTGATCCAAACACTCTACAATGATCTAGTGTTGGTTTCTTACCCCACCAAGCTTCATATGGAGTCATTCCATTCAGAGCTGCACATGGTAATCTATTCACAAGATATGTAGCTGTATTCACAGCCTCAGCCCAAAGATAATTTGGACAACTCTTCTCCTTTAGCATAGCTCTAGCAAACTCAACCAAAGTCTTGTTCCTTCTTTCTGCTACACCATTTTGTTGTGGTTTATACCTGCAAGTTATTTCTCTCCTAATACCTGTATTCCAAAGATAATCATTGAACTCTTGGGAGAAGTATTCTCCCCCTCCATTAGACCTCAGTCTTTTAAGCTTTGGACATGTGACTCTCTCTGCATATGCATGAAAATGCTTGAAAGCTCCAAACACTTCTGATCTTTCCTTCAAAACATATAATGTTATCCATCTTGTAGCATCATCAATGAAAAGAACATAATACCTTGAGCCATTGATAGATCCTTCTTTTGTTGGTCCCCATACATCTGTATGAATGAGCTCTAGTAGTCCATCATGTTTGAATCCTTTCTTTTGAAATGGTAACCTGTGTGCTTTACCCATTTGACATGCTTCACATTTATAAACCATATGTTGACTTTGCACATTTGGTAATCCTAGTACAGACTGATTAGCAACCATAGCTTTAATTCCTCTTTCATTGAAATGACCTAATCTCTTATGCCAGAGATCAAGTTCTGTAATCACTGCTTCACCATGTGTGAGCAAAGCTTGACCAATGTTTCCTTGCACTCTTGAAGTAAAGAGTCTACCTTCTTTCTTACCAGAGACAATCTGATTATATCCATTCTCTAGATCTTCAACAAATACTTCTTCATTTGTAAACCTGACTTGAAAACCTTTTTCAACTATCTATCCCACACTAATCAAGTTTTTAGGTATTGTAGGAACATACAAAACATTGGTTAGCAAATCTGCTCCATTCTTGCATTTCACTTTTCCAATTGAATGTACACTATGTCTGGTATTATCACCTGTTTGAACACTATGGCTAGAAATGCCTTTTTCCAATTCTGACATCAATTCTATGTTTCCTGACAAATGATTAGAACATCCAGAGTCAATGTAAAATACCTTTAGATCTTCTTTGTCTGATGTGCTGATTGAGTTCATCATCAATGATGTATGACTTTCATTCTGTGTGTCATTTGCATAGTTGTAGTAGGTGGTGTTGTAGGATTGATTATGTCCCCAACTTCTTCCTCCACCTCTACCATAGCCTCCTCTTTGACTTTGTCTACCTCTTTGGAAATTACTTTGATATCTTCCACGTCGACCTCTGCTATTGTTGTTTTGATTCTGGTTTGATCCTTGTTGGTTATGCCAACAGTCATGAGCCAAATGATTACTCAATCCACAGATCCAACAAGCCTTCTTGTTGTTATTTTGATTACCTCTACCTCTTCCAAAGCCTCTTGCTCTTCCTCTACCAGTGCCTTTACCTCTTGTATAATAAGCTTGAGAACTAGAATCCTCTTCATCCTTTGCTTTACCTTTATCTCCTTTCTTCTTGTTCTTCATGTACATTGCAGAACTTTGTCCTTTATCTCCATCTCCCTTCAAGTCTTGCTGATATGTGAGCATCAAACCAAGCAACTGGTTCAAATCTAGAACATAATGATTTAATGAAAGTTCTGTTGATAAGACAAAAGGTTTCCACCTTTCATCCCCTCTCAAACCTGCAAGTAGCTGAGCAATCAATCTGTGATCTTCAACATCTTCATCTATGGATCCAAGACTATCTGCTAGATCCTTCATCTTAGTGACATAATCACTAATGGTTTGACTTGGCTTCTTCTTGAATGTTGTAAACTCTGACCATAGACTTGCTTTCTGTGCTTTAGTAGTACTTTGGAAATGATACTCCAATGCATTCCTTATATCTTCAGATGATTCCAATCCTCTGATGTGTGGTAGCAAATGATCAGAGATTGTATTGTAGATGTATGCTTTTGCACTTGCATCCCTCTTCTGCCAATGCTTTAAAGCATCAAGTTCCTCTTTCTTTGGTCGGCTTTCATCTTCAAATACTGGCTTCTCTTCTTCACCTGTTACATATACCATGAGATCCTTACTCATAAGTAAGGCTTCCATTCTCATTACCCATGCGGGGTAATTATCTCTGTCCAGTTTGTCAATGGAGATATGATCTGCCATAGTTCTTTTCTTCTGCTGCAACCTGTGAGCTTAAAGGATAAAGGATAATACCTTTTGAAGTTCTTTGTGTATGAGGATACTTTTGAAGTAACCTTTTGATGCCTTGTGTCTTCAAATGCTTCACCTTTCAAACTTTAATGGAAAACTTTACAAAACTTCTCGTACCTTTGTCGTCTTCTGCTCTCGAGAATCTTTCTGCTCTGATACCACTTGTTGATGTATGAAACACCACAAGAAATGAATTAATGTGACACTAGAACACCTCTATGGTCACCATTAACTCATTGCCACTCCAAACTTTGAGAAATGATAGCCTAAAGTGAGAACTTTGCTTCTACAGAAATTCCTAGTCACCGAAATGAAATACCTTCAGTATTTTGCTAATTTCTCCTAGCTCAAGTATTATTTCTCCATGAAACTTTATAGGCTGAAACTAGAAGAGTAGAGCTTTCCAACAAGCTATCATATGCATCAAATGATCTCTAGAACTCAAGTTATGGCTCTCACAAGATGACCCTATATGACCTTCCAAAACTGGAAATCTTTCCTATTATAGTAAGAGTGCCTGTTTAAAATTAGAATTCGATGCCTAGCATCGACTTGCAACAAGAATTTGATGCCGGGCATCGACTTGGGATGTTTTTGGCCACTTTTCAGCAGGGATTCGATGCCAGGCATCGACTTCCCACATAAAACCTTGATCTTTTTGGACACCAAAACTATAGGTGATTTCATGCACACTTAGAATATGACTTCTCAACTGGAATTCGATGCCAGGCATCGAGTTGCTTGGAAAACTTGATCTTTTTAACTCATCACATAGTAGGTAATTATGGAGATGATGGAGAGAGACTCATACATAGAACTTTACTCAGTTCTTTCGCATAGGTATGAAAACTCAGAAGTTTTACAGATGCTTTCTCACTCAGAGAAGCCCGACTATACACAGTCGTATAAATGAACTCCTTCTTCTACTTCTTCTCTCTATTCTCTCTCTCTCCGCGTCAGTTGATACAAGCTAACTTATATAGATTTTCGTATTCTCGTGATTTTTAGAAAACTTCTAGAACTAAAGTGAACTAACTTTACAAATATGATACACTTGTGAATTTGTCCCTTCACATGGGCATGGTGTTTTCTTCCTAAGATTTGACCTTCAAATATATGTCCAATTAGTGAGTGTTTCTCCAATAGCTCCCCCTCAATCACTAATTGACATTCCCTGTTTCTTCATATCATCTTCTTTTCTTTTACTCCTGCCATGCTTTTGAATCTGCTGGTCTTCACACCATCCAAGCTCTTTGTCATTATGTCTGCTAACTGATCTTTAGTAGAAATGTATTCCACAATCTCCTTCTCCATTACCTTTTCTCTGAGAAAATGATACTGTATCTCTATGTGCTTTGTCCTTGCATGAAATACTAGATTTGCTGCGAGATAAAGTGAACTCATATTATCTCCATGTATTGTAGGTGTACCTTGATCAATGCCTAAGCTCTTGAACAATGTCTGCATCCATATGACTTCCTTAGCTGCTTCCACAAGTCCTTTGTACTCTGCTTCAGTTGATGATAATGCTACTGTATGTTGTTTCTTTGAACACCAACTTACAAGCTTATCACCAATGTATATCATGTAACCATGAGTTGATCTTCTGTCATCCTGGTTACCTGCCCAATCTGAATCACTATAGGCTCTCAACTTCAAATCTGATGTAAAAGGATAACATAGTCCTTCTTTTATAGTTCCTTTGATATATCTGAGAACTCTTTGACCTGCAATCCAATGTGGGTCCTTTGGACAATGCATGAATTGTGACAAAAATCCCACTTCATAACTAAGATCAGGTCTTGTTAGTGTAGCATAAATCAAACTACCCACAAGAGATTGATACTTCCTCATATCTTTGTAGTCTGCACCATCATATTTACTGAGCTTGTGATTAACTTGAAGTGGAGTTGAAGCTTCTCTGCAATTTTCCATATCAAACTTCTTCAACAAGTTCAGAAGATACCTTTCTTGTGACACATATATGCCATGATCTGTATAAGTAACTTCCATTCCAAGAAAGTATGATAACTTTCCTAGGTCACTGATCTTGAATTCTTTTTCAAGCAATCTCTTTACCTCCTTGATTCCTTCATCTGAAGTACCTGTGATTATAATGTCATCTACATAAATACAAATGTAGATTGTACCTTCCTCTGTTCTTCTATTAAGTAGACTTGAATCTGCTTTTGAACTTTGATATCCAAGATCATTGAGATACTTCACCAGTCTATAGTTCCAAGCTCTTGGAGCTTGCTTCAATCCATATAATGCTCTTCTCAACCTGCAAACAAAATTTGGATACTTGGAATCTACAAACCCTTGAGGTTGTTCCATGTATACCTCATCTGATATGTATCCATTCAAGAATGCATTCTTTATATCCAATTGACTTAGGGTCCATCCTTTTGAAGCTGCAATAGCAATGATTGTCCTTAAAGTTGACATCTTAGCTACAGGACTGAATGTCTCATCATAATCTATGCCATAGGTCTGGGCATAGCCTTTCACCACCAATCTAGCTTTGTATCTGGCTATACTTCCATATGCAAGCTTCTTCACTTTATAAACCCATTTATTTCCAATTACTTTCTTATCATTTGGTTTAGGAACAAGTTCCCATGTCTTGTTCTCCTCCAGTGCATTGAATTCTTCCTTCATTGCTTCTTTCCATTGCTTCTTACCTTTAGCTTCATCATAGTTCTGAGGTTCTTCATCATCTTTGACCATATATGCATAGTTCTTCTGAGTTATGTAAGAAGTATCATAAGAATACCTTTCTGGTTGTCTTCTAGTCCTGCTTGACCATCTTGGTTCACATTCTTCATATGTGTCTAGATACACCTCTTCATCAAATATAGGAGCTTCTTCATTTCTTCTTGTTAATCGACTTGTGGATGTACTTGCTTGCATATAGTCTTCATCTCTATTTACCTGCACAATTGATTTTCCTTTCTCACATCTTCTTACCTCTTCTTCAAATTCTTTAGCTGTATGACTTTGATCTGTGTTGCTACAAGGGTTGCCCATATTTCTCCTCGTGCTATGGCATCCTTTAGCCCTCATGAAAATACCATCTTTTTGTAAATTAGGAGATGTCCACGTGAACACTCTCCTAAAACCACTTTTTGATAATTCCCCTAAGTCTAAGGTATTGAAGCCTTTTCTTTAAAAAAAAAAAACTCCTTTTTGAGCAAACATAAAGAAAGCCCACGTAGAAATCTCACGCGCTCTCTCTCTCTAGGTGGGTAGTTCCACATCCCATAAAGATTCTCTTTTTGGATTTAGCACATGTGGTCTTTTGACCACATGTTTTTATTCACATATGCCTCTCTTCTCTATATAAAGAAGAGCCTCATTTTGTAAAGAGGGAGGTCCCTTGGCCATGGCCTTGGCCTCCATTTTGGTAATGGAAGAAGGTGTCATTTGCTACTCTCTTGTTTCCTTGTGTGCAAGGCGATGATCTTGGTGTATGGA
Organism: Ceratopteris richardii; assembly: GCA_020310875.1. Classification (NCBI taxonomy): domain Eukaryota; kingdom Viridiplantae; phylum Streptophyta; class Polypodiopsida; order Polypodiales; family Pteridaceae; genus Ceratopteris; species Ceratopteris richardii. The sequence continues at coordinate 139,094,462 of CM035439.1, read as the reverse complement.
TTTGCATGTGTGTGTGCATGGTTGGGAGGATGTTCCCCTTTGCTCCTTGTGACGTTGGCCATTGTTGCCATTGCTCCATGAGCGTGGGTGAACCTCTCCTCTCATTCTTTGCCCCAACTTGGAGAAACCTCTCACTTCCATGTGAGGCGGTTAGGGTTGTTGTTCCCCTTTTCGCAACAATTTGGCGCCATTGCCGGGGACGTCGGCCTTTAGCCGTTGGTTTTTCCAAGTTTGCGTGTCCATACTTCATGAGATGCACCTTGACACTTGGAGAAGGATGAATACATGTGGCCTTCGGTTGGCCTAGGGAACCTCTTTTCTTTAATTTTTGAGTAGTTTTAGTTCAATTTTTGTTTGATGCACAAAAACATCCCCTAAACCCCCTTCTCTCGCTCTCACTCTCTCTCATGTACACATTCCCACACATTCATTGTGGCATCACTCTCACCACTACCACCTCCTTTTTAGTGATGGCCTTGGGTAGAGGGATGAGGGGTACCTCCTCTTTGGCCCCATCCTTCTGTTCAATTTTCAAAAATACCAAAAAAAAGGGGTCGGAAAAGATAGTGGGTGAAAAATTTATGAGAGTTCTAGTCTTGCACCGCTTAACTAAATTTGATATTGGCCAAAATGGATTTGAGGTCTGACATCCGTGTCATTCTTGAAGTTTGTTGGATGGGAGGCATTAACTTCTCCCCAGTAACATTGTGTCTGCGCAAGCATAGGTAGTGGGTGGAGTGGTTCTTTCCCTCCCTCCTAAGTCCCAACCTTGCTTGAATCCCCCATTCCGGGGTTGAGCCTATCGGGCTCCTCCTTCTTGTCTGCGGACCTGATTATGGCGTCTTCATACTCCCCCCCATGACCCGAGCATGGGCCGGCAATTCTTGCACGTTATCAACTACGCAGAGGTCCTGGAGGCCCGTCCTTCTCCCATCTGTGTTCACTTATGAAGCAAGCACACGACGCTGGGCCTCTCTTTCTGGTGACTCACGTTTTGGCGGGGGTGTGTGCTCTTGAAGTTCCACCCTACCTCCATTTGGCTGAGCGCTTCTCTGAGGCAGTATCTGCTTGAGGCCAGGCGGCATCACCACTTGGGCAGAAGCTCTTCGTGAGCTCCCTTCTATACATATCGGCTTGGTCCGATCAGGGCTGAAGCTGGCGCTACTTCTCATTAGCGTTCAGACTCCCCTTGATTTTCCATATCTTCTCTCTGTCACATGGTGTGTGTGCTCAACCTACCTTGCTGATCTGCTTTCTTCCAGGCCAGATCATGCACCATCTTCCCATAGTTCTTCTACTATGGCTATGGCGAAGTTGAGCATGGGATCCCCTTTGATGCTCGGGTGGAGCTTCTTGTTGCGGGTTATTTCCTATTTCAGTCGATCATTTTTTGGTAAGACTTCTGCAGAAGGAACGATGGCTCGATCCCTTTCTTCTGGATCATTTCTCTATGATGCTCTCATTCCCCTTACAATCGGTAGCATTGGGAGATGTGTATCGGCTCTTTCTTGGGCTTCTCCAGCTACCATGTTCTTTCCTACTGTCTTTGAACACCATTGTTCAAAACTCACATGCATATGCTCCCGTGTCTTCTCCAAACTGTCGAAGTCTTCGTCGGCTACATTCAGCATAGGGGTTGTTAAAATCTCAGTTGTTGCTCTTGCTGAAGTTACAAAGGGCTGTGCCATCAGAATATTTCCGCTGTTTGTCGACCCAGTTCATCCTGATCAGTGCTCTCTTCTTGTTGTGGTGTTCATCAGGTGCCTTAGACCTTGTGTTTGAGATTAACTTGTTATGATCAGTGGGGCGATGTGTGGAATGCCATTTTGTTATGAATGATATAGTACAAGTAGCCAGAATACGATAAAATTTTAGTTCGATTATGAATACTATGTTTGGATGCAGCTGCACGACGAATGATTACCATCCTGTCCCAGCAATCGGTAGGACCCTTCAGGTCATCCTGAGATGTGTTGTTCATTCCCCTATTTTGATAAACGATGTATTCTGTGCTACTCATCGTGTCCTCCTTGATGATGTACTGCGATGAAAGGGGTGAAATAACCATTTTTTGTCTCATTGACAATACGACAACCTATGTCTGCATAATATCTGAAGGAATGGTGTTCAGTCTAAATAATTTTTTGAACAGTTCCGCGGAATTATGTCCATCTTTTTGTTCATGATGCCCTTGAACTTCTCATTTAATTAGTGACATGCTAGGACGATATAAATTCTTGGGGTTCTTTCTATGCATGATAGAACTTAAAGTGTTTTGGGCAATCTTGGTTGAACTTGTTAGGTCTGCTGGAAACTGTCTAAACGATAACAGTCTTGCTTTTGTCTCTCTGAAAGTCATTGAGATCATAACTTATGGATAGAGTTTGTGTTCCGTAATTTGATACTGCTCAGTCTATTTACATCGAGCTCTTCGGCACCAGTTGATGACCTGCAGTTTCAAAGTTTTTTGGTAATCAAAGATGGAAAGATTTGCACACTGGGTGGATGTGGAAACACACCTATCCCTTCGTAGGGACATTTTCAAGCACATATGACCTTGCATGGGATCGAGTCTCTATGGCTTAGCTTGCAGGATGTTTTAGTCTGACTGTTTGACTTGAGGCGTTGCTTGTAAGACTCCGTTCTATGATTTATCGCTCAGGTGTTGAAGTTGGTTAGGCAATAGCCATGTGCCTCCTTACTGTATTCATATTGTGTATATCTTTTGATACATGTCCCCTGAAGTGATTTACCTTGATGGAGTGCATACAAAGAGAATCTTATCTACATGACTCTTCTAATGTTTGAAACAGTTATGAAAATTGTTGATACTTCCTGACTTCAAACTTTTTGTGATGATACTCAACACAGTTCTGTCCTTTGGCCTGATCTTGGAATATCATGTCATGCATTCCCTGATGGCAATACATTATATATCGCATGTTTTATGTTGTCCTCATAAAGTACTTTAGATCTTACAGATTATTTGGGTACTCACCTCCACCAACGATTGAACATGGCCGTACCGTGAAAGTTAATTCTTGCAGGATTTGAAGCCACACCAAGGAGAGAGACACATGATGGACTTGAAGATCATTGAAGCCTTTGGGCTTAAGGGAAGGATGTTGGGAAGTTTCTTTAGCAGGTTGTGTTAGTAATCATCGGTAGTGGATAAATTACTTCTTTTGTGTAAAGACAACAAGTGATACCATACGGCTGATGTGTGAACGCATTGCTAAGAACTCTAATGAACTGTAGACACCCTCATATGCATTACATTAAAACCATAGATCTTCGACTGAACTTTCTATCTCTTTTTAGAGGCTGATATTAATGTCCATACTGTTGACTCTTGTTTTGGAACTTTAGACGTATGGGATGAACTCTAGATAGGTTGGAAGCAGTGATGAATTAATATTGGTTGAGCTTGCATGAAGGATGAATGAATGCATTTTTTCTACATTTGGAAAAAAGTTTCGGTAATATACTACTACAAGAGGCTATGACAGTCTTTTAAAGGTCTGTGTGCTGTGATTCTTTCTGATTGATTCTGGAGGACATTATCTAAAAGCTACCTACAAGAGCGATCAAGTATGTTCCATAGCCTTACTGTGATGGTTCCTTTGCCCTGTCTAGATGTTGTTTTTCTTTTTTGTTATCCAGACGCAAAGTATGATGTTAGTATGAAGAGGGGAATTGGATGCATATGACAGGCTTTGGGATGCTCTTTAATTTGCTTGATGTTTGTTTCAAATACCATTCGTGCTTTTTGATAACTCTTGGAGTCGCAGGTTTTGAAGCCTCCCCTAGGAGTGATGCACATGTTGGATTTGAAGATTACTGACTCATTTAACCACCTCATATCTGTGCATCTATCATATACATGATCTTTTGCTTGATGGAAAGCCTGCAGGTTTGAAAGAAAGAGGATGTTGCTTCCTGGTCTTGTGATGTTTCTACTTCATGCTTGTCATAATTATTGGAAATGGATATAATTTCTTGTTTCTTCCTCTATATGTTGGGTTTGCATATGATCACGTATGAATGTTGTGCTTGGCTTGCTTGAGGAGAGTGTCTGCTCAATATTTTAGGCATAAAAGCTAAAGGGGTTATCCAATTTGTTTTGATCTAGCATGGGTATGAATGTTGCTTGATATCCATTGACCCACTAACAGAAAGAAGGTACAATACTACACAATTCTTGCTACTTGCCAATTTTACTCTTTTGATTCCATTTTTTTAAGGCAAGTGGTTGCTTCTGGTAAAATTCCTGGGTTGAGTGCATATTGCTTATGCTTTAAAATGCTCTTCATGATGTAAGCATGCATTCTTTAAAGGATATTTGCGGGTGAATGTGCATATAGGAGGTTGAAAATTTTTAGACCTGAACTAAATTAAGTGTGACGTCATTGAATGAGTAATTGTTTTTTGCTAGGGAAGTAACTCTCTAGTTCCACATTCCTCATTTAAAGCTTAAATTCATTACAGACCAACACATTTAGACCTTCGGCATATTCTTCTTACCTCCTATGGATGATTTGCTACTATGTCTTGCAGGAAGAGAGTTGGATAAGTTGTTTGAATCTCATGAATGATTGTAAAATAATAGGACTCATAAAGTTGCACTATTGTCTATTGATTTTATGAGCACAGAACACTCATGTTAAATTGCAAGCTTGATTGACTAGAAGCTTAGTATAAATGATGGCAGGACCATAGGCTACATTCATCTCATGCTTTACATTGCAAAATGTCCCACTCTCACTTGAAAATAACAGAGTATGGAATCATTTAGACATAAGGGACAGACACTCATGGTCTTGATAAGGGCTCCTTGTTTTGGGACTATGGTTTTTCTTTTCTTTGCATGAGCAAGACGGTTTTTTATGCAGACTTCTCTCTAATGGAGCAAGTCTTGTGGCAATGGATGCCCCTTGAAGTGGAAACTAAAAATGGAATTAACATTTTTTGGTTGCTTCTTTTCAAAAATCAGTCTACTTGTTGTGTATGTTTAATTTTCAGGTATTGGAGCTTTGAGTGAAGGCACAGTGGAAGGAGGCTGGGCTGACTGCCCCCCAAGGGGATTGTGTCGCTCAACTCTAAAGATTGAAGATTTGCAGCTTGAAGTAAAGACTGAAGACTTGCAGCTTGAAGCTTGGCAGACTGAAGAATTGCAGATTTTGGAGACTTGAAGATTTTCAGACTTGAAAGACTCTACCTTGGGTCGGTGCAGCTATGTATGCTCTTCTCTCAGCTTTGTCGAGGACGACAAAGTCTAGGAGGAGGAGGGTGTTGCTACAAGGGTTGCCCATATTTCTCATGCTATGGCATCCTTTAGCCCTCATGAAAATACCATCTTTTTGTAAATTAGGAGATGTCCACGTGAACACTCTCCTAAAACCACTTTTTGATAATTCCCCTAAGTCTAAGGTATTGAAGCCTTTTCTTAAAAAAAAAAACTCCTTTTTGAGCAAACATAAAGAAAGCCCACGTAGAAATCTCACGCGCTCTCTCTCTCTCTCTAGGTGGGTAGTTCCACATCCCATAAAGATTCTCTTTTTGGATTTAGCACATGTGGTCTTTTGACCACATGTTTTTATTCACATATGCCTCTCTTCTCTATATAAAGAAGAGCCTCATTTTGTAAAGAGGGAGGTCCCTTGGCCATGGCCTTGGCCTCCATTTTGGTAATGGAAGAAGGTGTCATTTGCTACTCTCCTGTTTCCTTGTGTGCAAGGCGATGATCTTGGTGTATGGATTTGCATGTGTGTGTGCATGGTTGGGAGGATGTTCCCCTTTGCTCCTTGTGACGTTGGCCATTGTTGCCATTGCTCCATGAGCGTGGGTGAACCTCTCCTCTCATTCTTTGCCCCAACTTGGAGAAACCTCTCACTTCCATGTGAGGCGGTTAGGGTTGTTGTTCCCCTTTTCTCAACAATCTGCATACCAACTTTTCTGTTCATCAAATGTGACATCTCTAGAAACAAGAAATTGTTTGGTTAAAGGATTCCACAACCTGTAACCCATCTGCTTTTCATCACAACCAATGAACACATATTTTTCTGCCTTTGGTTCAAGTTTATGCCTAAGTTGTGATGGCACATAAGCATATGCAATTGATCCAAACACTCTACAATGATCTAGTGTTGGTTTCTTACCCCACCAAGCTTCATATGGAGTCATTCCATTCAGAGCTGCACATGGTAATCTATTCACAAGATATGTAGCTGTATTCACAGCCTCAGCCCAAAGATAATTTGGACAACTCTTCTCCTTTAGCATAGCTCTAGCAAACTCAACCAAAGTCGTGTTCCTTCTTTCTGCTACACCATTTTGTTGTGGTGTATACCTGCAAGTTATTTCTCTCTTAATACCTGTATTCCAAAGATAATCATTGAACTCTTGGGAGAAGTATTCTCCCCCTCCATCAGACCTCAGTCTTTTAAGCTTTTGAACTGTGACTCTCTCTGCATATGCATGAAAATGCTTGAAAGCTTCAAACACTTCTGATCTTTCCTTCAAAACATATAATGTTATCGATCTTGTAGCATCATCAATGAAAAGAACATAATACCTTGAGCCATTGATAGATCCTTCTTTTGTTGGTCCCCATACATCTGTATGAATGAGCTCTAATAGTCCATCATGTTTGAATCCTTTCTTTTGAAATGGTAACCTGTGTGCTTTACCCATTTGACATGCTTCACATTTATAAACCATATGTTGACTTTGCACATTTGGTAATCCTAGTACAGACTGATTAGCAACCATATCTTTAATTCCTCTTTCATTGAAATGACCTAATCTCTTATGCCAGAGATCAAGTTCTGTAATCACTGCTTCACCATGTGTGAGCAAAGCTTGACCAATGTTTCCTTGCACTCCTAAAGTAAAGAGTCTACCTTCTTTCTTACCAGAGACAATCTGATTATATACATTCTCTAGATCTTCAACAAATACTCCTTCATTTGTAAACCTGACTTGAAAACCTTTTTCAACTATCTGTCCCACACTAATCAAGTTTTTAGGTATTGTAGGAACATACAAAACATTGGTTAGCAAATCTGCTCCATTCTTGCATTTCACTTTTCCAATTGAATGTACACTATGTCTGGTATTATCACCTGTTTGAACACTATGGCTAGAAATGCCTTTTTCCAATTCTGACATCAATTCTATGTTTCCTGACAAATGATTAGAACATCCAGAGTCAATGTAAAATACCTTTAGATCTTCTTTGTCTGATGTGCTGATTGAGTTCATCATCAATGATGTATGACTTTCATTCTGTGTGTCATTTGCATAGTTGTAGTAGGTGGTGTTGTAGGATTGATTATGTCCCCAACTTCTTCCTCCACCTCTACCATAGCCTCCTCTTTGACTTTGTCTACCTCTTTGGAAATTACTTTGATATCTTCCACGTCGACCTCTGCTATTGTTGTTTTGATTCTGGTTTGATCCTTGTTGGTTATGCCAACAGTCATGAGCCAAATGATTACTCAATCCACAGATCCAACAAGCCTTCTTGTTGTTATTTTGATTACCTCTACCTCTTCCAAAGCCTCTTGCTCTTCCTCTACCAGTGCCTTTACCTCTTGTATAATAAGCTTGAGAACTAGAATCCTCTTCATCCTTTGCTTTACCTTTATCTCCTTTCTTCTTGTTCTTCATGTACATTGCAGAACTTTGTCCTTTATCTCCATCTCCCTTCAAGTCTTGCTCATATGTGAGCATCAAACCAAGCAACTGGTTCAAATCTCGAACATAATGATTTAATGAAAGTTCTGTTGATAAGACAAAAGGTTTCCACCTTTCATCCCCTCTCAAACCTGCAAGTAGCTGAGCAATCAATCTGTGATCTTCAACATCTTCATCTATGGATCCAAGACTATCTGCTAGATCCTTCATCTTAGTGACATAATCACTAATGGTTTGACTTGGCTTCTTCTTGAATGTTGTAAACTCTGACCATAGACTTGCTTTCTGTGCTTTAGTAGTACTTTGGAAATGATACTCCAATGCATTCCATATATCTTTAGATGATTCCAATCCTCTGATGTGTGGTAGCAAATGATCAGAGATTGTATTGTAGATGTATGCTTTTGCACTTGCATCCCTCTTCTGCCAATGCTTTAAAGCATCAAGTTCCTCTTTCTTTGGTCGGCTTTCATCTTCAAATACTGGCTTCTCTTCTTCACTTGTTACATATACCATGAGATCCTTACTCATAAGTAAGGCTTCCATTCTCATTACCCATGCGGGGTAATTATCTCTGTCCAGTTTGTCAATGGAGATATGATCTGCCATAGTTCTTTTCTTCTGCTACAACCTGTGAGCTTAAAGGATAAAGGATAATACCTTTTGAAGTTCTTTGTGTATGAGGATATTTTTGAAGTAACCTTTTGATGCCTTGTGTCTTCAAATGCTTCATCTTTCAAACTTTAATGGAAAACTTTACAAAACTTCTCGTACCTTTGTCGTCTTCTGCTCTCGAGAATCTTTCTGCTCTGATACCACTTGTTGATGTATGAAACACCACAAGAAATGAATTAATGTGACACTAGAACACCTCTATGGTCACCATTAACTCATTGCCACTCCAAACTTTGAGAAATGATAGCCTAAAGTGAGAACTTTGCTTCTACAGAAATTCCTAGTCACCGAAATGACATACCTTCAGTATTTTGCTAATTTCTCCTAGCTCAAGTATTATTTCTCCATGAAACTTTATAGGATGAAACTAGAAGAGTAGAGCTTTCCAAGAAGCTATCATATGCATCAAACGATCTCTAGAACTCAAGTTATGGCTCTCACAAGATGACCCTGTATGACCTTCCAAAACTGGAAATCTTTCCTATTATAGTAAGAGCGCTTGTTTAAAATTAGAATTCGATGCCTAGCATCGACTTGCAACAAGAATTCGATGCCGGGCATCGACTTGGGATGTTTTTGGCCACTTTTCAGCAGGGATTTGATGCCAGGCATCGACTTCCCGCATAAAACCTTGATCTTTTTGGACACCAAAACTATAGGTGATTTCATGCACACTTAGAATATGACTTCTCAACTGGAATTCGATGCCAGGCATCGAGTTGCTTGGAAAACTTGATCTTTTTAACTCATCACACAGTAGGTAATTATGGAGATGATGGAGAGAGACTCATACACAAAACTTTACTTAGTTCTTTCTCATAGCTATGAAAACTCAGCAGTTTTACAGATGCTTTCTCACTCAGAGAAGCCCGACTATACACAGTCGTATAAATGAACTCCTTCTTCTACTTCTTCTCTCTATTCTCTCTCTCTCCGTGTCAGTTGATACAAGCTAACTTATATAGATTTTCGTATTCTCGTGATTTTTAGAAAACTTCTAGAACTAAAGTGAACTAACTTTACAAATATGATACACTTGTGAATTTGTCCCTTCACATAGGCATGGTGTTTTCTTCCTAAGATTTGACCTTCAAATATATGTCCAATTAGTGAGTGTTTCTCCAACAAATGTGACTGATTTTGTCACAAAGCTCAAGGACATAGCGGATCAGTTGGGAAGCATTGGAGAGGTAATAGATGAAGAGCAAATTTTAAGGCAGGTCATCAATGGCTTGAAGGCAGATGACAAGTGGGAAGCATTCACCACAGTTATGGATTTGTACATGGACATGCATGTACCTGATTTCAATACACTCATTGGACAACTACTTACTCAAGAGGCAAAGCTTATAAAAAATGGAGAAAGCTCTAAAGGTAATCAATCTTCAGCTTTATACACGGATAAAAGCAAGTCTAAAGATAACAAAGGAAAGGCAAAGAAAGTGGATGATGAAGCAGGTACATATCAAGCTAACTATGCAGGTAGAGGAAGACATGGCAGAGGTAGAGGAAGAGGAGGTAGACAAGACAGGGGGAGATCCCAAGACTCCAACTCATGTTCTATTTGTGGATTAACTAATCATACAACTGAAAATTGCTTTAGGAATTCTAGGAATCAAAGAGGCAGAGGATACAATAGAGGAAGTTATGGCCACTCAAGAGCAAGGTTCAACAACTACCATGGCAAATACAACAACTACAATCATTCAAACTATCAAGGAGGCTACAAAGGAAGGAGAGACTACAATAACTACACAGAAGACTCAAACAAAGAGGATTCATTATTGATCATGAACATGGCTATGCCACAAGGTAAATCTGATGAGCATGTTTTCTACATAGACTCAGGTTATTCAAATCATGTGGCAGGAAATGTGGCACTCCTATCAGATTTAGAAGATCCAAGGAATAAGCATGAGGTACAAACAGGAGATGATACAAAACATCCTGTGGAGAAAATAGGCAATGTCAAAGCACCTGATGGAAACATCAACCTACTTAGTAAGGTACTCTATGTCCCTACCATTACAAAGAATTTGATAAGTGTTGGGCAGATAGTAGAGAAAGGGTTGCAAGTCATGTTCACGAAGGCAGGAGCATTTGTTGAAGATCCAAGTCAAGGATTCAGAAGAATTGCAAAAGGTGAAAAGACAGGTAGATTGTTCACATTTGAATTACAGGACACTAGAAACATTGCTCTCTTTAATTATGGTAGTTAGACACTCACAGAATTGGAAGTATGGCACAAAAGGTTAGCACATATTTGTGAAAGGTTATTAAAGCAAATCTGTAGGGACCAAAGTGTACTTGGACTTCCTAATTTGTCAAAACAACATATGATTTATAAGTGTAGTGCATGTCAATTTGGAAAGTCTCACAGGTTACCATTCATGAAGAAAGGTTATATGCATGGAGATCTCTTGGAGTTGGTTCATACAGATGTATGGGGACCTAGCAAGGAAGCTTCAATATCTGGATCAAGGTATTATGTTTCCTTTATTGATGATTGCAGCAAATGGACTATCCTATTCTTTATGAAACACAAAGATGAAGTTTTTTCATGTTTCAAAAGATATTTGGCTCTTGTGGAGAATCAAACAGGTAAATCACTAAAAAGGCTAAGGTCAGATGGAGGGGGAGAATACTTCTCCCATGAGTTTGATTCTTTTCTTGAAGAAAGAGGAATCAAAAGAGAGGTAACTACAAGGTACACTCCTGAGCAAAATGGAGTGGCAGAAAGGAGGAATAGGACAATTGTTGAAGCTGCAAGGTCTATGTTAAATGAGAAGCATTTACCTAATTACTTATGGGCTGAGGCTGTATCTACAGCCACTTACTTGATTAACAGGTTGCCTTCAAAATCCCTTGATGGGATGAATCCATATGAGGCTTGGAATGGAAGAAGACCAAGCTTAGATCATTGTAAAATTTTTGGATGTATTGCTTTTGCTCATGTTCCTTCACAGGTTAGAGGCAAGATGGATCCAAAGGCAGAAAGGTGTGTATTTATTGGATATGACAACAATCAAAAGGGCTACAGGTTATACAACCCTACCAACAAAGGATTCTTGGTAAGCAGAGATGTAGTTTTGATGAGAACAATTCATGGTATGAAGATTCATGCAGGAAGGTCAATTTACCATATAATCTTGAAGAAGATTTTCCAAAGCTTGGTAGAGAACAACCGAAGATTGAGGAACAAGACACCTCAGAGGATGATGAAGAATCTCAGATGGAAAAGATCAAAGCATGAAAGTCTAAAGGTAAAGCAAAATTGCAGGAACTTGGACATGAGGCAGAATCATCACATCATGGCATAAGAAGATCTATGAGGGAAAAGGAAAAACCAGAAAGGTATGGGTTTGACACCTCATTAGTAACTAAACACTCTATCTACATAGCACAGGATATAAACCAAGAGGAGCCATCATCATTTGAAGAGGCCAAAGCAAAATCAGAATGGAAGCATGCAATGAAGGAAGAGATTGAAGCACTTGAGGAAAACAACACTTGGGATTTGGTGCCCAAGACTTCATCCATGAAGGTAATAGGCTCAAGATGGGTCTATAAACTCAAGAAGAATTCTGATGGTTCAATTAACAGGTATAAGGCAAGGCTTGTAGCAAAAGGCTTTGCACAAACTCAGGGAATTGATCATGAGGAGACCTTCTCTCCTATGGCAAAGATGCCTAGTATTAGGGTTTTGCTTAGTATTGCCTCTTCCAAGAATTGGAAGATACTTCAACTAGATGTAAAGAATGCATTCTTGAATGGTTGGATAACAGAAGAGGTATATATGGCACAACCACTTGGTTTTGAGAATCAAGTTTATCCTGATTATGTGTGTAAACTTAACAAAGCATTGTATGGTCTCAAGCAAGCTCCAAGAGCTTGGAATTTCAGGCTTGTTTCATTCTTGTAGGACAAAGGCTTTCAACCAAGCAAGGCAGATCCTTCACTCTTTATTAAAAAGAGTAATTATGAGGTCATCTACTTATGTGTATATGTATATGATATTATATTGACAGGAAATGATGCAGATGGTATGAAGAAGATCAAAGATCATGTGAGAGAAGAGTTCAAGATAAGTGATTTGGGTTCACTTACCTACTTCCTAGGTTTGGAAGTTCTCTACAAAGATCATGGTTTGTTTCTCACACAAAGGAAGTACATTAAGGACATGTTGGCAAAATTCAAGATGCAAGATTGTAAGATTGCAGGTACTCCAATGGAGTTCAATCACAAATTGAGCTCACATGAAGGTGAACTCATAGAGGACATCACATCATATCAAAGTCTAGTGGGTAGTCTCAACTATGCCACATTGACAAGAGTAGATATATGTCACAGTGTGAGTGTGCTAAGTCAATTTATGCACACACCAAGGAAACCACATATGGATGCGGCCAAAAAGATTCTCAAGTATCTCAAAGGAACCATAAATGAAGGACTTTATTATCCTTATGTATCTGATTTAGGTTTGAAGCTATTTTCTGATGCAGATTGGGCTAGCTCCAAGGAAGATAGAAGGAGCACTTCAGGTTATCTTACCTTTGCAGGTTCAAAGCTTATTTCATGGTCATCCAAGAAGCAACCCACAGTTGCTCTCTCTTCTACTGAAGCTGAATATAGAGGTCTTGCCATAGCTACACAAGACGCTATGTGGATGAAGACATTATTCAAAGATCTTGGATTGGAGTTTGGAACTCCAATTATTTTTGGTGACAATATGAGTTCTATTCATTTGGCTGCTAATCCTATTTTTCATGCAAGGACTAAACATATTGAAGTTCATTATCACTATGTACGAGAAAAGGTTTTAAGCAAAGAGATTCAAATATCATATGTGTCCACTCATCAACAATGTGCAGATATTCTAACCAAAGCATTGGATGGTACAAAGCTTTGCAAATTCAAGGCTATGATTGGTTTGCAGGTAATCTTGGAAGATTGAAGACCTCAAGCATACTTGGCTTGAGGGGGAGCTGTTGGAGCAAGTCTATGACAAGCCTAAGTATTGGCTTGAGTCCCACAAAGTCATAGAAAAAGCCTTAAAATGAAGACTATGTAAAGTTCACTTGTGAACTACCTCTTGTAATTTTTTGGAGAGTTTACTTAATGTAAAAGTAAGAGAATCTTAAGTGGTTGAGTCCACATGATCAAAAAGGGAAAGAGGAGCCACGAATTCGTGATTTGTGGTAGGTAGAGAATCAAATCAATCATTGATTGATTGGAGAGTGATTGAGGGAAGTTAGCCTCCCAAACTCAACTATAAATAGATGGCAGTTTTAGTCGTGGTTAGAGAGACCTATGTGAAGACCTCCAAGAGCTGAGCTTTATGCCATATCAAGGTGTGATTACAAGGCACACATATGTATCAGTAAGTCATTGTATTGTACAAGCAATATACTTTCATTTTCATGATTATTTGAGTTCATCTTTCCATGTTCTTGTGAAGTGTACTACTCACTGCCATTACTCTCAGTTTTCTCAGTCAGATTGCAGAGATGTTTTTTCTAAGCTTGGTGCATCATTTTCAATGATTTAACTTGGTAAAGTTAGCTCTATAAGTCTACTATATGCTCACAAATTTTCATGTCATTTGGATGTTGCAATCTTCAGTTATGTTCATTTGAAGTCAACAGGGTCTGTTCATCTTCACTTCTTTGTCAGGTACCCGACTTTTTCACTCACCTTGTAAGTTATGTTGATTTTTCTGTTCACTGGTCTCAAACTATAGCAGCCCGTGAAAATCGGGATGATGTCATCAGTTGTTAAAACTCCTTCTCAGTGTGTGGTTCATTATTTTTTATGAGATTACTCTTGAAAGTTAGCTCTTTAAGTTATCTAGACTTCCCCAAGAGGAATTATGCTAATTCTTGCTGTGCTCAGAGAATTATGTAAAACACTGGACAGGTGTATGAACCAAGAATAGCAAGTTTTCACCTCTGAGCTAACTCCAACTTATCTGTTTTGATCTATCTTTTTGAGAGTGATCTTCCAAGGTACATAGGGTGTCTAATACATCCATTGGCAAGCTACAAAGGCCCACCATATACTTCTGGAGTTCATTTGGCTGGTGTAGATCAAGGATTTTGCAACACCTCTTCATCTTCAAGCACATACCTATCCATCTCTTCACAGGTATGGTTGCTGATAGTTCTGTCTCACAGCCTGCCTATTGTAGGGGCAATCTTGAGCAGTGTGGTTTGTGTATTTTCTCTCAATAGTGCAATATGGAGCATTGCTTTCTCTAATGTTTTGGTTTTGCATTGGGAATACATTAGCCATGTGGTCCCCTCTGCAGGTATAACATCGGTTCAATGAGGTGATTCTTTGTGTTTGTCTATTTGGACTCCCAGCTTCTTGGCAACTTGCTCAGCTATCTCATCTATTTCCGTGGAGATTTTTGAAGTATGACTAGTAGAGCTATCAGAATCCTTATAGAGTTTGGACAATCCTAACTCCTCACCCAAGTTATCTTCTATGTCAATGCACGTCCGCACACACTCTTCTATGGATCTGGGCTCTTTCAAGTACACATATGATCTTAACTTGGTGCTTAGTAAGCCATCTAAAAACAAAGCCACTTGTTTGGCTGCTGTGGGTAACTCTGGAGCAAGGCATCTCTCTAGATACTGTCTGAACCTTCTACCTGCTAGTCGCACTGTTTCTTGGGGTCTCTGCTTGAAGCTGTGGATCAAGGATGATGTGTTATGCTTCATACCACTCTTGGAAAATTCTACAATGAATTTGTCTAGTAGTTGACCTATGTCGCGATAGTTGCGACTACTTAGCGGTTGAAACCAATCTAAGGCAGTGCCTTTAAGAGTCAAACCAAATGCCTTGTACTGGGTGAACAAATCCTCAACCTATTCAGCTCTTAACACTTGTTTGAACTCAGCCACATGATCATAAGGATCTCCTGTCCCGTCAAAATAATTCTTCATTGCCTTGATCACTTGAGTGGGTCTAAGGGTTCTTGAGTGCTCTCAGGGTCTAGGCAATGGAAAATCCTGTTCATCTCTTTGTTGCCTAAGTGCTTGATGTCTCTCTCTTTCAGGTCTTTCATTTTCAAATCCTGATCTATTCCTACCCACAGTGTGTGCAAAACTTACCTCAGGTCTCTCTCTAGTTCTTTCTCTCTGGGCTTCATGAGCTTGGGATGATCCTACTCCTTGGAGGCCATGGGCAACATTGGATCTTGGTGGAGGGAAAATCAATTCACTCTTCCAAGTATATGCATGTCGATCATGTTCTGTTACCAAGAACATTTTCTCTGATGTGTTATCTAGGTAGACAACTTTGCCTGGTATCTCTAGGTCCTTGGACTCATAGATGATGACTATGCCCAATTGGCTAGGTTGCTCTGGCTTGAATCTCCAAAAGGCTTCCTCAATTTCTCTATTCAAGAATAGTTCTATGCTTTTGTTGTCTTGAGGGATCCAATCTAGAGTGATCACAGTCAAAACTGACTGACCTCTAGGAGTTTGGGGTCCTTGTCCTACATTTCCTTGTTATAGGTCTCCTATCTCATATTCATGAATGATATTT
This sequence comes from Ceratopteris richardii, assembly GCA_020310875.1. Lineage (NCBI taxonomy): Eukaryota > Viridiplantae > Streptophyta > Polypodiopsida > Polypodiales > Pteridaceae > Ceratopteris > Ceratopteris richardii. Next base: position 139,078,535 of record CM035439.1, on the reverse strand, counting down.
CCAAACTCATCGGTCCTATCTGGTAGGTTGGTGACCACATACATGGTTCCTTCCTTATCAATGTATGAACCCTCTTCGAACTTGACCACTGGGTGTTCAAGTCCAAAGGGTTGATCTGGATTTTTGAGTTGGACCACTAATCGCCTCAAGCCGTCCTTATAGATGCAAGCACCTAATCGGTTGGTCCGAATATATTCCAATTGTGTCTTATAGGGATCTTCTGGTGTTTGTAGATGGGCAATTCCTGAGCCACTTGCAGGTTTACCCATGCTAAAAGACATTTCTGAGTCACTTGTGTCAGAGTTTAGTACGTAAGGACAACCACTTAGTTGTTGTGCCCAAGACTTAGCTGTATGGTTGACACTATACTGAGAAGATCTAATGCTTTGTCTATCCTTGCCTAAGTGTCTACCAGATCTCAGGTTCATAAGCTTTGGTTAAGAGTCCAAAATTTCCCTTTGGTATGGTTCAAAATCCTTTGGAGTCCCCTTGGTTTCCTAGTCCCACCTGAGGGTTAACTTCAAATTATCTTGTCCAACGAGCTATAGAGCTCAAAAAATGGACTTTGGATGAAAACGTTATGTCAAATCAGGCTCCTGGGGGTCAAAACAGGGAAACAGGCACTTATGGAAAAATCACGATTTTGTGTGAAAATTGCGATTTTGTGAAATCATGAGAATCGCGATGCTGTGAATCTCAAGAGAATCGCGATGCTGTGAATCTCAAGAGAATTGCGATGTTGTGAATCTCAAGAGAATCACGATACTATGAATCTCAAGAGAATCGTGATGCTGTGAATCTCAAGAGAATTGCGATGCTGTGAATCTCAAGAGAATCGCGATGCTGTGAATCTCAAGAGAATTGCGATGTTGTGAATCTCAAGAGAATCGCGATGCTGTGAATCTCAAGAGAATCGTGATGTTGTGAATCTCAAGAGAATCGCAATGCTGTGAATCTCAAGAGAATCGCGATACTGTGAATCTCAAGAGAATCACGATGCTGTGAATCTCAAGAGAATCGCGATGCTGTGAATCTCAAGAGAATCGCGATGCTGTGAATCTCAAGAGAATCGCGATGCTGTGAATCTCAAGAGAATCGTGATGTTGTGCCTTGGATGAAAATCGTGTTTTTGAGAATCACGATTGCCAACAGAGAATCGTGTTTTTTGAGAATCGCGATTGCCAGCAGAGAATCGTGTTTTTTGGGGATCACGATTTTGAGCCCACCGAAAATCGTGTTTTCTCAGAGTCGTGTTTTTGACATGAAAATCGCGACTTTGTATGAAAATTGTGTTTTTTGAAAATCGCGATTGCCAATAGAGAATCGTGTTTGATCACAATCGTGTTTTTAGTTGAAAATCGTGATTTGTGAGAATCACGATTTTGAGCACATCCAGGGAATCGTGTTTTTTGAAAAACTTAGAGAATCACGATTCTGAGCACAACCAAAGAATCGTGTTTTTTAAAAATTTAGAGAATTGCAATTTTGAGTGCAACTAGAAAATCACGATTCTGAGAATGACCACAGAATCGTGTTTCTTTCAGAAAGCTTTTAGGCGGGAAATAGAGAATCACGATTTTCAAAAAAAATTGAATTTTTCACAAAATTGCGATTTTCATCACAGAATCGTGTTTTTTGGTGGGAAATTCAGATTTCTGATCGCCGAGCAATGCCGAGCTCCATATGTGCAGAAAATCATGAAAAAAACACAAGCGCTTGCTCTCTCTTGCACTTCCTAGCTCCTTCTCGCATAATAATGCATGAAAGATGGTATGAAAATGGTGAAAATGCACTAAAAAACAAGAAATTTCTATGAAGAAGAAGATGGAAGAAGATGGAGATGGTGATGATGATGAAGATGAAGAAGAAAAATCAGAAAATGAACAAAAATGACAGTCTTTTTACCTTCCAACATCGCAAATCTACGATCTTACCATCACAACGCTCGTCCTCGAAGCTCTCTTCCCAGCAACGGCGCCAAAATTTGGTGTAGCTCAAGCGTAAGCACCACCTCCTTTACTTGTCAATCCGTGGAGATGTGAGGACCGGTATGAAGACCACAAGCAAGTGAAGGCACAAGTGCGTGAGTGAAAGCACACAAGCATGCACACACATACACACACACGCGCAAGGTAAGATCAAAGAGAGGAACAATGGAAAGCTTCGATTGCCAAAAGAGTTCTCTTACAAAGCTCTAATCTCTAACAAGCTAACCTCAAGAATGAGCTCTCTAGCTCTTTTTATAGTTTTTTGACTAGTTTTGGTCCTGTCCAGACTTAGTGTCTGGCCTAGTTAAAAATTAGGTTCCAGGGCTTATTTGAAGGCTCAAACGAAGTTTAAAAATTATGAAAATTGGTAGGATGATACTTCTAATACTCCTCAAGCTTGAAGACTCCTCGGCTTGAACAAAATGGAGTTATAAAAAAATAGAAAATGGTATTTACAATGGTTTTTAGTGATGGAAATCACTATTTTTGTAGGGGATTCTTCTAAAAATTTGACATGTACTTATTGGAGCTCCCTACTTGCTCCTTTTTCTTGTGTGTGTCCACTTTCTGATGTGCTTCCATGCTTGTGCTTGACCTTGAGTTCCAACACCAAGAAAGAAGCTTCACTGAAAAGATTATATCTGAAGATATATCTCTGCAATAAGCCTCGCAGGGGCACACAACACCCATCTCTGCACAAAGCCCCATAGGGGCCCTCATCAGGCAACAACTGCAAACACCTAGGTCCTGAGGAATGGAATTAAAGAACAATCAGAACCAAGACATTTCATGGGAAGGACGGATCAGGGCCAGGAAGTATCCATGAAGAAGTGCAAGACAATACTTGGCAGGTAATAATCCTCGCGCTGATAGCGTGCGGTGAAAAGAAAGTAAACAGGCTCAAAGCAATACAATAGTGTCAGATGTCTGAAGACAAAGACATATCAGAAGACCAAAAGTTAGAAGGGGAGAGGCTGAAAAGTTGAAGAGAGTGACTAAGAATATCACATTCTTAGCCACTGATGGCGTGCGTGGCAGCCCGACTGAATGCAACAACCCAGATTTGTGATGTACGAAATACCAAGGGTAAAACAGAAGCAAAGGACATACCTCGGATAAGATAACCAATTGTCTGACAGTCCTTGTCGCTTCTTCGACCATTGGGTGCGTGTATTCAGAAAGCTTAGACAAGAAGCAAAGCCTATCAAGTGACGACAGAGACAAAGAGGGGGAGAGTGTTGCAGAGCTAAGAAGAGCAAAAGGCAAAGAAAAAGAGGGGCCCCAAAATTTTTTCGATTTGGACACTTTAATTTTGTATCATAGCCATTTTGTAACATATTTTCCGATGTAAATGCACTAGAGGAGTCCTCTAGATGCATACCCTTGGAGATTAGTAGCTTACCCATGTAAATTAGTAGGAAATTAACCTTTTAGTGAATAAAGTGCCGGTCTCTTGTGTGAAAGGACCATTTTTAGGGCGCATGTATATAAGTCAATTTGTGACTCTTTGTAAAGACTTTTTGCCATTGTGAGAATCAACAACACAAAATTTCGAATTGGTGTCTTCTCTTTTCTGTATCTTCTTCTTTGTGAGTTTGTGTGTATGTGTGATTCTTGAAAAGAGTGTTTGGAAGTGTTGTCTATCCATGAAAGTGCTTGTTTGTTGTAGTTAAGGTGTGTGTGAAGTGTAGGAACTGCTGAAGTGTAGGAAGGTCATTCCCGCAACTCAGTATTTTGCTCATAACTTGATGTAGAAGTGTCAAAATTGAGTGAAAAGACCCTATATTCGGAGTTCGAAGCTGAGAGCAAAGCTCAATTTACTGTTGGTTGCTGCTCCAAGTATCGTGGCATCTCCATAGATTCTTGACACTTGTTTGAAATAGGCTTGGACTTATTTGCACTCTTGGGAAGCTCATTTGCATTGATCATCATTTGAATGCATGTCTTCATACACTCGGCTAGGTTTTGATACTCCTCGGATTGATAAATAAAGCGTGAATCCCCACTATATGCACTTGAGGGGGATTGAGGTATAGTCTCTTTTTGCACAAGTCCCTAGGTTGGTACTTAGGTACACACGTTTTTAAGGCATTCAGTCTTTTCCTTAACTTCTTGAATAGCTTCCCTGAGTGCCTCTTTGGCTGCAAGCAATTCATTACCAATCTCTACTACCTGATCCATATTTTTGTTGTAACTCACTGCAAGTTTTCCATTGGCAGTGTTCAGCTGTTTCTTGAGCTTATTGGTTTCGTTAATGTACCTGCCTTCCCATTCTTTTGTTCGCGTTTGCTCTTGTTTCAGCACATCTGAGTATTTTTCAATCTGATCTCTTAGTTCCTTCTAGTCAGTAGCTGAAGTCTCTTGTTTTTCTATAGGTTGGCCATACAGTAATGCCTTCATCAGTTCTTTATTTCTGCTGTGTAAGATCATTTTCTTCCATATATACTTTTAGTTGTGTTTCAAGCAGATTGCTTCGAGCTTTCATCCTCTCTTTGTTTGCTTCACTAGCTTCCTGTTGTCTTTGTAAATCCTTCAATTGTGTGTGGAGCTGATGATGCTGCTTCATCAATGTACTACATTGTTCTTTGACTGCGATTATCTCCGTTTCCTTGGTTGAAATCTCTTGTTGGGCCTGGATGAGTTGTGCGGACAGTTGCTCACTCATTACTTGAAATTGATTCTTTTCGCGCATGGCCTTTTCGTAATCTGCATCCATGTCCATCATTTGTTGTTGCGTATCCATGGCCGTTTGTATCATCTGCTTAACAACAAGCTTCAATTGAGTAACGTCAACATTCAGCCATGTGGTAGGGATGCTAGGTTCTTCACCCATGGTAACATCTTTCCCCTGTGCCACATGTAGCGTAGTATCATGGGGCTGCCGAATATGGAGTTGTATCAGTGGCTTAGCCTCCCTGTGGTCAATCTTTCCTTGTGGCATATCGTCAGACACTTCGATCACAATTTGTTCCTTATTTTGTGCGAAACTTTCTTCTTTGTCCATGCATGTTTGTACTTCTTCTTTGACAGATGGCACTGGATCTTTATGTGTGATTGGAGCTTCCTTTATGCTGATCTTTGACTTGTCATTTAATTGAATGAGGTGGTCTTGTCCAGTGGGTTCTGCTTGGTTCTGTACCTGTGACAGTTGATTGTCAGGTGTAACCTCTACCTGGTTTATCTCAGTCCATTCCTCATTGTTTGTTTATGTTCTTATGTCAGTGTCTAATGTGTCTTTCTTAGGGCTCGATCCCTCATTAGAGCTCGAATTGTCTAATCCCAGTTCTTTGTATCTGGCAGTTTGTTCGGGGGTATGTTCTCTATTCTTTTGTTGCTTTCCTTGGCTTGCCTGTCTGTATTGATGGCCTTGAACATTTAAGTTCACTTGCCCCTGCATATACATGTGTGTCTCCTCTAGCGCTCCTGAGAGGTCTCTTTTTGTGATTGGTTGCTGTGTCAAGGAGATCTTTGGCAATGTATGGGTCCTCTTTGATTGTCCCATCTCTTGAGCCTCTTCCTCTCTAATGCGTTTAGTCCCTCTCATGGGTTTCTTCGAACTAGTTCCCACTTCTTCGATGGAGATGAGTGTCTTCTTTTTCTTTGGAACCGTCACTGACTTTGCATATTTTGCGATCTCTGTTGAAGTTGGCATCAAGCATAAGCAATGCTTCATTTCAAGTGCCTCATAAATGAGTAAGGTCAATGCCGAACTTCCATTCAAAAATTTCTTCTGACTCCACTTCTTCTTCGCTTCGAATAGGCGGTCCTGAATATATGGAGTCATGTTTACTTGATTTCCCACTTGCCTCATAGCATGTGAAAGCAATTGCACTACAATTTTCTGAGGTGCTGTGTATCTATGCATACTTGGAAAACAAAAATGGTGGTGTCCCAATTGAATCGAGTCTTCGATATCTATTCGGTTGATTTCAGAAAACGTTGGCTTTTTGGGATCATGACATTAGTTACGCCATCTTGGCTCCATCGAAAAGCTCTGTTGATTAGCTCATGAGTGAATCTGATTGTTTTCCATGCACCAACAGTGTCAAGCACTCTTGCTTCCAGGATTGATGGCTTATCAGATGCAGATTCTAGTGTATTCATCACTTGTGTACATCTTTGAAAATCAGGCAGGTATATTGGAAGTCTGAGGAATGCATCAATTCCTGCTCTTGTCCATACATCCGTCATGCACAGTAATCCTTGTATGATAGTCTGGAAATCTTGTGACATGATAGGAAAGTAGTGATCCCTATCCATGATCTTAATGGTAGCCATAAAAAGAAGCTCGGACACTGGTTGATCATCAAGAAACCAATGACCTCTTACCTTCGTGATTGATTCCAAGGGAAGAACAAGGATCTCTTCCTCTTGTGTAGCCTCGGAATTAGAGGATGCCATCTGCACTCAATATATACCAATAATTAGTGGCAAGCTTGTATCAAGAATCATCCTTCATCTATCCTTCTTGAATTTGGCAACTCTCCGAGTGAATTGTGTCCTCCCTTCTCCGTGGGTGTGAGAAAGGTAATACCTAGGATTTTTTCATACTTTTATATATTTGTAAGTTTGTCTCTGAAAAAAAACAGAAATGTTAGTTCTAGCCGAAGCGGTTATTGAACCCTTAGTTATTCTTTTTGTATTATTTTACAAGTGCTCTCCTATTTCCCAAGAGGGAAATGTGCTTCACTATCCTAAAGTAGAAGAAGAATGTACGTTGGAAAGACATTTTTTGTAAAAGAAAAAAAGACAATCTTGTAATATATGTTGGTGCAAATACCAAGCCTACACATTTGGCTAAGAGTTTATGTACAATTGAAGCTCCATGGAAACCATTTCTAGGAAGCTTTTTATCTTTACCATTTGTAAAAATCATTTTTTTGGCTTCAAAGATTATTTGTAACTACCACTAAATTCGTGGGACTTGTTAGTTGGAACAGTCACGACTCTACTTGAGAGAATATCTCCTAGAATAGAGGATCACTTTTAGTGAGAGCCAATGGAGGATTCAAATTCAAATTCAAATATCCTATCTATAAAAGATGTCTAAAACAAATCACGGGATATGTGACTCCATTTCTGAGTTCTCCTTGGCCACATTGTAAGAGAGTGAGGCTTACATTATAGCCTACACTACTCATTGTCATTAGGCATTGATTATCATGCTAATGATCTTGTATAAGATTGTTTTCTAATACAATAGATCAATACTTCGCATCTATGGTCTCTCTGTCATAGTCACTCATAACAGTCAACTTCTATTGCTCATATCTCTTTCATTCCTTCACCATTTTCAATGTTCCATATCAAGGACCACCCATGGCTCAAAGGCCTTATGAGTCTCATATCCAATGAATCACAACTTCAAGCAGGCAGCCAATGAATTAGTAAAATTGGAGGCCAAAAGATTCAATCTATATGTGGAAAGATGTCCTATGGCTTAGAATCCCACGCAACAAAAGATAATATCACTATACTTGGATGGCTTAACTAATGGAAACTTGAAAAATTTGTTGTATGTGAAACACTTACAAACATTGGGTGAGTGTCTATGAGAATACATAGACTTGGAAGATAACTTAGTAAATGAATTGAAGATTCCACATACTCCGTGTTGGAGTTAGACGTCTGCGGAAGCACGCAAACAACACAAGGAAGAAGAAGAAGCTTGGAGCACAACACACAATATTGAATGTATTACCACTAGAATGTACAAAGATAAGTAGCCCGTTAGGGCAATAGGTGTATATACAAGCCAAGGGAAAAAAACCTCCTAAAGAGGGAAGAAAGTACCCCGGTGGTCCTAGTGTGTTTACACACATCACTACCTAAATATATCAACAAATCCCCCTGGGAGTGATGTGGTGAACAAGGAGCTCGCACTCAGGTATAAGGAAGTGCCAAGCTATGTGGAAATCACTCCACAAAAGGAAGTAATCCTAAAGCTTTGTAGAAAGCTTCAAACTTCTCCCTAGGCAGAGCCTTCGTGAAAAGGTCTGCAATGTTCTCCTGCGTGGGCACATATACCAAGCTGATTTCCCTAGTAGAGAACTTCTCCTTGACATAATGATACTCCACCTCAATGTGCTTAGTGCGAGCATCGAACACAAGGTTCCTCGCAACTGCCAATGCACTCTGACTATCAGTGAAGATGGTGGTGGCAGAAGATTGACCAACACCCAAATCAGCCATAAGGCATCTAAGCCACACACACTCAGCAGTCGCTATGAAAGCTGCTCTATACTCAGCCTCACAACTAGAAGTGACCACAATAGGCTGCTTCTTGCACAACCAAGATATACATGAGCTACTAAGCATGAAGCAAAAGCCACTAGTGGACACACGAGTGTCATAGCAAACAACCCAATTAGAGTGAGAAAAATCATGCAAATCTGGTGGTAGTGATCCCCCCTTGCGATAAAACAACTCAAGTAGCCGAGTACCGCTCAAGTAGCAAAAGATGCGCACCTGCGAATGCTTGACTCTTGGGCAATTCATAAACTTCCAAATCTATGAGACAACAAACTGAATATCTGGCCAAGTAATGCATAGGTAAATCAAGCATCCAGCAACCTGTTGATAGAGAACAACATCAAATGCATCTTCAACATCATGAAGACTCAATTGTAAACCTGTCTCCATAGGAGTGGCAATAGGTTTATAGTCTTCAAGGCCAAAGCACTCCAATAATCTATCAATATATTTCATTTGACACAAAGCCATTTCACCATCAATGTGCCCCAAATTATGATGCAAATGCCCCAAATAATGATGAAATGCCCCAAATCAGATTGAATGCCCAAATAATGATGCAAATGCCCCAAATCAGACATCTCAAATGAGGCATTTAAATCAGCCTTGAAATCAGCAATATGCTTCTCATGAGGACCATTGAGCAGCATGTCATCAACATAAACCACAATGATCAGAAGTACATCATTAGCACGCTTGGCATATAAGGTGCTTTCAGTTGGACTGTTCTCAAAACCATGGGCAATCAGATAGGCATGTATCTTTTCATACCAAGAACATGGTGCTTGCTTTAAACCATATAATGCCTTCTTTAACCTGCACACTTGGTTTTCATGCCCTTTCTGCACATAGCCACGGGGCTCAAAAACATACACTTCTTCATGCAAATCACCATTTAGAAATGTTGTTTTAATGTCCAACTGATGTACATTGCAACCATGATGAGGTGCAAGTGCACAGATGCTATGAACAGTGGTCATTCGACAAGTAGGAGCAAAGGTTTCATCAAAATCAATGCCTCTTTCCTGCACATAACCCTTTGCAACAAGCCTAGTCTTATACTTGTCAACTATTCCATCGGGTTTAGTCTTCATCTTGTATAACCATTTTGTGACAATGGCCTTCTTGTGAGGAGGAAACTCACATAAAGACCAGGTACCATTTTTCATGATAGCATCATATTCAGATTGCATTGCAGCCATCCAATGTTCAAAGTTTTGTACTTCATCAAATGAAACAGGTTCCGTTTCATCATAGAGACTAGAGGCAGCCATAGCATAGCAATCTGATGGAAAGGAGGCACTCTCAGAGCCTAACCAAGTATGACATGATAGAGGTGTATCTAATTTGCTATCACTCAAGGTGTGCACCAGCCATTTTGGCATAGTTTTTGCATGCTCAATATCAACTCTCTCACCAATAAGTGCATCATGTAAATTTGCATTAGAAGTGGAATGATCTGCATCATCACATGAAACCTGCAAAGGTTGAGAAGTTGCCCCATTAGGACTAGCACTAGACTATCCACCTGTAAAAAGAGGCACCAAAGTATCATACATGTCTTTGGAGCTAACATATGTCTCCTTAGTACATGAAAGTAATGGATGAATAGCATCTTCCACAAAGGCAACATCATGGCTAACTAGAATGCATTTAGTTCGTGGATGATACATACGATATCCTTTACTTCAGAGCTATACCCAACAAAAATACACTTAACTGCTTTATCATCCAATATTTTGAGATGTTGTTCAGGCACTAATGCATATGCGAGACAACCAAAAACATGTAGATGAGCAACAGATGGCTTGCAATAATGCCAAGCCTCATATGGAGTGATGGACTACAGTGCTTTAGTGAGACACCTGTTAAGTACATATGATGCACACATGACAGGTTCAAGCCAGAAACTATGTGGTAAAGCTTGGCTCTTGACCATACACCTCGCCATCTCCATGAGTGACCTCTTCTTCCGTTCAGCAACTCCATTTTCTTGAGGTGTATATGGCACTATACACTGGTGTTTTATCCCACGTTCACCCAGAAATGCATTAAAATCAGAACACATATATTCCCCCCCTCGATCACAACGGAGGGTTCCCATTTTACATGCTAACAGATTGTCAGCCAAAACCAAGAACGGTTTGAAGCACATGATCACTTTGGACTTTGCTTTCAATGGATATACCAATATATGCCTGGAAAATTCATCAATGAAAGCCACGAAGTAAAGATAATTTCCAAAAGAAGAGGTCTGCATAGGACCACAAACCTCACTATGTACAAGCTGTAATTTTTGAGTAGCCTGCTCTTCTCCATACATCTGTCATGCACGGTAATCCTTGTATGATAGTCTGGAAATCTTGTGACATGATAGGAAAGTAGTGATCCCTATCCATGATCTTAATGGTAGCCATAAAGAGAAGCTCGGACACTGGTTGATCATCAAGAAACCAATGACCTCTTGCCTTCATGATTGATTCCAAGGGAAGAGAAGGATCTCTTCCTCTTGTGTAGCCTCGGAATTAGAGGATGCCATCTGCACTCAATATATACCAATGATTAGTGGCAAGCTTGTATCAAGAATCATCCTTCATCTATCCTTCTTGAATTTGGCAACTCTCCGAGTGAATTGTGTCATCGCTTCCCCGTGAGTGTGAGAAAGGTAATACCTAGGATTTTTTCATTCTTTTATATATTTTTAAGTTTGTCTCTGACAGAAAACAAAAATGTTAGTTCTAGCCAAAGCGGTTATTGAACCCTTAGTTATTCTTTTTGTATTATTTTACAAGTGCTCTCCTATTTCCCAAGAGGGAAATGTGCTTCACTATCCTAAAGTAGAAGAAGAATGTACGTTGGAAAGACATTTTTTGTAAAAGAAAAAAAGACAATCTAGTAATATATGTTGTTGCAAATACCAAGCCTACACATTGGGCTAAGAGTTTATGTACAATTGAAGCTCCATGGAAACCATTTCTAGGAAGCTTTTTATCTTTACCATTTGTAAAAGTCATTTTTTTGGCTTCAAAGATTATTTGTAACTACCACTAAATTCGTGGGACTTGTTAGTTGGAAAAGTCACGACTCTACTTGAGAGAATATCTCCTAGAATAGAGGATCACTTTTAGTGAGAGCCAATGGAGGATTCAAATTCAAATTCAAATATCCTATCTATAAAAGATGTCTAAAAAAAATCACGGGATATGTGACTCCATTTCTGAGTTCTCCTTGGCCACATTGTAAGAGAGTGAGGCTTACATTATAGCCTACACTACTCATTGTCATTAGGCATTCATTATCATGCTAATGATCTTGTATAACATTGTGTTCTAATACAATAGATCAATACTTCTCATCTATGGTCTCTCTGTCATAGTCACTCATAACAGTCAACTTCTACTGCTCATATCTTTGTCATTCCTTCACCATTTTCAATGTTCCATATCAAGGAACACCCATGGCTCAAAGGCCTTATGAGTCTCATATCCAATGAATCACAACTTCAAGCAGGCAGCCAATGAATTAGTAAGATTGGAGGCCAAAAATTCAATCTATATGTAGAAAGATGTCCTATGGCTTAGAATCCCACCCAACAAAAGATAATATCATTATACTTGGATGGCTTAACTAATGGAAACTTGAGAAATTTGCTGTATGTGAAACACTTACAAACATTGGGTGAGTGTCTATGAGAATACATAGACTTGGAAGATAACTTAGTAGATGACTTGAAGATTCCACATACTCCGTGTTGGAGTTAGACGTCTGTGGAAGCACGCAAACAACACAAGGAAGAAGAAGAAGCTTGGAGCACAACACACAATATTGAATGTATTACCACTAGAATGTACAAAGATAAGTAGCCCGTTAGGGCAATACATGTATATACAAGCCAAGGGAGAAAAACCTCCTAAAGAGGGAAGAAAGTACCCCGGTGGTCCTAGTGTGTTTACACACATCACTACCTAAATATATCAACAAATCCCCCTGGGAGTGATACGGTGAACAAGGAGCTGGCACTCAGGTATAAGGAAGTGCCAAGCTATGTGGAAATCACTCCACAAAAGGAAGTAATCCTAAAGCTTTGTGGAAAGCTTCAAACTTCTCCCTAGGCAGAGCCTTCGTGAAAAGGTCTGCAACGTTTTCCTACGTGGGCACATATACCAAGCTGATTTCCCCAATAGAGAACCTCTCCTTGACATAATGATAAGGCACCTCAATGTGCTTAGTGCGAGCATCGAACACAAGGTTCCTCACAACTCCCAATGCACTCTGACTATCAGTGAAGATGGTGGTGGTAGAAGATTGACCAACACCCAAATCAGCCATAAGGCATCTGAGCCACACACACTCAACAGTCGCTATGAAAGCAGCTCTATACTTAGCCTCACAACTAGAAGTGGCCACAATAGGCTGCTTCTTGCACAACCAAGATATACATGAGCTACTAAGCATGAAGCAAAAGCCACTAGTGGACACACGAGTGTCATAGCAAACATTCCAATCAGAGTGAGAAAAATCATGCAAATCTGGTGGTAGTGATCCCCCCTTGCGATAAAACAACTCAAGTAGCCGAGTATCGCTCAAGTAGCAAAAGATGCGATTAAGCACCTGCAAATGCTTCACTCTTGGGCAATGCATAAACCTCCAAATCTATGAGACAACAAACTGAATATCTGGCCAAGTAATGCATAGGTAAATCAAGCATCCAAAAACCTATTGATAGAGAACAACATCAAATGCATCTCCAACATCATGAAGACTCAATTGTAAACCTGGCTCCATAGGAGTGGCAATAGTTTTATAGTCTTCAAGGCCAAAGTGTTGCAATAATGTGTCAATATATTTTCTTTGACACAAAGCCATTCCAGCATGAACGTGCCCCAAATAATGATGCAAATGCCCCAAATAATGATGAAATGCCCCAAATAAGATTGAATGCCCAAATAATGATGCAAATGCCCCAAATCAGACATCTCAAATGAGGCATTTAAATCAGCCTTGAAATCAGCAATATGCTTCTCATGAGGACCAGTGAGCAGCATGTCATCAACATACACCACAATGATGAGAAGTACATCATTAGCACGCTTGACATATAAGGTGCTTTCAGTTGGACTGTTCTCAAAACAATGTGCAATCAAATAGGCATGTATCTTTTCATACCAAGCACATGGTGCTTGGTTTAAACCATATAATGCCTTCTTTAACCTGCACACTTGGTTTTCATGCCCTTTCTGCACAAAGCCATGGGGCTCTAAAACATACACTTCTTCATGCAAATCACCATTTAGAAATGTTGTTTTAATGTCCAACTGATGTACATTGCAACCATGATGAGGTGCAAGTGCACAGATGCTATGAACAGTAGTCATTCGACAAGTAGGAGCAAAGGTTTCATCAAAATCAATGCCTCTTTCCTGCACATAACCCTTTGCAACAAGCCTAGCCTTATACTTGTCAACTGTTCCATCGGGTTTAGTCTTCATCTTGTATACCCATTTAGTGACAATGGCCTTTTTGCGAGGAGGAAACTCACATAAAGACCAAGTACCATTTTTCATGATAACATCATATTCAGATTGCATTGTAGCCATCCAAGGTTCAAAGTTTTGTGCTTCATCAAATTAAACAGTTTCAGTTTCATCATAGAGACTAGAGGCAGCAATAGCATAGCAATCTGATGGATAGGAGGCAGTATGAGAGCCTAACCAAGTATGATATGATAGAGGTGTATCTAATTTGCTGTCACTCAAGGTGTGCACCAACCATTTTGGCATAGTTTTTGCCTTCTCAATATGAACTCTCTCACCAATAAGTGCATCATGTAAATCTGCATTAGAAGTGGAATGATCTGCATCATCACATGAAACTTGCAAAGGCTTAGAAGTTGCCCCATTAGGACCAGCACTAGACTGTCCACCTATAAAAAGAGGTAGCAAAGTATCATACATGTCTTTGGAGATAACATATGTCTCCTTAGTACATGAAAGCAATGGATGAATAGCATCTTCCACAAAGACAACATCACGACTAACTAGAATGCATTTAGTCGATGGATGATACAGACGATATCCTTTACTTCAGAGCTATACCCAATAAAAATACACTTAACTGCTTTATCATCCAATATTTTGCGATGTTGTTCAGGCACTAATGCATATGCGAGACAACCAAAAACATGTAGATGAGCAACATATGGCTTGCAATAATGCCAAGCCTCATATGGAGTGATAGACTGCAGTGCTTTAGTGGGACACCTGTTAAGTACATATGCTGCACACATGATAGGTTCAAGCCAGAAACTATGTGGTAATGCTTGGCTCTTGATTCAGCAACTCCATTTTCTTGAGGTGTATATGGCACTATACACTGGTGTTTTATCCCACGTTCATCTAGAAATGCATTAAAATCAGAACACATATATTCCCCCCCTCGATCACAACGGAGGGTGCCCATTTTACATGCTAACAAATTGTCAGCCAAAACCAAGAACTGTTTGAAGCACATGATCACTTTGGCCTTTGCTTTCAATGGATATACCCATGCATGCCTGGAAAGATCATCAATGAAAGCCACGAAGTGAAAATAATTTCTAAAAGAAGAGGTCTGCATAGGACCACAAACCTCACTATGTACAAGCTACAATTTTTGAGTAGCCTGCTCTTGTCCATACATCCGTCATGTGCGGTAATCCTTGTATGATAGTTTGGAAATCTTGTGACATGATAGAAAAGTAGTGATCCCTATCCATGATCTCAATGGTAGCCATACAAAGAAGCTCGGACACTGGTTGATCATCAAGAAAACAATGACCTCTTGCCTTCATGATTGATTCCAAGGGAAGAAGAAGGATCTCTTCCTCTTGGGTAGCCTCGGAATTAGAGGATGCCATCTTCACTCAATATATACCAATAATTAGTGGCAAGCTTGTATCAAGAATCGTCCTTCATCTATCCTTCTTGAATCTGGCAACTCTCCGAGTGAATTGTGTCGTACCTTCCCCGTGGGTGTGAGAAAGGTAATACCTAGGATTTTTTCATACTTTTATATATTTTTAAGTTTGTCTCTGAAAGAAAACAGAAATGTTAGTTGTAGCCGAAGTGGTTATTGAACCCTTAGTTATTCTTTTTGTATTATTTTACAAGTGCTCTCCTATTTCCCAAGAGGGAAATGTGCTTCACTATCCTGAAGTAGAAGAAGAATGTACGTTGGAAAGACATTTTTTGTAAAAGAAAAAAAGACAATCTTGTAATATATGTTGGTGCAAATACCAAGCCTACACATTTGGCTAAGAGTTTATGTACAATTGAAGCTCCATGGAAACCATTTCTAGGAAGCTTTTTATCTTTACCATTTGTAAAAGTCATTTTTTTGGCTTCAAAGATTATTTGTAACTACCACTAAATTCGTAGGACTTTATAGTTGAAAAAGTCTTGACTCTACTTGAAAGAATATCTCCTAGAATAGAGGATCACTTTTAGTGAGAGCCAATGGAGGATTCAAATTCAAATTCAAATATCCTATCTATAAAAGATGTCTAAAAAAAGTCGCAGGATATATGACTCCATTTATGAGTTCTCGTTGGCCACATTGTAAGAGAGTGAGGCTTACAGTATAGCCTACACTACTCATTGTCATTAGGCATTGATTATCATGCTAATGATCTTGTATAACATTGTGTTCTAATACAATAGATCAATACTTCTCATCTATGGTCTCTCTGTCATAGTCACTCATAACAGTCAACTTCTACTGCTCATATCTCTGTCATTCCTTCACCATTTTCAATGTTCCATATCAAGGACCACCCATGGCTCAAAGGCCTTATGAGTCTCATATCCAATGATTCACAACTTCAAACAGGCAGCCAATGAATTAGTAAGATTGGAAGCCAAAAGATTCAATCTATATGTGGAAAGATGTCCTATGGCGTAGAATCCCACCCAACAAAAGATAATATCATTATACTTGGATGGCTTAACTAATGGAAACTTGAGAAGTTTTCTGTATGTGAAACACTTACAAACATTGGGTGAGTGTCTATGAGAATACATAGACTTGGAAGATAACTTAGTAGATGACTTGAAGATTCCACATACTCCGTGTTGGAGTTAGACGTCTGCGGAAGCACGCAAACAACACAAGGAAGAAGAAGAAGCTTGGAGCACAACACACAATATTGAATGTATTACCATTAGAATGTACAAAGATAAGTAGCCTGTTAGGGCAATAGGTGTATATACAAGCCAAGGGAAAAAAACCTCCTAAAGAGAGAAGAAAGTATCCCGGTGGTCCTAGTGTGTTTACACACATCACTACCTAAATATATCAAAAAATCCCCCTGGGAGTGATACGATGAAGAAGGAGCTGGCACTCAGGTATAAGGAAGTGCCAAGCTGTGTGGAAATGACTCCACAAAAGGAAGTAATCCTAAAGCTTTGTGGAAAGCTTCAAACTTCTCCCTAGGCAGAGCCTTCGTGAAAAGGTCTGCAACGTTCTCCTACGTGGGCACATATACCAAGCTGATTTCCCTAGCAGAGAACCTCTCCTTGACATAATGATAACACACCTCAATGTGCTTAGTGCGAGCATCGAACACAAGGTTCCTCGCAACTCCCAATGCACTCTGACTATCAGTGAAGATGGTGGAGGTAGAAGATTGACCAACACCCAAATCAGCCATAAGGCATCTAAGCCACACACACTCAGCAGTCGCTATGAAAGCTGCTCTATACTCAGCCTCACAACTAGAAGTGGCCACAATAGGCTTGTTAAACGTTGTTCTAACTGTCAGAAATGCGTTTAAACGAGTATTGGGTTCTTGGGAGTGGAAGGGGTTTGTAAAGACAGAGGCCCTATGCTTGTTTCCCAAAATTACTTCACAACACAATATACCAACATTCAAGATTTTATCAAGAATTGGTATCCCTTTCTTGATCTTTACGGTTCATCATTTTAACTCTATCAGGGTATGCCGAACACACTGTACCAGACTATCAGTATCGTGACACCGAATTACCTCAGAACCCTTTTTCCGAATACACACTACTGTAACATTTAATAGTAGCTCAATCTTCACCGAATAGCGCTCACAATCCAACAAACCGAAAACACAGAAGGACTCAACAGTTTCAGGTACACAGTGTTGAAGACTAATACATACTGGAGATAACCATTATTGTAGCCAAATCTCTCCGTACAAGTACAGATCTCAATACTGAAGACAACACAATACAGCTCAGAATCCCAGAACACTACCACAACTACACAGACTTCTTCAACGACTGGCATAACATTCCAAGAAAGAGTACCACGATACGCGTAATTAACACAACAATCGCATTAGGGATTCGCAAACTACTTACTCAGACAACAACCCGGCGAACTACTAGATGTCGAGAAAACTCACAACAAACAGGTCTTGATAGACAGAAGAACAAAATCAAGAACCATACACTACAGTATACTCATAATACTTGGAATTAGACAAACAACACTACAGTAACGACACAGACAATCACCCAGACAGACAGTCTGGTGATTCCACGAATCGTTACCTACGCGTCTCTTTTTCATTCCTTTATATAAAGATTACAACCATCTTGTAACAACCTTTCGCTCGTGTTGAATCTAAAAAGATTTAGTTTTATACAAATGCCAATTCGGCGGCCGACTAACACTGGCACGCACGGTGGACTCGAACCCGCAGGTTTTTACAAAATTACTGTTCGTTTATAATGACTTCTAAATACATGTTTCTGGCTAATCTAAAGGTTCGGGCAATTTTCTTCTTTAAAGTTTCTAACATCTGTTTAAGAGTATCCGGTTCTACTAATTGTGCATCTACTCTTACAGAACTTAATGAAATAGCTTCAGTCAGCAAAATTTCTGACTGAGTCTGCAGAAAGGCTTCTTGTAAATAGAAGTCGTTCGCTAAGGCCGCATCTCTGGAAACCTTCATCTCAGCAACTTGCTTTTCCATTCTGACTACTCTGTCTTTTTGATTGTCCAGCTGATTTTCCCTTCTTTCGATCTCTTGATTCTGAAACTGTATGGTTCTGGAGTATGCATCCCTTTCTCTTCGGAGATCTGTTATTACCTTCTGTGGTTGAGCTTCCTTGGTCAAATAGTGTTTAAGCATGTTGGTGACATCTGATAAAGTTTCGTTTATTCTTTGGAGTTCTTCTTCTGTTTCCATAGCCTGCTTATGCTGTTCTTGGCTTTGCTGTACTACTTCGTGTAGCTAAACTCTGGTTTCTTCCAATAAATTGCCTAAGGCTACTCTGGCATCTTCTTTATCCTGTAGCTCTTGCTTCATTTGATTGATGATGGTATTTGCCTCATTTAATAACTCTTCTTTGGTTTTGAGGTCGGCCAGTGCCGCATTTCTCTGGTTGGTAAGTGTCTGCTGTTCTACGAGTTGGGCTTGGAGATGGGTAATCTAGTAGTGCAGCTGATGGTTTCCTGCTTTGACCGCATCTATTTCTTCCTGTAGAGGTGTGATGTCTGCTTCTAGGACATCCACCTTGTGTTGTAACTCATTTCGGATGTTATCAGTGACCTCTTTCATCTGGATTGGTAATTGCTTTGATAGATGAATGAGCAATTGACCCATGTTGGCAAGGTCAGAAATTACGGGAATGGACGAGAGCGGAAGGTGAGGACGAGGTTGAGATGAGGATGCAGTGAAGAGTTATTGGGAGTTGGGTGGTGAGTAATTCGGGGATGAGGATGAAGAAGCAGTGGGTTCTTCAGGACGAATGGGTTGGGTAGGGATAATGGGGTTGAGTGGCGGCTCCGGTGGGGGAGTGGGAAGAACAGAGTTAGACTGTGTTACCTTATCTATGGTCTGTTGTGCAGTGTCGGCAGTTGTGGACTCGACTGCTTTCAGTAGCTCTTCAAAAACTTCTTTAATGACCTGTTCTCCTTCCTCTTGTCGTTCCTGCTCAGATTGCTACTGGGATGTTTCTTGTGACGAGCTTGTGTCAGAGTCGGTGTGATCCTCCTGTTCTTGTTGCCCTTCTGAAAAAGACTGTGTTGATGATTCGTGCTGCATAGATGTTGCGGTGTCATGGAAGGTTTCTTCGTCCTGCTTCTCTTCTTCTTTGTCATCTTCTTTATTTCCTTTGGCTGAACCCTGTGCTTCACTTTCAGAGGAACTGATTCTAATTCTTTTCCGGCAGAAGAGTTGATTGAGTTCCTCTTCGTCTTCTTCTTCATCGTCCCATAATTGTGTCGACTCTTCATGGTGCAGGACAGGGCCTCTGGGTGGTGGTTGTGTGGCAAGTATGGCCGAAAAAAGGAAAGATATTATGTGCGGCAGTCTGGAACTTGGCATTCCTCCCTTGTTTACCTGTTTGATTATTGATACGCATTCCTTGTGAATGGGGTGAAAGAAGTAGGATGCAAAATTGACTAGTTCTCCAGCAACTAAATCAATAGTGGAGTAGAAAGGCCTAGAGATGTCATAAGTTCGCTTCTGGAGGTTAAGAATGGCTACTAGGAATTGCAGTGCGGATCTCTCAGGTTTCGATCGACGTGGGATCGCGTATTCGTTAGAGGAACTCCTAGGGAATAATCGATTCATGGTGGCAATTGGTAGATTTGGACCATTTTCCCGACCTTGCCGAGGAAGTCTAAACACTTTAGCAAAAGCTTGGAAGGTGATTACGGTTCAGGAAGGTAGGGATGTGATAGCCCAACTTTGCTCGTTAGTAGGTGTTTTAGCGATAGCGGCTATTATCTGGGCAAAGAACGGGTGGGATTCCACTGAATGCCACGGTAGTTCAACAAAATTGGCCAACCCACGTATGCGCAGGAACTCTCCTACATCGGCAGGGAGTCCGTCACGGAAAGCGGCATAGTTTGCCAGAGCTTCCATGGCACACACAGAAAACGCAAGCACAAGACACAAAGCACAGGGTTTACACAATAACACAAATCACGCAAACACAATAGCGATTTTTGGTGAAATGGAGAAGGTTAAGTAGATGCGCTGCAGTGGAGAGCAGTCAAAATCACTAATCATCGTGCGATGTTGAGATGATAATTTCTTAACTTTGGTGTGCATGTATGAGCAGCTGGATAGGGCAGGGCGGCTGTTGTAATAATTAGGTATCAAAATGCGGACATTTACAGACTTTTTTTTTATTATTAAGCGCGCAGAAACAAAAGGAAAGAAAAGAAAATAAAAAGAAAGAAAAGAGAACACCAAAAGACGCGGCCAACTGCGAAACGTTTTAGTGCGGGTTAGATGTTTGTTGATACGACCGCAGCTTCGAACCGTTGATGACTTTCGGAAGAGGATTTCCGGTCAAAGTAGTCAACCGAAAAGTTGCTGGGCCCATTTGTTTAGAAATTTGGTAGGGGCCAAACCATCGTAACTTGAATTTGCCAGCAGAGCGATTCGACTTTGCATTGTAAAAGAGTACAAGTTGTCCCACCGTAAAAACTAAGGTCTTTAAATAGCGATCATGTGTTCGAGCTTGTCTTAGCTGTATTTCCCGCATAGTCAGAAAACTATGCCATCGATGCTTATCCAGTTTTCTGAGTGTATCCACCCAAAATGACAGAGATTCTTCATGTAGTAGTTTCTGGTTGATGGCTACTCGTAAGCTTGGTACAATGATCTCCATAGGTGCTATGCCTTCCAATCCATAAGCTAGTTTGAAAGGTGTTAATTCTGTTGCTACCTTGTATGTAGTCCGATATGCCCATAGTACTACAGGTAACAGTTGATCCCATCTTTCTGGGGATTCCAGAATCAGTTTCCGAAGCATATTCAACAGGGTTTTGTTTGTACTTTCCGCCAAACCATTAGCACGAGGATAATAGGGAGAACTGAATTTATGTGTGATCTGAAAAGAATGTGTAAGTACTTTCATTAAATTGTTGACAAAATGAGTGCCTTGACCTGTAACAAGCTCTAAAGGTAAGCCAAAATGCGGAAAGACATCCTTCATTAGACACGTTGCTACCGAAACAGCTGTGGCAGACCTTAAAGCCCAAGCTTCTGCCCATCTGGTTGCATAGTCTGTACAGGTCAGAATATAACGATTACTACTGAGGATTTCCGGTGGTGTAATAGGTCCAATAAAATCTAGACCCCACTTTTGAAAAGGTTCTAATGGCAAGACAGGTTGTAGTAAAAAATGGCGCTGTAATGGCTGTCTAGATCTCTGACAATTATCACAATTTTTGACAAACTGCAATACATCCCTGTACATAGTAGGCCACCAAAGTCCACTCTGAAGAATTTTTCGGTGTGTTAAATCTGCAGCAAAATGGCCGCCGGATGGAATTGAATGAGCCAACATAATGACTGAGTTAACTTCATGTGGTGGAATACAACGAAGTAAAATTCTAGTGTGATCCATATAGTATAATTCCCCAACAAATAATCGAAATTTGCGACTGTACACTGCAATCTTCCTACGCATTGCAGGAGAAGCCTGAGAAGGAAGGCATCCATTAGTAAGAAAAGTTAATATCTAATCATAATATGTAGATGGCATAGGTGGATCTACAATTTCATCATTAGTTGGTTCAGAAACATAAATCGCTGGTGTTGTGTCATCTACACCAATCGGAGCTTCACCAAAATCTAAACGAAAAAGGAAATCTGCTAAGACATGTGAACTGCCTGGCCGATGAATAACTTCGTAATCAAATTCTTGTAAAAGCAATCTGATGGAAAGGAGGCACTATGAGAGCCTAACCAAGTATGATATGATAGAGGTGTATCTAATTTGTTGTCACTCAAGGTGTGCACCAGCCATTTTGGCATAGTTTTTGCCTGCTCAATATCAACTCTCTCACCAATAAGTGCATCATGTAAATCTGCATTAGAAGTGGAATGATCTGCATCATCACATGAAACCTGCAAAGGCTTAGAAGTTGCCCCATTAGGACCAGCACTAGACTGTCCACCTGTAAAAAGAGGCAGCAAAGTATCATACATGTCTTTGGAGCTAACATATGTCTCCTTAGTACATGAAAGCAATGGATGAATAGCATCTTCCACAAAGACAACATCACGGCTAACTAGAATGCGTTTAGTCTGTTGATGATACAGACGATATCCTTTACTTCAGAGCTATACCCAACAAAAATGCACTTAACTGCTTTATCATCCAATATTTTGCGATGTCGTTTAGGCACTAATGCATATGCGAGGCAACAAAAAACATGTACATGAGCAACAGATGGCTTGCAATAATGCCAAGCCTCATATGGAGTGATAGACTGCAGTGCTTTTGTGGGACATGTGTTAAGTATATATGCTGCACACATGACAAGTTCAAGCCAGAAACTATGTGGTAAAGCTTGGCTCTTGACCATACACCTCGCCATCTCCATGAGTGACCTATTCTTCCGTTCAACAACTCCATTTTCTTGAGGTGTATATGGCACTATACATTGGTGTTTTATCCCACGTTCAGCTAGAAATGCATTAAAATCAGAAGACATATATTCACCCCCTCGATCACAACGGAGGGTGCCCATTTTACATGCTAACAGATTGTCAGCCAAAACCAAGAACTGTTTGAAGCACATGATCAATTTGGACTTTGCTTTCAATGGATATACCCATGCATGCCTGGAAAAATCATCAATGAAAGCCACGAAGTAAAGATAATTTTCAAAACAAGAGGTCTGCATAGGACCACAAACCTCACTATGTACAAGCGGCAATTTTTGAGTAGCCCAAACAGAACCATCTTTTAGAAATGAGGAATGCTACATTTTGCCCAAAATACAACCTTCAAAAACATGTTTTGCAGGTGCCTCAAGTTTGGGCAAAGAGGACCCCATTTCAGATTTTTGCAGGAGTAGCAAACTAGCAAAATTTAGATGACCAAAGCGTGCATGCCAAAGCTTTGCATCTGACATAGCCTAAGAATCATGTACTGCACATGCCAAATCATTCACAGATCTTTCATAGTCTATGAGCTTATACAACCCACGACATAAAATGCCAGAAGCAATAATCACATTGCCATTTGAGAGATCATGAACTGTACACCTGTCATCAACAAATTTCACAACCAAACCAATCTTGGCTAAAGCTGAAACTGATAACAGATTCTTCTTGATCCCTGGCACAAATAAAGCATCTAACAAAGTGAAAGAACTACCATCAGCAATAGTCAAAATGATCGTACCAACTCCCATGACAAGATAAGAGGAGTTGTTGGCACATATGACAGTATTCCCTGTAGGAGTAGGCTCGAGTGAAGTGAAGAAACTGCACTGCGAGGTGATATGTTTGGTCGCCCTACTATAAAAGCACCAAACATCTGAGTCTACTATAGACATGCACTGCTCATGACAAGATGGGTCAAAACTACAAACAGTAGTAAATGCCCATTCTTCTTCCTGCATAAGATTAGCAGACTCTGTTTTTGGTGTAGAGGCCTCTGCAACAACCACTCCATCCTCTTTCTTATTTGCCTCTTTAGCAGCCAGTTTTGGATAGTTCTTTATGATATGATCGTTTCCTTTACAGTACTTGCAAAACAATTTCTGCTTTTCTGGTTTCTTTTCATCTTTGTCTTCCCTCTTTGATTGTGCAGAATTAGTAGATTTCTGCTTACTACTTGAAGAGCTCCATTTTCATTTTCCCTTCTCACTAGCCAGGAAAGCTTGATCTGTGTTGAGGGAGAGTCCAGCAAAAGGAAGAAAAGAAGAAGACCAAGAAAGAAGCTTCACTAAAAAGATTATATCTGAAGATATATCTGTGCAAGAAGCCTCGCAGGGGCACGCAACACCCATCTCTGCACAAAGCCCCACAGGGGCACGCATCAAGCAACAACGCCAAACACCTAGGTCCTGAGGAATGGAATTAAAGAACAATCAGAACCACGACATTTCATGGGAAGGACGGACCAGGACTAGAAAGTATCCATGAAGAAGTGCAAGACAATACTTGGCAGGTAATAATCCTCCCGCTGATAGCGTGCAGTGAAAAGAAAGTAAACAGGCTCAAAGCAATACAACAGGGTCAGATGTATGAAGATAAAGACATATGAGAAGACCAAAAGTTAGAAAGGGGAGAGGCTAAAAAGTTGAAGAGAGTGACTAAGAATACCACATTCTTAGCCACTGATGGCGTACGTGGCAGCCCGATTGAATGCAGCAACCCAGATTTGTGATGTACGGAATACCAAGGGTAAAACAGAAGCAAAAGACATACCTCGGATAAGATAACCAATTGTTTGACAGTCCTTGTCACTTCTTCGACCACTGGGTGTGTGTATTCAGAAAGCTTAGACAAGAAGCAAAGCCTGTCAAGGGACGACAGAGACAAAGAAGGGGAGACTATTATAGATCTAAGAAGAGCAAAAGGCAAAGCCATTTTGTAACATATTTTCCGATGTAAATGCACTAGAGGAGTCCTCTAGATGCATACCCTTGGAGATTAGTAGCTTACCCATGTAAATTAGTAGGAAATTAACCTTTTAGTGAATAAAGTGCCGATCTCTTGTGTGAAAGGACCATTTTTAGGGCACATGTATATAAGTCAATTTGTGACTCTTTGTAAAGACTTTTTGCCATTGTGAGAATCAAGAGCACAGAATTTCGAATTGGTGTCTTCTCTTCTCTGTATCTTCTTCTTTGTGAGCTTGTGTGCATGTGTGATGCTTGAAAAGAGTGTTTGCAAGTGCTGTCTATCCATGAAAGTTCTTGTTTGCTGTAGTTAAGGTGTGTGTGAAGTGTAGGAAGTGCTGAAGTGTAGGAAGGTCATTCCCACGACTCAGTATTTTGCTCATTACTTGAAGTAGAAGTGTCAAAATTGAGTGAAAAGACCACCATTGGATGCGTCTTCTCGAGAGCTTCGAAACCTGCTATTTGCTATATTCGAACTTTGGAGTTGACAGAAAAGCTCGATTTACTGTTGGCTACTGCTCCAAGTATCGTGGCATCTCCGTAGATTCTTGACACTTGTTTGGAATAGGCTTGGACTTATTTGCACTCTTGGGAAGCTCATTTGCATTGATCATCATTTGAATGCACGTCTTCATACGCTCGGCTAATTAGTTCTTTATTTCTGCTGCGTAAGTTATCATTTTCTTCCATATATTCTTTTAGTTGTGTTTCGAGCAGATTGCTTCGAGCTTTCATCCTCTCTTTGTCTGCTTCACTAACTTCATGTTGTCTTTGTAAATCCGTCAGTTGTGTCTGGAGTTGATGATGCTGCTTCATCAATGTATTACATTGTTCTTTGAATGCGATTATCTCCATTTCCTTGGCTGAAATCTCTTGTTGGGCCTGGATGAGCTGTGCGGACAATTGCTCACTCATTACTTGAAATTGATTCTTTTCGCGCATGGCCTTGTTGTAATCTGCATCCATGTCCATCATTTGTTGTTGTGTATCCATGGCCATTTGTATCATCTGCTTAACAACAAGTTTCAATTGAGTAACATCAACATTCAGCCATGTGGTAGGGATGCTAGGTTCTTCACCTGTGGTAACATCTTTCCCCTGTGCCACATGTAGCGTAGTAGCATGGGGCTGCCCAATATGGAGTTGTATCCGTGGCTCAACCTCCTTGTGGTCAATCTTGCCTTGTGGCATATCATCAGACACTTCAATCACAGTTTGTTGCTTATTTTGTGGGAAACTTTCTTCTTTGTCCATGCGTGTTTGTACTTCTTCTTTGAGAGTTGGCACTGGATCTTTATGTGTGATTGGAGCTTCCTTTATGCTGATCTTTGAGTTGTCATTTAATTGAATGAGGTGGTCTTGTCCAGTGGGTTCTGCTTGGTTCTGTACCTATGACAGTTGATTGTCAGGTGTAACCTCTACGTGGTTTATCTTGGTCCATTCCTCATTGTTTGTTTCTGTTCTTATGTCAGTGTCTAATGTGTCTTTCTTAGGGCTCAATCCCTCATTATAGCTCGAATCGTCTAATCCCAGTTCTTTATATCTGGCAGTTTGTTCTGGGGTATGTTCTCTATTCTTTTGTTGCTTTCTTTGGCTTGCCTGTATGTATTGATGGCTTAGAACATTTAAGTTCACTTGCCCCTGCATATACATGTGTGTCTCCTCTAGCGCTGCTGAGAGGTCTCTTTTTGTGATTGGCTGCTATGTCAAGGAGATCTTTGGCAATGTATGGGTCCTCTTTGATTGTGGCGTCTCTTGAGCCTCTTCCTCTCTAATGCGTTTAGTCCCTCTCATGGGTTTCTTCAAACTGGTTCCCACTTCTTCGATGGAGATGACTGTCTTCTTTTTCTTTGGAACCGTCGCTGACTTTGCATATTTTGCGATCTCTGTTGAAGTTGCCATCAAGCATAAGCAATGCTTCATTTCAAGTGCCTCATAAATGAGTAAGTTCAATGCCAAACTTCCATTCAAAAATTTCTTCTGACTCCACTTCTTCTTCGCTTCGAATAGGCGGTCTTGAATATACGGAGTCATGTTTACTTGATTTCCCACTTGCCTCATAGCATGTGAAAGCAATTGCACTACAATTTTCTGAGGTGCTGTGTATCTATGCATATTTGGAAAACAAAAATGTTGGTGTACCAATTGAACCTAGTCTTCGATATCTATTCGGTTGATTTCTAAAAAGGTTCGCTTTTTGGGATCATGACATTAGTTAGGCCATCTTGGCTCCATCCAAAAGCTCTGTTGATTAGCTCATGAGTGAATCTGATTGTTTTCCATGTACCAACTTTGTCAAGCACTCGTGCTTTCGGGATTGATGGCTTATCTGATGCACACTGTAGTGTATTCATCACTTGTGTACATCTTTGAAAATCAGGCAGCTATATTGGAAGTCTGAGGAGTGCATCAATTCTTTCTCTTGTCCATACATCCGTCATGCGCGGTAATCCTTGTATGATAGTCTGGAAATCTTGTGACATGATAGGAAAGTAGTGATCCCTATCCATGATCTTAATGGTAGCCATAAAAAGAAGCTTGGACACTGGTTGATCATCAAGAAACCAATGACCTCTTGCCTTCGTGATTGATTCCAAGGGAAGAAGAAGGATCTCCTCCTCTTGTGTAGCCTCGGAATCAGAGGATGCCATCTGCACTCAATATATACCAATAATTAGTGGCAAGCTTGTATCAAGAATCATCCTTCAAATATCCTTCTTGAATTTGGCAACTCTCCGAGTGAATTGTGTCGTCCCTTCCCCGTGGGTGTGAGAAAGGTAAAACATGGGATTTTTTCATACTTTTATATATTTTTAAGTTTGTCTCTGAAAGAAAACAGAAATGTTAGTTCTAGACGAAGCGGTTATTGAACCCTTAGTTATTCTTTTTGTATTATTTTACAAGTGCTCTCCTATTTCCCAACAGGGAAATGTGCTTCACTATCCTGAAGTAGAAGAAGAATGTGCCGAATGCTTGGCCTTGTAATGTGGCCCTATTATGCATACTTTGGATTCTTGTAACTCCAGATGTGTGCAACCCAAATTATTTGGTCGATGTGTGCAGATTGTTTTGCCTGTCGGCCTCCAAATCTGCTTTACTCCACTAGGAGCGACTATATCTCCAGGATTCCTGGTAAATGTAGTGCTTGTCATGTTGTACATTCGATTTGTCCGCTTTTTGACTCCTTGAATGATTTTTGTTGCGTATCTAGGGTCTTGTTCTGTCCTATAGTTATGTGTTCTCTATGGTTTTTCCTTTAGATTGTACTGATTCTTCTTGTGTCTTGACCTGTCCTGTTTTATGATTGTTACTTGGGCACATGACTTGGGAATCCATATTTGCGTTCGGGCCGGCTGCGCAACTATCACCTTCTTTGGGATCCATACTCTAGCAATCCTTTGTGAACCTGTGTGTCCAATGTAACTTGCATTCTTATTCTGTTGTTGTATCCGATGTCGAGAGTAGTTCTGTTGTTGAAGATATGCTGTCACTTGATCTTTTCTGATCCAAGCCTGTCTAGTGTAAGGAATAGGGTAAATTCTAATGTGTGCAGGTTTTTGACAATCGTGTTGACTAGTCCCTCTTGTACTTGGTTCCTTGCTAAGGCTTTTGTTGGAGAAGACACTAATTAGGTGATTTACTGGACTAGGAGATTGTGTGAAAGCAAGATTTGGTGCATTCTCACATGAAGTACTTGGTGGCGGGGTTTCCATAGTGTGAGTGAACATACATTCATCATCGTGCTCGTTTGGGTGATCTCTCAGGTCTATACATTTGGCTTTGATCGATCGTTCATCCAACATGCTGAATACCTCACGATGTCCTATCTTGGCCGAGATGTATCCTAGGGCCAATTGAATAGTCACTTCATATTCATATATCCAATCTTGACCTAATACGAGCTCTTCTAATAAGTCCTGATCATGACAAACTAAGAGTTTTTGTTCCATCGTGTTGTTTCCGAGATGTAGAGGTAAGATAATCTCACGTATACATTGAGTAACTTTTCCCCCTATTCCTATCAGCTGTGCCTTAGAGGGCCGTAGTTCTTCCTTGAGTTTCTGGGTCAATGAAAAATTGATACAGCTTATGGTTGCTCCTGTGTCAATGAGAGCATCCACTAAGTGGTACTCTTTTGTTCCAGCACCCAAGTTCAAATAAGGTTGCTTTATTTGTTGTCCTAGGTTTTCAGTGGATCTAAAGTTAGCCATTGGGATGAGTTCCTCTCCTTGTCGATATCTCTCATCTCTCTCTCCACTCCTTTTGTTTCCTGATTCGTTCTAGTGCTTCTTGTCTAGCTTCTTCTTGTATTCTTTCTTCCTCTTTGCGCCTATTTTTACCCATAATTAGTCGTGACATTATCTCTTCGTTCAATGGCTCTAAATATTTTTTTACTCGGCAACCACTAATATAGTTAGGCAATACTTCTCCATCTAGGGTTGCTAAGCTGATGGCTCTGCTGGTAGATATACGATTGATGATCAATGGGCCATATCCTCTTTTTTGCAGTTTCTTTGCATGCTGCTTCAAAGTATACACCAAAACCAAGTCTCCTTCCTTTAGGTTTTTGTCTTTAATGTGAGCATCAAAATATGCCTTCTGTCGCCTTTTAGCAGCATAAATCCTTGCTACAACTTGTAATCTAGTTTCATGTAACTTTTTGATTTGATCCAATTGAGCTAATAATTCATGTCCAATCCACTCGTAAGTTGTTGCTACTCTGAGAGTGGGTACTAAGAAATCAATTGGCAAGATGGCATTCTATCCATACACTAAATTAAAAGGAGTAGTTCCTATGGCTGTTTTGTAGCCTACTTGGAATGCCCATAATGCATGATGTAATTGCTTATCCCAATAAGATCTACCATTGTTCACAATTTTAGTGAGGACTGTACACAAGATTTTGTTTGAACTTTCGGCCTGTCCATTGGCTTGTGGGTGATATGGGGCTGGTTTCTTATGAATTACTAAGAATTCATTCAATAGGGCTTCTATCACTTCATTCACAAATTGTGTGCCTATATCACTCACAATTTCTATCGGCAATCCAAATCTAGTGAATACGTTCTCAAAGAGAAACTTGGTCGTAGTCCTTGCGTCATTTTTCTTGGTTGCTTTGGCTTCAACCCATTTGGTCAAATAGTTTGTGGCTACAATTATGTACTCGGCATGAGATCCTTTAGCTGGTGGGCTAATAGGTCCTATGAAGTCTATTCCCCATTTAGTAAAGGCTCTGGCACTCATCATGGGTTTCAACGGAATTTCATCTCTTCTAATTGGATATTTTGTTCGTTGGCATGTATCACATCGTTGAACATATGTGGTTGCATCTTGATGTAGAGTTGGCCACCACATTCCAGCAAAGAGAATCATTTTTGTAGTTTTATCTGCATAAAAATGTCCTCCTGCAGCTCCTCTATGTGCCATCTCTAAAACACCAAGATACTCGTCTTCATGAATGCATATTCATAAATGATTGTCTCTTCCTCGTTTGAAGAGCTGTTTATTGGAGCAAGTCTATGACAAGCCTAAGTATTGGCTTGAGTCTCACAAAGTCTTAGAAGAAGCTTTAAAAAGAAGACTATGTAAAGTTCACTTGTGAACTACCTCTTGTAACTTTTGAAGAGTTTACTTAATGTAAAAGTAAGAGAATCTTAAGTGGTTGAGTCCACTTGATCAAGAATGGAAAGAGGAGCCACGAATTTGTGATTTGTGGTAGGTAGAGAATCAAATCAATCATTGATTGATTGGAGAGTGATTGAGGGAAGTTAGCCTCCCAAACTCAACTATAAATAGATGGCAGTTTTAGTCGTGGTTAGAGAGACCTATGTGAAGACCTCCAAGAGCTGAGCTTTATGCCATATCAAGGTGTGATTACAAGGCACACATAAGTATCAGTAAGTCATTGTATTGTACAAGCAATATACTTTCATTTTCATGATTATTTGGTTTCATCTTTCCATGTTCTTGTGAAGTGTACTACTCACTGCCATTACTCTCAGTTTTCTCAGTCAGCTTGCAGAGATGTTTTCTCTGAGCTTGGTGCATTATTTTCGGTGATTTAACTTGGTAAAGTTAGCTCTATAAGTCTACTATATGCTCACAAATTTTCATGTCATTTGGATGTTGCAATCTTCAGTTATGTTCATTTGAAGTCAACAGAGTCTGTTCATCTTCACTTCTCTGTCAGGTACCCGACTTTTTCACTCATCTTGTCAGAGGTGTTTCTCAGTGGTTACTTATCCAAATTCAGTGATTTAAAGCTTCTTGGATTCAGCTTACTGTCTAGTATAACCATAAAATTTAGCATAATCATTGGATTTCTACATTTTGAGTTATGTTGATTTTTCTGCTCACTGGTCTATTTCTGTAGCAGCCCGTGAAAATCGGGATGATATCATCACTTGTTAAAACTCATTCTCACTGTGTGGTTCATTATTTTTTATGAGACTACTCTTGAAAGTTAGCTCTTTAAGTTGCCTAGATTCCCCAAGAGGAATTGAGCTAATTGCTGCTGTGCTCAGAGAATTATGTAAAACACTGGACAGGTGTATGAACCAAGAATAGCAAGTTTTCACCTCTGAGCTAACTCCAACTTATCTGTTTTGATCTATCTTTTTGAGAGTGATCTTCCAAGGTACATAGGGTGTCTAATAAATCCATTGGCAAGCTAAAAGGGCCCACCATATACTCTTGGAGTTCATTTGGCTGGTGTAGATCAAGGATTTTGCAACACCTCTTCATCTTCAAGCACATACCTATCCATCTCTTCACAGTGGTAT
Organism: Ceratopteris richardii; assembly: GCA_020310875.1. Classification (NCBI taxonomy): domain Eukaryota; kingdom Viridiplantae; phylum Streptophyta; class Polypodiopsida; order Polypodiales; family Pteridaceae; genus Ceratopteris; species Ceratopteris richardii. The sequence continues at coordinate 139,047,121 of CM035439.1, read as the reverse complement.
CAGAGCAAGGTTGGACAACATGGCAGATGGATTTCCTTCATCAATTGACAAATTGGATAGAGGTAATTACTCAGCTTGGTCATTAAGAATGGAAGCTTATCTCCAAGGTAGAAGTTTATATGGTTATGTGGCTGGAGATGAAGTTATGCCAAGTTTCAGGAACAAAAGTCAACCAACACAAGAAGAGCAAGAAAGATTGAGCACATGGTGCTCCAAGGATGCACTTGCAAGGTCTTATCTCCTCAACTCTATCTCAAATTTTTTGTTGCCTCACATTAGAAGTTGTAAGACATCTCAGGAAGTGTGGGATGCACTTGAAGCTTTCTTTTCTTCAAGTACCAAAGCTAGGAAGCATCAACTATGGCTGGATTTCACAACTCTCAAGAAGGCTCCCAAACAAAATGTGTCTGATTTTGTCACAAAGCTCAAGGACATAGCGGATCAGTTGGGAAGCATTGGAGAGGTAATAGATGAAGAGCAAATTGTAAGGCAGGTCATCAATGGCTTGAAGGCAGATGATAAGTGGGAAGCATTCACCACAGCTATGGATTTGTACATGGACATGCATGTACCTGATTTCAACACACTCATTGGACAACTACTTACTCAAGAGGCAAAGCTTATAAAAAATGGAGAAAGCTCTAAAGGTAATCAATCTTCAGCTTTATACACGGATAAAAGCAAGTCTAAAGATAACAAAGGAAAGGCAAAGAAAGTGGATGATGAAGCAGGTACATATCAAGCTAACTATGCAGGTAGAGGAAGACATGGCAGAGGTAGAGGAAGAGGAGGTAGACAAGGCAGGGGGAGACCCCAAGACTGCAACTCATGTTCTATTTGTGGATTAACTAATCATAGAACTGAAAATTGATTTAGGAATTCCAGGAATCAAAGAGGCAGAGCATACAATAGAGGAAGTTATGGCTACTCAAGAGGAAGGTTCAACAACTACCATGGCAACTACAACAACTACAATCATTCAAACTATCAAGGAAGCTACAAAGGAAGGAGAGACTACAATAACTACACAGAAGACTCAAACAAAGAGGATTCATTATTGATCATGAACATGGCTATGCCACAAGGTAAATCTGATGAGCATGTTTTCTACATAGATTCAGGTTGTTCAAATCATGTGGCAGGAAATGTGGCACTCCTATCAGATTTAGAAGATCCAAGGAATAAGCATGAGGTACAAACAAGAGATGATACAAAACATCCTGTGGAGAAAATAGGCAATGTCAAAGCACCCGATGGAAACATCAACCTACTCAGTAAGGTACTCTATGTCCCTACCATTACAAAGAATTTGATAAGTGTTGGGCAGATAGTAGAGAAAGGGTTGCAAGTCAGGTTCACAAAAGCAGGAGCATTTGTTGAAGATCCAAGTCAAGGATTCAGAAGAACTGCAAAAGGTGAAAAGACAGGTAGATTGTTCACATTTGAATTACGGGACACTAGAAACATTGCTCTCTTTAATTATGGTAGTCAGACACTCACAGAATTGGAAGTATGGCACAAAAGGTTAGCACATATTGGTGAAAGGTCATTAAAGCAAATCTGCAGGGACCAAAGTGTACTTGGACTTCCTAATTTGTCAAAACAACATATGATTTATAAGTGTAGTGCTTGTCAATTTGGAAAGTCTCACAGGTTACCATTCATGAAGAAAGGTTATATGCATGGAGATCTCTTGGAGTTGGTTCATACAGATGTATGGTGACCTAGCAAGGAAGCTTCAATATCTGGATCAAGGTATTATGTTTCCTTTATTGATGATTGCAGCAGATGGAATATCCTATTCTTTATGAAACACAAAGATGAAGTTTTTTCATGTTTCAAAAGATATTTGGCTCTTGTGGAGAATCAAACAGGTAAATCACTAAAAAGGCTAAGGTCAGATGGAGGGGGAGAATACTTCTCCCATGATTTTGATTCTTTTCTTCAAGAAAGAGGAATCAAAAGAGAGGTAACTACAAGGTACACTCCTGAGCAAAATGGAGTGGCAGAAAGGAGGAATAGGACAATTGTTGAAGCTGCAAGGTCTATGTTAAATGAATAGCATTTACCTAATTACTTATGGGCTGAGGCTGTATCTACAGCCACTTACTTGATTAACAGGTTGCCTTCAAAATCCCTTGATGGGATGACTCCATATGAGGCTTGGAATGGAAGAAGACCAAGCTTAGATCATTGTAAAATTTTTGGATGTATTGCTTTTGCTCATGTTCCTTCACATGTTAGAGGCAAGATGGATCCAAAGGCAGAAAGGTGTGTATTTATTGGATATGACAACAATCAAAAGGGCTACAGGTTATACAACCCTACCAACAAAGGATTCTTGGTAAGCAGAGATGTAGTTTTTGATGAGAACAATTCATGGTATGAAGATTCATGTAGGAAGATCAATTTACCATATGATCTTGAAGAAGATTTTCCAAAGCTTGGTAGAGAACAATCAAAGATTGAAGAACAAGACACCTCAGACGATAATGAAGAATCTCACATGGAAAAGATCAAAGCATGGAAGTCTAAAGGTAAAGCAAAATTGCAGGAACTTGGACATGAGGTAGAATCATCACATCATGGCCTAAGAAGATCTATGAGGGAAAAGAAAAAACCAGAAAGGTATGGGTTTGACACCTCATTAGTAACTAAACATTCTATCTAGATAGCACAGGCCATAAACCAAGAGGAGCCATCATCATTTGAAGAGGCCAAAGCAAAAACAGAATGGAAGCATGCAATGAAGGAAGAGATTGAAGCACTTGAGGAAAACAACACTTGGGATTTGGTGCCCAAGACTTCATCCATGAAGGTAATAGGCTCAAGATGGGTCTATAAACTCAAGAAGAATTCTGATGGTTCCATTAACAGGTATAAGGCAAGGCTTGTAGCAAAAGGCTTTGCACAAACTCAGGGAATTGATTATGAGGAGACCTTCTCTCCTGTGGCAAAGATGCCTACTATTAGGGTTTTGCTTAGTATTGCCTCTTCCAAGAATTGGAAGATACTTCAACTAGATGTAAAGAATGCATTTTTGAATGGTTGGATAACAGAAGAGGTATATATGGCACAACCACCTGGTTTTGAGAACCAAGTTTATCCTGATTATGTGTGTAAACTTAACAAAGCATTGTATGGTCTCAAGCAAGCTCCAAGAGCTTGGAATTTCAGGCTTGTTTCATTCTTGCAAGACAAAGGCTTTCAACCAAGCAAGGCAGATCCTTCACTCTTTATTAAAAAGAGTAATTCCGAGGTCATCTACCTATGTGTATATGTAGATGATATTATATTGACAGGAAATGATGCAGATGGTATGAAGAAGATCAAAGATCAGATGAGAGAAGAGTTCAAGATAAGTGATTTGGGTTCACTTACCTACTTCCTAGGTTTGGAAGTTGTCTACAAAGATCATGGTTTGTTTCTCACTCAAAGAAAGTACATTAAGGACATGTTGGCAAAATTCAAGATGCAAGATTGTAAGATTGCAGGTACTCCAATGGAGGTCAATCACAAATTGAGCTCACATGAAGGTGAACTCATAGAGGACATCACATCATATCAAAGTCTAGTGGGTAGTCTCAACTATGCCACATTGACAAGAGTAGATATATGTTACAGTGTGAGTGTGCTAAGCCAATTTATGCACACACCAAGGAAACCACATATGGATGCTGCCAAAAGGATTCTCAAGTATCTCAAAGGAACCATAAATGAGGGACTTTATTATCCTTATGTATCTTATTTAGGTTTGAAGCTATTTTCTGATGCAGATTGGGCTGGCTCCAAGGAAGATAGAAGGAGCACTTCAGGTTATCTTACCTTTGCAGGTTCAAAGCTTATTTCATGGTCATCCAAGAAGCAACCCACAGTTGCTCTCTCTTCTACTGAAGCTGAATATAGAGGTCTTGCCATAGCTACACAAGAAGCTATGTGGATGAAGACATTATTCAAAGATCTTGGATTGGAGTTTGGAACTCCAACTATTTTTGGTGACAATATGAGTTCTATTCACTTGGCTGCTAATCCTATTTTTCATGCAAGGACTAAACATATTGAAGTTCATTATCACTATGTACGAGAGAAGGTTCTAAGCAAAGAGATTCAAATATCATATGTGTCCACTTATCAACAATGTGCAGATATTCTAACCAAAGCATTGGATGGTACAAAGCTTTGCAAATTCAAGGCTATGATTGGTTTGCAGGTAATCTTGGAAGATTGAAGACCTCAAGCATACTTGGCTTGAGGGGGAGCTATTGGAGCAAGTCTATGACAAGCCTAAGTATTGGCTTGAGTCTCACAAAGTCTTAGAAGAAGCTTTAAAAAGAAGACTATGTAAAGTTCACTTGTGAACTACCTCTTGTAACTTTTGAAGAGTTTACTTAATGTAAATGTAAGAGAATCTTAAGTGGTTGAGTCCACTTTATCAAGAATGGAAAGAGGAGCCACGAATTTGTGATTTGTGGTAGGTAGAGAATCAAATCAATCATTGATTGATTGGAGAGTGATTAAGGGAAGTTAGCCTCCCAAACTCAACTATAAATAGATGGCAGTTTTAGTCGTGGTTAGAGAGACCTATGTGAAGACCTCCAAGAGCTGAGCTTTATGCCATATCAAGGTGTGATTACAAGGCACACATATGTATCAGTAAGTCATTGTATTGTACAAGCAATATACTTTCATTTTCATGATTATTTGGTTTCATCTTTCCATGTTCTTGTGAAGTGTACTACTCACTGCCATTACTCTCAGTTTTCTCAGTCAGCTTGCAGAGATGTTTTCTCTGAGATTGGTGCATCATTTTCAGTGATTTAACTTGGTAAAGTTAGCTCTATAATTCTACTGTATGCTCACAAATTTTCATGTCATTTGGATGTTGCAATCTTCAGTTATAATCATTTGAAGTCAACAGGGTCTGTTCATCTTCACTTCTCTGTCAGGTACCCGACTTTTTCACTCATCTTGTCAGAGGTGTTTCTCAGTGGTTACTTATCCAAATTTAGTGATTTAAAGCTTCTTGGATTTATCTTACTGTCTAGTATAAACATACAAAGTTTCATAATAATTGGATTTCTACATTTTGAGTTATGTTGATTTTTTTGCTCACTGGTCTATTTCTGTAGCAGCCCGTGAAAATCGGGATGATATCATCACTTGTTAAAACTCATTCTCAGTGTGTGGTTTATTATTTTTTATGAGATTAATCTTGAAAGTCAGCTCTTTAAGTTGCCTAGACTTCCCCAAGAGGAATTGAGCTAATTGCTGCTGTGCTCAGAGAACTATGTAAAACACTGGACAGATGTATGAACCAAGAATAGCAAGTTTTCAGCTCTGAGCTAACTCCAACTTATCTGTTTTGATCTATCTTTTTGAAGTGATCTTCCAAGGTACATAGGGTGTCTAATACATCCATTGGCAAGCTAAAAGGGCCCACCATATACTCCTGGAGTTCATTTGGCTGGTGTAGATGAAGGATTTTGCAACACCTCTTCATCTTCAAGCACATACCTATCCATCTCTTCACATTGTTTTCCTATAAGAACATAGTCCTTGCTTTGTTTTGTGAGTGCACGTTTCCTTGCTAGAGTGGCTCCTTCTGGGTACTCTTGGGTTTTCAAGAATTTAACCAGAGGCATGCTCCATCTTGGTGCTACTGTGGAATAGCATAAGGTAGAGTTCTCTTTTGGATTCCGTTCTTGACAAGTTGGGCAGGCTGATACATAGTTATGTGTATCCCTCTGCATGGTTGGCCAATATATGCCTAATCTCTTCAGTGTTTGCCATGTTCTGTTCGCATTTAAATGAGTTTTCCATTGATTTATATGTGCTTTTTGAAGCCACATTTCTTGTCCCTCTTCTTCCACACATCTCATAAGTAATCCACTTGAGTCTTGGTGATATAAACTTCCAGCAATGATATGGAGGTTTTTAGTCTTCCATAGGTCTTGGTTTCTGTTTGGTGTGATCCCATGTTTAGGTCCATATGTAAGTATAGGGATCAACTTTTCTGCCCATCGGGGACATACTTCGAGATTAAAAAGGTAAGTGTCTGGCAGATCATCCGGTACTCCGATAGGGGGTTCTCCATGCGTCATTCTCGATAAGTGATCTGCTCTAATGTGCGTATTCCCTTTCTTGACTACTACTTCAAAATCAAAATCCATCAACAATAGAAACCATCATACTAGTCGTCCTGTATTACAAGGCTTATTGACTAAGTACAGTAGGGCTTGATGATCGATGAAGAATTTGAATTTGTTTGCCAAAAGGTAGTGTCAAAACTTCTTCACTGCATACACCATCCCTAAACCCTCTCTCTCAGTCGTGGTATAATTGCGCTCCGCTTGATTCAATTGTCTACTGGCATAGGCTATAGGGTGGTCTAACTTCCCTGTATCTGCAGGTTGAGCTAAGATGCAACCAATGGTAAACTTGGAAGCATCTACGTGAATGTGAAATGGTTTGTTCCAATTAGGTACTCGAAGGATTGGTGCTGAACTCAATCGACTCTTTAATTCGTTAAAGGCCTTTTCATATTCTTCTGTCCAATTAAATTGAGACAATAATGCATAAAGAGGTCTAGCAATTATGGCATACATGTGTATAAATCTACGGTAGTATCCGTAGTGTCCCATAAATGCTTGCACTTCTTTAGCAGTCTTTGGTCTCGGCAAATCCAAAATTACCTTGATTTTGTCTTCATCTGTGGAAATTCCATTTTTAGAGACAATGTGTCCTAATCTCTCTCCTTGTCGAACCATGAAGACACACTTTTCTGGATTGAGGCATACTCTATATTGTCGACATTTGGCAAAAATCTTTCCTAGTTCAGGGATATGTTCTGAGCGTATAGCTGAATAAATGCATAAATCATCCACGTACACTTCCATGCTTTTTCTCAAGAACTCCTTGAATACATGACACATCAGTCTTTGGAAAGTGGATGGGGCATTGGTTAGACCAAAAGGCATAACCCTAAAAACGTACACTCCCCATTCAGTTGCAAAGGTTGTTTTATGTTGGTCCTCAGGAGGAATTGCTACCTGATTATACCGTGAAAAGCCGTCGAGAAAACTATAAACTTCCTTCCCTGCCACTCTTTCCAAAAGATGATCAGTGATGGGTAATGGGTAACTATCTCTTATGGTGGCAACATTTACTTTTTTCAAGTTAATGCATACCCTTAACTTGCCATTCTTTTTTGGTACGACCACCAACGGGGACACCCATTCAGTGTGTTCGATCTCATAAATGAACCCAACATCTAACAACTTATCTATCTCTTCCTTAATTTTTGCTGAGTACACATCGTTATATGTGTATGGTCTTTGTTTGGAAGGTTTGGCTTCTGATGTCATAGGGATTCTATGGGCACAAATAGAAGGATCTACTCCTTTCAAATCCTTATATGTCCAAGCAAAGGCATCCCTATATTCTCTTATGAGTCGTATTAATTCTTGTTCTTCTTCCATGGAGACATCTTGTCCTATAAAGGTACATCTTTCTTCTCCTTCCTCCAAGGTTAATACTATTTTCTTGGTCTATTCTAATGTTGTCATATGCTATTCCTGGTAGTGCTTCCCGTTTTGGCATTTGGATAGCAATTTTCCTCTCTTCTACTTCATATTTTTTGAAGTGGGCAGGCACTTCAAATTGATCTTGAGGCTTGTTTTCTCCGTCGTCTTTTTCTTTGTCTAATCCAAGCTCTTCTTCCTGTGTCATTTCTTGATTTAATTCATTAGTTATGACACTTACTCTTTGATTGTCACTTCCTGACTCAATTTGTTCATGCTTCATGTAACATAATCCTAGTAGGAGATGGTTGAACCACGCTCTAAGAGAGAGGATTAGGAAGTAATCCTCAACCATGGCTTTTGGGGCAAGTGGTTAGCCCATCACATTCCTAACCAAGAGGTTGTGAGTTCAATTCCTTACATTGGTATCGGAGCTTAGGAAGTAGGCTTGGACAAAGTGGAATGATCCAATGGCCTCTAAAAAAGGCGCTTGGGCACTCTACCATGTGAAAGGGTAGGAATTGTGGAAGGCGCGCGCGTCGATTTCAAGGTTGGACCCGACAAAGAACCAAGTGTATCTCTCAATCTGTAGGTCGGATTGAGGCATGTAATATACCGTTGGAAAGCTCTCGGAACGGACTTTCCAATGAGCTACCTTGGAAGTGTGAATTCCTTGGGAATCCTTGGGTGGCACTTGATTGAGTGTTCAAGATACCAAGCATGGGTGAGAACAAGGTTCAAGACTGAGGTTGAGAACAAGGGCTCGAGACACCAAGGTTGCGAACAGGAAGGTTCAAGACACCAAGGTTGAGAGCAAGGGTTCAAGAGACCAAGGTTGCGAACAAGGTTCAAGAAACTATGCGAGGTTGAGGAACATCAATTCAAGGGCACCTAGGGAGTTCAAGGGGCTGATCACCGAGGCTAGAGGGCTACAAGAGCAGATCATTGAGGACAATGATCGACCAAGGGGGGAAGAATGTAACATAATCCTAGTAGGAGATGGTTGAACCACGCTCTAAGAGAGAGGATTAGGAAGTAATCCTCAACCATGGCTTTTGGGGCAAGTGGTTAGCCCATCACATTCCTAACCAAGAGGTTGTGAGTTCAATTCCTTACACTTCATTTCAATGCTCTCATAATCCTCCTTCCATTCTTTGTCAATTACTTCTCCTTCTTCAGTCTCTTGAAGAACTACCACATATAGGCTTACATCATATCCTTCCTCATCAATGCATTCATTCATGGTTATCACTTCTTTGTTTACACACACATCGAGAGTGGCTAAAATCTCCATCCAACCATGAGGTTCGAATTCTTCATCTAGGAATATTTGAGGCATGTAAGCTGGATCTTGTACAAACCTAGCGACTCCTTGCCTTTGTTGCCATCCTTTCCTTCTTTCCTCTTCCTTTTTCGCGGTCTAGCATATCCATAGATGAGTGTCTTCGTTCATCCATGATTGGTCACTTGAACCTATACTGTGAATCGACTGCTCGTCCTCCTCCTTATGAATCAGATTCCATTGCAAGGGGGGAACATCTTGATACGTGTATGTGTGGAGATCTATTCTGGTCGTGGTTCCTTCATGTTGTAAGTATACAATGTCTTTTCCCCAATCTTGCACTACCTTTAGCTGTCTCATGAAGGGTCTTCCGAGTATCATCTCATAATTGCTAGCCCTTTTGAATTGAAAGATCGCTAAGGCGTGCTCGAATTCAACTCCGCAGGTGGTAAAAGTTACTCTTTCCAATAATCCCAAGGGTCGTTCAGTCTACCCATCTACCATTTGTATCTTCATGCGTGTTGGTCTTAAAGCTAGTTTTCCCCATTTCTTCCATATTTCTTTAGTCGCGATTCCTACTCCGGCTCCAAAATCTAAGATAGCTTTAGTGGTGTAACCCCTATAAGTAATTGGAAGGCATGTGTTTCCTTCATCTCCCTCGTTGAAGTCTCCAACCTTATCGACTGGGATTTTGACTGTAGTCACTTCATCAGGCATCTCCTTCTCTTCTGACTTGGTCTCCAATTGACTGGTTAGCTTCTCCTTCAAATGTGGTTTTATCTTCAAAAGTTCTTCCAACGTCAGAGAACAAGGGATTTTCATCTTTCTAAGATGTTCTATGATGTCCGATGTTTGGATTGATGGGTTCTGCTCTTTTTTTCTTATTGAGGGAATGCAGTATAATTCCGAATTATGTTCATATTCCCCTGTGTAATTTGGCTAAACCTTCACACTATCATCCTCCTTATCACTCTTGTCAAATTTAATAATCCTTCTGAATTCAGCTCAGGTGTTGAGTCTTCCAATTCACCTTCTGCTTCTAACTCCTCAAGGGTGGTTCAACTCCTTCCACTTTCTTCCATCTATCTTCTTGGACTCTTGCCCACAAGTCTTTGGGCCATTCCCCATCTACTTCGGGGACAACGGATCCTTCTCTTTTATCCTCGTAGTAATTTCCATTACGTGTCTTGTTGAGCCCATAAAAGTCATATTGGTCAAAGTCAAATGTAGTCAAAGTCAACCATAGTCAAAGTCAAATTGGTCAAAGTCAACAAAGTCAAGGTCAAAGTCAAGGTCAAAGTCAATAGGTGCAAAGTTAAAATGCTGAAGTGCAGGTGTCAAAGTGCACAGGTAGTGCACAATTAATTGTCCACAAAGGGTAAATTGGAGAATGTGGGTTGCAGGTTGCAAAGGTATTTCTCTAATTTCCCTAAGGTTCAAAGTGTTTTGGAAGGTTCAGGTGAAGCCTCTCTTATGTGCAAAAGTGAAGACTTAAAAGGAAAACGTGAAGGTATGTGAAGCGGCAGCGTATGCAGAAGTGAAAGTATGGCCCCCCAATTAAATTTTTTTTGGTTTAGTCTAAAGTCACTACAAGACAAAACAGGGAGTCGTTGGCTGCCACGTGAAGACAATCTTGGGACATCAAAGTGAGCACCAAGATACTCTTGCAGTTAGGAGCGTATGTGAATCGACACATTCAAATCAAGGCAAGGACTATTCTTGGACAATTCTAAGAGTAAGCAAGAGTGAGCAAAGTCTAAGTGATGCAAGAGAGAGAAGTGCAAGAGTCATCAGTGTGCGACGCAGAGAAGTGAAGTGCAAGGTGTGTATGGAGAGTGACTAAGGAAGTGTGCAGAGAAGTGCTAAGCTAGTCCCCCAAGGATCTCAAGGTCTCATTGGAGTGTGCGCGTGCCGACAGAAGGTGTCAAGCCCTCCCCCTTATTGGAAGCTTGGTGCAAGGTGTGCACAAGTGCAGGCTTGGAGAAGGTGGAGGTTTGGTGCAAAGGAGTCCGGCAACAACAAGACTTCATAAGACTTTGGGTATTTGGTATTTTGTAATTGAGCACTCTGTGGGATTTTGCACAGAAGCATTTCAGTGTATTGTGCATCCCCATTGTAATTGTCTTATTATAATCAATCAATAGAGGCTTCCAGTGTGTATCTTTCTTCTCTTCTTTCCCTTTTCTCCTACAAAGACTCAAATCCCTTCTTGTCAAAGAATCCCCCAACAAAATTTGGCACGCCCGGTGGGACTTCCAAGGAGATTTGAGCATAGGAGAAGATATATTGTAGTTGGAGAAGCAATATTCAAGTGTCGACAGTACTACTTTAGTGGACTAAGAGGTACATATTCTTATCAATTAACTCATACTAAGAGAACTATGAACAACCCATGACCGCAACCCGGTCCCAAACATTGAGGGTCACCTGCAAGCAAACAAGAAGGAAGGTTGTTAGAAGATCATCTAGTCCACTTTCATCAACTTCATCAGTAAGGAGCATGGCTGGTCAGGTAGACTTGGAAACCTTAATATCAAGATTGAATATAAAATTTCCTTCTTTCAAAGGCCTAGCTCAGGAATATCCTGACGAGCATATTAGAAGGTTTTTGGCACTATGCAAAACTAGAGGTTTAATGGGCAGGGAGGATGCCTTTTTGATACTCTTCCCTGCCACATTAGAAGGATTAGCAGATAAATGATTCAACCAGTTTGTTGAGAACCATTTTACAACTTGGGACCTAATGAAAGATGCATTCAAAAATCAATTTCAGCATTGAAATACTGAAGAGATCATCATAGAGGAATTAGAGAATTTGAGATTAGGTCCAGGTGAAAAGTTCCCAGAGTTTGCGACTAGGGCCAAGGCAATAATGGCTAAATTACTAGACCCACCACATGATTTTTTTGTTAAGAAATGGTTAGCTAAGCCACTTCCAGTGGCCACCCAATGCAAAATCAAGGAATTAGTGTTGCCTACATCCTCCATAGAGGAATTCATCAACACAGCTACAAGATTGGAACAGATAAGGCAACAGTATGAAGCAACTTCTTCTCAACTACCATATTCTACAGAAATGGAAGATCCAGTAATCCAGCTAAGGAAGGAGCTGGAGGGCTTAAAAAGGAATAAGCCCCACAAAGAGGAGGAGAATGCAATTACTCAATTGAGGAGGGAGATTGAGGCATTAAAGCTCCAAAAGGAGGAGGAGGCCCAAGCAGAGGAGTTGGCTCAGCTGCGGTAGGAGTTGCAGGAACTCAAAGGTGGTGGCATCAAGAGTGGACTTTGGTGTACTATGTGCAGCAAGCAAGGTCATATAATAAGTGAATGTCTTTGTTAAGTGTGACTTGCCAAATATGCAGGAAAGTTGGCCATGAGGCCCAGGAGTGCCAATCAAGAGGAATGCCTACAACAACATATTGGACACAAGAAAGACCCCTACCCCCAGCAAATGTGATGGCGCTGCACCCAATCAAGGTAACATTTATAACCCTAGACATAGGGATAACTTTGGAAATGGGCCAAGGAGGCCAATTATTTGTTTCAGATGTGGAGAATGTGGGCACTATCAAAGTAGGTGCACCCTCCCAGAAAATGCCCCTCCTTGCAGGAACTGCCTAGAGGCCAGAGACCACTATACTAATTGTTGTCCTAAGAACCAAGCATCTTCATCTGGGCCCCACATTCAAATGATTTCTGTGTGCAAAGAAGAAATGGTAGATCAAGTCAATGTGCCATCACCATCTACCAGGGTGGTGCAGTTAGAAGAAATTGAATCTTTTATAGTGCAGACAAGAAGCAAGGGGAAGGCTCAAGTGGACATAGGTCAAGAATCAATGATTAATGGATTGAACAAAGACAAAGTTGCATCTGAAAACAGAGCCACCACAGGTGGAGATACAAGGCAAAAAGAAAATTTCATAGGTACCAGTGATGCCATTGGACACGCATTCAACAGGGCTCATGAGGAATTTGATAAGTCAAATGGAGCCCATGCTCTTAAGGAATCAGAATCTTCCAGACTACTCAAGTCCATGAAAAAGGAGGTCAGTATTTTTGAATTAATAAGGATGGATGGGAAATTCAGGTTAGAACTCTTGCAGATAATTGATGAAATGTCCACAACACGTTTAGTGGCAAAAGTTGTTGTTATGCCTAAAGATAAAAGTGTAGGGAAAGCACCCCTCACAGATTACAAGAGCCCTCGGCTAACAGTCTCTATCAAAGGTCATGAGTTTCAAGAAGCTATTGTGGATGGTGGTTCTGACATTAACTTGATGCCTAAATATATCATGAAAAAAATTGGACTATACCCTTCAAGTCTTGCTAACTTCACTATAAAAATGGTAGACCAAAGCATAGTAAGGCCTATGGGAGTGGTCCCTGGAGTCCCAGTCAAGATACAAGGTACCATCTTTAACTTGGACTTTGTTGTTTTAAGGCTGCCACAGGTAGAAGGAAGTTTCCCCCTGTTAATTGGGAGACCTTGGTTAAGACATGCCAATGTGTTGCATGACTGGGGCAAGGACACAATGTGGGTAAAACAAGAGGGAAAAGAGTTGCAGCATATAATTTTAGAAGAAGGTCCAGACAATCAAAGACATACCAGCATGATGCAGACAATTGGTATTTGTATGGAAAAAGAATTGGTGGACAACCCGGAAGCAGATCTATTTGAAGGAGCAGATTTATATGAAGATGAAAACATGTTGGCTTGGCTCCATGCAGAGGACCCATCTTATTGCTATGGAATTTTTCCAAACTCAAGTAGAGAGGAAGCATATGAAGTGAAAAAGGACATTATTCAGGTTACTGACTCGAGTGAGACAGTCTCAGTTAAAGGCGATAGAAGAGAGGAGAAAAGAAGAACCCTTAAGTGCAACAGTGATGAAGATACTTCAAATCATATGTCAATGGCCACTTTTGTATGGATACTGGTATGGATATCATCTGTTATGTCAATTTTTATGATAACAAGTTCAGGGCTTTACAAGAATGTGGAAGAAGTACCTACAAGCCTTTGGAAACAGAGGGTTCCATTTGATGAAGAAGATAGAATAGTGAAAATGAAATTTTACAAATTAAGCTATAAAGTTGCTGACACAATGATACAAAAGTTGCAGTATGGAGGAGATAATATTTTTCTGAAGGATTCAAGATACCCCTATCAGATCATCAGTGTGTCCAACAAGAAGATAAAACAAATGAAGTGCAATAGAATTGGAGATTATGGAGGAGTTTCTCAGGGTCAACATATCAAGATCATGGCTCAAGACCTATCATCAAGCCAACTGAAGAATTATGGATCCCCTGGAACCTGCAAAATTTGTCCAGGTTGTACATAGCCCTCTCATTTCATTTTTGCTTAAGTTTTAGTAGTTTTCTTGATCCATTTCATGCTTGTTTCTTGAGTTTTTAGCAAATTTAGCAGCCATTTCATAAACTTTGCAAAGGTACAATTTTGGGAATTTTTAGGAATTTTTCAAAATTTTTCAAGCATTTTTTAGAATTTTCCTAGCAATTTTTATGTCATTTTCTTGCCAAATTTGAGGAATAAAGGAAGATCTCTGTGGTTCTGATTGAGAAAATTACCCTCGATCCTATAGAGAATTTTTCCAAATTTTTTTTGGATTTTTTGGGTAATTTTTGGAATTTTTCTCGCATTTTTTCAATTTTTGGGCATTTTTCTACCAAAAACAAAAACACCTCCCCTTACGAGATATTTCCCAAAAAAAAAAACCCTCTCCCCCCACCCCCCCCCCCCCCCTGCCCCCCCCCCCCCCCCCCCAACCCCCCCCCATGGTTCTGACACACCCCCCCCCCCTAAATTTTCTTATTTTTTTATTTTATTTTATTTTTTTCATTTTATTTTCTATTATTTTGTTTATTTTTTATTATTTTTAATTTCTTTATTTTTTCTTTTTCATTTTCATTTTTCCACACGACAGGCATTCCAGTTCTTAAAATGAAAAAAAAAAGAGGAAAGAAAGATATGAATTTTATTTTAGTTTTCTTTTTCATATATATATATATATATATATATATATATATATATATATATATATATATATATATATATATATATATATTTATTTATTTATTTATTTATTTATTTATTTATTTATTTATTTACTTATTTTATTTTCTTTTTATTTCTATTTTTTTAATTTTTTTATGGCTCAAATCTTTTGGCTCTGGATCGTGCCTCGGATGGCCATTTTTTTCATATTTGGAGTCATTTTCATGTATTTTGGCACCTCTGGATTCATTTTTTGCCTTTATGTTTCCAAAATCCACACTTTTCTCTGACTTTTGGTCAAAACCCACATGTTTTGGGCACATTTATCACACGTTTTTCTTTATACACATAGTCCACATTGTCTATTCTCACCTCATCTCACCATATGATGCACATTTTCCTATATGCCCCCTCGGTAGCTCTTCCATTTGATCTTTTTGGCCCTCTCTAACCTCATAATCCTTCTACCTCAGCCTCCCTTTACCCATATGCCCAGCCACATCCTTACCCCTCCCTACCCTATCCATCTCCGCCCCTCAGCCCTCCCCTCCACCTCCTTTCTACCCTCCCATTGCCCTCCTTTGCTTTTCCATGGCACAATCCCCCTTATTGGTTCTTCTCTGGTGCTTCTTCTCTCCTGTTTCTGGTGGACTTGGTAGCTGCTCAGGTGTCCTTTTGAAGATTTTACAGCTCCAGAATCATGGTGTCCTCTATGCTCAGATTTTTGGCTGTAGCTCTCTCGAACAGAGAGCACATTAGGTGGTGGGCAACTGTTGAGCCCATAAAAGTCATATTGGTCAAAGTCATATTGGTCAAAGTCAATTGCAATCAAAGTCAATTTTAGTCAAAGTCAAAAGGTCAAAGTCAAATTGATCAAAGTCAACAAATTCAACAGGTGCAAAGTCAAAATGCTGAAGTGCAGGTGTCAAAGTGCACAAGTAGTGCACAATTAATTGTCCACAAAGGGTAAATTGGAGAAAGTGGGTTGCAGGTTGCAAAGGTATTTCTCTAATTTCCCTAGGGTTCAAAGTGTTTTTAAAGTGTTTTGGAAGGTTCAGGTGAAGCCTCTCTTATGTGCAAAAGTGAAGACTTAAAAGGAAAATGTGAAGGTATGTGAAGCGGCAGCGTATGCAGAAGTGAAAGTATGGCCCCCCAATTAAATTTTTTTTGGTTTAGTCTAAAGTCACTACAGGACAAAACAAGGAGTCATTGGCTGCCACTTGTGAAGACAATCTTGGGACATCAAAGTGAGCACCAAGATACTCTTGCAGTTAGGAGCGTACGTGAATCGACACACTCAAATCAAGGTAAGGACTATTCTTGGACAATTCTAAGAGTAAGCAAGAGTGAGCAAAGTCTAAGTGAAGCAAAAGAGAGAAGTGCAAGAGTCACCAGTGTGCGACGCAGAAGTGAGGTGCAAGGTGTGCATGGAGAGTGACTAAGGAAGTGTGCAGAGAAATGCTAAGCTAGTCCTCCAAGGATCCCAAGGTCCCATTGCAGTGTGTGCGTGTCGACAGAAGGTGTCCAGCCCTCCCGCTTATTGGAAGCTTGGTGCAAGGTGTGCACAAGTGCAGGCTTGGAGAAGGTGGAGGTTTGGTGCAGAGGAGTTCGGCAGCAACAAGACTTCACAAGACTTTGGGTATTCGGTATTTTGTAATTGAGCACTCTATGGGATTTTGCACAGAAGCATTTCAGTGTATTGTGCATCCCCATTGTAATTGTCTTATTATAATCAATCAACAAAGGCTTCCAGTGTGTATCTTTCTTCTCTTCTTTCCATTTTCTCCTACAAACACTTAAATCCCTTCTTGTCGAAGAATCCCCCAACATGTCTCACCTTCTTTTCCTTTCTCGAGACCATTAGGGATGACACAGTCTTGGAATTTGTTTTCGGGAATTCGTGAATTGGGTAGTCGAAGAACAGGTTTTTCTAGGGTCTGTTGAGCTACTTCAATTAATTTTTTGCATAATTCCAACCTTTCTTTCTCTAAGTCACCTCTAGGATATTCTTTTTCATGTTGTTCAATGGTTGGTCCTTGTTAGCTCAAGAAATGATTGGTTTTTATGCACTAATGTGTTGCTATTTGGCAGGAGAAAGATACTCTGGGATGTTTTTTGATAGTCTATGCAAGTATGCTCGATATAGTAAGTTTGAGGCTGAAGATCATATTATTCCACCAAAGGAGAAGTCTGAAGCATGTGATTCCAATGTCATTACACCTGGAACACCTTTTATGGGGATCTTAGCTACTGCACTTCAGTATTATATTCATCTTCGAATGAACAATGACCCTGGATGGAAAAATATCAAAGTAATCTTGTCTGATTCGAATGCTCCTGGTGAAGGAGAACACAAGATTATGTCCTACATTCGTGGTCAAAGAAATCTCCCTGGGTTTGATCCGAATACACGTCATTGTTTATATGGGCTAGATGCTGATCTGATTATGCTTGCTCTTGCCACACATGAGTTGCAGTTTTCCATTTTACGTGAGGTTGTATTTTTGCCTGGGCAACAAGATAAATGTTTCCTATGTGGACAAATGGGCTATCTAGCAACTTCATGTGAAGGTAAAGCTAAGAGGAAATCTGGAGAATTTTATGAAAAGGGAGAGGACATGGGGGTTGCCAAGAAGCCCTTTCAGTTTCTTCAAGTATGGATACTAAGAGAATACTTGGAGTATGACCTCAAGATACCTAACCCTCCATTTGAAATCGATTTGGAGCGCTTGATCGATGATTTTGTGTTCATGTGCTTCTTTGTTGGAAATGATTTTCTTCCCCCCATGCCAACCTTGGAGATACGTGAGGGTGGGATGAATTTGCTAATGGCAATCTACAAGAATGAATTTCGGAAGATGGGTGGCTACTTGACCAATGGGAGTAAGGTTGATTTGAAGCGTGTTGAAGATTTCATTCAAAAAGTTGGTGCAAATGAAGAAAAAATATTTCAAAAGCAGGCCCGTTTCCTTTTTCCGTTGTATTGACGGAAGAAACAGAAAAGGTGAGAAGGTGGTCTTTTTTTTATTGTCTTCTTCTAGAATTGTAGGGGCAGCAGGCAGGGTTTTCTTTTTGAACTCTCTCGCTCAGTTGGGGGGCAGTTGTCTTCTTCTGCCACGAAGAGAAGGGGGGGAATCATGTTTCCACGTCTTAAAGCTTTAGCAGAGGTTGCGGGTGCTCTGGGTGGCTGGTGGGTCAGAGTACGAGGAGGAGAAGGTGGCTGTAGAGCTCTGTAGAGAGTAGTCAATGGGGAGACTCTATCTTGGGGAGAATTCTAGTTTTCGAGGCACATCGTGAAGAGCACAAGGAGCAGAAGGCAATGCTGAAACCATCAGAACAGCGGGAGGAGTACTGTGGGAGCTATGCAAACAAAGAGTGAGGGCAGTTCCATGGCGAACGGCTGTTGAGAAGGAGAGGGAGGCATCGGTTGCGGAAGGGGAGATGTGTAGACGCCTGTAGTCTCATGCACGGAAGGGAAGAGCACGCCATGGTTGCTGTGTACTACCATCTTTGGACCTGTGCTGTTATTGTTGGAGTCTGCAGTTTGTTGCGGAAAGCATAAAAGAGGGAGGATAGCGCTGATATTGAGGCAGCTCTCTTGGACGAGGAGAAACAGAAGAAGGATTGCGCATCATGTAAGTCCAACAACTTTCAGTTTTTAATGAATTCCTCCTGGGCCGAATGGTTTTACAAAGGTATTATTTGTATCGATCTATCATTTGAAAGCAAAGCCTGTGTTGCATCGCAGTGATGACAGGAAGGAGCTGCCAATTGTCCATATCTTTGCCTTGAGTTTCAATCATTCCATTGTTTGAAATAATCGCATAGAATCTACAAGGTTTTGTTTTGACACATTTGTGTGCATAAATTTCTGCATTTAATCATGTTCGAATTAGTTCACCATACCATGTCTCTTTCATATGAGAATAGCCGCTTCGAATGTCTGTTGCAACATTGATGTCTAGATTTCTATAATGTATGAAACACTAACTCTATTAGCTATAATGAAGTCGTACGCTATATGACCTCCGTAAGATATTTATCGAAAAGGAGACTCCGCTGTGGTGGGAAGTTCTTTTTCAATCTCTTTGTTTTATTATACAGGCAAAAAGAGGGAAATTAATTGGAGGGATGGTATTAAAACTGTGCTTTGATGTCAAAGTTTTGTGAGCACCCTTCCTTAATTTTGATGCATACTGGGAAATGAAAACTGGATGCTATCATCCTTGCATATGTTTCTTGCATTTTAACACAGTACAGGAAGGAAGTTTAGCAATTGTAGGAAGAAGTCATGCTACTCAGAGAGATTAAGGGAACAGATTCACGCAAAGAGTTTTCCATCAAAGGCATGAAAGAGTTACTGTTTATATACGACTGTGGTGTTCACTTGCATCTGATGTAAACATTGTGGACCGCATCAATCACTGAGACAAACGAAATTATAACTTTCTGCTATTATCATACACTTGATGTTTCCGATGTCGACAGATATTCATAGTTTATGAGTTGGCTTATTATAAATTCTGATTTTGTTGCACGCAAAAAAAATTACGATTGAATTGAAAAAAATAGATACATACTGAAGACAGTTCAAGGTACGTGTTCAAATTTGTTGCGATTGGTGTTTATGACTGAATATAAACATTGTTCATATTTCGATAAGTGCTACTGAAGCTACTCTATGGACAATAAAACTACAGTATCTCAATCGGATGTGTAAATAGGCTATTATTTCATATCATGAATAACATACACTTTCTTGGATCTTCCGAATGTGCTACGATACACACCTTCCAGGTGTGCTAAGCGATCAGTTCATGCAGATAATAAAAGATAGAGCTTGTCTAAATCATTCAGATTATATGCTCTTGTCTTGCCTAATAGAAGAAATATCTGAACTCGCTTCGGTAACTAGAGTTAGAGACTTATGAGATTTTAAGGCGTTCAGTCCGGTAGCACTTATACCTTTGGATTTAACCGAACAGAATTTGTTTTTTAACATATGTCTTCATTCGAAGTGTTTTCGTGCTCTTCAACGCTTAGTTATCATATATTTCACTACAACATGGTTTAGCATAACGGGAGCATTGAAACGAACAATGAACACTTTTGAATGTTTGTAAGGAATGGAAAAGGAGGATAGGGAGACCCATGGTGAAATGGTTAGTCCACATGGATACAAAAGATACGATCATTCCTCACCTCATGCTGAGTAAAGAGTGGACTTAAAAGAGTTTGAAGTGGAAATTCCTTAACTCTTAAGTACAAATCTTTTACCCTTAGGCTTAAAGCAAAAAGATTTTTGTTGTTCAAGGAACGATCCGTGACTAGTAATATTCAACCAAGAACAAAATTTCTTGGCACCCTGTGTGCACCCCTAAGCACACATGAACCCGACGTGAAAGGAGGGGGTTGAGTGAAGAAAGGGAGGTTACAGGAAGTGACCACTGGAGGTGGATATCCAATTGCGCATGCGTTTTCTCACCTCCTCCATCAAAACTTAGGAGTGAACTTGTGGACTTAGGGGAAACCAAAATTGATCTAGTATCAGAAAGTTGGGCAAAATATCATTGAGCGTATGCAATTCCCCTTCGACTAAGAGTGTTACAGTCCTGCTCTTATTCGTGCCTGGTACGCCTGAATCCACATGGCTAACTCTTCTGGCATGGAGTCTGCTAACACTGATCCTACCTCTTCTTTTTTATACTTTCCTTTCTAATTTTCTCCTTCAAGTTTCTGTTTTTCTTCTTGACCTTGTTCATTCTTTTCATTCTCCTTCTTTTGTTGTAGTTTCTTTTCCTTCATCTTGTCTCTACAAATCTTCCATCTTTGTGTTCGTTTACTTGTGATACTTTTTCCAGGCTCTTCCGAGTCTTCAACTATTTGAGGTGTGGGTATATTCACATCTCTCTTGCTTTGATCATTCTCTCCTATTTTTTCTGGGGTCTCTCTAGCTTTGGCTCTTGTTATTTCTTTCAATGGCACAGTGTACTCCTTGTCACTCCCTGACGACTCCATCACTTCTATCACGTTGATCTGCGGGTTCGAGTTAACTTTGTTGGGCTTCTTGGGGCAATCTTTGGAAAGGTGTTCTTTACCACAATCACTACAGTATCCTTCCCAGACTCGCTGTGGTGGTGGGTTTGGTAAGGTACATTCTCTGATAAAATGGTCACCTCCGCATCTGTAACATGGTCCTCTAGGTGCAGGCGGTCTATTCATAGGTCGGGAGAGTATGGGTGCTCTGGGAGCAGTATACATCAATGACACATATCCTCCTCATATCCGTAAGAACTATCTGGTCCTTCCATGCCATATGCATATGGCTCGTAAGATTGTCCATATTCAATTATAGAGCTATCATAAGGAGAATAATTGCCTTGAACATGGTCATAGGATGGGTCATACAATTCGTTACTAGCCAAGGGCGTGGCTGGGACTATTGCTCTCTCGGGGTTTTCTTCAGGTTGAGTTATTTTCACTGGGACAACATTTTGTGGATGAGGTGGTTGTTGTCCTAACACCGGTTGTGGTTGAGCGTAGCCTTAATAAGCATAAGGTCGTGGTGTTGGTGCCTGATACTGATATGTGGGATATCTAAGCGCTTCACCTCCTTGATCTCTCGGATGGTATCCATAAGGTCTCATGAGAGGTTGTGCTGGTCTTGACTACCGATTGTAAGGACAGTTTTTTGTGCTATGATTTGTGTATCTTTGCTCTATGCTAGAATATTGTAGAGGGCCCGGTGCGGGTGGTCTATTGTAAGCATAAGCAGGTGGTGGGACTATTCCCCTAGTGCACAAATGAGAAGGATGATCACCTCCACAATGCACACACCTTTTAAGCATGGGTACTCTCATTGGGTTGTTGGGGTAGTTCCTCTGTCCTTGAACATTCAATTTCTTTGCTACTAAGTCAGCTATTTCCTCTACATTGTTCTTAGAGTTTGACATGCTACTGGCAGAATCTTCACTTTTCACACTACCTTGAGGTATTTTCAAATCTTCTGCTAGATTGTCCTCTAGGTCAATACATTCTTGCAAAGTTTGAACTCTTTTCACATATACCAGAGATCTTAATGATCCATTTACTAATCCTTCCAAAAACAATGACACCATTTTGTTTTGAGTGGGGTCTCTCTTCAATAGGGCATCTATCCACGTACTGCTTAAATCTTCTGGCTGCCAATCTCACTGATTCCGTAGGAGCCTGCTTAAAACTATGGATCAATGAGGAAGAGTTGTTTTTAATCCCAGATTTGGTGGATTCTTCAATTAATTCTTGATAGACTTGTTCCACGTTTTGAAAATTATTAGGGTCTAATGGCTGGAACCATGCTAATGCCATGTCTGTAAGGGTTAGCCTAAAAGATTCATATTGGATCAAGAAATCTTCCACTTGTTCGGCTCTGATTACTTGCTTGAATTCAGCTATGTGATTGTAAGGTTCACTAGAGCCATCATAGTGGTTTCTCAGCAACTTGAATAGGTCTTAATCTTCTTCCTTCTCCAGGTATTCTAGGAATTATAGGGAAGATTGGTCTTCCCTCAGGACCTGGGTGTTTGGTGTTGTTGCCTGATGCGTGCCCCTGCGAGGCTTTGTGCAGAGATGGGTGTTGTGTGCCCCTACGGGGCTTCTTGCAGAGATATATCTTCAGATATAATCTTTTCAATGAAGCTTCTTTCTTGGTCTTCTTCTTTTCTTCCTTTTGCTGGACTCTCCCTCAACAATCTGCAACACGCATAGTGGACATGTTCTGCTTGGACTGATCATCCTGCAACAGAACGATGATGAACTCCTCAAATGACAAGGCATTTGGATTGCCTTTCATCATCAAATGAAGAGTAGAAGCAAAACTATGATATGAATCAGGAAGACCATTCACAACGGTCTGCACAAGTGAGCTATCTGGTATAACCTCATCGACAGAAATCAACTGTTCCTTCAAGTCTTTGATCTTTGTTAGAAAATTGTCCATAGAATCACCTTCATTCATGTGCTCACTTTCCGACTGTTTTCGGAGGTAAGCAACATGAGCCTCATTCCTAGCTTGGTACAATGTGGTAAGTGTATCCCAAGCATCCTTAGCTGTTTTGCAAGAGCGTATGTGAGGAATAATGGCACGTTAGACAGACAAAGCTATCAATGCATGTGCCTGGGCATCTCTGCCATCCCAACAAATTTGCTCTGTAGTAAGTGCAACAGAAACCGCAACACGAATAGGAATATGCAGAATATCATCATCTTCCACACCTTCTACATCAGCTTCAATACCTGCAATCGTAATAGTTGTAAGTGTGATAGGACATTTTTCAACACCATGCACAATGTTCCACAGTCCTTTTGCAACCAATACATGTCGCATCATATAAGGCCATAACAAGTAGTTGGTACCATCCAACTTATCCTCAACAGCCAACATACAAAATACATCATTGCTTTCAGCCATGGCTGGTGACTAAAATACCTTGATGCAGAAAAATGATTGTATCTCAAAAAGTTGAAAAGAACTGCCCAGACAAATTGTACTAGACCTGGAGCAAACTTTGAGACGCTTATACTGGCAAATCGAAATTGGTATATACCTTTGGCCCAAAAAGATGAAATATCATGCACAAGTGCTACGATAGCGCGTTCAGAGGCTGAAACGAGCTCAGATCGCGATTTCAACACCAAAAAGTGAAGTTGCTTTGATCTCGAAAATATGTTGAGTATGCTCACCAAAATTCGTGCGATTTTGAGACTACAATCGGAGAGATGTGGAGGACACCCTAAATGAAGTGGGGACCTGCCTTGATACCAATTGTTGGAGTTAGACGTCTATAGAAACACGCAAACAACACAAGGAAGAAGAAGAAGCTTGGAGCACAACACACAATACTGAATGTATTACCACTAGAATGTACAAAGATAAGTAGCTTGTTAGGGCAATAGACACGCCGAGGGAAAAAACCTCCTAAAGAGGGAAAAAAGTGCCCCGGTAGTCCTAATTTGTTCACACACATCACTACCTAAATATATCAACACTCCGGCCAAGTCAGATGAAACCTATAATAGTGTATCTTCCCAATTTAACAACGTTGATGAATTGGTGGATTTGCACAAGCATGAGATGAGACCACCCATCTCATGCTTGTGCAAGAGGAGGACTTGTCCCCCCATAGGCATATCAATATAATATGAAGCTGATACATGAACCAAACCTCTACTGTAATATCATGCAAAGATACCCAAATCACATTGTTGAAAATTTTCCATATAATAGATAATGTAGGCCAATCCAACCACCACAATGCAAAAATTATGATACCAACCTAGAGAGCAAGCCAAGGAGGCTCCAAGATATGTTGCATATCAAGGACCACCCATGGCCCAAAGGCCTTATGAGTATCAAGGATATACTCAACCTCAACTAGTGCTAGGACAACATCCCTCACACCCTCAAAATGTAGTTCCAATGAAGTATACACAACAAGAAGAAAACTTACAAAGAGGTGTAGTACTTGTGGCCCCATTAATCAACTCAAAAGACCTAAATCAAGGCTATGAATAGAGCTATGGAGATTGTTATCACTATGACCATAATCTCATAGAGTATTAATCCTCCTATGAGCAACAATATTATGAACATGATGGCTATGGAAATTGTTATGGGTTGGAATACACCAATCTAATGTATGCAACACCTATAGTTCAAGCTCCAGGAAGACCTACAACTAGACCACTTGCAACTAGAGGACCATGTTATAGATAAAGAGGATACCACTTTGTTAGGGAATGCAAGATGCCCCGTCCCCCATCACCTTAGAAGGTTTGGGAAGGATATTGCAGTGATTGTGGAAAAGAGCTACTTTAAGGCACCATTTTCGCCTTTCTTAGGCTTAAGCTAATACCAGGAATGCATCGTTTGCTTCGGCCCATGAAGTCTTAAGCGTTTTCTTTAGTGCGAACCATTTTCAAAACAAACCAAAACCAAAACAAATCGAAACCGTTTCTGTTTCCCTAACAACTTTAGCACCAATAGGAAACTTTAGCTTAGGAGTTCAAGGATTTTCCCAAGAACCCCTCTAAAGCACATTCCACTGCTTAGATTAATGTGATTGAAGTCATAGAGTCCTCAAGTAGTGATAAGGAATACACAATACCATTAAGGGCCATAAATAGAGCGAGAGCTTGGAAAATCAACAATCAAATCTATAAGAGATAGTTACATATTACACTTCACATGTCATCTTTCGGAAAGAGTAGCAAGCAAGGAGGTGTACAACTTTCTTGATAGATTCTCCGGGTACAGTCAAGTAGCGATTGATATCAAAGGCCAACACAAAATCGCTTTTGCTACTTGTAGCTCAGTGATGAGTAGCACCTCCTTTAATGTCAATCTGGGAAGACGTGAGGATGGTATGAAGACCTCGAGCAAGTGGCGGCACAAGTGCGTGAGTGAGAAGCACACAAGCATGCACACACATACACACACACGCGCACACACGGCAAGACAAAGAGAGCAAATCAATGGAGTTCTTTAGATTACTTTCAAAAGCTCTTACAAGTTCGTTTCAATTACAATCTAACCTCAAAAATGAGCTCTCTAGCTCTTTTTATAGTTTTTGACTAGTTTTGGCCCTGTCCAGACCTAGTGTCCGGCCTAGTTAAAAATTAGGTTCCAGGGCTTATTTGAGGGCTCAAACGAAGTCTAAAAATTATGAAAATTGGTACGATGGTACTTCTAATACTCCTCAAGCTCGAGGACTCCTCGGCTTGCACAAAATGGAGTCTATTCTACCAAAAACGGGATTTACAATGTTTGTGTAGTGATTAAAATCACTTGAGTTGTACATAATCTATGGGAAAAAATAATCTGGCCTTGTTGCCGTATTGTGCATGACTCCTTTGTTGCTTTGTATGCCAACACTCCCCCCTTCCTAGCGTCTGTCGCCCCTGACAGACCTTTGTTCCCTCGGGTGGTCGATGTAATATTGGAGGACATTGGTGGCCAGTTCATGTTCTCCTATCCTTAAGCCTCTTGCTAGATCAGCTTCCAATGCATCCCAATTTATTGCACCAGGGGTTTCGGGTTGCGGGGTGGTGTAGTACTCTGAATACATTGCTTGTTCACAAGCAAACAGTTGAAGCAGATGTGTTGGCTTTGGTGCGAAAACCTCCGAGTGATACTCCCAGAAACCTGATCTGAACATTTTTTCGAAGGTCTGTTTGTAGCAGGCGGGGAGGTATTTGATGCGTGCATGCCAAGCGTAAGCCACACGAATGCTGGGGGTGGTGCTCATGTCATACACCAAGTCGTAATTTCCATTGCTGAACCCCCGTTGACGCACCTATGGTGCGGCTGCATTTCTAAAGGTCTTCAGGACTACTTGCATCATATCCAAGATTTTAAGCATCATTTGCGCTGCTACATCTTGCATGGGCTTCAAGCGCGGCATCCAGTGGCGAATGGTCCCCATCATATATGCTACCGATGGTGGTCCTTGTGGTGGTGCAATGTACGGGTAGTTCAGCCATTCCTTGCATTGTGCGTTGTTCTGTACCTTGATATTGAATGCCTTCCACGACCTGCGGCGGGGGACTGGACCGTAGCATGGGTTGTACAGGAGGTGCAAAGGCGCGTTGTTCCATGTGCGTAGCATTTCTGGATATGTCTCTAAAAGTTTCTGCCGCCATGTTGGTTGACGAATTTTACCTTTTTGCACCTCTGGAGGAAGGTCTTCGGGTTGAAATTGGGTCGCAAAAGTAGGAATCTGACCCGTGACTCTTTGTATTTCTACATTATAATCAGCCAAAATAATATAATACGGCCTGTATGGAGTTCTGATGAAAGAATCAGGCGTCTCGATGACAGGTTCTTAAAGTAAGCTGATTGTAACACAGTCTCCTCTATGACCCTCATGGCCTGATTTTGCACTACGGTGCGCTCTTCGTGCGAACTCCCTATTTCCTCCACTTGTCGTAACCATGGCGGCCGTGGTGCCTCGAACGTGTCCTGCGCTTCTTCTGTTTGTTGGCCTCCTGGGAATGGTTGCGGATCGTATTCTTCGTCAAACGTTTGTTCCACAGGAATTTGCACAACTTCTTCGTCCGTGGGAGCCTCTGGAGGGGAAGATGGTCTCTCATATTGTAATAGGCGTGTTTGCAAATTAGCGACCTGTTTCTGGAGATCTTTTATGGCCTCTGCGTCTGTGAGAAGCGAAGCTGCAGAGGGGGTGGTTGGAGGGGCTGCTGTTGGTCCTTGTTGGTGTTCCTGCTTCAGTTGTCCCAGCTCCTCCGATAGCTTATCATGTGCTTCGAGCAGCATGGCATAATCTTCCAATATAATCTTGATATTATCGGGGGTCACTGCTTGAAACTTGGATGGGCTGATGGGTGCCCCCGGTGTGCTCTCAATAGCTGCCTCCAGGTTCTCTTGATTTTGTATTTGCAGGCGTCTATTCTCTTCCTGAGCAGCCACAAGATGGCGTTTGAGTAGTGCCATATTTCGTTGAAGTTTTGAGTTGCGTTCCAGCTGCGTCCGTAGGTGACCTTCTACCACCTGCACCGCTTCCTGATCTACGTTCTGTAACTGTACCTCCAATATGTTATGGGCTTCTTGGAGGGTTTGGAACTGCGTGTGGAGGCGAGCGTTCTCCTCTTCTAGTGCCGCAAGGCGGTGCTGTAGTGTAGCTGAGTGCTCGTGCAGGCGTTCGTTTTGTTGCTGGAGCTGAATGTAATCTGTTCTTAAATTTGATATACAAGCCAACATGGTGTCCAATGCACTTCCTATAGATGAGTGTGTGGTGTTTACCGTGGGAGATGCATGGGAAGGGAATTGGGAAAGGGAGACAGTGAATGATGTGTCTACGGAAGTTGTGTGTGTGGGTGAAATTGGTGGAGGGGGAATGGGAGGAGGTGAAACCGTGGGTGGAGGTGCCGTGGGTGGTGAAATGTCCATACCTTCAGGAGTGGGTGAGAGTGTGGGGTCTGCCATATACATTGGTATGGTAGGTGGTGTGTGTGTGGAAGTGGTGAATAGGTGCGAAGTGGGGTGGGGAGCGGAAAAGGCAGGGAATGGTTGAGAGCCTGGTTGAAAAGCCCTAGCAAAGATGTCATGGAGGGATTGTAGAAATGTAGAGAGGGATATCGGGGGTTGGGGTCGTAAATTTGAGAAGGGTTGAAAGGGTTGCGTGGTAGCAGGGAAGCCCATGAATGTGGATCTAGGGTCAGGGTGACCCGTGGCTGAAGGCATTGGGGATGGTTGCCCTAGGGCAGGCTCTGGAAGGGGTTCGGTGGATTGTGTAGTGATGGGGTTTGCTTCAAAGGTCGGGTTATCAGTGGTAGAGAATAAGTTGGCACTAGAGATGGGAGTGCGGAAGATGAAGGTGGGGTCAGTGGGTTGAGTAGTCGATGTGGTTTCCTCTGTTTCTCTTCTAGGAGGTGATGGTGGGGGAGTGGGTGGTAGTGGTTCGGTGGACTCCTCATGGGTGGCGGGGTGCTGTTGGCTAGCTGTTTGGGAGGTTGGTGTAGTAGTTGGCTCTTCTGCAACTGTAACGGGAATTTGGATATTTTTACCTGAGCGAGGTCGTGTCTGGAACCTTCGTGGGTCATATTGAACTGGAGGCCTCTGAATGGCAGTGCGCACTGCTTCTACTACTCCATATGTTTCTGCCATCAATAAGAGACCTTCCCTGTACTCTGAGTCAACTCCCGCTTCTTCCAACAACTGAGTCATAAGTACTCTGCTGCTCTGTTCAGTGAGTAGTTGCTGCGATCGCACTCTTTCCATAATCTGATACAGCCTTCGGAGTTCTGCTATATAGGCTGGGGCTTCAGTGGTCTCTTCTTCATACGCTTCTTCTTCTTCCGGGTGTCCGTGTTGTTGACTTTGCTGAGCGTCACTCCAATGTACATGTCGACCGTCTGTAGACTTTCTTCTTCTACGTGAGGATGTGCCCTGCTCCTCTGCTTCTGAATAAAACTCCACATCAGAGAATTGTGTGTTCTGTAGGAATGCTTCGAAATCCTGGGGGTCCAGTCCTTCAGCCTCTCCAGTGGCAGCAAATTCGAATTCAGGTGTAACAGGAGGAGCCGATGGGGTGGGTTGTGTCGTAGTGTCAGATTCCGACCTGGGTATCCTAATGGTAAAGGGAGGTACAGTGCCCTCTCTTAGTGGTGATGCCTCAGGAGTAGTCAGGACTTCCCTTGTCTGGACACAAGGGATCGCGCCCCTCATGCGCTTGGACTGATGTGTGGACATCTTGAGCCTTTTAAACATTTGTAATTGTGCCCAAGTTAAGGCACGTTCAATGGGGACATCATATGCCAAGCATCGGTAAATGATGCGTGTGATTGCACAGCATCCGTTCACCACTAATTTCCTAGATGCCCGTTTGTTTGCTTCATACAACTGATCTATAATCCATACTGGGAGCTTAATGGGTAACGCACCTGCTTCCGCTAAATAGAGAGCAAACCAGATCTTCTTGTGTGGTTGCGTGAATCAGTCTTGGCCGGGGAAGGCGAAATGTTGCATGCACATGCGGAGAGGGATGGACACATTTGGGGTGAGTGCTGCCATGTCTTTCAGCTTCAATAGTTTCTTGTCCTTCATGTTGGTGGGAACGAGAGCATCCTTTTCTGAGGGCACATGCGTGCCATGCATATTTAAAGCGTCGCTTACCAACTCCACAGTAAGTTCAAACCTCTTCAACTCGTTGTTGCCCAGCAATGAGGGGAGAACAAATGATCCGGGTTGGTCCTTATCTTCATTAGCTTGTAATGTGGAGACCAAATAGTAACATCGGAGGAGATCGGGTTTAGGTAGTGGGGCTTCAAAATATTCCGCCAACCCTGCTCGTTGCCATATGGTCTGGAGATCTTCGGTGTTCTGTAAAGTCTCGAACTCCTTGGAGAAAAATTGGAATCGCACCCATGATCTGTCATACTCGCATTTAGACTCCCAAATATACTTGGCCTCTCCTAATGGACCGGGCATGCCATTGAACCAATGAGAATTGGCATGGACTCTTTCCGTGATTCCTGTAGGTGGATCTGGCATCGGGAGTTGCTGAAGGTGTTGCATCTCCACTGGTCGTTCAGTCGGGGGCACATCCATGGGTAGACTATCCACATCAATTCCCGCAGTAAGTATCCCTACTTGTGAGCCCGAACCTGTCGCTTCTGCCATTTTACTTCTTGCCTTCTGATTCTGTGAGAATATAGAATCATGTGTTAACATCGTAATGGACAGAATAAAATCCGTTGTTGTCCCCGTTACAACATTAACATGAGGCAGATGATGAGTTAGTGGTTAGTAGGTGCACGAAGACAGTGAGTGTAGTTAATGTTTGTGTATTCCTAGGAGACTAATGTCGTTAGTAAGTGGGGGTGAATTTACAAATTGGGGTCGGGGGGTTTATTAGAGGTCTTAGACTGCCAGATGCAGTGGATGGGCTTTGCTTTCGGTGTCGTAGTTTGGGAATGGGGCCTTTTAGGGACCCACTTATAAATGATTACATGTATGCTCTTGGTTCTTGGTGTGTTCCTAAGTGTAGAGAACGAGTGAATACAAGTTGTACTCTTAGTTGGGTTATGCTGCCTAGGTTGTGGCCTTGGCTTATCTACTTGTGTCCTCAAGCAAGCCTTAGGCACCCAAATTGGTCTTGCTTGTGGGCT
The DNA here is from genome assembly GCA_020310875.1 of Ceratopteris richardii. Lineage (NCBI taxonomy): Eukaryota > Viridiplantae > Streptophyta > Polypodiopsida > Polypodiales > Pteridaceae > Ceratopteris > Ceratopteris richardii. The sequence goes on along the minus strand of CM035439.1, from coordinate 139,016,637 downwards.
TGCCTTCATCGACTTCTTGGGCACCCAAATAGATTTTACTTTAGCAGAAGAATTTCTGAAAGACTTCTTATTAGCGTCGTGTTGTTGGTTACTAATAAGAGGCTTTGCCCGTGTAGTTGACGGTGGTGCCCCCGCTCGTTCGCCTTTCCGCACCCACACCTGGTTTATTTTCTGGGACATTCTGCTGCGCAGGTACTTTTGATCTTGGACATAGGTAGTACTCTGCTTCTTCTGCTTGTGATCCGCCTTTGGTTGTTGTCTCCTTCTGGCCTTTGGAAAAGAAGGGAGTTCCGTTGCATCCCTGACTCCTTTTTTGCAAATATCATTCCTCTGCAACACAAGGTTTTGAACAAGAACAGCATGGTCATCTTCATGTGTACCCCTGGAAGGACCAGGAGTCTGTGCCTTTCCTAGTTCCTTGAGTGCTCCATTGTCTAATTCTACTGTAATTCGACTATGATTGACCCAAACCTGGAGAAGTCCACTTCTTAGGTTTAGATTGATTGCTTGGTCATAGATCCAATCTTGACCCAAGACGAGAGGTTCAGTGAGATCCTCATCTTGACACACCAGTACTTTAACTGTCATTGTCTCATCATGAATGTAGAGGGGGAGTTCCACCTCACCTATGCAAGGGGTTTCCACGCCTCCCAGTCCTATGAGATATGCTTCCACAGGATTGACAGTCAATTGTAATTCTTGGTAGTAAGACACTCTAACAGCACTAGTGGCTGCGCCTGAGTCAATCAAGGCTCTTACGTTCCGTGCACTCTTTCCTTGTCCTATATCTAGGGTTATGAAAGGACGTCTATCAATTATCCTATGCGAGCTTGTTCCTGCAACTTCACACATGGCCATAGGAAATCCTTGATCTGCATAGTCATTCGCTCTAGGCTGATTTCTACCTTGCCTTCGTAATTTCATCCTTCTGATGCGTTCTAAAGCTTCTGCTTGAGCTTCTTCTCTAATTCTCTTTTCTTCCTCTTTGCGTTTCTTAGCAGTGTTGAGTCGGCTGAGCATTTCCTCCGTGAGGGGTTCCTGATACAACTTGACTCTGCATCCGCTAATATAGTTAGGGAGAACATCACCCTCTAATGTGGCTAATTGTACTGCTCCACTCGTGGAGATCCTATTGATAATCATAGGTCCGTAGCCTCTCTTTTCTAGCTTCCTCGCGTGTTGTTTCAGTGTATAGACTAGGACTAGATCTCCGGCTTTCAAGCCTTTATCCTTCACATGGGCATCGAAGTATGCCTTCTGCCTCTTTTTAGTTGCATATATTCCAGCAGCGGCTCTGAGTCTTGTTTCTCCTAATCCTTCAAGGTCAAAGATCCTAGAGGAGAGCTCATGACCTGTCCATTCATGCTCTTGTGCTACTCTCAATGTAGGGATCAAGAAGTCCAAGGGTAACACAGCGTTTTGGCCAAATACCATCTGAAAGGGGGTGGCTTGGAGTACTGTTTTGTAGGCAACTCGGTATGCCCAAACAGCATGGTGTAGCTGTTTGTCCCAATCAGAGCGTTTAGTGTTCACTAATTTCGTCAGTACATTGCATAAAATCTTATTAGTGCTCTCAGCTTGTCCATTAGCTTGAGGATGATAGGGGGCAGACTTCTTGTGTATTACCAAGAATTCTTGGAGTAGATTTTCAATCACTTCGTTCAAGAAATGAGTGCCTCTATCACTTACAAGCTCTATAGGTAGCCCATATCTCGTGAATACATTCTCAAACAAGAATTTGGCAGTTGTTTGAGCATCGTTCTTTGTCGTAGCCTTTACCTCTACCCACTTGGTGAGATAATCTGTCGCAACAATGATGTATTCTGCATGAGAACCCTTGGCTGGGGGATTAATAGGACCTACGAAGTCTATTCCCCACTTGGAAAATGCACGTCCACCCATCATAGGTTTCAGTGGCATCTCATCTTTGCGTATAGGATACTGAGTCCTCTGACAGACATCACACCGTTTCACATAGGTATGTGCATCCATGTGAAGGGTAGGCCACCAAAAGCCCGCAAATAGGACTGCCTTGATCACCCGATCCGGTCCAAAGTGTCCTCCTGCTACACCTTGGTGAGCAGTTTCTAAGATCTTAAGATACTCACTTTCATGGACACATAGCCTCAGGTAACCATCTTTACCACGCTTATATAGATTATCACCAATGAATGAATAATCCTGGGCTTCTTGTTCTAAACTCCTTTTCCTAGCTAGAGTCATGTCTGGAGGGAATGTGTTTGTCCTCAAGAATGATACTAGAGGTTCACTCCAATCTGGCACAATGGAGACTTGATAGAGAGTGGCATGTTCCACAGGTGGTTTAGTGCAACAGATTGGGCATTCCTTGCACAACTTTTGGACATCAGCTTCCATAGTTGGCCAATGTACTCCGAGTCTCTTTAGGGTCTGTAAAGTTCGTTGCTTTGAATGGTGTTGCTCTAACGCACCTACATGTGCTAATTGCAACCATTTAGCATACTCATCCTCTTCTACGCAACAAGCCAAGATCCCTTGATCTGTGTGCTTGTACATACTTCCGGCCATGATGTGATACTTATGGGCTTTTACGATCTCTCTATTCCGTGTGTTTACCACTGGATGGTTGGGCCCGTACGTCAATACTGGCACCAATGGCTTAGCCCACTGCGGTATAACTTCCAAATTAAACAAGTAAGCATCAGGAAGGTCATCTGACACTCCTTGTGGGGCTTCTCCTGATGTGAGCCTAGAGAGGTGATCTGCTCTCAAGTGAGTCCTACCTTTTCTTACCACAACCTCAAAGTCATATTCCATTAGCAAGAGAAACCATCTCACTAATCTTCTTGTATTGCATGGCTTGTTTACGAGATATAACAATGCCTGATGATCAGTAAAAAATTTAAACTTATTTGCAAGCAAATAGTGTCTAAATTTCTTAACTGCATATACCATGCCTAATCCTTCTCTCTCCGTAGTGGTGTAATTCCGTTCAGCCGCATTCAATTGTCTACTGGCATAGGCAATTGGAAGATCCATATTACCTTCACCAGTAGGTTGTGCAAGCACACATCCAATGGCATAATTGGATGCATCCACATGAACATGGAATGGCTTATTCCAATCTGGTGTGGTCAAGATTGGTGCTGAACATAATCTTCGTTTAAGCTCTTGGAAGGAATTCTCACATTCATCCGTCCACTCAAAGTTTGTCAGAAGTCCGTACATGGGCTTTGCAATGACAGCATACATGTGTATAAATCGTCGGTAATAGCCACAATGCCCCATGAAAGCTTGTACTTCCTTGACATTCTTTGGCCTAGGTAGCTCTGCTATGGCTCTCACTTTTTCTTCGTCGGTAGATATGCCATTCTTTGACACTATGTGTCCTAGAATCTTGCCTTGCCTGACCATAAAAACGCACTTTTCTGGGTTCAGGCAGACTTGATATTCTCTACATTTGTCAAAGATTTGTCTGAGTTCAGGAATATGGGTTTGTCTAACATTGGAATGAGCACAAAGATCATCAACATAGACTTCTAAACTCTTCCTCAGGAACTCCTTAAACACATGGCACATCAGCCTCTGGAAGGTAGCTGGTGCATTGGTAAGCCCAAATGGCATTACTCTAAAAGCAAAAATGCCCCACTCTGTGGCAAAGGCTGTCTTATGCTGATCCTCTGGAGCTATGGCTACTTGATTGTAGCCCGAAAATCCATCAAGGAAGCTGTACACTTCCTTGCCTGCCACTCTTTCTAAGAGATGTTCTGTGATGGGAAGCGGATAGTTATCTCGGATTGTGGCTGCATTAACCTTCTTCAAGTTAATGCACACACGCAGTTTGCCATTCTTCTTGGGCACCACTACGATGGGGGATACCCATTCAGTGTGCTCAATTTCATAGATAAATCCAGCTTCGACCAGTCTATCTATCTCTTCCTTGATTTTAGCAGCGTAATTATCGTTATATGTATAAGGCTTTTGCTTAGAGGGTTTGGCATCTGAGGTCATGGGGATAGTGTGTGAGCATATGTCAGGGTCAACACCTTTCAAGTCCTTGTAACTCCAAGCGAATACATCTCTGTATTCTCTTAGCAAGGCAATCAATTCGTACTCTTCTTCTTCTGTCAGGTCATGGCCTATGTACGTGCATCTCTCCTCTCCTTCTTCTATGGCCACAACTATTTTCTTGGTAGTTTCTTTGTTATCATAGGCCTCTCCTGATTGTGCCTCTCGTTTAGGCATTCTTATCATGACTCTCCTGTCATCTATCTCATACTTCTTAAAATTTTCTGGGACCTCAAACAAAGATTCTTCCTCTTCTGGTGAGGTTTCTCTTTTTTTCCGTTTCTTTCCTTCTTCCTTCGGGGTCACATGTGTTGCTAATCTTACATCATTTGTAACTTCTCCATGCCTCTGGGGTTGAAATTCTACTTCATAGAAGTATTCTTCATCTGATGCAAATGGTGGGTCCATAATGATAGACTCGAGATCGGAGTCACTTGCATCCTCAAATGCATCAGGGCTAGGTTCGCATTCTTCTAAAACTGCCTCTCCCATGATCGGCTCTATGGAGAAGACTGAAATGTCATAGCCATCCTCATCACAGTGAGGTGTCCATTGTTCTTCATTGATGGCTACGTCCATGGTTGCTAAAATTTCTGCCCAACCGTGAGGTTCAAATTCTTCGTCTCGAAAAACTACAGGTGCATAGGCTGGGTCTTGGATTGATCTATGGGTTTCTTTCGCACCTACCTCTCTGGCTTTCTCTCTCTTCTCTTCTTCTACTGCTACCTTGCACATCCATAAGTGAGTGTCTTCATGCATCCATGAGGATCCAGACCCTATGGAATGCACCGATTCTGTATCATCTTTGGCTCTATGGATGGGATTCCATTGGATAGGAGGGACATCTCTATGAGAATAGTCCTTGAGATTGACTTTGGTCGTAACGCCCAAGTGTTGCAAATACAAGGAGTTGGTTCCCCAATCCTGTACCACTTGCAACTGTCGCATAAATGGTCTTCCCAAAATCATCTCATAGGCATGATTTTTGCTGAAGTCACGTATAGCAAAGCTATGCTCAAACTCAACACCACAAGTGGAGAGAGTTATGCCTTCTAGCAATCCTAGGGGTTTCTCTATGTGACCATCGGCCATCTGCAATTTCATCCTCGTTGGCCTGAGTGCTGGCTTGCCCCAACGCTTCCATAAGGAGGTGGTGGCAATTGCAACTCCTGCACCTGAGTCCAAAATTGCCTTGGTGGTGTACTCCTGGTAGGTGATGGGAAGATAGGTGTTCCCTTCTTCACCTTCACACATATCTCCTATCTTATCCAAGGGAATTTCTGGCACTGTCCTATGGGATCCTGCCCGGGAACGAGGTTTTGCAACTTCAGTGACTCGACTGGCTGCATATTTCCGCGCGTTTGGTCTATCCTCATGTAGTTCTTTCAAAATGAGATCGCGTTGCACCTTGGTGTTCGTTACTACCTCCGTGTTCCTTGGTATGACTGAGTCGTCGTTCCTTACCATGACTGTGGGTGCTCTCATACATGTGGACTTTGCTTCCCATGGGCCTGTGAAGTGGGGTAGCTCTTGTATGGAATTAGACTCAAAGTCTAATCTCTCGTGAGACTGAACACTCTCATGCTCCCCGTAAATAGATGGGATGTCTTGTGGGAATTGGTCGTGTGCATCGTCCACAAGTTCAAAAGGAGGGGCGACCTCGCTTTCGTTATCCCATTTGTCTTCTTGAATCTCTCGTAGGAAGTCTGGTGCAAACCGATTCATAGAAGAAGAAGTGTCTGGCTCCGTAGAATTGGGCGCATAAGCAACCTGGGAAGGAGGGCTTATTCTATCGTTGACTCTCTCCTCGTTCTCGTAAATGGCTGGAGCACAAGCTTCTTGGGGGGGATTACTTATTCTATTACTTTTCCGAGCAGGCTCATACACTCCCGGAGAAGGAATGTAGGCAGACTGTGGAGGTACGTGAGCTTCCGAGGGAGGCTCATCTGCCTTTTGGGGGGGAAGATAAGCTTCTTGAGGAGGTACATGGGCTTCCTGAAGATGCTTACTTATCTGTTCTCTCGCCCTTTCCTTTCTTTGAGGGGTAGGTTCCTTTTCTGACTGTGCTATTAGCCTCTCTATTCTTTCTAAGGAGGGGAAGTTGTCCGGTTTAGGGGAATTGGCCACATACACTTCGGATGGGGAAGGATCCATGTTTTTGCTTGCCTTCTCTCTCTCTTGATTTTTTTCGTCCTTGGCAGATCTTGCAATTATTCTCTCTAATTTCTCTAGGAATCCATCCAAGTGTAATTGCGTTTTGGCTGAGCCCGAGTAATTGAAAAGGCGACTGGCTTCAAACATAGTCTGAGCCAGTGCGACCATTTTCGCGCACAGTTTGGTTCTTTCTATCTCTAGGTCAGCTCTAGGATAGCACTTGTCATGATCCGTGACGTTTGGCCCTTCTTGGATTCTGGCATGATACGCCTTAAGCATCATGTCTATGTCTTCGGGAGTGGGATCAGCTAATACTGATCCTGTTTGGGGTGGTGGGTGGGTTACGTGGGGTGTCTTAGAGGGTGGAGGGATGGAGAGTGATGGGGATGGTAGCGGTGGGACTGTGTGAGAGTGCGGTTGAGATGTGATCTCTATGATTTTAGCCTTGGTTTCTCGTAGACTTTCCTCAAGTTCACTCATCTTCTTTGCCCATTGCCTTTTCATGCGTTCGCGGCTATCTCTCCAAGCTCTTGTTCTCTTTTTACTTTGGCTCTCAGTATCGCTAGCATCTGGGCTCTTTTCCTGGCCTACCCCTTGGTTTTGCTGCAATGCTTGAGCTCGAGTGACTACCTGTACGGGAGCAGTGGAAGTGACACTTCCCGTGGAATCTACCACTAACCCAACAACGTTGATGGGAGTGATTTTTGGCATGTGATTGGGGTTTTTTGGGCAATCTCGTAAGAGATGCTCTTTTCCACAGTCTTGGCAAAAGCCTTGGATGGTCACGGACTGATTTTGTGTAGGTGGAGGTAAGGGACAATCACAAATGAAGTGATCTCCCTGACATCGGTAGCATGGTCCTCTAGGAAATGGTGGTCGTACCTGCCTAGGTTGAGGCCTAGGGTTGGGGTTTGCATACATGACGTTCGTGTAATCTGACTCCCAACTAGGTTCACTTGGTTCTTCACTATAGTAGGACTCACCATGTTCTGGAGACTGCATGTAGTAAGCCTGGGGACTATCAACATGTGTAGAATCAAAGCTATGGTCACTCGGATCACTTTCTGAGATCAATGGGGTTACTGGTACTATGGCCCTATTCAGGTTTTCTTCTGCAACAACATACTTTATTGGAATCACGTTAGCGGGGTTTGGAGGCTGTTGAGCTAGCACCGGCTGGGGTCTCTGCTGGGCCTGATATTGTGGTTGATAGGATTGTTGGGGTCTAGCATATTGTGGTGGTGGAGGGTACTGGTTCTGGTATCTGCCTTGTTGGTAGGGCTGAGGGTAGGGTTGCCTAACTGCCTGCTTGTTGTATGGGCAATCTTGCGCAGTGTGGTTTGTGTACTTCCGTTCTATGGTGCAGTACTGGCTACTAGGATTAACTTGGGGTTGAGCCATAATGGGACAGACGTTCGCCATATGGTCACCACCGCATGTATAGCACCTTTTCACAGGGGCAAACCTTGGAATTTTTTTGCTAGTTACACCTAATTTCTGGGCCACTTTCTCTGCAAGTTCCTCAATTGATGTGGCTTGTGTGGAAGATTGACTAGATGCACTATGTGAATCTTTGTAAATTTTGGACAGCTCTAGCTCTTCTCCTAGGTTATCTTCAATGTCAATGCACATACGTACACACTCTTCTATAGTCCTAGGGTCTTTCAGATACACGTAGGATCTCAATTTTGGACTCAGCAGTCTGTCCAGGAATAAGGCTACTTGTTTGGCAGATGTGGGTAGCTCCAAAATGGGACATCTTTCGAGGTATTGCCTAAATCTTCTCCCGGCCAATCTGACAGTCTCTTGGGGGGTCTGTTTGAAGCTGTGAATCAATGAGGAGGTATTGTGTCTTATGCCACTCTTGGAGAACTCAATAATAAATGCTTCTAGGAGTTGGTCTATGCTCCTGAACTGGCGCTCATCCAATGGCTGAAACCATGTAAGTGCCGTATTCCTAAGGGTTAGACCGAAGGCATTGTATTGCGTGAATAGATCCTCAACTTGTTCAGCTCTCAAGACTTGCTTGAACTCCGCCACATGATCATAGGGATCTCCTGTGCCGTCAAAGTAATTCTTCATGGACTTAACTAGCTGGGTGGGTCTCAAAGTTCTTGTGTGCTCTCTAGGCCTCGGCAGAGGGAATCCATCTACATTTCTTTGGTTCTTGTGGGCTCTAAGCATCTCAGGTTCTACCCTATTCGTCTCCATTCTCGTTCTTTCTCTGCCCACTGGATTGGCAAAACTTACTTTTGGTCTATCTTTACTTCTGTCTCTTTGCATACCATGAGCCTGGGATGTTCCAGCTCCAGGGTGACCATAGGATACATTTGATCTTGGTTGGGGGAAAATAAATTCACCCTTCCAAGTGTAAGCATGCCTATCATTTTCTGTCACCACAAAGATCCGTTCCGAAGTGTGATCTAAGTAGGTCACTCTACCTGGGCTATCTGGATCCTTAAACTCATAGATCATGATATTTCCTATATCAGTTGGCTGATTGGATTTATACCTCCAAAAGGCTTCATCAGTTTCTCGATGGATAAGCAACTCTATGCTCTTGTTGTCTTGGGGTACCCACTCAGGCGTGATAATCCTAGTGAGAACTGATTTACCTCGAGGGGTTCTAGGTTCCGCACCCATGTTCCCTTGTTCCAGGTCACCTAAGTCCGCTTCTGAGATTACATTCCCAAAGTCATCTGTTCTATCCGGGTGACTAGTGACTACATATATAGTTCCTTCCTTGTCCAGGTATGCGCCGTTTTCAAACTTGATAGCTGGGTGCTCTAGTCCTATGGATTGGTCAGGGTTTTTAATCTGGACCACGGATCTTCCTAGGCCGTCCTCATAGATGCTAGCACCTAGTCGGTTGGTCCTAAGATATTCCAGCTGTGTTTTGTAAGGGCCTTCTACCCTGTACAAATAAGGCACTCCTGAACTTCCCGTAGGTCTGTCCATGCCTTGAGACATTTCTGACTCACTGGTCTCAGAGCTGGGGTAATGAGAGTGGTGACTCAACTGCTGGGTCCAAGACCTTGCAGTGTGATTGACACTAGCCTCTGAAGACCTAAGGCTTTGTCTCTCTCTTACTAGGTGTCGTCCTGATCTAAGGTTCATATGCCTATCTAAGTAGCCCAATTCTTTGCCCAGAGTACAACCTCGTTGCCGATCAATTGGTACCAGTCACTTGATTCTTTTTAGTTATTCCTCGTGTTTAAAGTCTTGTCTGCTATTACGTCGTCAGGAATACTTGAATGTTCTTCGTACTTTCAGGTTGATCGTTCCACGTTAGGTTCTTTCCTTTATGTTGTCGACAGTACAGAGATTAAGTTTTTAGCTTGAACTTGAGTTTTTAGGTAGTCTTCAACTTGATAGTGGCCTATCGTCGCCCTGACTTACTCCTACTTCTAATCGTTCTTAGCCTAAGCTAGGAATTGACGAAGAGGAGTTGAGAATATTCCGACCTTTCTTGCCGAACCTTGCTCTTTAGTGCTCGAGAAGTTGATTCTCAAGCGTGCGCCACACCCTTGCTTGGATACTCTCAATTGCTTCTCAATAGGCCTGCATAAATCCCAAGATTAGCTCCAAGTAGACCTTTCAATTGACCGACAATTTATTTCAGACACTTTTTTAATGACCCTTGTTCCCCCTTTTGTATTGCTAGAAATTTCCTCTAGAGCTCCCTTGGTGTTCCTACCCCTCAGTGTGTCGACTTCCAAATATCCTATTTGAAAATCAACGCGATATTCTTATAAAAAATAGTTGAGGGCGTGTAGTATACGTCACGAGCTTTCCGACAAGCCCTAGAGCTCAGAAAATGGATTTCATATGAAAAAGTTATGACCGTTCAGGGTTTAGGGGGTTACTAGACAAACAGATCCTTTCAGGGGTTTTAATGCATTTTTTCTAAGGCCTTTGTAAGTATATGAGTACTTGAGAGTGCAAATATGCCCAAAATTTAGCCTAAATTTCCAAAATTTTACCCCTTAATTTTTTTGCCGAAAATGTCTGTCTATCGCGATAGACGGTGTCTGTCGCGATAGACACAATCTATCGTGGGGGCTGTCTGTCGCGATAGACGGTGTCTGTCGCGATAGACAGTGTCTATTGTGGATTTCTGTCTGTCGCGATAGACGGTGTCTGTCGCGATAGACGGTGTCTGTCGCGATAGACGGTATCTGTCGCGGATTTCCTGTCTGTCGCGATAGACGGTATCTATCGCGAAATTCCTGTCTGTCGCGATAGACGGTATCTGTCGCGATAGACGATGTCTATCGTAGATTTCTGTCTGTCGCGATAGACGGTGTCTGTCGCGGTAGACGGTGTCTGTCGTGAAATTCTGTCTGTCGCGATAGACGGTGTCTGTCGCGATAGACGGTGTCTATCGTGAAATTCTGTCTGTCGCGATAGACGGTGTCTATCGTGAAATTCTGTCTGTCGCGATAGACGGTGTCTGTCGCGATAGACGGTGTCTATCGTGAAATTCTGTCTGTCGCGATAGACGGTGTCTGTCGCGATAGACGGTATCTGTCGCGGATTTCCTGTGTGTCGCGATAGACGGTATCTGTCGCGAAATTCCTGTCTGTCGCGATAGACGGAGGTTGTCGTCCCGGGACCTGTGCAGAGCCTGTCGTACCTGCGCACACTGCTGGGGATGATGGTACGGCAAAAACCTGCAAAATAGCTCAGAAAACATGCAAAAACAGCACATGCAAATTCGCTCTCTCGCTCTCTCTCACAAGTGAAATGAGGGAAAAGAGGTGGGGAAGGTGATATGATCAAAAAACAGAAATTTTCGCGATGATGGAGATGGAGGTGGGAGGTGGTGATGATGATGATGGAAATGAAGATGGAGAAGATAGTAAAAGAAAATCGATGAGAGTGAAGAAAATACCTACAACTCCAACGCGTCAACTCTACGTCTTACCATCACACGCTCGTCCTCAAAGCTCGATCCCCGGCAACGGCGCCAAAATTTGGTGTAGCTCAGTGATGAGTAGCACCTCCTTTAATGTCAATCCGGGAAGACGTGAGGATGGTATGAAGACCTTGAGCAAGTGGCGGCACAAGTGCATGAGTGAGAAGCACACAAGCATGCACACACATACACACACACGCGCACACACGGCAAGACAAAGAGAGAGAATCAATGGAGTTCTTTAGATTACTTTCAAAAGCTCTTACAAGTTCGTTTCAATTACAATCTAACCTCAAAAATGAGCTCTCTAGCTCTTTTTATAGTTTTTGACTAGTTTTGGCCCTGTCCAGACCTAGTGTCCGGCCTAGTTAAAAATTAGGTTCCAGGGCTTATTTGAGGGCTCAAACGAAGTCTAAAAATTATGAAAATTGGTACGATGGTACTTCTAATACTCCTCAAGCTCGAGGACTCCTCGGCTTGCACAAAATGGAGTCTATTCTACCAAAAACGGGATTTACAATGTTTGTGTAGTGAGTAGAAAAAAGTATGGAAGTGTATATGGATGACTTACTTATCTATTCTTCTCAATGTCTAGCTGATATACTTGAACTAAGAAGAATATTTGACAAGTGTAGGCAATATACAGTATGATTGAATCTAGAGAAATGTGTTTTCATGGTAAGAAAAGGAAAAATATTCGGACATATAATGTCTAAGAGTGGTTTCAACTCATTAAGATAAGATCAAAGTAATTCTTAAATTATCAAGACCCAAGAACATAAAGGAAGTGCAAGCTTTTATGGGTCATGGTGGATATTACCATAGATTTATTCACATGTACACAATAACTGTGAAACCTTTCTATGGAATTTTAACTCAATTCACTTGGATTGATAAATGCGAGCAAGCACTTAATGAGTTAAAATAAAGATTGAGTTCAACACCAATTTTGAAAGTTCCGAATTGCAATAAATCATTCCATATGCATGTTGATGCCTTTAACTTTCCCATCGGATGCATCTTGGCACAACCGGCTGATGATGGTAAGTTAGATCAACCTATAGCCTATGCCAATAGGCAACTAAATTAGGCAAAAAAAAATTACACCATGACTAAGCGAGAAGGATTAGGGATGGTTTTCATAGTAAAGTAATTTAGACATTACCTACTAGTCAACAAATTCAAATTCTTTATTGATCACCAAACTCTATTGTACTTGGTCAATAAGCCTTGCAATATTGGAAGGCTAGTTAGATGGTTCCTACTAATTATGGAATTTGACTTTGAGGCAATGGTGAAGAAGGGTAATACACATCTTAGGGCTGACCACTTATCTAGGATGACTCACAAAAAACCACCAATGGGAGTAGCAGATGAGTTACCAGCCATGTACATTGGAAAGACATTTTTTGTAAAAGAAAAAATGAAAATCTTGTAATATATGTTGGTGCAAATACCAAACCTACACATTTGGCTAAGAGTTTATGTACAATTGAAGCTCCATGGAAACCATTGCTAGGAAGCTTTTTATCTTTACCATTTGTGTTTAGCCTCTGAGTCCAAGGGAAAGTGCCTTTACACAATGATGTTTTACCCAACTGTTAGCAGTGGACAAGGGAGAGAAGGCCCAAGCAGACAAGGAAGTCAACGAAGATCTGGCAAGTAGGCCAACAATTTTCTTCAGGAAGAAGCACTTATGAACATTCACGCAGATTTAGCACTAAGGCAACCTTAATTTTTCAAAACCTCTACAACCATTAAAAGTGATTCTTATCACTGAATGCCATTGTAAATATCATTTCATCTTTTTGTAGCTCCATTTTGTGCAAGCCAAGGAGTCCTTGAGCTTGAGGAGCTTTAGAAGTATCTACCTGCTGATTTTCGTATTTTTTAGATATCGTTTGAGCCCTCAAATGGGCCCTGGAACCTAATTTTTAACTAGGCCGGACACTAGGTCTGGACAGGGCCAAAACCTAGTCAAAAACTATAAAAAGAGCTAGAGAGCTCATTTTTGAGGTTAGATTGTAATTGAAACAAACTTGTAAGAGCTTTTGAAAGTAATCTAAGGAACTCCATTGATTCTCCCTCTTTGTCTTGCCGTGTGTGCGCGTGTGTGTGTATGTGTGTGCATGCTTGTGTGCTTCTCACTCACGCACTTGTGCCACCACTTGCTCGAGGTCTTCATACCATCCTCACGTCTTCCCGGATTGACATTAAAGGAGGTGCTACTCATCACTGAGCTACACCAAATTTTGGCGTCGTTGCCGGGTATCGAGCTTTGAGGACGAGCGTGTGATGGTAAGACGTAGAGTTGACGCGTTGGAGTTGTAGGTATTTTCTTCACTCTCATCGATTTTCTTTTACTTTCTTCTCCATCTTCATTTCCATCATCATCATCATCATCTCCCACCTCCATCTCCATCATCGCGAAAATTTCTGTTTTTTGATCATATCACCATCTCCACCTCATTTCCCTCATTTCACTTGTGAGAGAGAGCGAGAGAGCGAAATTGCGTGTGTGGTTTTTGCATGTTTCTTGAGCTATCTTGCAGGCACAGGTCACATCACCATCCCCAGCTTCCTGCGCAGGTACGAAACTCGACGCAACTGTCTCGCGGTCGCAGGCTTCTGTCAATCGCGACTGACAGAAATTTTTGACTTTTCACAAAAGTTTGTACACCACTAGAACAAGCACAAGGAGCACATTCCAAAACACTAAAAACAGTAGAAAAATTCCGAGGATTTCTGTCAATCGCGATCGACAGCCTCTGTCAATCGCGACCGACAGACCCTGTCAATCGCGACCGACAGACCCTGTCAATCGCGATCGACAGACCCCCGCGACCGACTGACTGCCACGTAGGACCCTGTCAATCGCGATTGATACTGTCGATCGCGACTGACAGCCACGACCGACACCCCTGTCGATCGCGATTGACACCGTCGATCGCGATTGACTGAAATTCCACGATTGATTGACTTTTACGCGTAGCCACGTGTCCATCGCGACTGATAGGCCCCCGATTGACTGAAATCTCGGCGAAAAATCCAGAGAACGTGTCGATCGCGATTGATACTGTCGATCGCGATTGACAGCCACGATCGACTCTATCGATCGCGATTGACACCGTCGATCGCGATTGACAGCCCCGACGGACACCTCTGTCAATCGCGATTGACAGACCTGTCGATCGCGATTGACAGGCTTTTCGGCCAAAAAATTAGGGTTTTTTTAATTCAAAATTTGGGGCAATTTTGGGGCACAATAGTCAATCAATTAGCACCTTTGTGAGGTTCCTACACTGGTGAATTGGGAGAAAACTCTAGGATCTGTCAGCCAGTTTGAATCCTGTTTTAACCCCCTAAACCCTGAACAGTCATAACTTTTCCATACGAAATCCATTTTTTGAGCTCTTGGGCTTGTCGGAAAGCTCGTGGCATATACTACACGCCCTCAACTGTTTTTTATAAAGATAATTCGTTGATTTTCAGATAGTGTATTTCGAAGTTGACCATATCAAGGGGGATCAAAGTCAGGGGTCCTTAGGATTGTTTTCTTGAAAATCACTATACAAGTTTGTGTTTGTGCTACAGGAATGAAAAACAGTGGTTCTCTCTTTAGAATTTAAATCTTCAAGCTAACTTTGGAACTCTTACAGATCTATTGAGGGCATCGAAAGGCGTTCTAAGCAAGTGTAAGTGCAAGCTTGGGAACACTCCTCCTGAGCACTCAAGGGCAACCAAGCAGGAAACAAAAGGTTGGAAACTTTTAACCCCCTCTGTCAATTCATAGTCTAAGCTAAGACGACGAGAGGTAGGAGTAAGTAAGAGCGACGATAGGCAGGCATCAAGTTGAAGACTACCTAAAAACTCAAGTTCAAGCTAAAAAGCTAATCTCGATACTGTCGATAACATAAGGAAAAGAACCTAACGTGGAACGATCAACCTGAAAGCACGAAGAACATTCAAGTATTCCGACGACGTAATATCAGACAAGACCTTAAACACGATAAATAACTAAAAAGAATCAAGTGACTGATACCAATTGATCGGCAACGAGGTTGTACTCTGGGCCAAGAGTTGGGCTCCTTAGTTAGGCATATGAACCTTAGATCAGGACGACATTTAGCAAGGGAGAGACAAAGCCTTAGATCTTCAGAGGCTAGTGTCAATCACACTGCAAGGTCTTGGGCCCAGCAGTTGAGTCACCACTCTCATTACCCTAGCTCTGATACCAGTGAATCAGGGATGTCTCAAGGTATGGACAGACCTACGGGAAGTTCAGGTGTGCCTTACTTGCACAGGGTAGAAGGCCCATACAAAACGCAGCTAGAGTACCTTAGGACCAACCGATTAGGTGCTAGCATCTATGACGACGGCCTAGGAAGATCCGTGGTCCAGATTAAAAACCCTGACCAATCCATAGGACTAGAGCACCCAGCTGTCAAGTTTGAAAACGGTGCATACCTGGACAAAGAAGGAACTATATATGTAGTCACTAGTCACCCGGATAGGACAGATGAATTTGGAAACGTAATCTCAGAGGCGGACTTAGGTGACTTAGAGCAAGGAAACATGGGTACGGAACCTAGAACCCCTCGAGGTAAGTCAGTTCTCACTAGGATTATCACACCTGAGTGGGTACCCCAGGACAACAAGAGCATAGAGTTGCTCCTCAATCGAGAAACCGACGAAGCCTTCTGGAGGTATAAATCTAATCAGCCAACTGATATAGGAAATATCATGATCTATGAGTTTAAGGATCCGGATAGCCCAGGTAGAGTGACCTACTTAGATCACACTTCGGAACGGATCTTTGTGGTGACAGAACATGATAGGCATGCTTACACTTGGAAGGGTGAATTTATTTTTCCCCAACCAAGATCAAATGTATCCTATGGTCACCCTGGGGCTGGAACTTCCCAAGCTCATGGTATGCAAAGAGACAGAAGTAGAGATAGACCAGAAGTAAGTTTTGCCAACCCAGTGGGCAGAGAAAGAACGAGAACGGAGACGAATAGGGTAGAACCTGAGATGCTTAGAGCTCACAGGAACCAAAGAAATGTGGATGGATTTCCTCTGCCGACACCTAGAGAGCATACAAGAACTTTGAGACCCACCGAGCTAGTTAAGTCCATGAAGAATTACTTTGACGGCACAGGAGATCCCTATGATCATGTGGCGGAGTTCAAGCAAGTCTTGAGAGCTGAACAAGTGGAGGACCTATTCACGCAGTACAATGCCTTCGGTCTAACCCTGAGGAATACGGCACTTACATGGTTCCAGCCATTGGATGAGCGCCAGTTCAGGAGCATAGACCAACTCCTAGAGGCATTCATTGTAGAGTTCTCTAAGAGCGGCATAAGACACAATACGTCCTCATTGATTCACAGCTTCAAACAGACCCCCCAAGAGACTGTCAGATTGGCCGGAAGAAGGTTTAGACAATATCTTGAAAGGTGCCCTATTTCGGAGCTACCCACATCTGCTAAACAAGTAGCCTTATTCCTTGATGGATTGCTGAGTACGAAATTGAGATCCTATGTGTATCTGAAGGACCCTAGGACTATAGAAGAGTGTGTACGCATGTGCATTGACATTGAAGATAACCTAGGGGAAGAGCTAGAGCTTTCCAAAATCTACAAAGATTCGGATAGTGTTTCTAGTCACTCTTCCACGCAATCCACGTCGATTGAGGAACTCGCAGAGAAAGTGGCACAAAAACTAGGCATCTCTAGCAAACAAATCCCAAGGTTTGCTCCTGTGAAAAGGTGCTATACATGCGGTGGTGACCATATGGCGAATGTCTGCCCTATTATGGCTCAGCCCCAAGTAAATCCTAGTAGCCAATACTGCACCATAGAACGGAGATACACCAATCACACCGCACAAGATTGTCCATACAACAAGCAGGCAGTTAGGCAACCCTATCCGCAGCCCTACCAACAAGGCAGATACCAGAACCAAAATCCACCACCACAATATGCTAGACCCCAACAAACCTATCAGCAACCATATCAGGCCCAACAGAGACCCCAACCGGTGCTAGCTCAACAGCCTCCAAACCCCGCTAACGTGATTCCAGTAAAGTATGTTGTTGCAGAAGAAAACCTGAATAGGGCCATAGTACCAGTAACCCCATTGATCTCAGAAAGTGACCCGAGTGACCATAGCTTTGATTCTACACATGTCGATAGTCCCCAGGCTTACTACATGCAGTCTCCAGAACATGGTGAGTCCTACTATAGTGAAGAACCAACTGAACCTAGTTGGGAGTCGGATTATACGAACGTCATGTATGCAAACCCCAACCCTAGGCCTCAACCTAGGCAGGTACGACCACCCTTTCCTAGAGGACCATGCTACCGATGTCAGGGAGATCACTTCATTCGTGATTGTCCCTTACCTCCACCTACACAAAATCAGTCCGTGACAATCCAGGGCT
The DNA here is from genome assembly GCA_020310875.1 of Ceratopteris richardii. Lineage (NCBI taxonomy): Eukaryota > Viridiplantae > Streptophyta > Polypodiopsida > Polypodiales > Pteridaceae > Ceratopteris > Ceratopteris richardii. Next base: position 138,999,073 of record CM035439.1, on the reverse strand, counting down.
TTTGCCAAGATTGTGGAAAAGAGCATCTTTTACGAGATTGCCCAAAGAACCCCAATAATATGCCAAAAATCACTCCTATCAATGTGATTGGTTTGGTTGTAGATTCCTCAGGAAGTGTCACTTCCACTGCACCAGTGCAGGTAGTCACTAGAGCTCAGGCATTGTAGCAAAACCAAGAGGCAAGCCAGGAAAAGGGCCCAGAGGCTAGTGAAACCGAGAGCGTGACAAAGAAAAGGACTAGAGCGTGGAAAGATAGTCGAGAAAGAATGAAAAGACAATGGGCTAAAAAGATGAGTGAGCTTGAGGAAAGCATAAGAGAAACCAAAGCGAGGATAACTGAACTCACAGCTCAAACTCCCTCTCACATTACCCCACCTTCACCACTCCCATCTCCATCCGACCCACCACCTTCCCCACCGCCTCATCAAATCCCACCACCCCCTAGAGTAGGATCAGTCCTAGCAGATCCCACTCCCGAAGACCTTAATATGATGCTTAAAGCATATCAGGCCAGAATCCAAGAAGGGCCAACCATAATCGATCATGAAAAGTGCTACCCTAGAGCCGAGCTAGAGCTTGAACGAACTAAAATTTGTGCTAAGATGGTGGAATTGGCTCAGACCATGTTTGAAGCCAGCCGCCTCTTTAACATCTCTAGCTCAGCTAAAACGCAGTTACACTTTGACGGACTACTAGAAAGAATAGAGAGGCTAATTGCACAATCAGAAAAGGAACCTTCCCCTCAAAGAAAGGATAGGGCAAGAGAACGGATAAGCCAGCCTCTTCAGGAAGCCCACGCGCCTCCTCAAGAAGCTTATCTTCCCCCCAAAAAAGCACATGAGCCTCCCTCGAAAGCTTGCGTACCTCCACAGGTTGCATACATCCCTTCTCAAGGAGCGTATGAGCCTGCTAGGAAGAGTAATAGAACAAGAAATCCTTCCCAAGAAGCTTGTGCTCCAGCCATCTATGAGAACGAGGAGAGAGCCAACGATAGAATAAGCCCTCCTTCCCAGGTTGCTTACGTGCCTAATTCTACGGAGCCAGACACTTCTTCTTCTATGAATCGGTTTGCACCAGACTTCCTACGAGAGATTCAAGAAGACAAATGGGATAACGAAAGTGAAGTTGCCCCTCCCTTTGAACTTGTGGATGACGCACACGACCAATTCCCACAAGACATCCCATCTATTTACGGGGAACATGAGAGCGCTCAGTCTCATGAGAGATTGGACTTTGAGTCTAATTCCATACAAGAGCTACCCCACTTCACAGGCCCATGGGAAGCAAAGTCCACATGTATGAGAGCACCCACAGTCATGGTAAGGAACGACGACTCAGTCATACCTAGGAACACGGAGATAGTAAAGAACACCAAGGTGCAGCGCGATTCCACTTTGGAAGAACTGCCTAAGGATAGACCAGAAGCGCGAAAATATGTAGCCAGTCGAGTAACTGAAGTTGCAAAACCTCGTTCCCGGGTAGGATCCCATAGGACAGTGCCAGAAATTCCCTTGGACAAGATCGGAGATATGTGTGAAGGTGAAGAAGGGAACACCTATCTTCCCATTACCTACCAGGACTACACCACTAAGGCAATTTTGGACTCAGGTGCAGGAGTTGCAATTGCCACCACTTCCCTATGGAAGCGTTGGGGCAAGCCAGCACTCAGGCCAACGAGAATGAAATTGCAGATGGCCGATGGTCATATTGAGAGACCCTTAGGATTGCTAGAAGGAATAACTCTCACCACTTGTGGTGTTGAGTTTGAGCATAGCTTTGCTATATGTGACTTCAGCAAAAATCATGCCTATGAGATGATTTTGGGAAGACCATTTATGCGATAGTTGCAAGTGGTACAGGATTGGGGAACCAACTCCTTGTATTTGCAACACTTGGGTGTTACGACCAAAGTCAATCTCAAGGATTATTCTCATCGAGATGTCCCTCCTATCCAATGGAATCCCATCCATAGAGCCAAAGATGATACGGAATCTGTGCATTCCATAGGGTCAGGATCCTCATGGATGCATGAAGACACTCACTTATGGATGTGCAAAGTAGCAGTGGAGGAAGAGAAGAGAGAAAAGGCCAGAGAAATAGGTGCAAACGAAACCCATAGACCCATTCAAGACCCAGCCTATGCACCTGTAGTTTTTCCTGATGAGGAATTTGAACCCCATGGCTAGGCAGAAATTCTAGCAACAATGGACGTAGCCATCAATGAAGAACAATGGACACCTCACTGTGATGAGGATGGCTATGACATTTCAGTCTTCTCCATAGAGCCAATCATGGGAGAGGCAGTTTTAGAAGAATGCGAACCTAGCCCTGATGCATTTGAGGATGCAAGTGACTCCGATCTAGAGTCAATCATTATGGACCCACCATTTGCATCAGATGAAGAATACTTCCATGAAGTAGAATTTCAACCCCAGAGGCATGGAGAGCTTACAAATGATGTAAGATTAGCAACACATGTGAGCCCAAAGGAAGAAGGAAAGAAACGAAAGAAGAGAGAAGTCTCACCAGAAGAGGAAGAATCTTTGTTTGAGGTCCCAGAAAATTTTAAGAAGTATGAGATAGATGACAGGAGAGTCATGATAAGAATGCCTAAACGAGAGGCACAATCAGGAGAGGCCTATGATAACAAAGAAACTACCAAGAAAATCGTAGTGGCCCTAGAAGAGGGAGAGGAGAGATGTACGTACATAGGTCATGACCTAACAGAAGAAGAAGAGTACGAATTGATTGCCTTGCTAAGAGAATACAGAGATGTATTCGCTGGGAGTTACAAGGATTTGAAAGGCGTTGACCCCGATATATGCTCACACACTATCCCCATGACCTTAGATGCCAAACCCTCTAAGCAAAAGCCTTATACATATAATGATAATTACGCTGCTAAGATCAAGGAAGAGATAGATAGACTGGTCGAAGCTGGATTTATCTATGAAATTGAGCATACTGAATGGGTATCCCCCATCGTTGTGGTGCCCAAGAAGAATGGAAAACTGCGCGTGTGCATTAACTTGAAAAAGGTTAATGCAGCCACAATTCGAGATAACTATCCGCTTCCCATCACAGAACATCTCTTAGAAAGAGTGGCAGGCAAGGAAGTGTACAGCTTCCTTGATGGATTTTCGGGCTACAATCAAGTAGCCATAGCTCCAGAGGATCAGCATAAGACAGCCTTTGCCACAGAATGGGGCATTTTTGCTTTTAGAGTAATGCCATTTGGGCTTACCAATGCACCAGCTACCTTCCAGAGGCTGATGTGCCATGTGTTTAAGGAGTTCCTGAGGAAGAGTTTAGAAGTCTACGTTGATGATCTTTGTGCTCATTCCAATGTTAGACAAACCCATATCCCTGAACTCAGACAAATCTTTGACAAATGTAGAGAATATCAAGTCTGTTGAACCCAGAAAAGTGCGTTTTTATGGTCAGGCAAGGCAAGATTCTAGGACACATAGTGTCAAAGAATGGCATATCTACCGACGAAGAAAAAGTGAGAGCCATAGCAGAGCTACCTAGGCCAAAGAATGTCAAAGAAGTACAAGCTTTCATGGGGCATTGTGGGTATTACCGACGTTTTCATCCACATGTATGCGGTCATCGCAAAGCCCATGTACGGACTTCTGACAAACTTTGAATGGACGGATGAATGTGAGAATTCCTTCCAAGAGCTTAAACGAAGATTATGTTCAGCACCAATCTTGACCACACCAGATTGGAATAAGCCATTCCATGTTCATGTGGATGCATCCAATTATGCCATTGGGTGTGTACTCGCACAACCTACTGGTGAAGGTAATATGGATCTTCCAATTGCCTATGCTAGTAGACAATTGAATGCTGCTGAACGAAATTATACCACTACTGAACGAGAAGGATTAGGCATGGTATATGCAGTTAAAAAGTTTAGACATTATTTGCTTGCAAATAAGTTTAAATTTTTTACGGACCGTCAGGCATTGTTGTACCTAGTAAACAAGCCATGCAATACAGGTAGATTAGTAAGATGGTTTCTCTTACTAATGGAATACGACTTCGAGGTTGTGGTAAGGAAAGGTAGGACTCACTTACGAGCCGATCATCTCTCTAGGCTCACATCGGGAGAAGCCCCACAAGGAGTATCAGATGACCTTCCTGATGCTTACTTGTTTAATTTGGAAGTAGTACCGCAGTGGGCTAAGCCATTGGTACCAGTATTGACATACGGGCCGAACCATCCAGTGGTAAACACACGGAACAGAGAGGTTGTAAAAGCCCAAAAGTACCACATCATGGCAGGAAGCATGTACAAGCACACAGATCAAGAAATCTTGGCTTGTTGCGTAGAAGAGGATGAGTACGCTAAATGGTTGCAATTAGCACATGTGGGTGCACTAGAGCAACACCATTCAAAGCAACGAACTTTACAGACTCTAAAGAGATTCGGAGTGCATTGGCCAACTATGGAAGCGGATGTCCAAAAGTTGTGCAAGGCATGCCCAATCTGTTGCACAAAACCACCAGTGGAACACGCCACTCTTTATCAAGTATCCATTGTGCCAGATTGGAGCGAACCACTAGTATCATTCCTGAGGACAAACACATTCCCTCCAGACATGACTCTGGCTAGGAAAAGGAGTTTAGAACAAGAAGCCTTGGATTACTCACTCATAGGTGATAATCTATACAAACGTGGTAAGGATGGTTACCTGAGACTGTGTGTCCATGAGAGTGAATATCTTAAGATCTTGGAAACTGCTCACCAAGGTGTAGCAGGAGGACACTTTGGACCGGATCGGGTAATCAAGGCAATTCTATTTGCGGGCTTCTGGTGGCCTACCCTTCACATGGATGCACATACCTATGTGAAACGGTGTGATGTCTGTCAAAGGACTGAGTATCCTATACGCAAAGATGAGATGCCACTGAAACCTATGATGGGTGGACGTGCATTCTCTAAGTGGGGAATAGACTTTGTAGGTCCTATTAATCCCCCAGCCAAAGGTTCTCATGCGGAATACATCATTGTTGCAATAGATTATCTCACCAAGTGGGTAGAGGTAAAGGCTACGACCAAGAACGATGCTCAAACCACTGCCAAATTCTTGTTTGAGAATGTATTCACGAGATATGGACTACCTATAGAGCTTGTAAGTGATAGAGGCACTCATTTCTTAAATGAAGTAATTGAAAATCTACTCCAAGAATTCTTGGTAATACACAAGAAGTCTGCCCCTTATCACCCTCAAGCTAATGGACAAGCTGAGAGTACTAATAAGATCTTATGCAATGTACTGACAAAATTAGTGAACACTAAACGCTCTGATTGGGACAAACAGCTACACCATGTTGTTTGGGCATATCGAGTTGCCTACAAAACGGTACTCCAAGCCACCCCCTTTCAGATGGTATTCGGCCAAAACGCTGTGCTACCCTTGGATTTCTTGATTCCTACGTTGAAAGTAGCACAAGAGCACGAATGGACAGGTCATGAGCTCTCCTCTCGAATTTTTGACCTTGAACGATTAGGAGAAACAAGACTGAGAGCTGCTGCAAGAATATATGCAGCCAAGAAGAGACAGAAAGCATATTCCGATGCCCATGTGAAGGATAAAGGCTTGAAAGTAGGAGATCTAGTCTTAGTCTATACACTGAAACAACACGCAAGGAAACTAGAAAAGAGAGGCTACGGACCTATGATCATCAATAGGATCTCCACGAGTGGAGCAGTACAACTGGCCACGTTAGAGGGTGATGTTCTCCCAAATTATATTAGCGGTTGCAGAGTCAAGTTGTATCAGGAACCCCTCACGGAGGAAATGCTCAGCCGACTCAACACTGCTAAGAAACGCAAAGAGGAAGAAAAGCGAGTTCGAGAAGAGGCTCAAGCAGAAGCTTTAGAACGCATCAGAAGGATGAAGTTACGAAGGCAAGGTAGAGATCAGCTTAGGGCGAATGACTATGCAGATCAAGGATATCCTATGGCCATGTGTGAAGTTGCAGGAACAAGCTCGCATAGGATAATTGATAGACGTCCTTTCATAACCCTAGATATAGGACAAGGAAAGAGTGCAAGGAACGTAAGAGCCTTGATTGACTCAGGCGCAGCCACTAGTGCTGTTAGAGTGTCTTACTGCCAAGAATTACAGTTGACTGTCAATCCTGTGGAAGCATATCTCATAGGACTGGGAGGCGTGGAAACCCCTTGCATGGGCGAGGTGGAACTTCCCCTCTACATTCACGATGAGGCAATGGCAGTTAAAGTACTAGTGTGTCAAGATGAGGATCTCACTGAACCTCTCGTCTTGGGTCAAGATTGGATCTATGACCAAGCAGTCAATCTAAACCTAAGAAGTGGACTTCTCTAGGTTTGGGTCATAGTCGAGTTACAGTAGAATTAGACAATGGAGCACTCAAGGAACTAGGAAAGGCACAGACTCCTGGTCCTTCCAGGGGCACACATGAAGATGACCATGCTGTTCTTGTCCAAAACTATGTGTTGCAGAGGAATGATATTCGCAAAAAAGGAGTCAGGAATGCAATGGAACTCCCTTCTTTTCCAAAGGCCAGAAGGAGGCAGCAACCCAAGGTGGATCAAAGGCAGAAGAAGCAGAGTACTACCTATGTCCGAGATCAAAAGTACCTGCGCAGCAGAATGTCCCAGAAAATAAACCAGGTGTGGGTGCGGAAAGGCATACAACCGGTTGCACCACCGTCAACTACACGGGCAAAGCCTCTTATTAGTAACCAACAACACGACGCTAATAAGAAGTCTTTCAGAAATTCTTCTGTTAAAGTAAAATCTATTTGGGTGCCCAAGAAGTCGATGAAGGCGAGCCCACAATCAAGACAAATTTGGGTGCCTAAGGCTTGCTTGAGGGCACAAGTAGCTACGCCAAGGCCACAACCTATGCAGCATAACCCAACTACGCGTACAACCAGTGTTCACTCGCTCTCAACACTCAGGAACGCACCAAGACCCAAGAGCACGTTTGTAATCACTTGTACATGGGTTCCTAAAAGGCCTCATTTTCAAACAGCGACACCGAAAAAGCTCTCTAGAGCCTCTACAAAACCGAAAGCAAAGCCCATCCACTGCATTTGGCAGCCTAAGACCTGTAATAAACCCCTCGACCCCAATTTGTAAATTCATCCCCACTTACTAACTTTATTAGTCTCCTAGGACTACCCAAGCATTAACTACACACACGTGCACCGGACACTTACTAACATATTATTCGCTCCCGACCCTAATGTTAATATTGTGATGGGAACAACAACGATCCTCCCTTGTCCTGTACAATATTAACACCTGTTTGTATATTCTCACAGAGACAGACAGCAAGAAGTAAAATAGCAGATACAGTAGGAACTAGCTCCCAGGCAGGCTCCAGCCCACAAGTGGTGGACATCGAAAGTCTTCCAGTCGAGGAGGAGTTAAAGGAAAGACCAGCGGCATTACGGGCATTGCACGCCATACCAATTCAAAATCCTCCGCAGGGTCACACAATGCCGGTGGGCAAAACCTCACATTGGTTCAGTGACGTTGCTGGACCCCTGGGTGAAGGCACGTATATGTGGGAGTCCGAAGTCGAATTCAATGGACGATGGGGCAGATACCATTTCTTTACCAGGGAGTTTGAAAGGCTACAGAATAACAAAGGGCTGAAGCCGATCTGGAAGAAGGCAGGGCTATATGACTACTTCAAGTCCCAACTGCCAAAGCCAGATTTCCTAAGATGCTCATATCTAATTGGTACCCTCACCCCCAGTAAAGACAAGAAAGGATACAGCTCCTTTGTGCTCCCATCACTCACAAGGGGCAACGAGCTGAAGCGTTTCCGCTTAACTATCAATCTGGTAAGAGAGGCACTCGACATGCAGGGAATGCACATTCCAACAGAGAAAGAGACAATGGTTCCAGACAACATGAAGAACAGGAATCTGACAAAGCTGAAGGACATGGTTGCAATGACACCCACGATCGCCATCCACTTACGTATGGTCATGCAACATTTCGCCTTCCCCGCGCAGGATAGATTCACAATGCCTCCCAAAAAGATTTGGTTTAGCCTCTACCTGGCGGATGCTTTTGAGTTGACCATCAATATGCCCCACTGGATTATCGACCAGATTCATATGCCTCATCAGAGATGGTATAAGAAGCAAAGATCTGTATTGTATGGTTGTTGTGCACTCCCAAGAATTGTATACAGATGTCTCGCCTATGATGTACTGGTGCAAAGGGCTCTGATCTGGTCCAGAGCACAGGAATTTCAACGACGATTGTCAGCCGTAGGGCCTCCCTCAAAGAAGATGCGAGGCACCGTCCAGATGCCGTGTGCACAAGCTCGCGGTGCAACCCTGACGCCTGAGACCACCCCAAGACTCCCCCGACGAGTGCAACCGTTTACTATCAGGCTACCCAGGCACAGCACAGATGGCCCCAATCTTGTATTTCCACCAGTACCGACTGATCTGGAGTTCCCGCATGGGTTCACTCTAGAGGACTTAACTGACAAAGAAGTTGCAAGAATCATCGAAGCTGTAAATGCAGAAGTTGAAGAAGAGCAAGCCGGTGGACAGCAAACTGCCCCAGACCAAGCACAGCCCGGCCAACCAGACGTAGTCAACGTGGACGATGAAGAAGAAGCTCATGGGGAGACACAGGGCGGACATTCAGAAGCCGAAGAACAAGAGTATGATCCAGAAGCCCTACAAGTACTGGAAGGTGCCCCCGCCTACACTAGCGCATTAAAGAAGCTTTACGAAACAATGAACCGAGTTCAAGAGCAACACATGCTCTCATTAGCTGCAGGTAAAGCTCTCATGAACCAGATTCTGGAGGAGGAAGGTGTGGACGAACAATACCGCGCCACCTTGGAAATGATATCAGATGCTTTAGGAGTACCGGAAACAGTGCATACCGCACTAGCACAATCACGAAGGACAGAGAGAAGATATGGAAGACGCCCCCCACGAACAGGAAAACGAATGAATGTATTAGGTTCAGGACCACAAGGCACCCCCACAACCACTGGCACAGCACACACAGTTCACGACACCGAGGAACCCCACACATCGAGTGCACCCCCATCACCTCCCTTGCCACCTTCCCCCCCACATCCACCTCACTCACCTCCCTCTACCCCTGTGACCTCCACTGTCACCACCTCTGAAACCACTACACACACCAACGCACAAACCATCAGCCAACCCACACACTCTACTCCCACTGAAAACATAAGTCTAACTACAGCCACGGTACACCTCACCACCCCGAGCACACTTCCTAGAAGCTCACAATTACACACACCTCTATACACATTCACAACCCTCACCGCTACCACAATCCCCATGTTCACAGTCACTCCCACCACGAACCCCACTTTCATGGAGGTATCACCCACCTCTGCACCTCTCCCATCCCCCATTTACCCACAATCTCCCATTCCCCCACCTCCCCCCTCACCCGTCCCCAGTACTGCATTCACAACCCCCTTTCCCTTTCCCTACCCCTCTGCATTCAATACTATTCCTCTCGGTAACTTATTTAATAATATGCATCAATGCATGGGCCCAACTCCAGCAACATTACCAACACTTGGACGACCAACATACAAGGCTCTTCCAACGCCACGAGGATCTCCAAGCAAGATGTAGGGATCTTGAAGAGCAGAAGCAGCAACTAGAACAGCAGCACGTGACATTACAGGAGCAATACGCACAATTAGAAGCCAACCCACCTCAAACAGATGATGAAGAACGACGACATATGGACGAGCTGCTCCATTCTCAGATCACGGAAAACCTGAAACTTCGACGGAACTTAGGCCTCCTCCGCAAGCATATGTCGACTGCGTTAGAAGAGAATAAGAGATTACAGAAACAGAACGAAGAAAACCTGGAAGCGGCCATGGAGGGTTCCCCACAAGAGATTGACCTAGAACGATTCAAGGCGATACCCTCTGAGAATATGCAGGTGGTGTTAGAAACTCATGCAGACTTAATGGAGGCCCATGCCGCTTTAGAAAAAGAAAGAGATGAGTTACGAAGACAGTTGGCCACTCGACAGACAGAACCCAGCCCAAGCATAACCGCAGAAGAAACATCTGAAGAGGTCATTAAACTCCGGGCCGAACTTGAGGAATTACGCAGCAAGGTTATGCAATATGAGCGTCAGCCCTCCCCTCTGGTAGACCCCGAGCCTGACGACCTGGTGCCAATTGAGGTAGAAGAAACATTTGAGGATCCCTATGTACCAATGCCAACACCAGGCGGTAAGCGCACAGAACAGGGCATGGACACGATTGAGATTGAGGCACCGGAATGGATGCAAAAGTTAGAGAAAGTAGCGACGACACATGATGACAGGGTGGCAGTCCAAATCGCCTTGATGTCAAAATTGGAGGAGGTGGTAATAAAATCTGATTATTTTCAGAACCTTTCACACCATAGGTGGATCGGCCCATCGGAGGATCTGTATGTACCTTTTTGCGTGCTAATGGCGGATTATAATGCGGAGATCAAGCGCCACACCTCCAGGGAACCCACCTTTGCCTCCCAATTTGCACCCGATGACATCCCAGAGAGTGCCAAGCAAGGCCATATCCGCCAACCAACATGGAGAATTCGACTGCTTGAAACCTACCCGGAAATGGTAAGAACATGGAACAACATGCCATTGTACATCAAATATAATCCATGTTATTGCCCTATGTTTCGAAGGAGATCCTGGCCGGAGTACACACATACAGTGCTGACGATTAAAGGATGTGAGAAGTGGTTAAATTATGTGTACTTCGCACCCCCTAAAGGCACACCTACAATTGGCTATATGATTTCAACGATCCGACATTGGGGGGTCCGTTTCAAGAACGTTCCTGACATCATGACTCAGATGTGCCTGAAAATTTTCGAACTTATGCTGGTCACCTTCAGGACCTTCAAAAATGTCAAGGAACCGCATCTCTCAGCACTAGGATTTAATGAAGGGAACCAGGACCTTGTATACGACATGAGCACGACTCCATCGATCAATGTTGTGTATGCATGGCACGCTCGTATCAAATATCTACCGGCCTGCTTCAAACAAATGTTTGAAGAGATGTTTGTCACGGGATTCTGGGAATATCATTCCGAGATATTCATTCCCAGACCATCCCATCTCTTGCAGTTGTTTGTAGTGGAACAAGCTCTCCACTCCGAAAAGCTACGTATGCCACATCCAGAGGTTCCTGGGCCGGTAGACTGGGATGCTCTTCTGACAGACTTGGCCAAGGGGTTGCGAATTGCTGAACATCATTTAGCGCAGGACGTCGTCGAGTACTATATCTAGAAACCCTCTCAACAAGGGTCTGTCAGGGACGACAGACGCGAGAGAGGGGGGGGTGTTAGCAGTGGACAAGGGAGAGAAGGCCCAAGCAGACAAGGAAGTCAACGAAGATCTGGCAAGTAGGCCAACAATTTTCTTCAGGAAGAAGCACTTATGAACATTCACGCAGATTTAGCACTAAGGCAACCTTAATTTTTCAAAACCTCTACAACCATTAAAAGTGATTCTTATCACTAAATGCCATTGTAAATATCATTTCATCTTTTTGTAGCTCCATTTTGTGCAAGCCAAGGAGTCCTTGAGCTTGAGGAGCTTTAGAAGTATCTACCTGCCGATTTTCGTATTTTTTAGATATCGTTTGAGCCCTCAAATGGGCCCTGGAACCTAATTTTTAACTAGGCCGGACACTAGGTCTGGACAGTGCCAAAACCTAGTCAAAAACTATAAAAAGAGCTAGAGAGCTCATTTTTGAGGTTAGATTGTAATTGAAACAAACTTGTAAGAGCTTTTGAAAGTAATCTAAGGAACTCCATTGATTCTCCCTCTTTGTCTTGCCGTGTGTGCGTGTGTGTGTGTGTGTGCATGCTTGTGTGCTTCTCACTCACGCACTTGTGCCACCACTTGCTCGAGGTCTTCATACCATCCTCACGTCTTCCCGGATTGACATTAAAGGAGGTGCTACTCATCACTGAGCTACACCAACTCTCCTGAAACTAGGTCAATTTTGGTTTCCCCTAAGTCCACAATTTCGCCCCAAAGTTTTGATGGAGGATGCGAGAAAACGCATGCGCAATTGGATATCCACCTCCAGTGGTCACTTCCTGTAACCTCCCTTTCTTCACTCAACCCCCTCCTTTCACGTCGGGTTCACTCTTGTGGTCCGGTTCTTGCGCGCTTAAGGGTGCACACTGAGTGCCAAGGAAGAGACCTTGGTGGGTGAGGACAACTGCTGGGTTTACGGCATACCCCGAGTGCTTGGAGCGATCTCAAGAGTTTTTGTATTTAGCGAGTCAAAAGCAATACTTAAGAGCAAAATTTCGGCAACAAACTATTGCGTCTTTTTGTGCTTTATAAAATTAGACTCACATTGATGAGATATTAGTAGTAGCTTAATAGGAAACTATATCCTATCAAACAACTTATGTCAAGCACAATCGGTAACCGTAAAGAAGTAATTTGATTTTAACTTTATCGTTTAGACTACGACATATGTCATTTGATGCGAATGTAATCAGAGAAAATAACCGTGAATGTTAAGACAGTAATGCCATGGAGTATCTATGTTCATTGGATAAATTAAATTATCATTCTCAATGCATTAAACTTTACCAGATATTTATCATTGGAAACAGAGTGCTGCAGCGGCATTCGAGTTCTACTTTTGTGGACATCAAAGCACTGAGCTCAGTGTCCGCATCTGAGTTAGGAGTCTAGTCGAAGCCTGAAGGGTTAGAGCTCAAAAACAGAGCATCCGAAAAAAACAGTGCAGGCAGCAAGTACAAAAAGGGGTAATCACAATCTGCAAATCATCTGATAATAATGAGCGCGCTCAAGTTTATGATTGATGCCCTTACGATGGGACCATTAGAAATTTGATATTGGAGAGGTTTTGTAAGCATTTGTTTGCATAGAATTGACTGTAAGTGCCACGATAGAGACATTGGGCATTGGTGCTAACCTATCATGGTAAACTAGCGGAAATTGTAATGATCGCAAAGTTCATCTTCATGCGTTTAATTATACAGTCGTCATTCTAGATCAGACTTCATTCGATTTCAGACTTATTAGTCTTGGAACAAAACTATGATCATGATCAGAGTACGAATTGCTACGTGTAAATTTGCATGCAAAAATAACAAAAGTATTATGTGCATCAAAATCAAGCAAAGTCATGTACTTCCGTGCGACAGCAACACAAAAGAACTTCACCTTTAATCCTATCAGTAAGATATGAAAGCTATTTGACATACACTATATTTTCAAAGCAATGTATTGTAAATCTATTTTGAAAGATGCAGACGCAGGAAATTGAAATTTGTACAAAAGTTCGTAATCAAAACATTAAACCTGAATGGCATGAATCATAGCACAATGGTCAAATTGGCGTTCTTGTTCATGCCAGAGAAGGTAGAAGAAATATTCAAATTACAGGCAGCATAGAATATGACAGGGCTCTGTCAGGCTTCTCCTTATCAACTTGAATAATTATCTGCAGCACTTACGATGCAGGATTGCGATCAAAGCATCTATAAGAAAGTGTTACCTCCATCTTCAGATCTTCGAACTTCCCACGTATCTGCCATCGATGATTTTCATGTTGCGCCTCAAACTTCAGGAACGATGTACATTCTCTGATGGTGACTTTTGTTAATCAATGCTCTCCAATCATTTCTTTAATGTATATTTCCCCCTTGTATAGAAACAAGACAGAGCTCCCTCTCTTATACAATCTCAACTTCAGCTCTCTTATAAACATCGCGGGACAAGAAAACCAGCGGAGGAGTGTCGTGCGCTCTTCTCAGTTAGCCTTCCTTGCAGACGATGGCTCCTAACCCCCCAAAAAATGCCCAGCCGCCCTTATCTGTCCATCGGCGCCCCTCTTCTACCTTTTTTGATAAGGCAATCATTCCCTAGCACTCGTTTTTTTTTTTTTTTTTCAAATCCGAAAAAAGAAGCCCCTTTTGTTGTCCTGCATACTCCCTAAAAAAAACAAAGAGAAGAGAACTATTTTTGTCCCAACCCTACAGGTACAAACAACTTTGTTACTCCATCCCTTTTTTCAGAGCTGACCAGAAACAGAATGCAACGAAATTTTGGGTATATTACATTCTGCTTTGAACATATCAACCAAGAGTCACCCACGAAGAGGAGAAAGCTATTTTTTTTGACATTCTTTGCCCATGAGGTAGCCCATCTCGTCGACCAACAAGTTGTCGTGTTACCTCCAAATACTTCTCATCAATCATCTAATCAACTCTTCAAGTACCTGAAGTCAAACATATATTCTACACAACAAAAGCATATTAGTGCATAAAATCGACCAGATCATGAGCTAACATACTCCCCTCTTCTTATTTGCGAAGTCGTCCTCGACGAGCCACTCTCACTGCAATATAATCAAAACAGCCATGAAAATATCAGTGTACAACAAGCTTGCATACCTTTCCATTGAGGCATTCTTCAACGGAACCTGCACTCATTGAAGCTATTAGTGCTAAAAAAATCACTTATGAATACATACAAATCATTCACTTCAAAATGCTCCAAGAACATGCACATATATGCAACTCCAATTCCAACATGTATCAAATTGCTCATGCATTCCATTATGAAAATACTCTCAACCAAAACAACACATGCATACCTTTCATGTTTTACACATTCAACTGTCATTGCGAAAAAACAGAAATGGAAACACCAAAATGAACAACAACAACTGAAATGAATCCAACAGGAGATGCAACATACCCAAAATGCATACCCCATTATTGCACCTACCATTCGCTATGTACAATTATTCCATGACTAGACGTTCCCGAAGAATCCCCATCGTCGTCCTACAGAAGCCATCGAGACTCGAGTACAAGTCAAGACCTACATAAAAACCCGAGAGTGTCCCACACACTTGAAAACCCTCGGATAGAGCACACAAGTTACAAAGCAAGACCGTTGCATTACCTTGCTAAAGCCTCATCCATAAGTACATATAAAGTCTCCGTGCCTTCAAGCATGTTGTTTCAAAGTGGGCTGATCTATCATAAGCCATCACATACCAATCACACAAGCAAATAACGTTCCCTTCCAGGCGATCGTCGCCCTCTCCTCTCTCTCTCTCTCCCCCTCAAGAGTGGGGAATAACTTCATAGGTGATTTTATTTATATTCACACATTGGCCTACGTTGACATTGGATGCGATTCGTGGACCTGACCACCCGATCAGGCTGATTCCACCCATCTACCAATGCAATGCAGCGCACAACACACAAACACACAATGATAACACATAACATATATCAGCTAGCCCATAACAAAGCTGGATACGGTTGGTGGTCGTGACTACCCAGCCACGATGGCTCCACCTACCTACCAACCCGTTATGGCGCGTAGCTAAGACATAAACATATACATCCCAAGCCTATGGCGAAACTAGCTGCGGCTCGTGGTCCTAACCACCCGGCTAGGATAAATCCACCCACCTACTAGCCCACCATAGCGCATTGGTACGATCACAGCAACACAAAATTTTTTCTTTTCCTTTCTTTTTTTTTTCATAGTTAATTAATTTACCCAAGTCCTGAGAATTAGGGAGAGGAAGAAAGGGATTTTTCCCCACTTTTCCCACACAGACATGCAAACATACACACTCCAGCCTTTGACAGATCAACTACCTCTTCACTCCATTCTCTCAATTACAGACACTACATATGTATTCATCGAGTTGACTATTCACTTTACAGCCGGCTATGCCTTTGTCCCTCATATGCTTATCCTTAGATTCTCTAGAATGTGGGTCTCCGGGATGTCTCATATAGCCTCACCTCGTACTCGCATCCCGACAACTTCCCTAGGGTGAGTCAGACTCAACTTCAGGAGCTCCGTCATCACTTCCTATCGTTAACACATCTGCCCAAGCCCAAGTGATATCGTTTTCCTCGTTAGGCATTTCCCTCGAAGGATCGAAATAGTAATATCGATCCCTCGCCCATCCTACATGTCGGGTCAGGTATTCCTCAAAACACTCAATATAAAACATAACATCCAAACCCTGGTTTATGAAGCATACCAGCCAATGCGCTTCCTCCACATCATATTCCGTCTCAAAGTCGTCGACCTCTATGTCCATGCTTGCGAATGTTTGGTCTGAGAAATATATCCTTAGCTCGTACAAATAGAGTTGAGTTATTTGATCTGCCATTTTGTTACTTAGCTCCTAACAGTCTCTGCGCAACACAAAAAATAATTAGAAGTCCAAAATTCTTGAGCTAGCAAGGAAGAATATTTATAACACACAAATCATAGCTTACATATGCGCATATATATATATATATATATATATATATATATATATATATATATATATATATATATATATATATATATATATATATATATATATATATATATATATATATATATATATATATATATATATATATATATATATAACTATACATCTATGTATAAGGAGTCTACGACGTCCTTCTGCTTGGATCTCGTCTGGCTTCTCCCGTCCTAATGCTACTTGAAATATGGTTTAACTCGAAGCGTGTTAACCTTCACAGGAGCACATTCTTCTCCTAAATCTTGAATTTGCATGGAACCATTCGAGTTGAGTTCCACCACCTTAAACGGTCCTGCCCATCTTGTCTGTAACTTCCCCAGGAATTTATAATATTTACTATCATAGACTAGCACCAAATCCCCTTCTTGAATCGCATAGGTCTTGAGATTCTTATCGTGCCTCTCCTTACGTCTTTTTTGAATAGCTTCCAGACTTTGCTGTGCAATGAGTCTCTTTTCTTCTAGCTTGACCAGTTGTATGTACCTCTCCTTCAATGACTCTTCCTCTCCCATCCTGGCCTCAATGGCCACTCTTAATGTCGGAACTTCTTTTTCGATGGGAAAGATGGCTTCCTCGCCATATACTAGGGAGAACGGAGTGCTCTTTGTCATCACTCGGTAGGATGTTCTATACGCCCACAAAGCTTCCAAAAGTCTTTCATCCCAGTCTCGCCTATGCACAGCTACTGTCTTTGTCAGAATCTGTTCCAGAACCTTGTTGGTGACCTCCACTTGTCCATTCGCCCTCGGGTAATATGGAGTGCTTTTCCTATGTTTGATTTTATATAATTCCATTAATTCTTCGATCAGTTTGTTGACAAAGTGCGTTCCTCTATTACTCACTATCTCCAACGGGCATCCGAATCGGGTGATAATTTGTTCATACAAAAATTTAGCTACATCGACAGCTCGGTCAGTCTTCAGAGCTTTAGCCTCTACCCACTTGGTAACATAGTCAGTGCAGACCAAGATATACCTATTGGATCTACGTCTTGAGGGAGGATCAATAGACCCCACAAAATCAATTCCCCACTTTTCAAAAGGCTTAAGAGCCAGCACTGGCGTAAGAGGAGCAGCATGTGCTAACGTTGGTTTGCCCATTATTTGGCATTTTTCGCATTTCTTACAGTATGTGTGAGAGTCTTTGAACAGCGTTGGCCACCAATACCCAGCCAATAAAATCTTTCTTGCCGTCAGTTCACCAGCAAAATGTCCACCGCACGGTTCATCATGTAATGTTCTCAATACTAGGGTTGCTTCTTCTTCCTCGAGACACCTCCGATAAATGCTTTCATGTACAAAATATCGATAGAGTTGTCCCCCAATGATGCTATGGTGCTTCGCCAATGCTAACAGTTTTTGCTTCTCTCTCTTGCTTGCTCCTGGCGGATATTTAGTGGTGCATAAGAAATTCACCAAGTCGGCATACCAAGGTACTTTAGCATCAACCTGAAATAGATGTCCATCAGGAGCATCATCTAGCACACCATCCTCATTAACAATTCGAGATAAATGGTTGGCCAATATGTGCGCTTTGCCTGGTTTGGTTACCACTGTGAACTGAAATTCTTGTAGGAGTAGCATCCACCTCATCAATCGCCCTGATAGCTCAGGTTTATTAATGATATACTTTACGGCTTCGTGATCCACATAAAACGTGAAATGCTTTCCCATCAGGTAATGCCGATACTTGTTTATTGCAAAGATCATCGAGAGGCATTCCTTTTCTGTAGTTGTGTAGTTTCTTTCCATGCTATTCAAGTTTCGACTTGCGTAATAAATAGGGTGGTCCAACTTCTTTTCATCGGCTTGGCATAGCACTCCTCCAACCGCAGTATGAGAAGCATCTTTGTGCACATGAAATTCTTTCGTCCAATCAGGTGCTACTAAAATGGGCGCATTTATCAATTTATTTTTGATCAATTCGAATGCAACTTGACACTCTCCAGTCCATTGGTATTGTTGGTCTTTCCTCAAAAGATTCGTCAGTGGTGCTGCTATTGATGCAAAATTTAATATAAATCGTCGATAATAATTAGCATGCCCCAAAAATCCTCTGAGTTGCCGCAAGTTTTGAGGAGGTGGAAGTTGTCCAATTTTTTGTACTTTATCCTCGTCAACCGCGATCCCTTTTTTGGAAATAACATGTCCTAAAAGCAATCCTCTTCGTACTCCAAATGTACACTTTTCAGGATTTAATGCGATGCCTTTTTCAATGCTTCTTCTTAAAATAGCTTCGATCCTCTCCATCATGTTTTCATCATTGCCCCTGATTGCAAAATCATCGAGGAATATCTCCATCCAATCCTGCAAATAGTCTTGATATGCAGCTATCATTGCCCTCTAGAATGTGGTCGATGCATTGCATAATCCAAATGGCATCACACGATATGCGTAGGTGCCCCATTCCGTGGTGAAAGTAGTTTTTGATTGATCCTCTTCATGGATTTGGATCTGGTTGTACCCACTGAAACCATCCAAAAATGAGTACAATTTATGGCCAGCCACTCTGTCCAAGATTTGATCAGTAAACAGCAAGGGGAAGTGATCCTTCTTTGTGCGCTCGTTCAACTTTCGATAATCTATGCAAATACGGATTTTCTTATTTTTCTTCGGAACAACTACAATTGGTGATACCCATTCGCTGGAGGCGATGGGATATATGAACCCTGCTTCCAATAACTTAGTCAATTCTAGCTTGATCAATTCCGAGTAGACTGGATTCGTCCGCCTAAGTCGTTGACATATTGGTCGGGTGCCTTCTTCCAAATCTATATAATGTTGGCAGATTCGGGGATCAATTCCTCTCATATCACTGTATGACCATGCAAAGGCCTTGCTGAAATTTCTGAGTGCCAATTTAATGCAATCTCGTACTCCATCTGGTAGCTCTGACCCCACACTCAAGAACTTTTTTGGAAAAACTTCCCATTTTTCCACCCGAGCTTCTCGCGAATATTCCTTATTCCTTGATGACACTATGATTGGAATGTGCTCTCCAATCACGCGTGCATGGTTGGCCAGTAAATCATTGTTTTTTTCTGTTTCGATTGGACCCAATTTCTTGAGTTCAGCTTTTGCAATGGCTTCCGACACTTTAGTCTTACTCTTCGCTTCCTTTTCCAATTCTCGACTTCTCCTTAGAAGTTCTTCTTCTAACGTCCTGACTCTTTCTCTCAACTGTTGCACTTCCATTGTCGGAGCTAACTCCAGTTTCAACTCTACTTTTGAAGTTCCCTTCTCTAGGGATTGAGTAGCTTTATTTTCCTTTGCGTCTATACTCAACATGTAGCACTCAAATTTACTTGTATGTGTCAACCATCCTAGCAACTCCTGGTCTGAGTCATCCTTGTAACATAGTGGATCTTTGTACTCGCCCACTTTCGCATGTTGGAGGTTGGCCAATTGCAGATTAAATCCATTCTGTGAAAGGTCCTTAGAAGTCTCCGTGTGCAGTGCAAATCTTACCCGTGCCATTTCTTGTCTAACCTTTTCCTTTGCTTTCTGCTCCCTTTCCTCAACTGTTGTCGATCTCTTGCCGGTCAAGTTTGGAGACACTTGAAGTTGTATTCGATCAACCTTTGGTCCAATTGTGATAAATCCTGTGCACCAATCGTGCACGCATTCGGCTTGCACCAGCCATGGCCGTCTAAGTAAGATCGAGAAGGTAGCCTCTGAGGTCCTTGGTCTTACTATCAGATAATCAACTTTAAACTCTAGACCGCCCACAACTGTGCTTACATTCTTCAAAAGACCTGCAGGCTTCACTTGTGTTTGATCTGCCATTCTCAAGGACATCGGAGTTTCTTCCATGTGGTTGAGGCCCAAAGCTTTCATCATGAACTCAGTCATAAGGTTGACTGCGGCTCCACTATCTAACTGAGCACCAAGGACTGCATACCCTTTAATCTCGACCGTCACAACTGGAGCATTCGAATCAATTTGCGTCGTAATGCTTTGAATGATCCCTGTTGGAAGCAGCCAGAGGCACAGACAACGTGGAAGCATGTAACAACGGAGCAGGAAGCCAGTCAAATCTTTTTTCAAAGAATCATGTTCTAAAAATACTTTTCAAAAACCTCCAACAGTGATTTTTATCACTATTGTAACATATGTAACATAGAAAACCCCATTTTTGTAATCCATAGCTCCATTTTGTGCAAGCCGAGGAGTCCTCGAGCTTGAGGAGCTTAGGTAGAACAAGCGTATCAATTTTCATTATTTTTAGACATCGTTTACCCTTCCAAATAGCATCTAGGACCTAATTTTTAACTCTGCCGGCCACTAGATGTGAAACCGGTCAAAACTAGTCTAGAAACTATAAAAAGAGCTAGAGAGCTCATTTTTTAGGGTGGTTAGTGTTGGCTAGTGTGAGCTTAGAGTTCTTTTGAGCTTGTAATAGTGTTCTTGACTAATAGAGCTAATTTCCCACCTTCCGTTGTGTCTTGCTTGTCTCTTGTTGGGAGTGATGGTTGGATGCACTCAAGAAATGAGTTGATGCTGCAAAACCTGCTTCACACCTGCCCTCCTTTGATTCCAGATATGCTTAGTACACTTTCTTAGCTTTCAAATGACACAAAGAAACCATATATGTACTTTGGAAATGGTTTGTGTAATGATCAAACCAAAATAGATAACTTGGTTCCTTCACAAATCCAAAAAACTTACTATTTCTGTAATGATACCTGCTCAGTGTTATGCTCAGTGTGACCAGCACACTTAAAATTGGAACAATTCCTTTTGGGAGTATTAAAGTACCTTAGTAAGCTACCAATCACAAGTGGAATCACTTAAATTGATAAACCATACACTGAGAAATAAGTTTAGCAAAATTCTGATTACCCCCGACTTTTTAGGAACTCTACAGAAACAGACCAGTGTGCACTTCGAAGCGGATTTCTCTCAAATGGCTGAATGAAATCTTCTGAAATTTTGTATGCTTGTAGAAGACCTTGAGCTGGTTCCAATGAGCTATAGATCTTTTGCTTTGGTTCAGTGAGCACTGAGAAATGCTCCTTGGAAGTTGACAGACTTGAAGAAGATAACACAGAGAACCAGAAATGAAGAATGTGTATATATCTATTGATTGATAAGATTGTACAAGCTCAATAGCATGACAAGCATAGCTAATTGAGGTGTGGTGGTGTAGGCTATGGAGTAGCACTAACACACACTCAGTTACAATGACAATATGCCTCGGGGAGTGAGCTGAAGTGACTGACTAACCGCGAGTTTTTTTCTCTTCATTTTATATGAGTTGAGAGAACATTTGAATTTCAAATTCAAACTATGGCTCCCAAGAATCTCTCCTCTAAAAGTAGGGAGATATTCTCTCCACTAAACTATTCTCTTTTCCACGACTAATCAGGTTGGTGAGTGATTACATGAGATGCTAAGTCACTTAGACTTTTACAAATGAGTAAAATGGTAATAGTCTATAAGCATAGGTTCCTATGACTCTTTCTTGATGTAGAGATATCCTTCAAGGGTTCCAAGCTCATCTTCCAAAGTTCCAAAGTTCCAAGCCAATGTGTGTAGGCTTGTCTTGCACCAACAGCTCCCCCTCAAGCCAAACACTTTGGCTCAAGTCTTCATCTTCTTTATCTTTAGTCTTCAATCACATCCTGCAATCCAATCATAGATTTGAATCTCCATAACTTGTTTCCATCCAATGCCTTTGTAAGTAAATCTGCACATTGCATATTAGTAGACACATAAGTTAATTGTATATCTTTGCTTAGCAATTTCTCTCTCACATAGTGGTAATGAACCTCTATGTGTTTGGTTCTGGCATGATAAATTGGATTAGCTGCAAGGTGAAGAGAGCTAGTGTTGTCTCCAAATATGATTGGTGGCCTTGTATGTAGACCTAACTCTGTATATAGAAGCTTCAACCAGATAGCTTCTTGAGTGGCATTGGCAAGCCCTCTATACTCTGCTTCAGTGGATGACAATGCCACTGTAGGTTGCTTCTTGGCTGACCAAGAAATAGGCTTATCTCCTGCAAAACAAATGTATCCTGAGGTGCTTCTCCTATCATCCTTGCATCCTGCCCAATCTGCATCTGAGTAAACTTTAATGTCAATATCTTATGTATAAGGAAAATATAACCCATGACTTTGAGTTCCCTTCAGATACTTCAAGATCTTCTTTGCTGCCTCTAGGTGAGGTACCCTTGGTTTGTGCATGAATTGACTAAGCACACTAACTCCATATGCTATGTCAATTCTTGTCAAGGTAGCATAGTTCAAACTACCTACCATACTTTGGTATCCTGTAATGTCTTGGACTTCTTCTCCTTCATGAGCACTTAGCTTTAGGTTGACCTCCATTGGAGTAGTAGATACCTTAGCATCCTGCAAGCCAAACTTCTTGACCATATCCTGCACATACTTCTTTTGAGTGATATATATACCTGAGTTGGTGTAGACTAACTCAAGACCTAAGAAGTACTTCAATAATCCAAGATCACTAATCTTGAATTCTTTCATCATCTGTCCTTTGATGTGTCTAATCCCATTGACATCATTCCCTGTAATGATGATGTCATCAACATAAACACATAAGTAGATTACCTCTGTACTACTTCTCTTTATGAATAGAGAAGTGTCTGCTTTACTCATCACAAATCCTTGGTCTAGGAGATAGGTTGTCAACCTGTAATTCCATGCTCTAGGTGCCTGCTTTAAACCATACAGAGCCTTCTTCAATTTACAAACATAATGTACCTTTTTTGGATCTTCATAGCCAGGTGGTTGTGACATGTAGACTTCTTCAGATATCCATCCATTCAAGAAAGCATTCTTGACATCTAATTGGTACATATTCCAATTCTTGGATGCAGCTACACTCACCAATATTCTGATAGTTGGCATCTTGGCCACAAGAGAAAATGTCTCCTCATAATCAATGCCTTGGGTTTGTGCAAAACCCTTGGCTACCAACCTAGCTTTGTACCTGTTTATTGTTCCATCTGAATTCTTCTTTAGTTTGTAGATCCATCTGGATCCTATCACCTTCATGGAGTCCTTCTTGGGTACCAAGTCCCAAGTATCACTTTCCTTAAGAGCTTCCATCTCTTCATCCATGGCTTCTCTCCATTCTGGTTTGGTAATTGCTTCTTCATAGGTACCTGGTTCTTCATTCAACAAGTCCTTTGCAAGATATACAGAATGTTTAGTTACAAGTGATGTGTCATACCCAAATCTGATAGGCTTCTTCTTTTCTCTCTGAGATCTCCTCATTGCTTGAGTTGAGGATTCTGGTTTATCTTCTAGTTGCTTCATCTTCATCTTTCCTTTGGACTTCCAAGCCTTGAACTCTTCAAGATTTATTGTATCATCATCATCTGAGCTTGAATCTTCTTGCTGAATTGGTTCTTCCTTGGTGAGCTTTGGAAAATCTTCTTCCATGTCATAGGGTAGACTCACTTTCCTGCATTCATTCTCATACCATGAGTCATTCTCATCAAAGATGACATCTCTGCTTACCTTGAAACCTTTGTTTGTTGGGTTGTAGAATCTGTATCCCTTTTGGTTCAAATCATAACCAATGAAGATACATTTTTCAGCCTTGGGATCTAGCTTTCCCCTTACCTGTGAGGGAATATGCACATATGCTACACAACCAAAGATTTTGCAATGATCCAGAGAGGGTCTCTTACCATGCCAAGCTTCATATGGTGTCATGCCATCAAGTGATTTGGATGGCAACCTATTGATGAGATAAGTGGCAGTGGATACACTCTCTGCCCAAAGATAATTTGGCAATTTCTTTTCATTGAGCATAGACCTAGCTGTTTCTACTATGAGTCTATTCCTTCTTTCAGCTACCCCATTTTGTTCAGGTGAGTACCTTGTAGTAATCTCCCTTTTGATGCCTCTTTCCTGCAAGAAATCTTCAAACTCATTAGAGAAGTACTCTCCTCCACCATCTGACCTTAGCCTCTTCAAGCTTCTTCCTGTTTGATTTTCAACAAGTGCAAGATACCTCTTGAAACAATTAAACACTTCATCTTTATGCTTCATAAAGTATAAAATGGTCCACCTGCTATAATCATCAATGAAGGACACATAATACCTTGAACCAGAAATAGAAGGGTCCTTGCTAGGTCCCCAAACATCTGTGTGTACCAAATCTAGGTAGTCTTCATGCATGAAACCTTTCCTTGAATAGGGTAATCTGTGAGACTTACCAAATTGACATGATCCACACTTGTATATCATGTGTTGCTTGGACACATTAGGTATCCCAAGCACACATTGATCCCTGCACATTTGCTTTAGGGTTCTTTCACCTATGTGCCCTAATCTCTTGTGCCATATTTCTAATTCTGAAAGTGTCTGATCCTTGTAATTATACAAAGCAATGTTCTTGGTATCTTCTAGCTCAAATGTAAATAATCTACCTGATTTCTCCCCTTTGGCTATCCTTCTGAATCCATGTCTTGGGTCCTCCACATATGCTCCATGTTGTGTGAATCTGACCTGCAAACCTTTCTCCACAATCTGACCAACACTCATTAGATTCTTAGTGATGGTTGGTACATAGAGTACCCTGGTCAATAGGTTCTGGTTACCATCACATGTCTTCACATTTCCAATCTTAACAACAGAATGTTTAGTATCATCACCTGTTTGTACCTGATGTTTGCCCTTGGGCTCTTCCAAATCAGAAAGTAGTGCCACATTTCCAGCTACATGGTTAGAACATCCTGAGTCAATATAAAATAAATGATCATCATTTGTACCTATCTTGGAGGTCATATTCATGATCAATAGGGAGTCATCTTGCTCCTCTGTGTAGTTGTTGTAGTCTCTTCTATTTCGGAATCCACCTTGGTAATTACCATTGTGGTTGTTGTTGTAGTTGTTGTTGTATGAATTGTTGTATCTATTGTAGCTTTGGTGTTGATTGAATCTGCCTCTCCCTTGAGAGTATCCATCTCTTGAGTAGCCTCTTCCTCTCTGATTTTTGTAGTTCTTGTAGCATTCATCTGTGGTATGATTAGACAATCCACAAATGTTGCATGGTGATGAGTTGTAGGGTCTCCCCCTACCTGACTTACCTCCTCTGCCTCTTCCTCTAGATGATCTACCTCTTCTTGCATAATTAGCTTGGGAGGTAGAGCCTTCTTCATCCTGTTTCTTCCCTTTACCTTTATCTTTAACTTTCTTATCAGTATAGAGAGCAGAGGGGTTGTTACCTTTTGATTGATCTCCAGCCTTTGTAAACTTTGCTTCATGTGTGAATAGTTGGCCCATAAGTGTTGTGAGATCTGGGGTATGCATGTCCATATAGAGGTCCATTGCAGTGGTGAAACTTTCCCACTTATCATCTGCCTTGAGTCCATTTGTTACTTGCCTGACTATTTGTTCCTCTTCAATCTCCTCTCCAATGCTTGCTAGTTGGTCTGCCACATCTTTGATCTTTGTCACATACTCTGAGACTGATTGCTTGGGCTGCTTCCTAAGGGTTGTGAACTCAATCCACAATTGATTCTTCCTAGCCCTTGTGTTGGAAGAAAAGTAGTTTGACAAGGTTTCCCAAGTCTCTTGGGAAGTCTTACAATTCCTTACATGAGGTAAAAGAAAGTCAGATATAGAGTTTAAAAGGTAAGACCTTGCCAAAGCATCCTTTGCACACCATTGGTTGAGTCTTTCATGTTCATCCTTTGTGGGTAGTCCTCTGGTCTTGAATGAGGGCAATTCCTCATCTCCTGATATGTATCCAAATAAGCTTCTCCCTTGTAGATAGGTCTTCATTCTCAATGACCAAGCCTGATAATTGTTTCTGTCCAATTTGTCAATGAATGAAGGGAAACCATCACCCATGTTTACCTTCTTTGCTCTGATACCACTGTTGGGAGTGATGGTTGGATGCACTCAAGAAATGAGTTGATGTTGCAAAACCTGCTTCACACCTGCCCTCCTTTGATTCCAGATATGCTTAGTACACTTGCTTAGCTTCCAAATGACACAAAGAAACCATATATGTACTTTGGAAATGGTTTGTGTAATGATCAAACCAAAACAGATAACTTGGTTCCTTCACAAATCCAAAAAACTTACTATTTCTGTAATGATACCTGCTCAGTGTTATGCTCAGTGTGACCAGCACACTTAAAATTGGAACAATTCCTTTTGGGAGTATTAAAGTACCTTAGTAAGCTACCAATCACAAGTGGAATCACTTAAATTGATAAACCATACACTGAGAAATAAGTTTAGCAAAATTCTGATTACCCCCGACTTTTTAGGAACTCTACAGACACAGACCAGTGTGCACTTCGAAGCGGATTTCTCTCAAATGGCTGAATGAAATCTTCTGAAATTTTGTATGCTTGTAGAAGACCTTGAGCTGGTTTCAATGAGCTATAGATCTTTTGATTTGGTTCAGTGAGCACTGAGACATGCTCCTTGGAAGTTGACAGACTTGAAGAAGATAACACAGAGAACCAGAAATGAAGAATGTGTATATATCTATTGATTGATAAGATTGTACAAGCTCAATAGCATGACAAGCATAGCTAATTGAGGTGTGGTGGTGTAGGCTATGGAGTAGCACTAACACACACTCAGTTACAATGACAATATGCCTCGGGGAGTGAGCTGAAGTGACTGACTAACCGCGAGTTTTTTTCTCTTCATTTTATATGAGTTGAGAGAACATTTGAATTTCAAATTCAAACTAAGGCTCCCAAGAATCTCTCCTCTAAAAGTAGGGAGATATTCTCTCCACTAAACTATTCTCTTTTCCACGACTAATCAGGTTGGTGAGTGATTACATGAGATGCTAAGTCACTTAGACTTTTACAAATGAGTAAAATGGTAATAGTCTATAAGCATAGGTTCCTATGACTCTTTCTTGATGTAGAGATATCCTTCAAGGGTTCCAAGCTCATCTTCCAAAGTTCCAAAGTTCCAAGCCAATGTGTGTAGGCTTGTCTTGCACCAACATCTCTTCATAGTGTGTGTGTATGTGTGTGTGCATTTCTATGCTTCTCACCTTCACTTTCACTTCATCGCACATTCACGATCTTCATATCACTCCTATCTCTTCCGCGGATTGACATTAAGGAGGTGGAGCTTCTTAACGTGGTTCTCACCATTGTGCTAGAGCAACACCAAATTTGGCGCCGTTGTCGGGGATCGAGTCTAGGACGAATGTGTGATGGTAAGAGTATAGCAAGAAGTGGCGTTGGAAGGTAAAAATTTCAGTTTTTGTTGTTGTTTTTACTTAGTTTTTAGTGTTTTTCACCTCCCCACACTCCATCTTCATCACCGCATCATCATCTTCATCTCCAAAAAAATCAAAAAATTCACCATATCCACCCATTCTCCTCATTTCCCCTCATTTGTGCATGCGAGAGAGTGAGAGAGAGCTTTTGTGCTTGTGTGTACTTTTGTTTTCTTGAGTTTTCTTGCAGGTACAGAGCTCCAGTGCATCAGGAAAGCTTGGAAAAGGTAAAATTTTCAGTTTCTGTCAGAAATTTCCGACTGTGTCAGACCATCGCGATGGTCTGCAAAGTTCGGAATTTGAAGAAGGCGACCACACCAGCGTGTAGAGCACACTTGCGCCTCTAGGAATCCATACTTGCATTGCAAAAAATCATACTTTGGTGGACCATCGCGACGGTCTCGGACCATCGCGATTCTGTCACACCATCGCGATTGGCTCACGCCATCGCGACGGCTCGGCCGGACCATCGCGACGGTCTCACGCCATCGCGACGGTTCATTTGGACCATCACGACGGTTCGCGGACCATCGCGACTGTCCGGTTGACCCCACACCATCGCGATTGGCTCACGCCATCGCGCCGACGGTGCCACGTGGCAAGTTGGACCATCGCGACGGCTCGCACCCTTGCACCATCGCGACACTTAAAAAATTCGGACCATCGTGATTGGCTCACGCCATCGCGCCCAGACCATCGCGATTGGCTCACGCCATCGCGCCCAGACCATCGCGACGGTTCACTTTGGACCATCGCGATTGTTCACGTTGACCGTTGACTGACGCCATCGCGATTGTCCACCTGATCGAGCCATCGCGACGGTTCACACTCACGCCATCGCGATTGTCCGCATGATCGAACCATCGCGACGGTGCACTTCAGACCATCGCGATTGTCCACTTTCACGCCATCGCGATTGTCCACTTTCACGCCATCGCGACGGTTCACCCTCACGCCATCGCGACGGTCCCAGACCATCGCGATCATCTCAGACCATCGCGATTGTGCACCCCCATCGCAAATTTTAGGGTTTCATTTTTTGGCCAATTTTGAAGCTATTTTTGGGAAATTTTTGGGTGATTAGACTCATAGGAGACCCCTTAGCTCATATTTCGAGAAAAACCTGTTTGTCAGTTTTTACCCCCCAGGGCCTGAACGGTCATAACTTTTTCATCCGAAGTCCGTTTTTTGAGCTTAATAGCTCGTTAGAAAGCTCTTTACGAGTACTACGTGACCTCAACTGTTTTTTTCTTAAAGGATACGTCTATTTTTAGATAAGCTATTTTGAGGTTGACCTAGTTTGGGACTAGAAAGCCAGGGGGCAAGCATTGAAAAGTTGGGCAAAAGGGAAGGGACTTAAAAGGTGTATATACTCAAGTGCTTGATCATCCAACTGTGAATTGGTCTAATATTGGAATTGGTCTAATATTGGATTATTCCAGTTCTAGCAAGGGCAATCGAAGGCAACCAAGGCAAGGCAGTGAAGGGCATAAAGCTTGGGAAGCGCGGCTTCTTGGGCATCAGAGCAACCAGAAAAGCTGACTCGAGGTTGGAAGATTACTCAACCCCCTCAGTCAATTCTTAGCTTAGGATAAACGTTAGCATTGTGGATTTAAGACGATAGGAACGCCTCAAGTTCAAGAGAGTTAAATTTATCAAGTTCAAGACTAAAGTAAAGGTGTGTGACACGAAAACCTAAAGGAAAGAACATAAGTCTGACGGAACGAGAACTCAAAGTACCACGGAAAGTCGAATTCTTGACGCATACATTAAGAAAAGAATCTAAAGAAATTTAAAAAGAATCAAGAAAGTAATAACAAAGAATCATTGACGATCTGAGCGTGTACTGAGTGTGCAAGGAAGAAAATTAATGAACCTTAGATCGGGCAAACATATAGGCAAGTCAGACCGGCGAAGCCTTAGGTCATCAGAGGCAAGTGTAAGAACTACTGCTCGATCGTGGGCTCAGCAATTGAATAGTAATTACCCCTACGAGAGCTCAGACACTAGTGATTCAGAAATGGCATTTAGCGCAGAAAGACCAGAAGTAGGGTCAAATGTAGCATACTTAGAAAAACCAGAAGGACCCTATAGAACACAACTAGAGTTTCTCCGAACCAACCGATTAGGTGCTCGCATCTATGAGGATGGTTTGCAAAGGCAAGTGGTGCAAATGCACAACCCCGATCAACCCATTGGATTGGAACGTCCAGTGGTGAAATTCGAGAGAGACGCTTACATAGACAAGGAAGGAACGATGTACATCTTAAGTACGCAGCCAAACAATACCAACGAGTTTGGCGTGATTCAACCAGAGACGGAAGCAAAATCTCAAGGAAAAGAACCATTAGAAGAGCCTAGAACACCTAGAGGGAAATCTGTACTGACACGAGTACTAATCCCAGAATGGATCCCTCAGGACAACAGAAGCATAGAGTTATTTGTAAATAAAGAAACTGATGAAGCCTTTTGGAGATATAAGACCGAAATACTTAGTGAGGTAGGTATCATCACTATATACGAGTTCAAGGACCCGGATACACCTGGAAAGGTTGTATACCTGGATGAGACTTCAGAAAGAGTCTTTATGGTGCCTGACCGCGCTAAAAACACATACACATGGAGAGGTGAATTGGTATTCCCTCCATCTAGGACGAACATGAATACAAGTCAACAAGGGGCAGGAACATCCTCAGCCCATGGAAATCAAAGAGAGGGAAATAAAGAGAGACCGGAAGTAAGCTTTAATCATCCCATGGGGAGAGATAGAACAACCACGGACACTAATAGAGCAGATAGACAAAGAGATCATGGAATACCAGGTTGTAGAGATGATTTTCCTCTACCTAGACCACGCGAACACGCAAGAATATTGAGACCCACTCAATTAGTAAAATCAATGAAGAATTATTTTGATGGGACAGGAGATCCCTATGACCACGTCGCAGAATTCAAGCAAGTACTAAGAGCCGAACAAGTTGAAGACATGTTCACGCAATACAACGCATTTGGGCTAACGTTAAAGAATACCGCTTTGACTTGGTTCCAACCTTTGCAACAAAGGCAATTTAGAGACATCAATCACTTTTTAGAGTCATTCATCAATGAATTCTCTAAAAGTGGGATTAGACATGACACGTCTTCGTTGATTCATAGCTTTAAACAGACCCCTCAGGAAACAGTAAGACTGGTAAGACGTAGGTTTAGACAATATGTTGAACGATGTCCAATGCAAGAGCTACCCTCACAAGCTAAGCAAGTGTCATTGTTTTTAGATGGCTTGTTGAGCTCTAAACTACGCTCCTACGTGTACCTAAAAGAACCCAGAACGCTAGAGCAATGTGTAAGAATTTGTATAGACGTTGAGGACAACTTAGGAGACGAGTTGGAACTCTCAAAGGTCTATAAGGACTCAGACTGTTCATCTCTAGCATCCACAAAATTGTCTAGCTCAATAGAAGACCTTGCAGAAAAAGTAGCCCAGAAATTAGGAGTTTCTAGCAAACCTAGGGTACTAATGAACAAGCGTTGTTACACCTGTGGTGGTGACCATATGCCAAATGTGTGTCCCAATGCACCACAACCACAAGCCAACCCTAGTGGCCAATACTGTACAATTGAGAGAAGATACACGAATCATACGGCTCAGGACTGCCCGTACAACAAACAAACCGTGAGACAGAACTACCTGCAAGCATACCCACAGCCAGGTAGGTATCAAGGCCAATACAATGCTCAGCCTTATTACTATAGGCCTCCTCAGAATTACCCATACCAGGCTCAACAGAGACCTCAACCTGTCTTAGCCCATCAGCCACCCCCACCAGCGAATGTCATCTCAGTCAAATACGCTGCTGCAGAAGAGAACCTAAGTAGGGCTTTAGTGCCTTCTTCACCTTTGATCACAGAGAGTGACCCACACTCAAACAGTTTTGACTCTACGCATGTAGATAGTCCACCCGCATATTACACAGAGTCACCAGAACACGTAGAAACATATCATTACGATAGTCCACCAGTGGAACCTAGTTGGGAGCCAGACTATGCTAATGTGATGTACACAAACCCAAATCCACGGCCCCAAATAAGACAACAAAGACCACAGGGCCCTAGAGGACCATGCTTTAGGTGCCAAGGAGATCATTTCATAAACCCCCGATAGCAGGACAATCACAGTACTATAACATCCAAGGCTTTTGTGCTGATTGTGGCAAAGAGCACATAATCAAAGATTGTCCTAAAAATCCAGTTAACGCTTCGAATGTGACACCGATCAATGTGA
This sequence comes from Ceratopteris richardii, assembly GCA_020310875.1. NCBI lineage: Eukaryota > Viridiplantae > Streptophyta > Polypodiopsida > Polypodiales > Pteridaceae > Ceratopteris > Ceratopteris richardii. Next base: position 138,967,166 of record CM035439.1, on the reverse strand, counting down.
TAGGTATTGTAAATAACGCGGATGGATCCAACCCTACATACGTGCCGATCCAAGCTATAACAAGAGCCCAGGCGCTCTTACAGAACCAAAAGCTTAATCAAGAGAAAGTAGCCGGAACCAGTGAAGTTGCAGAATCTAGCAGTAAAAAGACAAAATCTTGGAAAGATTCTAGAGAAAGAATTAAGAGAAAATGGAGTAAAAAAATAAGTGAGTTGGAAGGAAGTTTGAAGGAATCTAGAGCCAAAATCCAAGAATTGACTTCACAGGAATTGAATCAAGAGAATCCAGCTCAAAAATCAGGATCAGTTTTAGCGGAACCCATACCAGAAAATTTAGACATGATGTTTCGTGCATATCAGGCTAGATTAAAAGAGGGACCTCAGGTAGCTGAAATGAGCAAAAACTACCCTCGAGCTGATCTAGAAATTGAGAGAACTAAACTTTGCATGAAGATGGTAGAACTAGCACAAGCTTTGTTCGAAGCCTCTAGATATCTTAATTGGAATAACATGGCAAAACCGGAATTACATTTTCAAGGACTAATGGAGAGGCTAGAATATTTGATTGAAAGCAAAGAGAAAAAGGATCAGCATAGGAACCCTATTGTCTCAGAGACACAGGAAAGGAATGCACCATCCCTGTCTCAAGTACCCAACACAGAAAGTCAAAACAACCTGTCTTCCATACATAAATATTCACATGAATTTTTGAGAGAAATACAAGAAGAGAAATGGAGAAAGGAACAAGGAACCCATCCTCCTATTCAAGAAATAGATGACTTGCAGGAACAATTTCCCCAAGATATTCCCTCTATTTACGATGAGGTAGAGGAGGAACAACTGAGTGAACACACAGGCTTTGAATCTAATTCTTTACAAGAATTACCTCAGTTCACAGGACCTTGGGAAGCAAAGTCTATTAGTATGAGAGCACCCACGATAATAGTGAGGAATGAAGAATCAGTAATCCCTAGAAACACGGAAGTGATCAAGAACACTAAAGTGCAATGTAATCTCACTCTAGAGGAGTTGTTAAAGGTAAAACCAGAATTGTGGAAACATGTAGCAAATCAATTCCCCGAGCTTGCTACCACTCCCTCACAAATAGGATCACAAAATAAGGTACCAGAAATACCCGTAGAAAAGATTGGAGATGTAAGCGAAGGAGAGGAAGGTAACACTTATCTTCCGATAACCCATCAGGGCTACACCACGAAAGCCATCTTAGATTCAGGAGCCGGCGTAGCCATCGCTACCACCGCTTTATGGAAACGTTGGGGTAAGCCAGCATTAAGACCCACTAGGATGAAGCTACAAATGGCTGATGGACACATAGAAAAACCATTAGGCTTACTAGAAGGAATATCTCTCACCACTTGTGGTGTGGAGTTTGAGCATACCTTTGCCATTTGTGACTTTGCAAAAAATCATGCTTATGAGATGATATTGGGACGACCATTCATGCGTTAGTTGCAAATTGTACAAGATTGGGGAACTAATTCTTTGTACTTGCAAGATTTAGGGGTGACTACCAAAGTCAATCTTAAAGACTATTCACATCGAGATGTACCCCCAATACAATGGAATACCATCCATAAGACACCAGTAGAGACGGAATCCGTGCACTCATTAGAATCAGATCCTTCTTGGTTGCATGAGGATACTCATTTATGGATGTGTAAAGTAGCCAAACAAGAGGAAGAAAGGTTAGAAGCCAGGACCTTAGGTGCAGAACAACATCCACGAATTCTTCAGGATCCAGCTTATGCACCTGTAGTATTCCCAGACGAAGAGTTTGAACCCCATGGTTGGGCAGAAATCCTAGCAACCATGGATGTAGCCATCAATGAAGAACAATGGACACCCCACTGTGACGAGGATGGCTATGACATATCAGTTTTCACGATAGAGCCAATCATGTGCGATGCAATTTTAGAAGAGTGTGAACCTAACACTGATGCATTTGAGGATGCAAGCGATTTTGATTTAGAATCAATTATCATGGACCCACCCTTTGCATCAGAGGAAGAATATTTTTTCGAGGTAGAAACTCACACTCAGAGACACGAGGAAATTACGAATGAGGTGAGGTTAGCCACGGAAATGACTAACAAGAGTGAAGGCAAGAAAAGAAAGAAGAAAGAAACCATGTCAGAAAAAGAAGAATCCTTGTTTGAAGTACCCGAGAACTTCAAGAAATATGAAATCGAAGATAGAAGGATCATGGTACGAATGCCTAATAGAAAGGCGAATGACGGACAAGTATATGATAACCGAGAGAAAACCAAGAAAATAATCGTAGCCATAGAAGGAGAAGAAGAAAAATGTACATACATAGGGCATGATTTGACAACTGAAGAAGAAGAAGAGCTTGTTGCCCTATTGCGCGAATATAGAGATGTATTTGCTTGGAGTTACAAAGATTTGAAAGGAGTAGATCCAGATATATGTTCTCATAGAATCCCTATGGCTCCAGATGCAAAACCGACAAAACAGAAACCTTACACGTACAATGATAACTACGCTGCGAAGATTAAAGAGGAGATAGATCGCTTGATAGAAGCAGGATTCATTTACGAAATTGAGCATACCGAATGGGTATCTCCCATTGTGATAGTGCCCAAGAAGAATGGAAAATTGCGTGTGTGTATTAACCTTAAAAAAGTTAATGCCGCCACGATTAGAGACAGTTATCCTCTTCCTATCACAGAACATCTATTGGAAAGAGTTGCGGGCAAGGAAGTTTACAGCTTTCTTGATGGATTTTCAGGCTATAATCAAGTAGCCATTGCTCCAGAAGACCAACACAAGACGGCATTTGCCACTGAATGGGGTATATTTGCATTTCGTGTGATGCCATTTGGCTTAACAAATGCACCCGCCACTTTCCAGCGACTCATGTGTCATGTTTTTAAGGAATTCTTACGCAAGAGTTTGGAAGTTTATGTCGATGACTTATGTGCACATTCAAATCTAAGACAGATGCATATCCCAGAGTTAAGGCAAATATTTGACAAATGTTGAGAATATCAGGTTTGTTTGAACCCAGAAAAATGTGTTTTCATGGTCAGACAAGGCAAAATTCTAGGACACATTGTGTCAAAAAATGGAATCTCTACGGATGAAGAAAAGGTGAAGGTAATTGCAGATTTACCTAGACCAACTAATGTGAAAGAGGTACAGGCATTTATGGGCCATTGCGGTTATTATAGGAGATTCATACACATGTATGCAATCATAGCCAAGTCTTTGTACTCTCTTTTAACCAATTTTGAATGGACAGATGAATGTGAAAATTCATTCAATGAACTTAAACGACGCTTGTGCTCAGCACCTATATTGACTACCCCAGATTGGAGTAAGCCATTCCATGTACATGTGGATGCATCCAATTACGCCATAGGATGTGTGTTAGCACAACCCACGAATGAAGGTAACATAGATCTCCCCATAGCTTACGTGAGCAGACAATTGAACGCAGCAGAAAAGAAATTACACCACGATGGAACAAGAAGGATTAGGGATGATCTACGCAGTAAAGAAGTTTAGGCACTACTTGTTGGCCAATAAGTTCAAGTTCTTTACAGATCATCAAGCCCTATTGTATTTAGTCAACAAACCATGTAACACCGGACAATTGATACGTTGGTTTCTATTACTCATGGAGTATGATTTTGAAGTCGTAGTCAGGAAAGGAAAGACACATCTTAGAGCTGACCACCTTTCAAGATTAACCTCGGGAGAAGCTCCTCAAGGAGTAGTGGATGATCTACTAGATGCATACTTGTTTAACCTTGAGATAGCACCAGAATGGGCTAAACCTATAGTCCCTATTCTGACATACGGACCCAAGACTTCTAGGATAAAGATCAAAGAGGGAGAGATTACCAAGTCTCAGAGATACCAAATAATGGCAAGAAGCATATATAAACAGGATAATCAAAAGATTCTTGCTTGTTGTGTAGATGAATCAGAACATGCGAATTGGTTGCACTTAGCACATGTAGGTGCATTAAAGCAACATCACTCAAAACATCGAACACTACATACTCTGCATAGATTAGGAGTATATTGGCCTTCGATGGAAGCAGATGTCTACAGGTTGTGTAAAGAATGCCATGTTTGTTGTGAAAGACCACCAGTAGAGCATGCTACACTATATCACGTGTCTCTCACACCAGACTGCAGTGAACAATTAGTGACATACTTGAGGACGAAGACATTCCCTCAAGGCATGACCTTAGCTCGACAACGTAGTCTAGAGCAGGAAGCTCACGACTATTCACTTATTGGCGATAACCTATACAAAAGAGGACGAGATGGATTTCTAAGACAATGTGTTCATGAGAACGATTATCTGAGCATACTAGAGACTGCACACCAAGGTGTTGCAGGAGGTCATTTTGGACTCGATAGGATAATCAAAGCCATCCTCTTTGCAGGATTATGGTGGCCCACTCTTCACATGGATGCTCATACCTATGTCAAGAGATGTGATGTGTGCCAAAGAACTCAGTTTCCTACTTGCAGAGATGAAATGCCATTGAAACCCATGATGGGCGGACGTGCATTTTCAAAGTGGGGTATAGACTTTGTAGGACCCATTAACCCCCCTGCAAAAGGTACACATGCTGAATACATTATTGTTGCCACAGATTATCTTACGAAATGGGTAGAGGCAAAAGCCACGAAAAAGAATGATGCACACACAACTGCAAAATTCTTATTTGAGAATGTCTTTACAAGATATGGACTGCCTATAGAGTTAGTGAGCGATCGAGGCACTCACTTTCTAAACCAAGTCATTGAATATTTGTTACAGGATTTTATGGTGATTCACAAGAAATCCGCACCATATCATCCTCAGGCCAATGGTCATGCTGAAAGCACTAATAAGATCCTTTGTAACGTACTGACGAAACTCGTGAACAACAAACGTTTAGATTGGGACAAACAGTTACACCACGCTGTTTGGGCATATCGAGTGGCCTACAAGACCGTACTCAATGCAACTCCCTTTCAGATGGTTTTTGGTCAGAATGCAGTGCTTCCTTTGGACTTCTTGATACCGACCCTTAAGGTTGCACAAGAACATCAGTGGACCGGCCATGAATTATCAGCAAGAATAATGGACTTGGAACGATTAGGAGAAACCAGGCTAAAGGCAGCAGAAGGAATATATGCAGCGAAGAAGCGACAGAAAGCATATTTTGATGCACATGTGAAAGATAAAGGCCTAAAAGAAGGAGATTTAGTTCTAGTATATATGCTAAAGCAACACGCACGTAAGTTAGAAAAGCGAGGTTATGGACCTATGATCATTAACAGACTCTCAACAAGTGGAGCAGTACAATTAGCCACTTTAGAAGGAGATATAATGCCTAATTATATTAGTGGCTGTAGAGTCAAGCTATATCAGGAACCTCTTACTGAGGATATGCTTAGACGACTCACATTGGCAAAGAAGCGTAAGGAGGAAGAAAATAGAATACGAGCGGAAGCTCAGGCAGAAGCAATAGAACGCATTAAACGCATGAAGTTAAGAAGACAAGGACTAGGGAGAGAACATTATAACCATCTGGAAACTACACCCAGATATCCCATGGCCATGTGTCAAGTAAAGTCAACCACTCATTCTAGTATAGTGGACAGGAGACCATTCATTACAGTCAGGTTAGAGCACGGCAACCCTTGCCAAGAGCTCAGGGCTTTAATTGACTCAGGTGCTGCGACTAGTGCGATTAGATGGTCCCACTATAAGGACTCAGGAATAGAAATGCGGCCAATTGAGGCATACCTCATAGGGCTAGGAGGCATGGAAACCCCTTGCATGGGTGAGGTGAACATTCCTATCCTCATTAAGGATGTGACCATGACAGCGAAGCTACTAGTGTGCCATGATGACGACCTGATAGAACCCCTAATCCTTGGCCAAGATTGGCTATACGATCACTCAGTGGACCTAAATCTTAAACAAGGCTCCTTACAGATTGGAACCTTAGAACAGAAGCGAGTGATACCGCTTGACTTCCCGAATTGCATTCCGATTGAGGTTTGTAACCCTAGACCCTATGAAACGCATGCGATGGAAGACCAGAAGATCTTGGGTCAGACCAGTCACGTTACGTCTACACCAACCCACTCGGGCTTGGCTAGGGACAATTGTCAATCAGAAGGACGACAGGAGATCTTCCCTGGGGCTTCCTGCAAACTAGAAGGGGCAGCTACCCAACCGCTAGGGCAGTTGAACACAATCAGCGGTCAGGTGGGCTGCATCAGCGGCCAAATGAGCACAACACCATGCGGTGCTCATCCTTCCAAACTTGCTGCGGACTGGCCTAGATTAAAGATAAAGAACGAATCACTTCCTAATGGGCAGGTCACGCAAGTGTTGGATCTCCCTTCTTTTCCAAAGCAGAGCATCCGATGGACCTCTCAAACCCAACCACGAATGAGTCAACCACGACAGAGGAACCCAGACCGACGACACCACCAGACAAGGCAAGGAAAGCAGCAGTATCAACATCATAGAACAAGTGGCATGAAACAAATATGGGTGCCAAAAGGACAGCAACCACAGGCTATTGGCAACACTGCAGACGAGAACAGGACAAAGTTTCACCAGAAGCAGAGTCAGCATCCAAAGTCCCCTCGATCTTCTTTTACAAGTACCAATACTCGACAGATTTGGATCGCCAAGAAGTATCTTATCCATCGACTCACACCCATGCAGATTTGGGTACCCAAGCAATGTATTATAGCCCAACCCTCTAGCCATGTAATGTATACCCCTCAGAAATCTTTCCATCCCTCAATACCACCAAAACCGATACCACTTTTTGTCCCTCAGCAGAAACACACCACCCACTCAAAGACTCTTAGGAAATGGATACCGAAACGTATCCAAACGTCTTCTTGTACCCCATTATCTAACAACTCTCCCACCCCATTTAAACTCCACCCTTGTAATAATTCACCCTCAACCAAACCTTGTATAAATTCATACACCCAAACCCCACATCATGCATAATAAAAGCTCATCAAGAAATGTAGGCATAATCTGAACCATGTAGGTGTCTAGAGACCTGCATTAGCTCTGCAAAAAGATGATTGCATCAATCACTTCACGACACTTGGCTACACGGGTTACACATCGGTTATGGAAAAGGATTGCGGTCTCACCTTAATGGGATCATAATTAATTTCCATGCTAATGTGTTAATCTTTTGTAGCAGATCTTTTCCATTAGCTCGTCAGTCATCATGCAAACCGAAGCAGGACCATCAGAAGCTGGCCCCAGTGCATCGATGGCCACTATTGGAGAATTACTAGCGGAATCTTATCCTACGATACAACCACCAGAGTTTCAAGGTTTTCCAGGACCCATGCCCATCGATGATCCTCCTAGAGGATATACTGAGAAGATTCATCGTAATTCTCATTGGTTTCAAGGCCTAGCAGGACCCTTAGCAGACGCTGATTTCATATTTGAGGCCAATTTGGCATTTGATCTTCGCACATGGACCAAGTACCAGTTCTTGTCAAGAGAATTTGAAGGACTACAGAATACACAAGATCTAACGCACGTTTGGGCACGAGCGGGATTTACAGAGTATTTTAGCGACCCTCTGCCTAAACCCGATTTTTACAGATGTTTTTACTTGGTAACCACCTTAACAACTTCAGAAAACAAGGATCTACCTGGCACATTCATGTTACCATCCTTGGTAAATGATCCTCCATTCAGAAGGTTTTATTTGTCTAAAGATTTAATTTGCGCAGCTCTAAAAATACATGGAACACACACTCCGACGGAGAGAGAACGGCTAGTCCCAGAGCAGATGAAACGTGGTGACGTAACTAAGTGGGAGGATATTTTAGCCATAACCCCTGAGCTTTCCAAGCCATTACGGATATGCATGCAGCACTTTGCTTTCCTAGCTCAGGATCGTTTTACCATGTCCCAGAAGAGAATCTGGTTTGGTTTATACTTAGCATGTACTGGACCTCAAACGATTGATCTAGCTAGCTGGATAATTGATCAGCTCTATTTGGCACAACATAGGTGGGAGCGAAAGAAGGTCATCAATGGATGTTGTGCACTTACAAGGATTATATACATGTGCTTGGCATATGATTTACCCATAGAGCGCGCCATGACTAGTGAGGAATTGAAGGCATTCAAAGGGACCACTAGGAAGGCTAGAAAGTCTAGCAAAAGCAGAGCCGGAAAGCGGATGAGAGGCACTATCCCATGCCTACAAGTCCCAGAATCACCCTCGCCACAACCATCTCCAGAGCAATCACCAACAGCAACCACTCCCACGGTACCACCAATTCGTATACGGTTATCAAGACCAGTTACGCCGGAGGGCACCGCCAGTACTGTTGCACCCCAAGCAGCCACAACCACAGAACCTATCACCACAGCAGCTGAACTTCCCACCACTATTGGTGCGGAAGCTTTCTCTTTTCCAATACCCCATTTAGAAGCAGGACAAGCAGAGCCACTGGACCAAACTTTTGATTTTGAGATGCCTGATGCATTCTCCAATGAGTTCTAGTTTTCAGAAGGACAATTGTTTTCTCAAGAATTTGAAAGGCCTAGCTACCCCACCACACCCAGGGATCAGCCACAAGGACAGATTGTGTCCAGCTCTGATGACGAAAGAACAGCAACCGATGACGACAAAGGAGACGACGAAGCTAGCCAGGGAACACAGGAATCCCAAGAGCATGAACAGACAGATGGCCAAGGACAACAAACAGACACACATGGTGATACAAGTACCCATGAAGATGAAACTTACGAAGCAGCAGCTTACACACTAGCTATCAAAAAGCTGTATAGAACTATGGAAAAAGTTTGGGCACACAAAAAGCTGACAGAGGAAGAGAGTCAAACAATAATAGAACAAGAACTTGTCACAGGCGGATTCGAAGATGCATACATCAAAGGATTCAGAGAGTTAGTCAAATCAGTAGGCTCCAACGAAGCCCTCAGGTACTTGCAACGAAAGCCACTACCACAGTTTGACCCCCGCAGAGTACGACTACTTTCAAAGCCCGGCGAATACATTCGTGTACCAACAGGAGCACAGTCTTCTGAACAAGCCAGGGAGGCATGCCTCGTCCCCGAAAGTTCGTTGGCTGTAGAAACCATCCTTATAGATTCCCCACCCCGCGCTACAACTGTACATACCTCAGTAGTCACTGAAGTACCGACCACCCCAACCGCTCCTCTCTCACCGCCCGTCCATCCAGCCTCCCCTCTTCACCCTCCTTCCCCCAGACCAACATCTTCATTCGCTGGTGGTGTAGCAGAAATCGTCTTTACGACCACTCACCCCACAATTCTTGCACCCATTAGACCTAGTCTACCCCCTCCCACACCCACCTTTCTATCCAACCCATTCCTTCATCAATCTCTTCCACCTTTCCCCACAACTCCAAGACCCCTTTTCCCATTCCCACCGCCATTAACCTTCTCCCCCGTCTCACCTCCCCGACCCGCTGTAACCCCTCTTTCCCCTTTCCACCAAGCTGCTCCAGCCGGCCCCCCTGTAAATTACCCCTCAACCTTTGTAAATCCCGTATTTACACCAGCACGAGTACCCACGATCACACCCATATTCACGGTCACCGCACTAGACACGTCCACTGACATGGACATCTCACCACCCACAGCACCATCACTCACTTCACTCACAGCACAAACATTTTTAAGCACATCACAATTTTCAACCATCACTACATCATCCACCTTCCCACCCCCATTCCCCATTCCCGTTGCATCTACACCAACTGCATCTCCATTTAGCACCCCATTAATACTATCACCCACTGTAGATAATGCATTTCGACAGATGTTCATGTGTATGACGCAAGTAAGAGATGAGTTCACATCTCTTGGTGATAATTATCAGCAGCTGCAGAGGACAACCAATGACTTACAGTCGCAGCTTAATTTATTGTCTATTGAGAATGCCTCTCTGAACACCCGCTACCAGGAATTATGCGAAGCCTATCACAAATTGGAACTAGAAAGCGAAGAAAAGACCAAGGAAGCAACTGCTGACCTGGATAACTTATTAAGAGCCCAGAATGTCCGCAATGCAATGCTAACACGCAACATGGGCTTACTACGAAGACACCTAGCAGCCGCCAAGGAAGAAAACCAGCGCTTACAAGATCAGAACCGAGAAAACTTAGAAGCAGCGCTCGACCACCCAGACCAACCACTCAGTCCTAGCAGGTTCAAAGCCATTCCTTCAGACTCGATGAAAATGCTGCTAGACGATCATGTAAGATTACTAGATGAATACGACCGCATGAACGAGGAGTTACAGAAACTCAAAGAAGATCACAAATTACTCCAGTTACGAGAACCGGCACACCAAGACATACCAGCACCTGTGGACCCCTCTCCTGACCTCCTAGAGGAATTCAACTCATTACGGGCCCAGGTATCACACCTTGAATCAAGGATCGCAGTATATGAAGCACCACCAAGGCCAGATTCCCCACTTAAGCTACCAGTTGAGGAAGAAACTGTCACCATCCCGGTGGAGGAAACGTTTGAAGAGGCGTACGAGCCACAACCCATCCCAAGCGGACGCGTCACGGCTGAAGGCCAGATGACGTACGAACTTCCGACCCCCGCGTGGATGAAGACTATTGAGGAACTTGGAACAACGCACTCAGCGAGAGTAGAGGCACAATTACATGCCATGGCGATGATAGAAAAACGGATTTTACAGTCTCCATTCTTTGCTCATTTCGCCCCGCGACGATACATATCTGGGCATGAGCTACAGTATAAACCGTATTTTATGTTAATGGCTGAATACCAGTTAGCCATTGAGAAAGAGACAGGTAAGAAACCATCGCATGCAACTCAATTCGAGGAGGTCGATCTACCATTGGATGCGCAGCAAGGAGTGATCTATCAACCAGAGTGGCGCAAAGAGTTATTAGAGCCGTATCCAGAAATGATGAGTACATGGGTAAAGGCACCTTTGCATTCGAAGTATAACCCGTGTTGGGGACCAGTACCACGACGCCGCTCCTGGACTGCCTTTGCTATTAAGGTACAAAACAATAAGCAGTGCCAAGACTGGTTGAATTACCCCTATTTTAAGCCACCCATTGAGTTACCAACTGTTGGCTACATGATGGCTACAATTCGCCACTGGCTCCCTAGATTAAAGCATATGGATGATATAGCGGCGCATATGACTGTCAAAATCTTTGACATGATGCAAATGATTTTTTAAGTCTTCTGACGCGTCAAGGCACCCCATGTCAACACCCCGGGCTTTGAGCATGGCAATTTTGACCTGGTATATGATATGAGTACAACGCCATCGCTACGGGTGTGTTATGCCTGGCACTGCAGAATAAAGTACCTACCGGCGTGCTACAAGCAGACGTTCGAAGAGATGTTCACAACCGGCTTCTGGGAATACCATTCAGAGGTATTCATAAGCAGGCCTACACATTTATTACACATATTTGCCTGTGAACGAATGGTCTATTCCACACACTATCAGCTCCCGCCACCGGAAGAACCGCAACCAATCGACTAGGAGAAACTCGAGGCAGATCTGTTCGTATCTCCGAGCACACCCTCACTCAAGACCTCCTACAGAACTATATCCGGCAGACCTCACAACAAGGTTCTGTCAGGGACGACAGAAGCGAGAGGGAGGGGGGTGTTGGAAGCAGCCAGAGGCACAGACGACGCGGAAGCATGTAACAACGGAGCAGGAAGCCAGTCAAATCTTTTTTCAAAGAATCATGTTCTAAAAATACTTTTCAAAAACCTCCAACAGTGATTTTTATCACTATTGTAACATATGTAACATAGAAAACCCCATTTTGTAATCCATAGCTCCATTTTGTGCAAGCGGAGGAGTCCTCGAGCTTGAGGAGCTTAGGTAGAACAAGCGTATCAATTTTCGTTATTTTTAGACATCGTTTACCCTTCCAAATAGCATCTAGGACCTAATTTTTAACTATGCCGGTCACTAGATGTGAAACCGGTCAAAACTAGTCTAGAAACTATAAAAAGAGCTAGAGAGCTCATTTTTTAGGGTGGTTAGTGTTGGCTAGTGTGAGCTTAGAGTTCTTTTGAGCTTGTAATAGTGTTCTTGAGTAATAGAGCTAATTTCCCACCTTCCATTGTGTCTTGCTTGTCTCTTCGTAGTGTGTGTGTATGTGTGTGTGCATTTCTATGCTTCTCACCTTCACTCTCACTTCATCTCACATTCACGATCTTCATATCACTCCTATCTCTTCCGCGGATTGACATTAAGGAGGTGGAGCTTCTTAACGTGGTTCTCACCATTGTGCTAGAGCAACAATCCCTTGGACGTCTTTATCTTGTCTCTTTTTATCTCGAGCTTTCCTTAGTTTCTTAATATATTCGTTGTAGAATTGTTTCCTATATGCAGGTGAACATTTCAGCAATGTGCCAATGTCTAGCGTGACTTCCGTGTCTGCGAGCAACTTTACAATGTCCACTTCCTCCAAACTTTGTCTTTCCTTCCTAATCTTAGGAGCCTTCAATCTTTCAGGGAATGGTGCTATGCCTGACACAAACTCCTTGGTCACTGGTGGAAGAATCTCTATCTCTTCCCCATCCTCAAACTCTTGCTGCTCAGCAAATCCTCCAACTTGGTTTTCTACCTCTCCATGCTCATTTATCTTCTCTGATCTCGCTTCTTCGCTTTCGCCTTCTCGATGTTTCTTTGAATACTCTTGGGTCCTTGTGACTACTGCCACAGTTGGCTCTTTATGTGGTTTCTTGGCTTGGTAAGCATCCACAAAGTGCATTGACGAGCTAGAGCCTTCTTGAGGGTTCGGTGTCTTGAACACTACTCCGATTGTAGGAACATGCTCTTGAGCTCTCGTTGTGGAATGCATCTGAGTATCAACATAATTCGAGGACCCTACTGGTCCTTTTTCCTTGCCGGCGGCAGCTCTTCGTTTTGGACAATCTTCATCAAAGTGGCCTTCTCCACTACAGTACCTACATAGTGGGGTATAATCAATTGGTTTCTTTTTGTTTGGACACCTAGATTGAGTATGGCCAAAGCCATGGCATCTCCAGCATTGGATTGGACCATCTCTTCTTTGATCACGTGCGGCTCCTCTTGGATAGTCTCCTCCTTGACCCTGAGCACCATATCCATAAGTACGTCTGTTTTCCCAACAAGATGTAGGTGGGACACTTTGAGCGGGCAATCCCGTGTAGGGTCTTTCTCTTGTATCTCCCGATTTCATGGTCCTCTCTTCATAGGCTCTCTTGTTGTAACATCGGTCCTCTGTGTGATTTGTTCTTCCACAAAAATGCAACGCATTCTAGGTGGTGATCTATCTGTGAATACTCTTGAGACTATAGGGCATTCTGAAGCCAAATGGCCGTAACCATGGCACTTTCCACACCATGTATTTGATCGAAACACTTGATTGGGGTTTGTAGTTACCTCTGGTTTTACTGTGTATGTTTCCTGGGTCATTGTGGCAGCTTTTATAGCTTGTGTGACCAACTCCAATATTCGTTCTTCAGTTAGCGCAGGCTTTACCTCGCCTCGCGTGCTAGTGGCAGCTACAAAAGCTGGGGTCATCAATGCGGGACTTCCTTGGCCAGGATCTTTTATTGGAATATTCCCTAGGCCTCCCATAGGCTCGTATAAGAGTTCCATCTTCCTCTGTTGGCATAATTGTACTTCCTCCCAAAGCCTTGCTTGTTCCTTAGCATCTATTAAGGTTGCAGGTCTTGTCTGGCTGATATGCTGCTGCGCCGTAGGATCTCTCAATCCCAAAATGAATCTTCTTTTCAATTCTCATCGTTCGGGGCATTCGCACCCATCTTTCTTACCAACGTTTCCATTCTCTGAATGTAGTTATCGATGCTCTCATTGACTCCCTGTCGCAAGTAATCCATCTGTTGGGCCAATCTATCTTGGAAGCCTTGTCGTCGAAACTTTGCCAAGAAGGCTTCCTTGAGCATCTGATACGTTCCATGCTCTTGTGGTGTCAAATTCCCATACCAATTGGCTACCTCATCACGGAGAATAGCCGGAAAAATCCTCAACCTTTGACCCTGGTCAACTACCTCATTGGCCTCACAAGTAACCTCAAACAGCTGGATAAAACTATCCGGATCCTCATCCCAAGCACCTGAGAACTTGGTGAAGTCCCCCAAGTGAACCGAAATCCGCTGAGCCATTTCAAAGAGAGGTGTGATGTCGATATCACTTCGATCCCAAAAATTTAGTGCACGCGGCCTCAGGATCCCTCCTTCAAACTTCCGCACTTGATTCGGGACACTCCTACGAAAGTACACGTTTTTAGCAGATTTTTTCGAGCTAGTCGAGATAGACTCACCTTGCAACTCCCACCTCTTCCTTTCTCTTTCAAGGGCTCTTCTCTGAGCGCGTTCCTCTCTTTGAGTTGGTGTTGCTCCTGAGGATGAGCTCTCTTTGCTCATGTACTAGATCTGGAGTCCGCAAGCTCGGCCAACATGTGGCGCTAGGCGAACCTATGGCACTCTCTTATAGAGACGTGCCAAGCTAATTCCCGGCGAACGCACCAAAATGTTTAGCCTCTGAGTCCAAGGGAAAGTGCCTTTACACAATGATGTTTTACCCAACTCTCCTGAAACTAGGTCAATTTTGGTTTCCCCTAAGTCCACAATTTCGCCCCAAAGTTTTGATGGTGGAGGTGAGAAAACGCATGCGCAATTGGATATCCACCTCCAGTGGTCACTTCCTGTAACCTCCCTTTCTTCACTCAACCCCCTCCTTTCACGTCGGGTTCACTCTTGTGGTCCGGTTCTTGCACGCTTAGGGGTGCACACTGAGTGCCAAGGAAGAGACCTTGGTGGGTGAGGACAACTGTTGGGTTTACGGCATACCCCGAGTGCTTGGAGCGATCTCAAGAGTTTTTGTATTTAGCGAGTCAAAAGCAATTCTTAAGAACAAAATTTCGGCAACAAACTATCGCGTCTTTTTGTGCTTTATAAAATTAGACTCACATTGATGAGATATTAGTAGTAGCTTAATAGGAAACTATATCCTATCAAACAACTTATGTCAAGCACAATCGGTAACCGTAAAGAAGTAATTTGATTTTAACTTTATCGTTTAGACTACGACATATGTCATTTGATGCGAATGTAATCAGAGAAAAGAACCGTGATGTTAAGACAGTAATGCCATGGAGTATCTATGTTCATTGGATAAATTAAATTATCATTCTCAATGCATTAAACTTTACCAGATATTTATCATTGGAAATAGAGTGCTGCAGCGGCATTCGAGTTCTACTTTTGCGGACATCAAAGCGCTGAGCTCAGTGTCCGCATCTGAGTTAGGAGTCTAGTCGAAGCCTGAAGGGTTAGAGCTCAAAAACAGAGCATCCGAAAAAAACAGTGCAGGCAGCAAGTACAAAAAGGGGTAATCACAATCTGCAAATCATCTGATAATAATGAGCGCGCTCAAGTTTATGATTGATGCCCTTACGATGGGACCATTAGAAATTTGATATCGGAGAGGTTTTGTAAGCATTTGTTTTTCATAGAATTGACTGTAAGTGCCACGATAGAGACATTGGGCATTGGTGCTAACCTATCATGGTAAACTAGCGGAAATTGTAATGATCGCAAATTTCATCTTCATGCGTTTAATTATACAGTCGTCATTCTAGATCAGACTTCATTCGATTTCAAACTTATTAGTCTTGGAACAAAACTATGATCATGATCAGAGTACGAATCGCTACGTGTAAATTTGCATGCAAAAATAACAAAAGTATTATGTGCATCAAAATCAAGCAAAGTCATGTACTTCCGTGCGACAGCAACACAAAAAAACTTCACCTTCAATCCTATCAATAAGATATGAAAGCTATTTGACATACACTATATTTTCAAAGCAATGTATTGTAAATCTATTTTGAAAGATGCAGACGCAGGAAATTGAAATTTGTACAAAAGTTCGTAATCAAAACATTAAACCTGAACGGCATGAATCATAGCACAATGGTCAAATTTAGGCGTTCTTGTTCATGCCAGAGAAGGTAGAAGAAATATTCAAATCACAGGCAGCATAGAATATGACAGGGCTCTGTCAGGCTTCTCCTTATCAACTTGAATAATTATCTGCAGCACTTACGATGCAGGATTGCGATCAAAGCATCTATAAGAAAGTGTTACCTCCATCTTTAGATCTTCGAACTTCCCATGTATCTGCCATCAATGATTTTCATGTTGCACCTCAAACTTCAGGAACGATGTACACTCTCTGATGGTGACTTTTGTTAATCAATGCTCTCAAATCATTTCTTTAATGTATATTTCCCCCTTGTATAGAAACAAGACAGAGCTCCCTCTCTTATACAATCTCAACTTCAGCTCTCTTATAAACATTGCGGGACAAGAAAACCAGCGGAGGAGTGTCGTGCGCTCTTCTTAGTTAGCCTTCCTTGCAGACGATGGCTCCTACCCCCCCCAAAAAATGCCTAGCCGCCCTTATCTGTCCATCGGCGCCCCTCTTCTACCTTTTTTGATAAGGCAATCATTCCCCAGCACTCATTTTTTTTTCAAATCCAAAAAAGAAGCCCCTTTTGTTATCCTGCATACTCCCAAAAAAAAACAAAGAGAAGAGAACTGTTTTTGTCCCAACCCTACGGGTACAAACAACTTTGTTACTCCATCCTATTTTTCAGAGCTGACCAGAAACAGAATGCAACAGAATTTTGGGTATATTACATTCTGCTTTGAACATATCAACCAAGAGTCACCCACGAAGAGGAGAAAGCTATTTTTCTTGACATTCTTTGTCCATGAGGTAGCCCATCTCGTCGACCAACAAGTTGTCGTGTTACCTCCAGATACTTCTCATCAATCATCTAATAAACTCTTCAAGTACCTGAAGTCAAACATATATTCTACACAACAAAAGCATATTAGTGCATAAAATCGACCAGATCATGAGCTAACAATTTGTAAAAGTCATTTTTTTTACTTGAAAGAATATTTGTAACTACCACTAAATCCGTGGGACTTTTTACTTGCAAAATTCATTACTCTACATGAGAGAATATCTCCTTGAATAGAGGATCACGTTTAGTGAGAGCCAATGGAGGATTCAAATTCAAATATCTGAAGCAAGAAGGGGCTGGTACAAAGCAGGATTTGGCAGCACCTACTCATTTCTTGGAGTGTCCATCCATCTATCCCAACAGTGGTGTAGCTCAAGCGTAAGCACCACCTCCTTTACTTGTCAATCCGCGGAGACGTGAGGACCGGTATGAAGACCACGAGCAAGTGAAGGCACAAGTGCGTGAGTGAAAGCACACAAACATGCACACACATACACACACACGGGCACATAGTAAGATCAAAGAGAGGAACAATGGAAAGCTTAGATTGCAAAAGAGTTCTCTTACAAAAGCTCTATTCTCTAACAAGCTAACCTCA
Organism: Ceratopteris richardii; assembly: GCA_020310875.1. Classification (NCBI taxonomy): domain Eukaryota; kingdom Viridiplantae; phylum Streptophyta; class Polypodiopsida; order Polypodiales; family Pteridaceae; genus Ceratopteris; species Ceratopteris richardii. Next base: position 138,949,679 of record CM035439.1, on the reverse strand, counting down.
AAAATGAGCTCTCTAACTCTTTTTATAGTTTTTTGACTAGTTTTGGCCCTGTCCAGACCTAGTGTCCGGCCTAGTTAAAAATTAGGTTCCAAGGCTTATTTGAGGGCTCAAACGAAGTCTAAAAATTATGAAAATTGGTACGATGGTACTTCTAATACTCCTCAAGCTCGAGGACTCCTCGGCTTGAACAAAATGGAGTTATAAAAATAGATAATGGTATTTACAATGGTTTTTAGTGATGAATATCATGGTTATGATGTTTCCAAGGTAAAGATACTTACCATGGAGAAGGTCGATGGATGTTCATCTCTTCGTGTTGTACACTCGGCCTTTGGGATGGAACATTGTTGATGAATGTCCGTCTTGATGGTCCACTGATGAGATCTTTTGAATGGCTGATCATGTCTCCTCTTTTCAAAGCATCATTTGCCAAATACAGAGAATTGAATTTCTTTATATTCCTTGACCAACAACATTCGATAACTACACCAAGCTTAGTTTCACATATTCTCTCTAGCTCACCATAAGCAGGAGTCTTCTCATCGAGTATACATACAAAGATTTGCAGGGTACCAGAACTACCCCGTGCAGATATCTCCCTGAATGCTCTCATACATGCAATAGTTATGCATCACTCAAGTTGTAGACCTTCAAGCTCTTCACTCCTACCATAGTAAGAGGAAACCATAGTTGTGGATGCCATGCTCATGCCAAGTTCTTGACATCTATGAGATAAGGCAGCAATTATATCATCTGCTAGCCAAGACACACTTCTATCCCAACTGATAAATGCCCAGTAATCAACAGTTCCACCTTTAACCAAGCATGACTCATTCATGTTTCATGAGCCAAACCTAGGAACAAGTGCTTCCACTCTTTTTTTTTTTTTTGAAACAATGTCATCAAACAAGAAGATAGATGTTAGTATCAGAAAAAATAGTTGACATATGTCAATGTGCTCTTGTGCATGGGACTCTCCAATGTGTCTATGCACGGCCCTATAATGTGGCCCTATATTAATGCATACTTTGGAAATGCATAACCTGAATGGTGCAAAAGACTGGATTGTGCAAGGAGCACATGGTGTTCGCTTGTCGAGGCTTTTCGATGTTATTTGCGGATGTTGATGCCATCTATCGTGGAGGTATCCATTGGATCTTGAGATGACAACTGATCCTTCCTCCTTATAGGGATCCATTTTAGAACAGCATTTGGCACTGTAGAGATCACTTCAGGCGTCTTCCTCTTTGGATGCTTCCTGAACTGTGGTATCCAATGTGCTATTTGTACTTTTGGCTTCCAAACCCATAGACTTTTTGCACGTCTTCCTACTATTGTTGAAGAGCTGATTTGATCCTCTTTCGGTCTCTGTACGTGGTTCTTACCCTTTCCTCTTTTTGGCTTCGTTGTTGAGACCTTTCGCATGTGGGAGAACATAGGTTGTTGTGGATGTAAGAGCTTCTTAGGTACCCACATCTGTAATCGCCCTTGTTGAGCTGCAGCTAATTTCTTAGGCACCCAAACTTGTTGGATACCTTGTGATTGAGCTTGTCCGAGCTGCTCCCTTTGTCTTCTGGCCTGGTTGGCTTGCGTGGATGGGCTTTGTGGGGGCAAGGCTGGTGGTTGCTCTCCTTTGCGTACCCAGATCTGTTTCATACTCGGAACTGCTTTCTTGTCGAATGGTGTCGTTCTATTTGATGTAGCAGTTGTCGTGAATGGTTGTGTTTGCGTGTGTGGTGGACTCACTACTATGGCTACTTGATTCTTTGGAGAAGAAGAAAGATCCACCTGCCTTCGAACCTGTTCTTCCACGATTGACTCCTTCTGCATCATAGAGCCTTTGACACATACAACATCTTCTTCCATATGATTAGTCTTAGAAGAGCTACAAGATGTGACATCTGGATTTGTGAGCATGCCATTTTCTAGTTCTAATGTAAAGCATTGTCCCTGGACCCAAACTTGAAGAAGTTGACTTCTTAGGTTTAAGTTGACTGCATTGTCATAAATCCAATCTTGTCCTAAGACAAGTCGTTCTGTAAGGTTCTCATCTTGACACACTAGCACTTTGACTTTCATTGGAACATCTTGCAGGTAGATGGGAAGTTCCACCTCGCCCAAACAAGGGGTTTCCACACCTCCCAATCCTATGAGATAAGCTTCTATGGGATGGATGTTCAACTGCAAGTTTTGGCAGTAGGATAGTCGAACTGCACTACTTGCTGCACCTGAGTCTATCAATGCTTTCACAGTCCTTGCATCCTTTCCTTGTCCTATCTCTATGGTCACAAAGGGTCTTCGGTCAATGACTTGAGAAGTCGCTATGCCTGACTTTTGGCACATATCCATGTGATATTTTGGGGCTTTTGAGTTGACATCTAGGCCTAGTCGCCTTAACTTATTTCGCCTTATGTGCTCTCTAGCCTCGGCTTGTGCTTCTTCTCTCACCCTTAACTCCTCTTCTTTTCGCTTCTTAGCAGTGTTGAGTCTCATAAGCATATCCTTTGTAAGAGATTCTTGGTATAACTTGACTCTACAACCACTGATATAGTTTGGCAAGATGTCTCCTTCTAGAGAGGCCAACTGAACTGCACCGCTAGTGGAAATTCTATTAATGATCATGGGTCCATATCCTCTTTTTTCCAACTTACGGGCATGTTGTTTTAGTGTATAAACCAACACTAGATCTCCCTCTTTCAATCCCTTATCCTTGATGTGTGCATCAAAGTATGCCTTTTGCCTTTTCTTTGTAGCATAGATGCCTGCTGCCGCGCGTAGCCTTGTCTCACCTAAGCGTTCTAGATCAAAGATCCTAGAGGACAATTCATGTCCACTCCACTCATACTCTTGTGCTACTTTTAAGGCAGGGATTAAGAAATCTAATGGTAGCACAACATTCTGTCAGAAGACCATCTGAAATGGGGTGGCGTTGAGTACCGTTTTGTAGGCACCTCGATAAGCCCAAACAACATGATGAAGTTGTTTGTCCCAATCAGAGCGTTTATTATTTACCAGTTTTGTCAATACCTTACAGAGGATCTTATTGGTGCTCTCGGCTTGTCCGTTAGCTTGTGGGTGATAAGGGGCACACTTTTTATGTATCACCAAGAATTCTTGGAGAAGATTTCCACATGGACATGGAATGGCTTATTCCAATCAGGAGTGGTAAGTATTGGTGCTGTGCACAAACGTTTCTTCAGTTCATTGAAAGAATTCTCGCATTCATCGTTCCACTCAAAATTAGACAACAAGGCATAAAGGGGTCTAGCTATGATCGCGTACATGTGGATAAACCTACGGTAATATCCACAATGGTCCATAAAGGCTTGTACCTCCTTAACATTCCTTGGCCTTGGCAGCTCCGCTATGGCTCGTACCTTATCTTCATCTGTTGAGATTCCATTCTTAAAAACAATATGACCTAAGATTTTACCTTGATGCACCATGAACACACACTTTGCTGGGTTCAGACACACTCGATATTCTCTACACTTGTTGAAGATTTGTCTGAGCTCAGGGATGTGAAATCTTCTTTCTTGGGAATGAGCACATAAATCATCCACATATACTTCTAAGCTCTTTCGCAAGAACTCTTTGAAAACATGACACATGAGCCTTTGGAATGTTGCAGGTGCATTTGTGAGCCCAAATGGCATCACACGAAATGCAAGGATTCCCCACTCTATAGCAAAAGCTGTTTTGTGTTGATCTTCTGGGGCAATGGCTACTTGATTGTAACCTGAAAATCCATCAAGGAAGCTATAAACTTCCTTGCCTGCAACACGCTCCAATAGGTGTTCTATGATTGGAAGCGGATAACTATCTCTGATAGTAGCGGCATTAACTTTTTTAAGGTTAATACACACTCGCAACTTCTCGTTCTTCTTGGGCACTACTAGAATGGGGGACACCCATTCAGTATGCTCAACCTCATAGATAAATCCAGCTTCAATCAGCCTATCAATTTCTTCTTTTATTTTGGCTGCATATGTATCATTATATGTGTAGGGCTTTTGTTTGGTGGGCTTGGCATCAGCGGTCATGGGGATAGTATGAGAGCAAATTCTTGGATCTACCCCTTTCAAGTCTCTATAGTGCCATGCAAACACATCCCTATATTCCCTTAATAGAGCTACGAGCTCCATTTCTTCTCTTGCACTTAGGTCATCTCCTATATATGTACATCTCTCTTCGTTCTCTTCGATGGTCACTACAATCTTCTTGGTCTTTTCTTTATTATCATATGATTCTCCTATGATGGCCTCTCTCTTAGGCATGCGTACCAAAATTTTGCGGTCGTCAACTTCATATTTCTTGAAGTTTTCTGGTACTTCAAACAATGATTCCTCCTCTCCTTGTTTCACTGCTTTTCTTTTCTTTTTCTTTGGACTGCTCTTACTTCCATCATTTGAATTTACCGTTTTAATACTCGTGAGAGGTTCTTCTTCTTTCTGGGTGAACACTCCTGTATCTTCTAGATAGTGCTGCTCTGAGTCAAAGCAACTATCCATCACAATGGACTCTAGATCATCGTCATTCTCTTCTTCTTCTATGACATCACTAGGGTCACATTCTTCTAGCAAGGGCTGACACATGAACAGTGAAATATCATAACCTTCCTCATCACAATGAGGTGTCCATTGTTCTTCATTGACAGCAATGTCCATGGTGGCTAAGATTTCTGGCCAGCCATGAGGCTCAAATTCCTCATCTAGAAAGATCATCGGAGTGTAGGTTGGATCTCTAACTGGTCTATCTCCTGGCGAAGTTCCTTCTTCTCTTGCCTTTAAACATTTTTCCTCTTCCTCTGCGACCTTGCACATCCACAAATGAGTATCTTCATGCAGCCATGATGGATCAGGTGAACTTTCAGAATGCACAGAGATGGAATCTTCTTTCGCTTTGTGGATAGGATTCCACTGTAGGGGTGGTACATCTCTGAAGGTGTAATCCTTCAAATTGACCTTGGTGGTGACCCCTAAGTGCTGCAAGTACAAGGAGTTGGTTCCCCAATCTTGTACTATTTGCATTGTCATAGGAAGGGTCTTCCTAGGATCATCCCATAGACGTTATTTTTCTCAAAGTCACATATAGCAAATGTATGTTCAAACTCCACACCACAAGTGGTTAGAGTTATCCCTTCGAGCAATCCTAGAGGTCTTTCAAAATGACCATCGGCCATTTGAAGCTTCATTCTAGTTGGTCTTAATGTGGGTTTGCCCCATTGCTTCCACAAGGAGGTGGTCGCAATGGCAACACCAGCACCTGAATCTATGATTGCTTTGGTTGTGTAACCTTGGTAGGTGATTGGAAGATAAGTATTACCTTCTTCACCCTCACACATGTCCCCTATTTTGTCTAGAGGTATCTCTGGTACCCTTTGCTTAGAGCCTGCTTTTGGCATGTTGGAATCAAGTTCTGGAACCTGATCCTTCACATGATTCCATAGCTCAGGTTTTGCTTTGAGCAGCTCTTCTACAGTTAGATGACACTGAACCTTAGTGTTCTTCATGACATCCGTGTTCCTTGGAACCACTGAGTCTTCATTTCTTACTAGTATTGTGGGAGCTCTAATCTGGAGAGATTCAGATTCCCATGGGCCTGGAAATTGAGGCAATTTTTCTAGGGTATTAGATTCAAAATCTAATCTTTTGCCTTCTTGTTGTTCTGCTTCATCTCCGTAAATAGATGGAATGTCTTGGGGAAATTGATCATGAAGATCATCAATCTCAGGAATAGGGGGGGAGTTACCCATCTCCTTGGCCCTTTTGTCTTCTTGTATTTCCTGCAAGAACTCTTGAGAGTACTGTTGAATTGAAGGAGGCATTCCAGCATCCGTGGAATTAGGAACATAAGCTCCCATTGGTGGTGAGCTTCCTCTCTCAATAACTAGTTGAGCCTGTGGAGGTAAAGAAACTTGTGGTTTATTTACCAACTGCTCTAATCTTTCTAGTAACCCTTGGAAATGCAAATCTGGTTTGACAGAGTTTGTCTGATTGAACTTTTGACTAGTTTCAAGTATAGCTTGAGCTTGTTCTACCATTTTCATGCACATTTTCATTCGTTCAATCTCTAAATCCGCTCTAGGGTAACTCTTGTCTAGATTTGCAGTTGTTGGCCCTTTTTGAAGACGAGCCTGGTAGGCCTTGAACATCATGTCCAAGCCTTTTGGGGTTGGATCTGCAAGAACAGACCCTGGTTGCGGCCTATTTACAATGGGTGGTGGGGTGGGATGAGGTGGAGTGGATGGAGTTTTGGCATGCGAGGGGCTTTGAGATGCAATGTCTTCTATTTTTGTTTTCGCTTCTTTTAAGCTTTCTCCTAGTTTCGATAACTTTTTTTTCCACTTGCGATTGGCCTTTTCTCTGGTATCTTTCCATGTTCTTGTTTTCCTCTTACTAGGCTCTCCTGATTCACTTGACTCCGATTGTTTTCCTGGTTTATCTTGTTTTAATGCTTGTGCCCTAGTAACTACCTGTATAGGTGCCACATTACTGCTACTTGAACTTGAATCTGCCACTAAGCCTACCACATTAATGGGTGCAATCTTGGGCGCACTAGAGGGGTTTCTTGGACAATCTCTGGGGAGATGGTCTTTGCCACAATCAGGACAAAAAGCCTGTATTGTGATAGCTTGTCCTTGACTCAGAGATGGTGGGTGGGGACAATCACATAGGAAATGGTCGCCCTGACATCTGAAACATGGTCCTCTAGGGGCTTGTGGTCTTACTTGTCTTAATTGGGGCCTAGGGTTAGCATTTGTGTACATGAGATTTGAGTATTCAGGCTCCCAATTTTGTTCCATAAGTGGTGCCTCATATTGATATGGATAAATCTCACTATGTTCAGGTGACTCTGTGTAATAAGCATGTGGACTACCTTCATAGGAGTAGTCTGAACTATGAGCATGAGAGTCATTATCTGGTATCAATGGGGTTAGTGGGACCAATGCTCTATTTGGATTTTCCTCTCCCACGGCATACTTGACTGGAATCACGTTGGCAGGAGTTGGTGGTTGGTTTCCCAAGACTGGTTGTGGCCTATATTGTGCCTGATATTGTTGTTGTGGTTGATAATATGGCTGTTGGTATTGGTTTTGATACCTACCTGGTTGGTAAGGTTGTTGATAATTCTGTCTAACAGCCTGCCTATTATAGGGACAATCTTGAGCCGTGTGGTTCGTATATTTTCTCTCAATAGTGCAATATGGAGCATTCCTTTCTCTCATGTTCTGGTTGTGCAATGGGCATACATTAGCCATGTGGTCGCCTCCGCAAGTATAACACCGATTCAATGGAGTGACTCTCTGTGTTTGTTTATTTTGGACCCCCAGCTTCTTGGCAACTTGCTCTGCTATCTCCTCCATTTCCGTGGAGATTTTTGAAGTATGACTAGTAGAACTATCTGAATCCTTATAGAGTTTGGATAATCCTAACTCCTCACCCAAGTTATCTTCTATGTCAATGCGCGTCCGCACACACTCTTCTATGGATCTAGGCTCTTTCAAGTACACATATGATCTTAAATTAGTGCTTAGTAAGCCATCTAAAAACAAAGCCACTTGTTTGGCTAGTGTGGGTAACTCTGGAGCAGGGCATCTCTCTAGATACTGTCTGAACCTTCTACTTGCTAGCCGCACTGTTTCTTGGGGTGTCTACTTGAAGCTGTGGATCAAAGATGATGTGTTATGCCTAATACCACTCTTGGAAAATTCTACAATGAATTCGTCTAGCAGTTGACCTATATCGCGATAGTTGCGACTACTCAGTGGTTGAAACCAAGCCAAGGCAGTGCCCTTAAGAGTTGAACCAAATGCCTTGTACTGGGTGAACAAGTCCTCAACCTGCTCAGCTCTTAACACTTGTTTGAACTCGGCCACATGATCATAAGGATCTCCTGACCCGTCAAAATAATTCTTCATTGCCTTGATCACTTGAGTGGGTCTAAGGGTTCTTGGGTGCTCTCGGGGTCTAGGCAATGGAAAATCCTGTTCATCTCTTTGTTGCCTATGTGCTTGATGTCTCTCTCTTTTAGGTCTTTCATTTTCAAATCCTGACCTATTCCTGCCCACTATGTGTGCAAAACTTACCTCAGGTCTCTCTCTAGTTCTTTCTCTCTGGGCTTCATGAGCATGGGATGATCCTATTCCTTGGAGGCCATGGGAAACATTGGATCTTAGTGGAGGGAAAATCAATTCACTCTTCCAAGTATATGCATGTCTATCATGTTCTGTTACCAAGAAAATTTTCTCTGATGTGTTATCCAGGTAGACCACTTTGCCTGGTGTCTCTCGATCCCTTGAACTCGTAGATGATGACTATGCCCAATTGGCTAGGTTGATCTGGCTTGAATCTCCAAAAGGCTTCCTCTGTTTCTCTATTCAAGAATAGTTCTATGCTTTTGTTGTCTTGAGGGATCCAATCCGGAGTGATCACTCAGGTCAAAACTGACTTACCTCTAGGAGTCTGGGGTCCTTCTCCTACATTTCCTTGTTCTAGGTCTCCTATTTCATTCTCAGGAATGACATTTCCAAACTCATCAATCCTATCTGGTAGGTTGGTGACCACATACATGGTTCCTTCCTTATCAATGTATGAACCCTCTTCGTACTTGACCACCGGGTGTTCCAGTCCAAAGGGTTGATCTGGATTTTTGAGTTGGACCATTGATCGCCTCAGGCCATCCTCATAGATGCGAGCACCTAATCGGTTGGTCCGAATATATTCCAATTGTGTCTTATAGGGTCCTTCTGGTGTTTGTAGATAATCAGTTCCTGAGCCACCTACAGGTTTCCCCATGCTAAAAGACATTTCTGAATCACTTGTGTCTGAACGTAGTCTGTAAGGATGACCACTTAGTTGTTGTGCCCAAGACTTAGCTGTATGGTTGACACTAGCCTCAGAAGATCTAATGCTTTGTTTATCCTTGCCTAGGTGTCTACCAGACCCCAGGTTCATAAGCTTTGTCTTCTAATCCCAAAATTCCCCTTTGTATTGCTCAAAATCCCTTGGGCCCCCTTGGTTTCCTAGTCCCACTGGAGGGTCAACTTCCAACGTGCTATAGAGCTCAAAAAATGGACTTTGGATGAAAAAGTTATGTCAATTCAGGCTCATGGGGGTCAAAACAGGCAAACATGACCTTTTGGAAAAATTCGCGATTTTATGAGCTTCAAGAGAAACGCGATTTTGTGAACTTCAAGAGAATCGCGATTTTGTGAACTTCAAGAGAATCGCGATGCTGTGAAGTCAAAGAATCGCGATGTTGAGCACAAAACCGTGTTTTTGAAAATCGCGATGTTGAGCACAAAATCGTGTTTTTGAAAATCGCGATGTTGTCTCAGAGAATCGTGATTCACAAAATCGTGTTTTTCACAAAATCGTGGTTCTCAGAATCGTGTTTTTTTTTTTGACGTGAAAATCGCAATTTTGTCTCAGAGAATCGTGTTTTCACAAAATCATGTTTTTGGCTGAAAATCGTGATTTGTGAGAATCGCGATTTTGAGCACAACCACAGAATCGTGTTTTCTCATCGTGTTTTTGACATGAAAATCGTGATTTTTCAGAATCGCGATTTTGGGTAGAGAATCGTCTTTTCACATAATCGCATTTTTTACATGAAAATCGCGATTGCCAACAGAAAATCGTGTTTTCACAGAATCGTGGTTTGGCTGAAAATCGTGATTTGTGAGAATCGTGATTTTGAGTACAACCACAGAATCACGTTTTCACAAAATCGTGTTTTTGCTGAAAATTGTGTTTTTGCTGAAAATCGTGATTGGTGAGAATCGCAATTTTGAGCAGAGAATCGTGTTTTCACAGAATCGTGTTTTTTGGCTGAAAATCGTGATTTGTGAGAATCGCGATTTTGAGCACAATCACAGAATCGCGATTCTGAGAATGACCACAGAATCGTGATTCTTTCAGCCAACTTTTACGCGGGAAAACAGAAAATCGTGATTTTTCAAAAAATTTTGAATTTTCACAGAATTGCATTTTTTGGCGGGAACTTCGAATTTTTTAGCGCCGAGCAATGGCGAGCTCCGTATGAGTAGAAAATCATGAAAAACACAGGCGCTTGTTCTCCCTTGCACTTCCTAACTCCTTCCCACACAATAATGCATGAAAAATGGTATGAAAATGATGAAAATGCACTAAAAAACAAGAAATTTCTATGATGAAAATGAACAAACATGATAGTTTTTTTTTACCTTCCAACGTCGCAAATCTACGATCTTACCATCACAATGCTCGTCCTCGAAGCTCTCTCCCCGGCAACGGCGCTGTTAGTCGGCCACCGGAATGGGACAAATGTAATGACTGCCAGATGTAACGGAGTTCCTTGAATTACGCGCAAAAAGTTGGTACGCGCATTTTGTAAATCTATATAAAGTAATGTAAGGAGAATGGTCGCAAGAGACGTCTTTTCTGGAATTGCCAGATTGTCGCCTTAACATTTGTGAGATTAGTGTTTACTCTGTTGTGAAGTTCTGAGTATTATTAGTGTTGAGTTCTGCATCGTCTGTTTATACCGAAGTTCACCTTAACGAGTAGTTGAATGACGGAGTGTGTGTCTGCGTATTGTTATCACATCGTATTGTTGTGTGTTCTTCAGTTGTTAAAGTACCCTGAGTCAGTCTGAGTAATTATATTACTGCGTGAGTTGATTTGACAACTTGATGCACTATTGAGTATGTTCTGTTTGTTTTACTGGACTTATTGCATTCGGTGACGAGGACGAACTATTGCTTTCGGTAAACGTAAACTTTTAGTTGAGACCACTGGAAAGTGTTGTGACGAGTGAATCTGTCTGCTATCGTATTCACTCTGGTTGATTTATTACATACTAGTGAGTCTGTAGAATGGACTACTGCTCTGTTCCAATAGCAGGTTAGTCTGGAGAAGTTCAGTACACAGAATCAAGTATTGTTTAGTTAATGCTATTAACTGAGCTAAGACGCGCATTCGTGTTTTTGATGTTGTGACTAAGAATTGGGAAAAGAGAACAGGGCCTTTGTCTAACAGACCCCTACCACTCCCAAGAACCCATGTTAGTTTGGTAACGCCTTTCGGTAATGATACTGAAAGTTTAACCCATTTTACGGTGAAATGTTGTTATACATTTTAACACAGTTTACGGTAAATCACTGTTTTACGTTTAATATGTGTTCGGTAACGATTTTGGCTAGTCAGTAACACAGCATCACTATTTTACACTTTAACACTTGGCGCCGTCTGTGGGAAGGTGGCATCAAGATTGCCAGTCGTTTATTAGAATCAAAACATCCAGATTATCGTTCGATTGGCAGTAGCAATAGAACCAAATTGTTGCAGACTGTTCCATTAGTAATACTACGCAATTAGTACGAAAAATGATACATGCCGGTTACTCGATCAAGTGAAACGTATCCCAAGAACCATCAGTCTAGAGTACTTAATGTACTAAAGCCAACTTTGGGAGGTAGAAGTACAACTAGGGCTGACTCACTTGTCAAGAAAGTTAAGAACGTTAAAACTGATTCCGGTCATATTCCGGTGGAACGTGTTACGCCTCTGGTACATTCAGGTACTATTTCGGCACAGTCTGTCGAAGATATAGTAATTCCAGAACCTACGAAGACGCAGTTGGAAACTAATTTAACAATCTTGGAGAAGGATTCAGATTTATCTACGATTAGACGCACTCTAGTCAAAGAAATCGGTGAAAGCGAAAAAATACCACATTCGGGCATAATTTTGGTTCATTCCGGTGATATTCTGGTAAGAGAATCACAGTTTTTCGGTGACGGTTTAGCATTTTCTGCTGAATCTTCAGCCCAATCACCACGCTTGGAAGCGAGTTCCCATACACTGGACATCAAGAAGGAAGGAAAGATGTTCGAAACAGAGATACGAAGCATATTAAGCAAGATAATCGCACCGGAAAGTGCGCCATCCGACGATATAGATTCCGGTAGTTCAGATATTCAGGCCCGAGATATAAAAGGAAGATATAATACACTCACAATGAACGGACAACAACAACAACAACAGTTATGTCCACCCAGGCAGCCTCCAACAGGAGTGACATACACGAAGTTTGGTGGATTCCCAGGAGATGATCCGGATGCTCACGTACGCACTTTCGAGATAAGCTACGCAGTTCTCAACCATCCACCGGATCAGGCCTACAAAGCTATTGTCTTCCAATCCACACTTGTCAATGAAGCAGCTAGATGGCTTACAGAATATGATATTAATCATTTCGGCACCTACGAAGCAGTACGAGATGCTTTTCTGCAGCGATTCAGGCTAAAAAAGAATCCAGCCAAAATTTTTGATTATCTGCAGAATAACAGACAGAAGGCAAATCAAACCGTACACGAGTATGCTACTCTCTTCAGAACACACTTAAGGCAGCTACCACCAGCCCATGCTAACTTACCAGATGACGTTATCACCCAGTGGTTCATCAATGGCTTAACTCCACAACTTAAGCAGATCATGATCATAAGATGTGTCGGAGCTATGACACTCGATGCAGTCATTGCAATGACTCTGCAACTGGAAAACAAAGTTGGCGGATTTACAGAAGATCTGGAGTGGGTAAAAACAAACAAAAATGTTGCCGAAGATATGACCAGACAAGTATACTGCATCACATGCAAAAATTCAGGACATACTAGTGCCAATTGTGCACTTAATCAGACATTCTGCGCTATCTGCAACATTGCCAGACACACCACCGAAAACTGCGCATACAACGCTAGAGTACAGGGAACAGCGACTGTCAATGCAATTATCCAAGAACAAGGATAGCCAGCCAACCACTATGTGCCTCCACAAATAAGAAACAACCAGCAGCAAGGATATCGAAATTACCGAGGATAGAGGAATAACAACTATAATCCAAACCGCTGGCAGAACGGACCTCCACCGAAAAATCCCAATTTACCACCACCACGCTGCCATTTTTGTGGCGAATTTGGACATATTAGGAGATTTTGCAAGGATGCAGCTGAGTATGATCAAAGGAAGAAGGAACGTCAAAATCCAATGGCAAACATGGTAAAAATCACACCGGTAGAGACACAGGCTGCTGCAGTTCAGACCCGTTCCGGTAAACAACTGCAACCGGCAGCAGAAATATTTGAACCAGGGATACGTGAACAACAGAGAATGTACAACAAGGCTAGTCAATGGACCACAGTAGAACCACCAGTCTTCCCAGAGCCTATTCCGGTAACCCAGCCCTCGTTAACAAAGGAAGAAACACAACAATGGGAGTCAGTAGCAGAAACATCATCAGCAGCAGATACATTACCAACCGTAGACACCTTCGCATCAGCAGAGGCATCAACTTCAACATCAATAGAGCCTGTCAATCAATCTCAACAGGCTTGGGAAATCCTATCTAAGGCATCTATCACTCTGTCTCTGGGCCAATTACTGGTATTAGTACCTGGAATTCGACAACAATTCCAACAACAGTTCAGTCTGGTACCTTCTTGTATTCCGACGACAGTAGCAGTTCAACCGGAACCTGATTCTACGGTTGATCATTCAGTTCCCTTAATTACAGTATGGTATAAGAATCATAAGATTACGCAGGTATTAATTGATGGAGGCTCTGGTGTTAACATTGCGACTATGGCATTATGCAAAAGGTTAGGATGGACCGAAATCGAACCAGTTCAATTTTTTGTCAGAATGGCAGATCAATCAAGAGTCCATCCCGTAGGAATTGTGCGGAATGTACCCATCACTTTGCAAGGTACGACCTTTAAAATGACCTTTGTGATACTCGATCTGCCGGAATCCACTTTGGATTAGAACCTCCTTTTCGGCCGACCTTGGCTGAAGCATGCGAAGGTAATATAGGACTGGTCTGCACAAGAGCTTACGTTTAAGGATGCCAATCGTAGATATGTGGTAAAATTAGATGCGATACAACCTTGCGAGCTACACGCTAGACCGTATTTTGCTGAACCAGTCCATATGCTAGATGGATTGTCAGATGATGAAGAAGAAGAGTTTCTGAAGAGTAACGCTGATTTAATTTCCCTAGGGACTATTGATCTACAGACCGTTGTAGATAATTGGAACGCTTCAGTCTGTACAGTAATACCCATCACAGAAGAGGCTAAGAAGGAAGACACTATTTCGACACATGACGATGAATTGCAGCAACTTCTTAAACCAACAGATGACACAGATAAACATCAACAGTTCTATGTCCTCGAAGATCAGCTGATCACTTACAATTTAGGAGATGAAGATCATCCGCGTCCTGTAAAGATAAAGCAAAACTTACCGGAAACATTTCAAGCAGGTTTAATCCAGCTACTCCGAGAATTCACCGACGTCTTTGCATGGGACTACAAAGACATGAAAGGATTGGACCCCCGTATCTACCAGCACAAGGTCATGCTGAAGCCAGAAGCAAAGCCGATAAAGCAAACCAGCTACCAGATGAATCCCCATTATGCATCTCAGGTAAAGGCAGAACTTGATAGGTTACTAAAAGTCGGATTCATCGTGCCAGTAGAGCATGCTGAATGGATCTCTTCGATTGTGATTGTGCCAAAGAAAAACAAGCAATTCAGAATCTGCGTAGATTACCGGAAATTAAATGCAGCAACAGTATCGGATCCCTTTCCAATCCCCTTTTTGGATACCATGCTCGATAGAGTAGCAGGCCACGAGATGTATTCATTCCTAGATGGATACAGTGGCTACAACCAAGTGAGAATGGCCGAAGAAGATATACCAAAAACTGCATTTATTACCAACTGGGGTGTCTTTGCTTGTACAGTAGTGTGGTTTGGATTGAGAAACGCACCAAGCACATTTCAAAGATGTATGCAGGAGATATTTTCTCCTTATCTCACTTCATTTATGCAAGTATATCTCGAGGATTTTTCAATTTTTGGTAAGATGATAGCACACCTATTTCATTTACGGTGCTGCTTTCAGAAATGCAGAGAGTATAGACTGTGCTTGAACCCAAACAAATCTGTGTTTGCGGTTTCATGTGGCAAGTTACTTGGCCACATTGTATCTGCACAAGGCATACAGGTGGATCCAGATAAAATTTCGGTAGTATTACAAGCTCCAGTGCCCACTACACCGAAGGAAGTTATGCGTTTTATGGGTCAAGTACAGTGGCATGGAAGACACTTACGGTGGCTTGCTCATTTGGCTATACCACTAAACAAGCTAATCGCCAAGACACCTTGACAATTTGAATGGACCCAGGAATGCCAGATAGCATTTGATCGTTTAAAGCATTTATTAACACAAGTTCCTATCTTACAACCGCCGGACTGGGATCACCCATTTCATGTATTTGTTGATGCTTCAGATATAGCAATAGGAAGTGTGTTGATGCAACAAATTGATAAATGGTTCAGACCAGTGTATTATGCAAGTCGAAGATTAGCGCCTGCTGAGAAAAATTACTCTGTAACAGAAAGAGAATGTCTAGGGCTAGTATATTCGGTCAAGAAATTCAGACATTATTTGCTCGGCCGTAAATTCACATTTCATGTAGATCATGCTGCACTTGTCTATCTAGTTCGGCAATAGCATCTCGGTGGTCGATTAGCACGATGGGTCTTACTCTTGCAGGAATTTGACTACGAAGTCATTCACCGGCCAGATAGTTCACATGCCTTAGCAGATTTCTTATCCCGCTTAGATTTCGGTGAAGCTCCGGTGGGCATAGATGACAGGACACCCGCGATTTATGTGGCAGAACCAATTAATGAAGATTCTGCAGACCCACCTATCCCATTTTCATATTATGATCAGATCTTGACCTTTCTCACTGATGGTTGTCTTCCATCTCAGACTTCTACGGCAGTACGCAAGAAAATTGCAGTCTTTAGCTGCCGATTTTGGTTAATTGCTGGAGAATTATATTATGTAGATCACACTGGAATCCTACTTCGCTGTATTCCACCGCATGAAGTTAATTCAATTATTACTTTGGCTCACTCATTCCTTCCGGTGGTCATTTTGCAGCAGATTTAACTCACCGGAAAATTCTGCAGAGTGGTCTCTCATGGCCAATGATGTACAGAGATATATTACAGTTTGTCAAACAATGTGATACTTGTCAAAGAACTGGACAGCCTTTGCAACGTCATCTTTTTCCCCTGAAACCCATCTTACCATTGGAACCTTTTCAGAAGTGGGGTCTAGATTTTATCGGTCCGATTACACCTCCAGCAGTCTTCAGTAACAATCGTTACATACTGACATGTATAGACTATGCAACCAGATGGGCAGAAGCCTCGGCTTTACGGTCTGCTACAGCCGTTACGGTAGCAAAATGTCTGCTAACCGATATCTTTCCACGTTTTGGCTTACCACTAGAAATTGTCTCAAATCAAGGCACTCATTTTGTAAACAATTTGATGAAGGCACTTACACAGTCATTCCAGGTCACACATAAATTTAGTTCTCCTTATTATCCTCGTGCCAATGGCTTGGCCGAAAGTACAAACAAATCTCTGCTGAATATCCTTCGAAAATTGATCATGGAAGTACCAGAAAGATGGGATCAACTGCTACCTGCAATGTTATGGGCATACCGGACTACATACAAGGTAACAACAGGATTGACACCTTTCAAATTAGCTTATGGATTAGAAGCAATAGCACCAATGGAAGTAGTTATACCAAGTTTACGCGTAGCAATCGCTCAGAAACTATTACCGGAAGACTCACTGTCATTTCGGTTGGACACACTCAGAGAGTTAGACGAGCACCGATGGCTCAGTTTTTTAACCATGCACGAAGTTCAACTAAGACAAGCAAGGACGCACGATCGAAACCTGAAGACTCCAGTGTTTTCGGTGGGTCAGCTTGTACTTTTCTATAATGCAAAGTCAAATAGATCCGCAGGTAAATTCAAATTGCGGTGGTTCGGCCCTTCTAAGATCTCAGAGCAAATCGGTCCAGCAACTTTTCGATTGACTATGTTGACCGGAAACCCACTTCCAAAAGCAATCAACGGCTCGAAGCTGCGGCCGTATCAACACGCTACTAGCCCGCATTAAATCATTCGACGGTGGACCGCATATTTTTTAGTTTTTTCTTTACTTTTTCTTCTATTCTTTCTTTTCTTTTTAAATAGCCGCGTTTTGTCATAAGCCGCCCTCCTTACCAATTACTCAAGCATGCACGCCAAATTGAAAGCAGTATCATTCCAGCACCGCACAATGATAACCCTCACTTCCTACCCCCCACCGTAATATCTCTACTTAATCTCTTCGGTTGCGCCAAAAAACGCTATTGTGTTCTTGTGATTGTGCTTGTGTTTTCTGTGTTCTGCGTATTCGTGCTCTGTGCCCTGTGTATTCGTGTTCGCGTGCGCAATGGAAGTGTTGGCAAATTTTGCAACCTTCTGTGATGGTATCCCTACCGAGGTAGGAGAATACCTGCGCACCCGAGGGTTGGTCAACTTTGCTGAGCTGCCATGGCACTCAGTGGAAGCCCATCCCTTCTTCGCACAAATCATCCCTGCCATCGCCCAATCCCCTATCGCCGAATGACAATGGCTCTTCCCCTCCCTACCCTCTAGAACTGTAGTAACCTTCCAAGCCTTTGCAAAGCCTTCCGCCTCACTCCACAAGGCCGCGAAAATGGCCCAAGCATCCCCGTAGCCCGAATGATAGAACTTTTCCCCCGCTATTCATCGAACGAATACGCCATCCGCTGCCACCCTGAACCCGAAAGAACTGCACTCCAGTTCTTAGTAGCCATCTTAAACCTCCAAAAACGTACCTACGGTATATCCCGCCCGTTCTATTCCGCCATCGACCTTGCTGCACAAAAACCCGTCAACTTCGCATCCTTTTTCTTTCACCGTATCCATAAGGAGTGTGTAGCCATAGTGAAACAAGTCAATAAAGGAACTACCCCTCGATCTAGATTACCACATATCCTCTCCTTTCTCTTTCCGACCATACTCGCAGCTCAACCACCACCACGAGGACCCGTCCTAAGGCATGAAGAGTCAGTTCAGCTACTAGAGGATGAGGAAGAAGAAGATGAAGAAGAGCTCAATCAATTGTTCCGCCGGAAACGCATCAGGATTAGCTCCTCCGAAAGCGAAGCACAAGGCTCAGCCGGAAAAGATAAAGATGACGATAAAGAAGACGAGAAGCAAGAAGAGGAGACATTCCATGATACAGCTACATCAATACACAATGAATCATCGACTGAACAACAAGAACAACAAGATCAAGCAGAGACAGAAACAGTTTCAACCGAAAAAGAATCAGAGCAACAGGTAGACGAGCAAGAATCTGCTAGGGAAGCACTAGACAAGCTATTGAAGGTAGTGGAATCCACTGAAGCGAACAATGCAGAAACTGAACAAACAAACAAGGTAACAACCACTGAATCTGCTCTTCCCAAACCACCACCAGTCAACCCCATTCCCCCACCGGAACCACCCCGTAGTCCCATCAAGCCCAGTCACCCCACCGAAACTGCTGAAACATCTTCATCCTCCCTCAATTACTCCCCACTGAATTCCCAACAACTCCTCACCGCAACCTCTTCGCAACCTCGCCCTCCTCTGCCACCCCACTCCATTCCAGCCTTTTCTGAGTTAGAAGCTATGGGTAGACTACTGATAAACCTATCCCAACAACTGCCCCAACACCTGAAGCAAGTCACAGACGATGCACGAGAAGTATTCCAACGTAAACTGGAAGTGATGGAGGCAGATATCACCCCCCTCCAGGAAGAGTTACAAGCAGCAAGAGCAGAAAACAATGCACTCCATGAGCAGATCAAGCAACTACAGGCTACACTCCAAGCACAGGAAGAAAGCTCAAGCCAACGAGATAAGGCACTGGCTGCAAAAGAAGAATTACTGATAGCTGCCGACGCAGAAATAATAAAGTTAAATCAAACCATCAAAGATACAGAAGACACAAGAATCGCGCTGGGAAACCTACTCGAAGAAACAAGAGTTCAGTTGTAGGAAGCCATACAAAAGAGCCAAGAGCACCAGACAGAAGTTAAGCAGGCAGAACAACAACTACAGAGAACGCAAGAATCACTGGATGAGGTCAATTCTATACTTAAACATCAATTACTCAGGGAAGCTAAAAATCAGAAGGATTTAGCGAATGCCCGCAGAGAGAGAGATGCCTATCATAAAACCATACAATTCCAAAATCAACAATTTGAAAGACTAGATAATCAGGTACGCAACCAGAAAGACCAAATCAGTGAAATGCAGAAACAACTAAGTGAAATGAAGACAGCCAGAGATGCGGCACTATCCAATGACTTCTACTTACAGGAGGCCTTTTTGCAAACACAAGCCGAAATTTTGCTTACCGAAGCCATCGCCCTTAGCTCCGTTAGAGTAGATGCACAAGTTTTAGAACCCGACACCCTTAAACAATTATTAGAAACCCTTAAGAAAAAAATTGCCCGTACATTTAGATTAGCCAGGAATATGTATCTAGAAGGAATCATCGATGAATAGTAGTTTTGTAATAAAAAATCACTTGCGGGTTCGAGTCCACCGTGCGTGCCAGTGTTAGTCGGCCACCGGAATGGGACAAATGTAATGACTGCCAGATGTAACGGAGTTCCTTGAATTACGCGCAAAAAGTTGGTACGCGCATTTTGTAAATCTATATAAAGTAATGTAAGGAGAATGGTCGCAAGAGACGTCTTTTCTAGAATTACCAGATTGTCGCCTTAACATTTGTGAGATTAGTGTTTACTGTGTTGTGAAGTTCTGAGTATTGTTAGTGTTGAGTTCTGCATCGTCTGTTTATACCGAAGTTCACCTTAACGAGTAGTTGAATGACGGAGTGTGTGTCTGCGTATTGTTATCACATCGTATTGTTGTGTGTTCTTCAGTTGTTAAAGTACCCTGAGTCAGTCTGAGTAATTATATTACTGCATGAGTTGATTTGATAACTTGATTCACTATTGAGTATGTTCTGTTTGTTTTACTAGACTTAGTGCATTCGGTGACGAGGACGAACTATTGCTTTCGGTAAACGTAAACTTTTAGTTGAGACCACTGGAAAGTGTTGTGATGAGTGAATCTGTCTGCTATCGTATTCACTCTGGTTAATTTATTACATACTAGTGAGTCTGTAGAATGGACTACTGCTCTGTTCCAATAGCAGGTTAGTCTGGAGAAGTTCGGTACGCAGAATCAAGTATTGTTTAGTTAATGCTATTAACTGAGCTAAGATGCGCATTCGTGTTTTTGATGTTGTGACTAAGAATTGGGAAAAGAGTACAGGGCCTCTGTCTAACAGACCCCTACCACTCCCAAGAACCCACGTTAGTCTGGTAACGCCTTTCAGTAATGATACTGAAAGTTTAACCCATTTTACGGTGAAACGTTGTTATACATTTTAACACAGTTTATGGTAAATCATTGTTTTACGTTTAATATGTGTTCGGTAACGATTTTGGCTAGTCAGTAACACAGCATCACTATTTTACACTTTAACAGCACCAAAATTTGGTGTAGCTCAAGCGTAAGCACCACCTCCTTTACTTGTCAATCCGTGGAGACGTGAGGACCGGTATGAAGACCAGGAGCAAGTGAAGGCACAAGTGCGTGAGTGAAAGCACACAAACATGCACACACATACACACACACTCGCATAAAGTAAGATCAAAGAGAGGAACAATGGAAAGCTTAGATTGCAAAAGAGTTCTCTTACAAAAGCTCTATTCTCTAACAAGCTAACCTCAAAAATGAGCTCTCTAGCTCTTTTTATAGTTTTTTGACTAGTTTTGGCCCTGTCTAGACCTAGTGTCCGGCCTAGTTAAAAATTAAGTTCCAGGGCTTATTTGAGGGCTCAAACGAAGTCTAAAAAATATGAAAATTGGTACGATGGTACTTCTAATACTCCTCAAGCTCGAGGACTCCTCGGCTTGAACAAAATGGAGTTATAAAAATAGATAATGGTATTTACAATGGTTTTTAGTGATGAAAATCACTATTTTTGTAGGGGATTCTTCTGAAAATTTGACATACACTTCTTAGAGCTCCCTACTTGCTCCCTTTCCTTGTGTGTCCACCTTTTGATGTGCTTCCATGCTTTGTCCTTGACTTTGAGCTTCAACAAGTGGTATCAAAGCAAAGCTAAGGTAAAACAGGAGATGGTTTTCCTTCTTTAATTGATAAATTGGATAGGAATAACTATCAAGCATGGTCCTTGAGGATAAAGACATACTTGCAAGGAAGGAGCCTTTATGGATACATCTCAAGAGATGAGGAGATGCCCATATTCAGAAGCAAAGGACAACCTACAAGAGAGGAACATGAAAGACTCAACACATGGTGTGCCAAGGATGCATTAGCAAGGTCTTAATTACTTAACTCAATTTCTAATTTTCTTCTTCCACACATTAGGAACTGTAAGACATCCCAAGAAACTTGGGAAACATTGTCTTCATATTTCTCTTCCAACACAAGGGCTAGGAAGAACCAATTGTGGATTGAGTTTACCACTCAAAGAAAGCAACCTAAGCAAGGCATCTCAGAGTATGTGATCAAAGTCAAAGATGTAGCAGATCAATTGGCAAGCATAGGAGAAGAAATTGAAGAGGAGCAGATTGTAAGACAAGTAATCAATGGTATTAAAGCTGATGAAAATTGGGAGAGCTTCACAACTGCCATCGACTTGTACATGGACATGCAGATTCCAGACCTTACCACTCTCATGGGGAAAATCTTTACCCATAAAGCCAAGCTCAACAAGAATGGAGATTCATTAAGAGGTAATAGCTCTTTTGCCCTATACAGGGATAAAAGTAAGTCCAAAAAGAAAGGGAAGAACAAGAAGATTTTGGATGAAGGAGCTACCTCCCAAGCCAACTATGTAGGGAGAGGTAGAACCTCAAGAGGAAGGGGCAGAGGAGGTAAGCAAGGTAGGGGGAGACCTTATAACTCCTCACCATGTAATATGTTTGGATTGTCAAATCATACTACAGATGAGTGTTACAAGATCTTCAAGAATCAGAGAGGTAGAGGATATCAAAGAGGTGGATATACACAATCAAGAGGAAGATTCAATCACCATCAAGGATACAATAACAACTACAACAACAACAACTACAATAGCAACTACCAAGGAGGCTACAAATCAAGGAAAGATTACAACAACTACACAGAGGAGAAAGAGGATTCTCTTTTGATTATGAATTTGACTTCAAAACGAGGTATAAATGATGATCATCTCTTCTACATTGACTAAGGATGCTCAAACCATGTTGTAGGCAATGTAGCTCTTCTCTCTGACCTTGAGGAACCAAAGGGTAAGCATCAGGTACAAACAGGTGATGACACCAAGCACTGAGTGATTAAAGTAGAAAATGTTACGACCTTTGATGGAAATAAGAATCTATTGAGTAGGGTTCTATATGTACCTACAGTTACCAAGAATTTGATGAGTGTTGGAAAGATTGTGGAAAAAGGTTTTGGGTTTGCATACTACATCTCCAATGATTTTTGGAGATAATACAAGATCACTACATCTTGCAGTAAATCCTATTTATCATGTTAGGACCAAGCATATAGAGGTCCATGATCATTATGTGAGAGAGAGTCTATTGAGCAAGGAAATTCAGTTGGCTTATGTATCAACTAACATGCGATGTGTAGACTTATTGACTAAATCATTAGATGGTACAAAACTTTGCAGGATTAAGTCTATGATTGGATTGCAGGACATTCAAGAAGATTGAAGAAGAAGACCAAGCCAAAATGTTTGGCTTGAGGGGGAGCTATTGGTGCAAATACCAAGCCTACACATTTGGCTAAGAGTTTATGTACAATTGAAGACCCATGGAAACCATTGCTAGGACGCTTTTTATCTTTACCCATTTGTAAAAGTCATTTTTTTTACTTTAAAGAATATTTGTAACTACCACTGAATTCGTGGAACTTGTTAGTTGGAAAAGTCACGACTCTACTTGAGAGAATATCTCCTAGAATAATGGATCACTTTTAGTGAGAGCCAATGGAGGATTCAAATTCAAATTCAAATATCCTATCTATAAAAAATGTCAAAAAAACTTCTAGGATATGTGACTCCATTTCCGAGTTCTCCTTGACCACGTTGTAAGAGAGTGAGGCTTACATTATAGCCTACACTACTCATTGTCATTAGGCATTGATTATCATGCTAATGATCTTGTATAAAATTGTGTTCTAATACAATAGATCAATACTTCTCATCTATGGTCTCTATGTCATACTCACTCATAACAGTCAACTTGTACTGCTCATGTCTCAGTCATTCCTTCACCATTTTCAATGTTCTATAGCTTGTTGGAATCAGCTCCAAGTTCTCTACATGCCACAAATTTTGAAGATAATCCATTCAGCCAATTTGGAGAAAAGCGTGTCGAAGCACTCACTAGTCAAACTCTATAGAGGTCCTAAAAAATCGAGGGTAATGATTTGATTGCTAAATTGATTGCTTTGTGTATAGTGCATCATTTTTAGTGATTCCACTTGGAATCGTTAACTCATTAAGATAATTTGATACCTCTAAGAGGAATTTTTCTAATTCCTACTGTACTAGAAGCACTGAGCATAACAAGCAATAGGTATGTGAACAAAAATAGAAGGTTTTCATTAATCCTTCAACTTGGAAGTAGTATGTTTTGGTTCAATCATTTCTCACATCATTTCCAAAGTACATAGGCACTTGTATAGTGTCATTGGAAAGCTAAGAGGGCCTACAATGCAACTCTGAAGCAAGAAGGGGCTGGTACAAAGCAAGATTTGGCAGTACCTACTCATTTCTTGGAGTGTCCATCCATCTATCCCAACAATATAGTAGTGTAGAAGTACTGTTCAACCTGATTATGTGGTTCCATCAAAATTGTGATTGTCTCGTCACTAGTGTACTGGTATTGAAATTCAAGTTTGATGTTACCAATATCTTTATTATGAAGAATAGCACACTTTGGCACAAAAATAATTGAAAAAACTTATTCCTTGCTCAATCTACATGAAATCATAGGAATTATTTATAACTTTTGTGAACCCTTTGATGAAATCAATCTTGTGATTCTGATCTTGTGATCAGCCCATTGATGAAGAAGGGGCTACTATCTTAGTATACTTCTTGGATTGACAATTTAAAGTGTTTAAGGTTGTTGTTCCTTTATGCTATGATGATTAGTGAGGAAAACCCCAAAGTATAAACAAATAAACCCACCTCTTTAATCTAGAAGTATGTCTTAGATGAGTGGAAAAGTTAGTTCCTATACTCACACATGGACCTAATCATAAGATCAATTCGAACCAAGACAAGGAACTTTTGAAAATAAGAAACCTCCACATTATGACAGAAAACTTATATTTCAAGGATTCCAACGGAATAGTTTTAAGATGTATTGAAGATGAAGAATGAGTTTTTGGTAGGTGATTACAAATATTCTCTCAAGTCAAATAGATGAATTTTACAAATGTAAAAAGATAAATTTTTACTAGCAATGGTTTCCATGGAGCTTCATATGTTTACGAATTTCAAGCCAAATTGGACTTGGCACCAACAGCTTCCCCTCAAGCCAAACATTTTGGCTTAGTCTTCATCTTCAATCTTCATGAATATCCTGCAATCCAATCATTGATTTAAACCTGTAAAGTTTTGTACCATCTAATGCTTTAGTCAACAAGTCTGCACATTGCATATTAGTTGATACATATGCCAATTGAATATCCTTGCTCAATAGCTTCTCTCTCACATAATGATAGTGGACCTCTATATGTTTGGTCCTAGCATAATAAAAAGGATTTGCTACAAGGTCTAATGAACTTGTATTATCTCCAAAAATCATTGGAGATGTGGTATGCAAACGTAATTCTGTATACAACAATCTGATCCATATGGCCTCTTGAGTAGCATTGGCCAATCCTCTATACTCTGCCTCTATAGAAGACAAAGCAATAGTAGATTGCTTCTTTGAAGACCATGATATTGGCTTATCACCTACAAAGGATAGGTATCCTGAGGTACTCCTCCTTTCATCTTTGCATCCTGCCCAATCTGCATCTGAATATATCTTGATGTCCAAGTCTGATGTACAAGGGAAATATAATCCATGATGTTGAGTACCCTTAAGGTACTTCAAGATCCTTTTGGCATCCTCCAATGAGGTGCCCTAGGCTTGTGCATAAACTGACTTAGAATACTTACTCCATAAGCAATATCAATCCTTGTCAATGTAGCATAGTTCAAGCTTCCCACTATGCTTTGGTAACGTGCAATATTCTCAAGTTCATCACCTTCATGAGCACTTAATTTTAGGTTTACCTCCATTGGAGTACTTGCAACTTTGGCATCCTACAAATGAAACTTCTTCAACATATCCTGTATATACTTTCTCTGAGTAATGTAAATTCCACAGTTAGTATAGACTAACTCAAGTCCAAGAAAGTATTTGAGTGATCCAAGGTCACTAATTTTGAACTCCATCACCTAGTTCTTGATCTGTTTGATACCATTAGCATCATCACCTGTGAGTATGATATCATCAACATATACACATAGGTATATTACCTCTAAATTACTTCTCTTAATTAACAGAGAAGTATCTACTTTACTCATGATAAAACCTTGATCCTGAAGGTATGTAGTCAACCTATGGTTCCATGCCCTAGGTGCCTGCTTCAATCCATAAAGAGCTTTTGTTTAATTTACATACATAGGTTACCTTGTTTGGGTCCTCATATCTAGGAGGTTGAGACATGTATACCTCCTCTGAAATCTAGCCATTTAGAAATGCATTTTTTACATCCAACTGATACATGTTCCAATTCTTTGATGCAACCACACTTACCAATACCCTAATGGTTGGCATTTTGGCCATAGGTGAGAAGGTTTCTTCATAATCAATTCCTTGGGTTTGTGCAAAACCCTTAGCCACAAGTCTAGCTTTGTACCTGCTTATTGATCCATCAGAATTCCATTTGATCTTATAGATCCATCTAGAACCAATTACCTTCATAGACTCCTTCTTTGGTACTAGTTCCCAAGTATCACTCTCCTTGAGTGCTTCAATTTCCTCATCCATAGCTTCCTTCCGTTCTGCCTTGGTCTTTGCCTCTTCATATGATGTTGGTTCTTCAATTGACAAGTCTTTTGCAAGATAAACAGAGTGCTTAGTAACTAGGGAAGTACCATACCCATATTTGATTGGCTTCTTGCTCTCCCTTTGTGATCTTGTGATTGCTTAGTTGGATGATTCAAGTATATCCTCCAATTTCTTCATCTTGACTTTGCCTTTGGACTTCCATGCATTGAACTCTTCTAGTTTGATGATGTCCTCATCATCTGAATTGATGTCTCCATTCTGAGTATGCTCCTCCTTAGTGGGGCTTGGAAACTCCTCTTCCAAGTCATAAGGTAGTTTTACTTTTTTGCATTCACCATCAAACCAAGAGTCATTTTCATCAAAGACAACATCTATACTGACCATGAATCCCTTGTTTGAAGGATTGTAGAACCTGTATCCTTTCTGATTTAGGTCATACCCTATGAAGATGCACTTCTTTGCCTTAGGGTCTATCTTACCTCTTATCTGAGAAGGGATATGCCATAAGCTACACATCCAAAGATCCTACAATGATCAAGTGAAGGTCTTCTACCATGCCATGCTTCATATGGGGTCATCCCATCAAGGGATTTGGATGGCAACCTATTCAAAAATTAATCTATTTCTCCTCTCTCCCACCCCATTTTGCTCAAGGGTTACCTTGTTGTGATTTCTCTTTTGATTCCTCTGTCCTGCAAGAATATGTCAAACTCATTTGAGAAGTACTCACCTCCTCCATCTGACCTTAGCCTTTTTAGATTTCTCCCTGTTTGGTTCTCAACAAGTGCAAGATACTTTAAAAAAAAAACTGAATACTTCATCTTTGTGCTTCATAAAGTACAATATAGTCCACCTACTGTATTCATCAATGAAATATGAGCACGTGAGATAAAAAAAAAAATGAGATCAAAATCTCTTCTAAGTTGTGAAGAAGATGATGAGCTTCAAAAGATCCCCATGGAAGCTTCACCATGGCTCTAATACCAATGTAAGGAATTGAAATCACAACCTCTTGGTTAAGAATGTGATGGGCTAACCACTTGCCCCAAAAGCCATGGTTGAGGATTACTTCGTAATCCTCTCTCTTAGGGTGTAGTTCAACCATCTCCTATCTATGAAGGATGTGGTTCAACCATCTCCGACCTATCACTTTATTACATGTAGCATTTGCTAATCCCCTGTATTCAACCTCTGTTGAAGATAGAGCAACAGTTGGTTGCTTCGTACAAGACCATGAGATGGGCTTATCACGTGCAAAATATAAATAGCCAGAAGTACTTCTTCTATCATCCTTACATCCTGCCCAATTTGCATCTGAGTACAACTTTATATCCAAATCTGATGTGTATGGGAAGTAAAGATCTTGATTTTGAGTACCTTTGAGATACTTCAAAATTTTTTTAGCAGCTTCCAAGTGAGGCGCTCTAGGTTTATGCATGAATTGGCTCAGAACACTTACTCCATAACACATGTCAATCCTTGTTAATGTTGCATAGTTTAGACTTCCAAATATGCTTTGATAACCTGCAATGTCTTCAAGAAAATCACCTTCATGAGCACTTAATTTATGATTTACCTCCATAAGGGTGCTAGCTACTTTTCCATCCTCCAAGTGGAACTTCTTCAAAATGTCCTACACATATTTCCTTTGAGTGATGTAGATTCCAGAGTTAGCGTATACTAACTCAAGTCCAAGAAAATATTTTAGAAACCCTAGGTCATTGATTTTAAACCCCTACATCATCTAGTTTTTTATTTTTTTGATGCAATTAGCATCACTACTTGTGAGAATGATGTCATCCACATATACACATAAATATATCATTTCTGAATTACTCCTCTTGATAAACATAGAAGAATCTGCCTTGCTCATCATGAATCCTTGGTCTTGAAGATAGGTTGTTACCTTATGGTTCCATGCCCTAAGTGTCTTTTTCAAACCATAAAGAGCTTTTTTTTATTTGCATACATGATTTACCTTGCTTGGATCTTCATAGCCAGAAGGTTGAGCCATGTAAACCTCCTCTAAAATCCATCCATTGAGAAAAGCATTTTTCACATCTAGTTGATACATATTCCAATTTCTAGATGTAGCTACACTTACCAATACTCTAATGGTTGGCATCTTAGCCACTAGTGAAAAGGTCTCTTCATAGTCTACTCCATGGGTTTGTGCAAAACCGTTAGCCACAAGCCTGGCTTTGTACTTGTTTATGGATCCATATGAGTTCCTTTTGATTTTGTGAATCCACCTAGAACCAATTACCTTCATTGATGCTTTGTTGGGTACTAGCTCCCAAGTGTCATTCTCTTGGAGTGCTTCTATTTCTTCATCCATAGTCTCCTTCCATTCTGCTTTGGTACTTGCTTCTTCATATGAAGAAGGTTCTTCAAGTGATAAATCCTTAGCAAGATAAATAGAATGCTTAGTGACTAATGAAGTATCATACCCATATCTGATTGGCTTCTAACTCTCTCTTTATGATCTCCTTAAGGCTTGGTTGGATGACTCAGGTATGTCCTCCAACCTCTTCATCTTGACCTTGCCTTTTGATTTCCATGCTCTAAATTATTCCAAGTTGATGGTGTCCTCATCATCTGGTTTAATGCTTCAGTTGTGTTTGGATCCTCCTTGGTGAGGCTTGGAAATTCTTCTTCCAAGTCATATGGCAATTTGACTTTCCTGCATTCACTTTCAAACCAAGAGTCATTCTGATCAAACACAACATCTCTATTGACATAAATCCTTTGTTGGATGGATTATAAAGCCTGTACCCCTTTTTATTTATATCATACCCTATGAAAATGCACTTCTCTGCCTTAGGGTCTAGCTTACCTCTGATTTGAGATGGAACATGCACATAAGCAACACATCCAAATATTCTGCAATGTTCAAGTGATGGTCTCCTACCATTCCATGCCTCATAGGTGGTCATTCCATCAAGGGACTTAGAGGGTAACATGTTAATAAGATAAGTGGCAGTAGACACATTATGCATACAGCCTTTCTTTGTAAAGGGTAACTTGTGTGATTTACCAAACTGACATGCACCACATTTATAGATCATAAGTTGCTTGGATACATTAGGTATTCCAAGTACACATTGATCTCTACATATCTACTTCAATGTTCTCTCACCAATGTGTCCTAATCTTTTGTGCCATGTCTCTAACTCAGACAAGGTTTGATCCTTATAATTATAAAGTGCAATGTTTCTGGTGTCCTCAACCTCAAATGTAAACAATCTACTCATTTTCTCTCCCTTTGCAATTCTCTTGAATCCATGTTTGGGGTCCTCCACAAAGGCTCCAAATTTATTGAACCTAACCTGCAAACCCTTTTCCACTATCTATCCAACACTCATCAAATTTTTTGTGATAGTAGGTACATAAAGAACTCTGCTCAACAGATTCTTATTCCCATCAGAAGTTTTGACATTTCCTACCTTGACAACTGAATGCTTGGTATCATCACCTATCTGCACTTGGTGCTTTCCCTTGGGCTCTTCAAGATCAGAAAGGAGAGCTATATTGCCTGCTACATGGTTTGAACAACCTAAGTCAATATCGAAGAGGTGCTCATCATTCATACCTTGTTTTGAGGTCATGTTCATAATGAGAAGAGAATCCTCTTGGTCCTATGTATGGTTGTTGAAGTTTTTCTTGATTAGTATCCTCCTTGATAATTGTTATTGTAATTATTGTTGTAGCCATGGTTGTAACCTTGATTATGGTTGAAAGCCACCTCTTTGGAATCATCTTCCTCTCTGGTTCTTGAAGTTCCTATAGCACTCATCTGTTGTGTGATTAGACAGTCCACATATATTGCATGGGGAAGAGTTGAAAGGTCTCCCCCTACCTTGCGTACCTCCTCTACCCCTTCCTCTTGAATTCCTACCTCTCCCTGCATAGTTAGCTTGAGAAGTAGCACCTTCATCTTCAAAATTTTTACTCTTTCCTTTATCCTTAGACTTTCCTTTATCTGTATAGAGGGCAGAAGAGTTGTTACCTCTTGACAGTTCACCATTTCTGTTGAGCTTGGTCTCATGGGTGAAGACTTGTCCCATGAGAGTGGTTAGATCAGGGATTTCCATATCCATATAAAGATCCATTGCAGTTGTGAAGGATTCCCACTTATTATCTGCCTTGATGCCATTGATTATCTATCTCACTATTTGCTCCTCTTCAATCTGCTCTCCTATGCTTGCCAAGTGATCAGCTACATCCTTCACCTTGGTCACATACTCTGAAAACATTCTGCTTAGGTTGCTTCTTTTGAGTAGTAAACTCCATCCACAATTGATTTTTCCTAGCTCTTGTATTGGAAGAAAAGAATGAAGATAGAGTATCCCAAGTCTCTTGGGAAGTTTTGCAATTCCTAATATGAGGAATAAAGAAGTCAGAGATAGAGTTAAGTAGGTATGACTTGGCTAAAGCATCTTTGGTGCACCATGAGTTGAGTCTTTCTTGCTCCTCTCTTGTAGGTTGATCTTTGCGTCTAAATGTTGGCATCTCCTCATCTCCTGATATGTATCCATAGAGATTTTTTCCTTGTAGGTAGGTCTTCATGCTCAGGGACCATGTTGGATAATTATTCCTATCCAATTTGTCAATGAAAGAAGGGAAACCATCTCTGATTTTACCTCGACTTGCTTTGATACCACTATTGGAAGACATGGATGGATCCTCAAGGAAGTGAGGTGGTATTGTTAAAACCTGCTTTGTACCAGCCTTGATGCACTTCAGAGTTATAAAGTAGGCCCTTTTAGCTTGAAAATGACACCAAGAAAGTACCTATGTACTTTGGAGTTGATGCTTGAAACAATTAATCCAAAACAAACTAGTTCAAGAATAGCTAGTGTTGAAAAACTTGATATTTTAGTCTATATAGCTGCTAGCTTTTTTACTCAGAGCTCATAGTACAGTAACAATTCACAAAATTCCTTTTAGGTCAATTCAATTAGCTTAGATAGCTAATGATTGCAACTGGAATCATTTAAAATGATCAACTATGCTCTAAGAAATCATTTTAGCAAATCAAATTTTACCCCCTACTTTTTAGGGACTAACCAGTAGATGACGAGTGAGCACTTTGAAGATGATTTCTCCCAGATGCCTAAAAGAAATGGCTTGAAATTTTGATAGCACTAAGTGGCCTTTATGGGGATTCCAAAAAGCCAAAGATTATGCAAAATGGTTGAGTATTCACTGAGATATGACCAAAAGAAGTTGATTGTTCTCAATAGTCATAGCAGAGAAGTAGACAGAGATGTTCAATGAGCTATATGTATTATATCATATGATTGTACAGAGTCATTGGCATTGTAATGACGCTCAATGATGATGAATTGAGTGAGATATGGTGTGAGCTACTCAAGTTCTACAAATGATCAAGGAGAGAGCTCTAAAAATGAGGCACCCCGTGCATTTTACAAGACCTTTTTATAAGTCTTCTTCTAAGTTTGAATTTTGAATTCAAACTTGGCTCCAATCAAAAAGTAACTCCTCTGATTTAAGAGACATTCCCTCATCTTGAATTCGTAGTTAGTATTCCTCCTAACTCCATGAGTTATAAGCTTTTACAAGATTCTCCAAGGATTTAGTGCCATAGGCAATGGTTGAGGTGTCCCCTTAGGTCTTTGTCTGGTAGTCCCTACAAGCAGGTCGAATTAAACTCACCTTCTTACTCTTGCAACTGCTTCTGTCAAGATCAATGCTCCTAAAATTCTGCCCACCAGCCTTACTTGTGCTACACCTGATCCTCCTTCCTCTTCTTCAAATTTTGAAATTGAATCTTCTTGTGCCTCGTACCAGTCATATGAATCAAGAAATGGATCCACGTTACCAGCTTGATTTTGCGCTCATGCATAATATATTTTACCAACTCTTCACCTTCTTTGCGACATTCATTTCTTTCTTCTTTGAGGGAGTATAGTAGGATCGCCAAATGTGTTGCGGTTCTTCAACACATCACTACTCACTTATGCAGCAAAACACTCTCACAATCAATCTCACAATTCTCAAGAAAACAATAAACGAGACAATAACTATTGCTGCTTAAAGATCATACTCATGTTGAAACTCTCAAATAGAGTAAAACTTACATTGCGCTACTAAGAATAAGTGAAATTCTTCAACAAGTTTACCAAAAACATCAGAACATATGCATATACAGTACTTGAACAGAGCACAACTATGAAGATGAAAATCAGTTTTTTTATTTGTTCAACCCCCTCCCTCTTTCTCATAGTCTCCTCCATTAGTATAAAGAAGCATCCACAGAATTTGTACACAATCATTACATCATGCGTCAATGTCGTTAAAACTATATTATAACTACGTGTCAAAAGTCAAACTTAGTAAAGATCTGATTCAGCAAAAATCCGACTGAGATCATTCCATCTAGCAAACAATAAATATCCGACTGAGCTACTTTGGTAGAAACTTCCACTATCAACACGCTGATTAGGACAAATAGCTACACCATGTTGTTTGGGCATATTGAGTCTTCTATAAAATGGTACTCCAAGCCACACCTTTTTAGATGATATTTGGCCAAAATGCAGTGTTGCCACTAGATTTCTTGATCCCTATGTTAAGAGTAGGTCAAGAGCATCAATGGACAAGCCATGAGCTCTCGTCTAGAATCTTAGATCTTGAACGATTAGGTGAAATGCGATTATGAGCAGTAGTAGGAATATATGCAGCCAAGAAAAAGCAAAAGGCATACTTCAATGCCCATGTGAAGGATAAATTCTTGAAAGAGAGAGATTTAGTCCTAGTATACACCTTGAAGCAACACACATGGAAGTTGGAGAGTCATGGCTATGGACCAATGATTATTAATAGAATATCAAAAAGTGAAGCAATCCAGTTAGCCACTCTAGAAGGTGACATCCTACCTAGTTACATCAATGGATGTAGAGTCAACTTCTATCAAGAACCCCTCACAAAGGAAATGCTAAATCGACTCAATACTGCAAAGAAACATAAGGAAGAGGAAAAATGAGTCTGAGAATAAGCATAGGCAAAAGCCTTAGAATGCATCTGATGAATGAAATTGAGGAGACATGGTAGAGATCAACCTAGGTCAGATGCTCATGACGTGCCAAGATATCACATGGCCATGTGTAAAGCATCAAGTGTAATTTCCCCTTGCATAATTGATCAAAATCCTTTTGTGATCCTAGAGGTAGCACAAAGAAAGTGTGCAAAGATTGTAAGAGCATTGATTAACTTAGGTGCAACCACTCATGCAGTTAGACTTTCTCACTGTCAAGAATTGAATTTAAGTATCAATCCTATAGAAGCATTTCTCATAGGATTGGGAGGTGTGGAAACCCCTTGCGTGGGCAAGGTGGAACTTCCCATCTACCTTCAAGATGTGCCAATGATAGTGAAAGTGCTAGTATGTCAAGATGATGACCTCACTGAGCCTCTCATTTTAGGTCAAGATTGGATCTATGACCATGCGGTGAACCTAAACCTAAGAACAGGACTTCTTCAGGTCTGGGTAAATCAAAACCACATCAAAGTTGAGCTAGAAAGTCAAGCACTCATGCAACTAGGAAAGGCACTCATTGTTGGTCCTTCCTGGAACACACACGATGATAATGATGTTATTCTTGTCCAAAGTTCTATGGTGCAAAAGAAGGTCACTCATGAGAGAGTCGCAAAAACCAATGTGGGACTCCCTTCTTTTCCAAAGATGATCCCATAAAAACAAGGAAGGCAACCCAAGAAGCATATAAAACAGATAACCAAGACGCATGCTCAACAACCAGTGCAAAATGAATTACCTCATAGAGTGAAGCAAATCTAGATGCGCAAGGGTGAACAACCCCTTGCTCAGGAGAAAGAACCTCATCAATGCACCAAACCAACTACTCAGTCAAAGTCTACAATGAAGGAGTATTCCAAGAGTTAGCCAAGGTGGAATATTTCCATCTGGATACCTAAGTGGTCGAGGAAGGCAAATCCCAATGCCTGACCAATCTGGGTGCCTAAGACCTCCTTACAAGCTCTAGTAGCTACACATAGACTCATGAGCTTGAATCACCACTCACAAACACTCACATCACAAACTTCATGGAAAACATCTACACCTCCACACCTCAAATCACACCTAGGATTTTTTGGAAATGGGTACCCAAAAAGTCCCAAATCCAAGAAGATCGAGTGCAGAAACCTTTATTAGTCATCACTACCATAAGTTGTAATCCCATGCTAAAATTTTGGAGAATTAAGCCTTGTAATAAACCCCCTGACTCGACTTTGTAACTTCATTCATACAAAAGTAGATGCATTCTGAGTACAATGCACATCCAAAGTATGCATCTAGGAAAAAATCACTTACCTACTAACCAACTCTCACGGACGCGAGGTGTTGAGATATCAAGCTCAACATGTGATGATACAGGGTGACACGTATCAGTTTTTCATTTCTCTGACATGTATAGTCATCACACCGATATATGTCAGGGATACTTCATTGAGATTTATTAGATTTATCTACCGAGAGTGATGGCACATGTGTTCCTTACCAGCTCATTCATTCACAAACATTAGATTTTTCCTTATGTACTGGTCTTTATATATTGCACTTGTTGTATTCTTGTTTTAGGTCATTCTTGTACATTCCTTTTTATGTAATAGAAGAAGGAGAAGAAGATCATTCTTCCTTGTCTCAATCTGTGTGCGTGTGCTTCTCCTTGAGAGTGAGAATGTGTGTGTGAGCTCTCTTCCTTATCTCCTTCCTCGTGACATGGTATCAGAGCCAGCATGGCTGTAGAGAGCTTGTGGAGAAGGCGACGGTGAAGACTATGTGGCAAGGCATGGAGAAAACGTGATTCATAAATGACCTCTATTTGCTACGAAAATTAGCGTGAGGTAGAATACCTCATATCGAAGTTTCGAAGCCATCTCGACCTTTGTTTTGAGCCTACAAGGTGGGACCCACAAAAAAACCAAGTCAGTTTCAAAAACTGTAACTTGCACTGTATTCGACAACACTTATATATTCCAGATCCAAAACTTCAAGCGATTCCGTGTACTGTTGATACATGAAAACTATGTTTTTCTGAGATCGAACTGTCATGTCATAGTGCGACAGTGTTCAAGCAGAAGTGTTGCTTGTAGTGTTTTGTAGTGTTGTGAATTGCTGCAAAAATGGCAAACGTAGATGAAATGAGTCAGCTTATTAGCAATAAGCTGGACAAGAACAACTTCCATGCTTGGAGATTCAGAATGATGAATTTCCTGATGGGAAAAGGCTACTGGAAGTACATCAAAGGAGAGAACAAAAATGCTCGCAATTACCAGAGAGGAATCGGACTGCAGGCCAATTAAGAGCATATGAGGAATGGAATCAAGGAGCATGAAAGATAATGTATTGACTATCTCTTAGCATACAGAATAGCATGATTGGGCACATACACGATGCCAAGACTCTGAAAGAGGCTTAGAGTTTGGTCACTTTGTATGAGACTAATACAAAGGCAGGAAAGTTGCAACTCAAGAGCGATCTGCATACATTGGAAAAGAACAACATGTCAATAAGTGACTACACTCTGAAAATCAGAAGCATATGTGAGTCACTTGCATCTATTGGCATGAATGTAGATGATAATGATAAGATGGAAGTGTGCCTTTGTGGTTTAGGAGCTGCATATAAGCAGTTCAGAATGTCTATACAGACTTGAGAAAATATTCCAAATTTTGCTGATTTGGTACTCATGCTGATTAATGAAGAAAAGAATCTTGGTGAGGATTCAAACTCCCAAGGAAAGCCTAGTCCTGAGCAGGTATTCTACTCTGGCAGAGGAAGAGGCAGAGGTAGAGGTTTTGGAAGTGGAAGAGGAAACAATAACCAAGACCAAGGTTGTTGGAATCTGAGAAGAAGCAAGTACGGGCATACATGCAAATCTAGCACTAAGGCAACCCTTCCAAATTTTTCAATCCTTACATTATTGTAAAAGTGATTCTCATCACTGGAACCTTTGTAAATACCTTTTCACCTTTTTATAGCTCCATTTTGTGCAAGCCGAGGAGTCCTCAAGCTTGAGGAGCTTTAGTAGTATTTGCCTACCAAGTTTCATAATTTTCAAAGCTCGTTTGAGCCTCCAAAATAGCTTAGAGACCTAATTTTTAACTAGGACAGACACTAGGTCTGAATAGGACCAAAGCTAGTAAAAAACTATAAATACAGCTAGAGAGCTCATTTTTGGGCTAGCTTGTTGTAGATTTGAAGTTGTATGAGAACTGATTTGCGATAGAAGTGATTCCATTGTCTCTCTCTCTCTTTGTTCTTGCCGTGTGTGCGCGTGTGTGTGTATGTGTGTGCATGTTTATGTGCTTCTCACTCACACACTTTGTGCCTTCACTTGCTCGAGGTGTTCATACCATCCTCATGTCTTCCCGGATTGACATTAAAGGAGGTGCTACTCATCACTGAGCTAAACCAAATTTTGGTGCCGTTACCGGGGACCGAACTTTGAGGACGAGCGTGTGATGGTAGGACGTAGAGAGGACACGTTGAAGTGGTAAGTAGTAGGTAATTTTCTTGTTTTTCACCATTTTCTCCATCTCCATCTCCATCTCCACTTCCATCTTCCTTTCATATTCCCACTTCCATTTCATTCTCCTCATTTGATTGGTGAGGGTTTGAGAGAGAGCGAGTGTGCATTGTTGCGTTTGTATGTTTTTTGCATGATTCTTGCAGGTTGCAACATCCTCACCATCTCCAGCAAGCTCTACAGGTACAAAAATTCTCTATGCAAGCCCCGTGGCATCAACCTTGAGCTATCGCGACACACCAAAAATTTGACCCTATTGAGAATCTGAGTGCACCACGACACTGCGCAACCTATGTGCTCCCAGGATCACTTGGTTGATCAATAGAATTCACGATATTTCTGCCTATCACGACACACCCGTGTATCGCGACACTTCGGTCTATTGCGACACTTCGGTGTATCACGACACTTCAGTGTATCGCGACACTTTGGTGTATCACGACACTTCGGTCCATCGCGACACTTCGGTCTATCGCGACACTTCGATGTATCATGACACTTCGGTCTATCGCGACACTTCGGTGTATCACGACACTTCAGTCTATCGTGACACTTAGGTGTATCACGACACTTCGCTCTATCACGACACTTCAGTCTATCACGACACTTAGGTGTATCGCGACACTTGGTCTATCACGACACTTCGGTGTATCGCAACACTTCGGTCCATCGCGACACTTCGGTCTATCGCGACACTTCGGTCTGTCATGAGACTTAGGTGTATCGCGACACTTCGGTCTATCGCGACACTTCCGTGTATCGCGACACATCCACTTATCGCGACACATCAACCCGAGCTATCGCGATACACCGGCTCTACGAATAATTTTTTGGGTTGAATTAATTAATTGAATTGGGGCAATTTTGGGCATGATTTTTGACACATTGGGACTACCTTAGAGCCTTAGAAGTGGGCAAAATACCTAGAGAACCATAGATGAATTTCATGAACCTTGAGAGCCTGTCTTGACCCCTAAGTGCCTGAATGGTCATAACCCCACCATACGAACTCCGATTGATGAGATTTTGGTCTCGTTGGAAAGCTCGTTGAGAATCCTATGTGGGCCTTGACTGGTTTTTGTAAGAACCATACATGGAGTTTTGGATCAAGTATTTTTAAGTTGGCCATAAGGTGGACTTAGGTAGCCATAGGATTTTAGGGGTGCAGAGAGCTAGTCTCAGGGGGACCTATGCTTTTTGAAGTGTGTCTATCGATTCATTGTAATCCAAGGCAACATTAACTGGTGAACCTTTGCAGGAACATTGTGTGCAATCAAGGCATCCAAAGCAAGCTAGCAAGGGTGAGTACCAAGCTTGGGAGATGGCTTCCTGGCCTTGTGTAGTAGTCGGAGCAACAAGTGAATTGAGGTTGGAAGTTCTCTCAACCCTCCTTCGTCAATTCCTAGCTTAGGCTAAGTACGACTTAGGTGTGGTGATTAATTAGGGCAACACCAGGCACGAATCAAGTCCAAGAGAACTAATCAAGTAAGTACAAGCATTAAGCAGATCTTAAGTGTGAAAACTCTAAGGAAAAAAAGTCAACTTGAATCGATCAAATATCAAGTGCGAAATTCACTTAAGTATTCCTGACGACGTGATTCCAAACAAGGGCTTAACACAATACTAAAAAGAACAAAGTGATTGGTACAAATTAACCTACAACGAGATTGTACTTGGGACCATGGGGGTCGAGAAACCAGGCATATGAACCTTAGGTCAGGAAGACACATAGGCCGAGACAGAAAAAGCCTCAGATCTTCTGAAGCTAGTGTCAGTCATATGGCTAGGTCTTGGGCCCAGCAGTTGAGTGATTATCCATACACTCCGAGATCAGAAACAAGCGATTCTGAGATGTCCTATAACATGGAGAGACTAGTAGGTAGTTTCGGAGTGGCGTACCTGGAAAAGCCAGAAGGACCTTACAAGACACAATTGGAATATATCAGGACCAATCGTCTAGGTGCTCGCATCTACAAAGATGGCCTGAGAAGGTCTGTGGTCCAGATTAGAAACCCAGATCAACGCCATGGACTAGAACATCCGGTAGTCAAGTTTGAAAATGGAGTGTTTTGTTTTGGACTCCAAGTTGTCCTCTCCAATCATGAAGTAACAATGAATCAACAAATCATCTTTATTTTGTCAATCCTAGGAATATCCATAAGACCACAGCCCCTTCAAGATAATAGATTCAAGGAAATAAGAGATTGATGGCTGGATTGCTGAGAGAAATTGAAGATGAAGAGAAAATCTTGAATTTACCATAACTAAGGCAAATCTCCATCATTTTCTATGTTCTTTATGTCAAAACCATGCCATTTCATTAGCAGAATACAAATATAAACTCAAAATTGAAAAATATCACCTGTGTCACAAAGACGAGACAATCGCGATTCTGTACCAACAGACGATTTTCACAATTTTGGAACTTCCTTCAGTCCTTTCCACTCATTTACAGCAATAGGTCTCTCTCTTCATACAACTTTCTCAGTAATACACAAATTTGATTCACAAATCTCCATGATTAAGCAAGAGACAAGCTCACACATCAAAGGAATTACACTCAACAGGAGAAAACACGATTTTGCAGAAACTCTTTCTTCTCTATTGATAGCTTGAGCAAATGACTAACCAACCTCTCCAAAATAGAGAAAATTGACTTATATACATTTTCAAGTGTCCCTTTTCACACTTGAAATTAGGTCTTTTTCTCTAATTTTCTAAAGAAATGCTATCTAAGAGTTTCTAAAAATTCTACAAAAATTACATGAGATCCTCAACCACATAAGGAAGACTCTTTCTTATTTTTACAATCATTGCATAAATATTTTACAAGTTTTTTGACTTTTTACTAATTTTTTACATCAAAAATGCTCTTCCAAAAATACACCTTCCAACATCCTTCCCCTCCTAAGCTTTTCGGCTCCTGACGAAAGATTTTCTGATCCTCTATGTTGGTCACTTTGCTTCATTTCTTCTTTCTTTGATATACCTGTGACAGTAAATCATGGCTTTTCCTTTCTGTTATATTCAAATTATTGACCATTTCAAATAAAGCTTTCCTCCATTGTACTGCAGCTTCAGGCTTATCTATGACATCCTTCTTCAAGTATTCTGTGTAAGCAACTTCATAGGCAGTAATTCTTGCTTTTGTAACAACAGATAAGTTTCCAAAAATTTCTGACTCCCTTTCAAAGAATCCATAATCAAAAGCATCTTCAAATATTTGCAAAAAATGACTGCCCAAAAATATTATTCTACTGTAGTAGGCCATCAAACAAATCCTGTCTGGTGTCTCACTCAAATCAAACAAAAGAGCATCTGTTGGCGAATTAAAACCTATGTAGTTCAGAATTCTGACGTCTGT
Organism: Ceratopteris richardii; assembly: GCA_020310875.1. NCBI lineage: Eukaryota > Viridiplantae > Streptophyta > Polypodiopsida > Polypodiales > Pteridaceae > Ceratopteris > Ceratopteris richardii. The sequence continues at coordinate 138,909,651 of CM035439.1, read as the reverse complement.
ATCAGTGTAGGTCTCTATACAGGCTAGAATCAATCTCATTATTCTGACAAGTAATATACAAGCTGGATCATTAACATCTTTATATGTTGTTAAAACTGACTCAGCAGTATTCACCATGTAACTTTTTGTAGGCCAAGTTCCTGCCTTTGGACCTGCTATTTTTGGAAAGTTCAGCCATTTTGCTGGAATCTGCCCTGTTTTTCTCCTTTCCCAAAAAACAGTCCATTCTCTTCTTCTGGCAACTGGACAATATGCTGGGTTGATCTTTAAATTCAAAGGTGCCTCTTTCCAGATTTTCCTACATTCCTTATTGGCATCCAACCACTTATTTCTCCATTTAGGATTTGCTCTTTCAAATAACTCCTTCGTGACATTAATATCTTTTTCATATTCAAAGTATTTGTTTGGAGATAGCCCTACTCTGGCCAATTGATAATTCTTTATACTCTCCAAAATCATACAGAAAGGTATTCCCAATCCATCTGCAGCCCAATGATGCTGATCTAGATTAATGCCTTTATTCAGAGCAAAGGTAACTATTTGATCTTCATACTCATCATGCATTTTTCTGATAAATTCCATTCTTGACTCTCTATTGGTCAATAATTTCTGTACAAAATCTTCAGAATACTCTTCCTCTGTTTCTTCGGCTGCTGGTTCCTTGTTCTCTTGTTCCTTGTCAAAATCCCCTGTTTCATATTCCCTTTTATCTGTATCTTCTGCCTGTACTTGATCTTGAATTTCTTCTGGAACTTTTGATTTCTCCAATTGTTTCTGTAATTCTTCTATAGTCATCATTGAATTTTTGTTCTGAGCTGCCCATAACTCCTTTTCCTTCCTCCACTCATTTCTTTCTTTCTCCATCTTTGCTTGCCATTCACTTCTTTCTCTACCTCCATATGTAATTGATGATACCCTCTCATTGATGTGGCAGCATGAGTGTTTGCCTGTTTCTCCATTTCTTTGGCCTCTTTTAATTCTATTTGAAGTCTTTGAATTTCTTTATGCAGCTCTTCCTTTTCTTCCTCTGTTAATTGAACAGGTTTACCTCCACCTTGTAGTTGACCTTCTTCTAACAACACTTTATTAATCTCTTCATGTGCTCTAGTCAGAATTTGATAGGATGTTTGTAAAGTTCTGTATCTTCCTCCTATGGCTTTTAGTTCCATTTCCATTTTGGCATTCTGCTCTGATAACTTTACACTCTTTTCTTCCAAATATTGGATCCTGTTCTGCTTCTGAACCTCAGCTTCTTCCAAAGCAATGATTCTATTGATATATTCTTCATTCCTTTCCTTCATCAACCTTAATTGCTCTGTCATCTGCTCTTTTTCTTTCTTGTGTTCTTTGATAATTAAACTTCCTTTTTCAAATTCTGATTCAGCCACCATTCTTGATATGATCATATTTCTACTAGATGGTCTGAACTGTTCAATGTTACTCATAATTATTTGACAAGCTGATCTTATATTTTTGGGTATTCTTTCCAATCCTACTTCTATTTCTGTCTGTCTAACTTCAATTTGCTTATCTTCTTTATCCACATCATCTTCTTCTGCTGCTGTTTCATCTTCTATGTCCTGCATGTCTTGTTCTTCATAACTGTGATCATCGTTCTTTGTATCCTGATTGGTATCATCCTCTTCATAAACTAGTGCTCTGTCATTTGCACTCTTCTGCTCTGAAAAATCTGAAGCCCTCTTCTTTTCTAATGACTTCTTTTCTTCCAATACTTGTTGCTTCTCTGTAAAGAGCTGGTCTCCCTTAATTAGTATCTCCTTCTCTTGTGTTAGGGTTTCCTGACTTCTGTTTGAGTCCTTTCCAACAAGAGTTTTTTGAACTTTCCTGAGTTGCTCTTCCGGTCCCTGCTTTTCCTGAACTTCAACTGATTCAATTTCTTTTGTACCAGCAACCTGGTCATTACTTTTCTCATTTATGTATTCCTGATCTTGCTCCTCAATGTCCATAACATCTGCTTCCACCTCTTGTTCTTGATCATTCTTAGATGTAAATTCCCCACTGCTTTTTATATCCTGCAGCACATCCTTTATACTTTGAACAATTCCTTCCTCCATTACTTGTCCCAAGACATCTTGAGCATTCTTTTCTGGTTCTAACTCCTTGCTTTCCTGTTCTTCGGATGCATCCTTCTGCTGATTATTTGAACTTCCGAATGCCTTCTTTGCTAGTTCCTCCAAACTTGCAGTCAACCTTGCATTTAATTGGAATTGTGTCTGTGAAGGGTTGGTCCATATTGAATTTTCATCAACATTCATTATTCCAGAGCTATCTTCATCTCTCTTCTGGTTTTCCTCTTCTGTCATTCTTGCCTTTCCTTTTAACAGCCTTCTTTTTTCTTCAGCACTCATCTGTGGAACTATTTCCTCCTGTGTCTGCTTCTCTTGAGATTTCTTACTTGAATCCTCAGGTGTCTTCACTTTTTCCACAGCCTGTACAGCTACATTGGGAGTGTTGGGTATTGACAAATTTAAACTTTTTAACAAAAAACTCTCAATGTCGCTATCTGAATCAGATGAAAATCGTGAAGATCCTCCTACTTCTTGTTCTGTAGGCTTTGATACTTCCATCACTGAGGTTAGCTTTTGTGTTTCTTTTGTAATTACTTGTTTCATTTCTTTCATCACAGGTTCATCTTCCATTTTTCCTTTCCCTTTCTTTATCATCTTCTTCTTTTGAACAGGTTTCCTTGGCATCTTCTTTTTCACTATCACAGTAGTCCTGGCCTCTGGAGGTCCTTGCAACTCCTTGAAGTATGCCAGTAATTCAGAGCAAAGGTAACTATTTGATCTTCATACTCATCATGCATTTGGATTAATGCCTTTATTCAGAGCAAAGGTAACTATTTGATCTTCATACTCATCATGCATTTTTCTGATAAATTCCATTCTTGACTCTCTATTGGTCAATAATTTCTGTACAAAATCTTCAGAATACTCTTCCTCTGTTTCTTCGGCTGCTGGTTCCTTGTTCTCTTGTTCCTTGTCAAAATCCCCTGTTTCATATTCCCTTTTATCTGTATCTTCTGCCTGTACTTGATCTTGAATTTCTTCTGGAACTTTTGATTTCTCCAACTGTTTCTGTAATTCTTCTATAGTCATCATTGATTTTTGTTCTGAGCTGCCCAGAACTCCTTTTCCTTCCTCCACTCATTTCTTTCTTTCTCCATCTTTGCTTGCCATTCACTTCTTTCCTTCTCTACCTCCATATGTAATTGATGATACCCTCTCATTGATGTGGCAGCATGAGTGTTTGCCTGTTTCTCCATTTCTTTGGCCTCTTTTAATTCTATTTGAAGTCTTTGAATTTCTTTATGCAGCTCTTCCTTTTCTTCCTCTGTTAATTGAACAGGTTTACCTCCACCTTGTAGTTGACCTTCTTCTAACAACACTTTATTAATCTCTTCATGTGCTCTAGTCAGAATTTGATAGGATGTTTGTAAAGTTCTGTATCTTCCTCCTATGGCTTTTAGTTCCATTTCCATTTTGGCATTCTGCTCTGATAACTTTACACTCTTTTCTTCCAAATATTGGATCCTGTTCTGCTTCTGAACCTCAGCTTATTCCAAAGCAATGATTCTATTGATATATTCTTCATTCCTTTCCTTCATCAACCTTAATTGCTCTGTCATCTGCTCTTTTTCTTTCTTGTGTTCTTTGATAATTAAACTTCCTTTTTCAAATTCTGATTCAGCCACCATTCCTGATATGATCATATTTCTACTAGATGGTCTGAACTGTTCAATGTTACTCATAATTATTTGACAAGCTGATCTTATATTTTTGGGTATTCTTTCCAACCCTACTTCTATTTCTGTCTGTCTAACTTCAATTTGCTTATCTTCTTTATCCACATCATCTTCTTCTGCTGCTGTTTCATCTTCTATGTCCTGCATGTCTTGTTCTTCATAACTGTGATCATCGTTCTTTGTATCCTGATTGGTATCATCCTCTTCATAAACTAGTGCTCTGTCATTTGCACTCTTCTGCTCTGAAAAATCTGAAGCCCTCTTCTTTTCTAATGACTTCTTTTCTTCCAATACTTGTTGCTTCTCTGTAAAGAGCTGGTCTCCCTTAATTAGTATCTCCTTCTCTTGTGTTAGGGTTTCCTGACTTCTGTTTGAGTCCTTTCCAACAAGAGTTTTTTGAACTTTCCTGAGTTGCTCTTCCGGTCCCTGCTTTTCCTGAACTTCAACTGATTCAATTTCTTTTGTACCAGCAACCTGGTCATTACTTTTCTCATTTATGTATTCCTGATCTTGCTCCTCAATGTCCATAACATCTGCTTCCACCTCTTGTTCTTGATCATTCTTAGATGTAAATTCCCCACTGCTTTTTATATCCTGCAGCACATCCTTTATACTTTGAACAATTCCTTCCTCCATTACTTGTCCCAAGACATCTTGAGCATTCTTTTCTGGTTCTAACTCCTTGCTTTCCTGTTCTTCGGATGCATCCTTCTGCTGATTATTTGAACTGCCGAATGCCTTCTTTGCTAGTTCCTCCAAACTTGCAGTCAACCTTGCATTTAATTGGAATTGTGTCTGTGAAGGGTTGGTCCATATTGAATTTTCATCAACATTCATTATTCCAGAGCTATCTTCATCTCTCTTCTGGTTTTCCTCTTCTGTCATTCTTGCCTTTCCTTTTAACAGCCTTCTTTTTTCTTCAGCACTCATCTGTGGAACTATTTCCTCCTGTGTCTGCTTCTCTTGAGATTTCTTACTTGAATCCTCAGGTGTCTTCACTTTTTCCACAGCCTGTACAGCTACATTGGGAGTGTTGGGTATTGACAAATTTAAACTTTTTAACAAAAAACTCTCAATGTCGCTATCTGAATCAGATGAAAATCGTGAAGATCCTCCTACTTCTTGTTCTGTAGGCTTTGATACTTCCATCACTGAGGTTAGCTTTTGTGTTTCTTTTGTAATTACTTGTTTCATTTCTTTCATCACAGGTTCATCTTCCATTTTTCCTTTCCCTTTCTTTATCATCTTCTTCTTTTGAACAGGTTTCCTTGGCATCTTCTTTTTCACTATCACAGTAGTCCTGGCCTCTGGAGGTCCTTGCAACTCCTTGAAGTATGCCAGTAATTCTACCTCCTTCTTCACAAATATCTCTTCAGTTTCGGCTGCCATCATTTCTTCATGCAATGCTTCATAGTGCTCCACCTCTTCTTGGATCCAATCGGTAGCTTTGCATGAAAAATCTTCCAACATTTTTTGATATTGTGCCTCATATATGGCTCTTTTGCTGTTTCCTTGAGTGAGATAAGTATAAAGCTGTTCTTTACTTGTCTGCGGAGGATGAGGTTCACTGGAGGATTGTACCTTTTTCTGTGCTGCCACCTGTTCCTCTCTTGTTTCTTCTGCCTGTTCTAATTCTACTTTTCTGGGGTCCAACTTTCTTTTCTTTACTGGAATCACTTCCTCAGATATTACTTTTCTCTTCATTCTTGTTCCCCTCATGCGAGTTTGTCCTTCTGATTCTCTTCCAAGTGCTTTTCTTGGGGGACTTTTGATTCCTGACATCAAATTTCTGAAGTACTGTGCTTCAGGAGCTAACTTTAACTGTTCTTCCATTCCTAGAACATGATAAATGATTTTGGTCAAAAACTGGGCTCCATTCATGAATTTCTTCTGCTCCCAGTGTTTTGCTGCTTCCTTCAGCTGTTCATGGATGTATGGTGAGACATCCATCACCCCAAATGGCTTGGTTCTATCTTTGTTATTGAACATTAATAGAGTTACTGACTTATGAGGCATGGTGTACCTTGGTAATTTCGGAAAACAAAAGAACTGCAAGAACATTCTTATAGCATATTCTTCATTTTCTCTTCCCTTGAAGTCAGTGAACTTTACATATCCAGTGTAAGTCTCCTTATTCTTCTTGACAAAGCTTTGGTCCAGTTTAGTGCCCATTGGATAGAACTGTAAGGCGGCTCTGATATGTTCTGCTTTGATAACTATCCCTGCCTCCTGATTGTCCTTGTTCTTAAGTAGGCATCATTACCTTTTCCCACTTCCTCCAAACTTCCCATCACTTGTGCTACTCTTTCAAAGTCAATAAAGAAAATAGGTTCTTCTAAGAGCTTGTGCAATCCCACAGCTTTCCATCTCTTGAGGTTGACAGAAGTTTTCTGAAACTTGTAAAATTCCTGGCACAGCATAGTGTACTTATATCCTCCCACTGTTACTGTGAAGATATGCTGTCCTATTACTCCCAGGATTTCTTTAAGTTCTTTTGCTATTTTTTCAGCTTCTGGGATTTCTTGGTCTTCATCTGATTCTAAGTCCACTTGTTCTTCAGCTGCATCACTATCCAAAAACCAATGTCCTCTGGACAAAGTCACTGAATCAGCTTTGAAGTCATGGATTGTCAACTCCTTTGTATTCACCATCCTGTATTTATATATAACAGAAAAGAAAATACTCAAGAAAAGAAAATACTCCACCCACATGAGTCACAAGATTTCATAAGAAAATACTATATTATTCTAGAATGTTACTGACATATATAAAAAATAAGAAAGACAAATTCCAAGCAATTTTTGCTTTTTTCCAAGAGACTCAATTTTAAGTGAGCAACACAGGTGTAGCAAGACATCTAATGTGCTCTCTCCAATTGTCACTTCCTTGCTCAAAAAACAATTCCTGAATAGAAAGATGATACTAAAAAAGATAATTAATGAAGAAACTTGAAAAAGTAGTGGTAAAAAAATGATCACAAAAAATTAAACAACAATAAGACAAAACAACTTTTTTCCATAATAAGTTACTCTTTCCCTCCCTATATCTTGCTTTGTGTTTTTTTAATTTTAGAAAGAAAATCAAGAAAATAAAATATATTTTTCCAGGGTTTTTTTTTTTTTTTTTTTGTCTTCTTTCCTTCCCCTCCTAATTTTCTTCTAAGGGGAAAGACGGAAATATTTTTTTGTCATTTTCAAAATTCCAAAAATAGGTCCACTGTGGATTATCCCTCTTCCATTGACCCAATTCTGATTTTTTCACCCAGTAATGTTTTACTCCATTTGTCCTTCTGTTATGGAAATATCCATGCTCTGTGGATGAACATTTTGTGACATTTTTTGGCTTCCATATCCATTTTGTTCTAATTTCCTGTTTTGGTGAGCCATAACTGTGCATGACCTGTTTCCATATTCCTTTTGTTCTGTTTTGTTGATATTGCAACTTTGGCAATAATAGTCTTCTTTGTTTTGTCTCCTCATCCACCTTTACCTCTTCAGTCTTTTGCTGGTCTTGAGTGTATGAAGCTTGATCACTTTGTATTGTCAAAATGTTCCTGTCCTCCATTGAGAAAGTAAATCCTTCGAGATCTGGGTCATGAACATCCATATGAACTACCTGCTCTTCATTACTCAGAAAGAACATTAAAAACTTTTTGTCCTTGATGGTCAAATTAAGCTTCATTTTTTCAAAATTTAAGATGACTTTACCTTGTTTGAGCCATGGTTGCCCTAAAATCAGCTTTTCAGCCATTAAATGGTCTGGCCACTCTTCACAATCTATCTCCATATATTCATTATTAAATTTAACTTTAATAGAAAGTGAAGATATGCTCTGAATTCTTTTCCCTCCCAGGGTTTTGATCAAAATTCTGCTTTCAGCTCTCTTAAGGTTAAACTTATTGATCAAGGCTGAGCTAATTAGATTCACTTGAGCTCCTGAATCTATCAAAACCCTTATGTTTTCATTCTGATAATTCATCATAATCAAAGGCAAATGTTCTTTTTGCTTTAGAGTGTTTTCACATAAGCACACTTGTTTCAATTTTCTAATTCTCTCTTTGGCTTCTAGTTGAGCCTCCTTTCTAATACTTTTTTCTTCTTTTTTCCTGTTTTGGGCCTTTTGCAATCTTCTCCATTCCTCAGTAGTTAATGGGCACTCATACCTCTTCACTCTACATCCACTTATGAAATTTGGCATGATTTTCCCATCAATATTGGCTAACTGAATAGCTCCACTCTTGCTTATCTGATGTATGATATATGGCCCATGACCTTTTTTCTGAAACTTTTTCTGATGTTCCTTGATTGTGTAAGCTAAGACCAGGTCTCCTTCTTGTAGATCCTTATCTTTTATGTGAACATCATGATAGGCTTTTTGTCTTTTCTTGTTTGTGTATATACTCATCACTGCTTGGAGTCTCGATGCTCCCAGTTTTTCCAAATCTATGACTCTCTCAGATAATTCATGTCCTGTCCAATTGTATTGGCTACCCACCTTCAATGTTGGAATAAGAAATTCCATGGGTAAAACTGCATTCTGGCCATACACCAAATTAAATGGTGTAGTCCCTAAAGCCGTTTTGTATGCCACTCTATAAGCCCAAAGAACATGATTCAGTTGATAATCCCAGTCATTTCTGTTTGTGTTGACTAATTTGGTCAATACATTGCAAAGTACTTTATTAGTACTTTCCGCTAACCCATTGGCTTGTGGGTGATATGGGGCTGACTTATTGTGACTAATCATGAAATAATTGGTCATGTTTTCTATGATCTGATTCAAAAAATGAGTCCCCCTATCACTTACCAATTCAATTGGTAGTCCAAATCTAGTGATAATGTTTTCATACAAAAATCTAGCAGTGGTGTGAGCATCATTTCTTTTAGTAGCTTTGGCCTCAGCCCATTTTGTCAAATAATCTGTAGCTACTAGTATGTATTCTGCATGAGATTGTCTGGCTGGAGGATGTATTGGTCCAATAAAGTCCAATCCCCATTTACTAAAAGCTCTGGCTGAAATTAAAGGAATTAATGGCATGTTATCTCTTTTGTTTGGTTGACTTACCCTTTGACAGACATCACATCTTTTTACATAAGTTCTAGCATCGGGAAATAGGGTTGGCCACCAAAAGCCAGAATATAAGATGAGTTTGGCTGTTCTATCACTTGAGAAATGTCCTCCAGCTACTCCTGAGTGTGCCATTTCCAACATCTCTAAATACCTTTCTTCTGGAACACAAATTCTCAGATATCCATCCATTCCTCTCTTGTATAATTGCTCTCCTATGAGTTGATATTCCTCTGAGATCACTTGTAGATTTCTTGAATCAGCACCAGCTATTACTTGTTTCCCTTTCTCCTTTCTCTTCAACTTCTCAACAATATTTTCACTCCATTCAGGGTTTTTCTGAAACCAATATAGAGTTATTAATTCTGATTTCTGCCATGTTTGACATTTTTGACAATTATCAATATATCTCTCCACATCTTGAATCTTATTTGGCCAATGTACTCCCATCCTATTAAGGTTACTTAGAGTGACACTCGTAGAAGCATGAGTACATGGATTCCAGCAATGAGCTTTTCTTACATATTCATGTTGCTCCTCTTCTGGAGTACAATATTCCAGTATACCTGACTGATTGAGGTGATACAAATGTCCAGCTAACAACATGAAATTCTTGCTTTGTAACACCAGATGTGTGTTATCTGCTAATGACCTACAAGGTCCCATGGTTAGCAAGGGAATTAATGACATCGACCATTCAGGAACACTTTCCACCTTGAATAAGTATGTATCTGGCAAATCATCATCTATAGGTGAACTAGGTTCTTTTGACTGGATTCTTGATAAATGATCTGCTCTCAAGTGTGTTTTTCCTTGTCTAACCACCACCTCAAACTCAAATTCCATTAGTAAAAGAAACCATCTTACTATTCTTCCTGTATGACATGGTTTATTTACTAAATAGAGTAGAGCTTGGTGATCCACAAAGAATTTAAACTTGTTGGCCAATAGATAATGTCTGTATTTTTTGACAGCAAAAATCATTCCCAACCCTTCTCTCTCAGTAGTTGTGTAATTTTTTTCTGCAATGTTTAATTGTCTACTTGCATATGCTACTGGGAAATCTAATTTGCTTCCTTCTATAGGTTGTGCTAACACACATCCCAGAGCATAATTTGAAGCATCGACATGTACATGAAAGATTTTATCCCACTGAGGTGTTTTTAAAATTGGTGCTGTCACCAAACAAGTTTTTAATGTTTCAAATGCTTGGTCACATTCTTCAGTCCACTCAAACTTTGTGATGAGGGCATATAAGGGCTTGGCTATATCAGCAAATTTGTATACAAATTTTCTGTAGTACCCACAATGTCCCATAAAAGTTTGGAGTTCCTTCACATTTGTAGGTCTAGGAAGCTCTATTATGGCTTTTATTTTCTTCTCATCAGTAGAAATTCCATTTTTTGACACTATGTGACCCAACATTCTTCCTTGTCTGACATAGAATACACACTTTTCTGGGTTTAAGCATACTCTATATGTCCTGCACTTCCTGAATATTCTTTCCAAATCTTGTAAATGATCTTGTCTTTTTAAAGAAAAAGTGCATAAATCATCTACATAGATTTCCATCACATTTCTCAGGAATTCTTTGAAAATATGACACATCAACCTTTGAAAAGTTGCTGGGGCATTGGTCAATCCAAAGGGCATAACCCTAAAAGCATAAACCCCCCATTCTGTAGAAAAGGCAGTCTTATGTTGGTCCTCTAAAGCTATAGGTACTTGATTGTATCCTGAGAAGCCATCTAGAAAACTATAGACTTCCTTTCCTGCAACTCTCTCAAGAAGATGATCTGTTATTGGCAGTGGATAACTATCCCTTATAGTTGCTGCATTTACTTTCTTCAAGTTAATGCATACCCTAAGTTTCCCGTTCTTTTTTGGCACCACAACTATAGGTGATATCCATTCAGTGTACTCTATTTCATAAATGAAATTAGCAGCCAACAACTTGTCAATTTCTTCCTTTATTTTGGCAGAGTATTTGTCATTAAATGTATAATGTCTCTGTTTGCTTGGTTTTGCATCAGGTGTCATAGGGATCTTATGCTCACAAATTTTTGGATCAATTCCTTTCAAATCTTTATAACTGTAAGCAAATACATCCCTATAGTTCTTTGCCAGGTTCCTTAATGCTTCTTCTTCTTGTGATGTCATGTCATCAGCTATTACTATTTGTCTCTCTTCTCCTTCTTCCTGTGTAATTACAATTTTCTTTGTTTGTTCTTCATTATCATATGCTTCCCCTTTCTTCTTCTCTCTTTTTGGTTTCATTTTCAGAAGTAGTCTGTCTTCTACTTCATAAGTTTTAAAGTTTGCTGGTACATCAAAGTATTGATCTCTGTTTATCTCTTTCTCTTTCTTTTCTTTTTCCTGGTCTCTTTCTATTTCTTTGTGTTTATGTTCCTTGTATTTGCCTGAGATTTTGTCTTTGATTGCATCCTCAGCTTTTACTGTTTCCAAATATTGTGATTTTCCTTCTTTTAATATCATTTCTTGATTTTGATCCTCTTCTGTTTTTGATACTCCTATCATGTGTATGCCAATGTGGAAAATATCAAATCCTTCCTCATTTTGGAATTCCACTCCCACATATTCCTCACTGGCCAAATCCATGGTAGCTAAGATTTGATTCCATCCATAAGGCTCAAACTCTTCATCTTTGAATTGTTGAGGCACATAACTTTCATCTTGTATTTCTCTTTCTTCCACACAATCTTCTCTTCTTAACTTCCTTTTCCTATTTGTGATATTTCTTAATATGTTACACTTCCAAACTGCTGATTCACCTTCTTCCTGATCCTCCCTCTCTGATTCTTCACTTTCTTGTTGATTTTGATGTATTTTATACCATTCTCTAGGAGATATGTCACAATAGTGGCCATTTCTTAAGTTTACTCTTGTTATTCTCCCCTGGTTCTGAAGATATAAACAATCATTACCCCAATCTTGTACAATTTGCATTTGTCTCATGAAGGGTCTTCCTAGGATAATTTCATAAGATGTGGATTGTGGAAATTCTACTATAGCAAAGGTATGCTCTATTTCTATGCCACATATGTCCACAATCACTTTTTCCCAAATTCCTAGGGGCTTTTCTATATGTCCATCTGCAAGTTGTAATCTCATTTTAGTGGGTAGTAATTCCTTTCTTCCCCATTTCTCCCAGGTTTGTTTAGTCATTATAGCCACTCCTGATCCACTATCCAAAATGGCTTTTGCTGAATGTTTTTCATATTGTAATTTTAAGGTTGAATTCCCTTCTTCTCCTTCACAATATCCTCCTATTTTGTCAATAGGAATATACCATAGTTCCTCTAATTCTTGTGTTGGTGAATGAAGGTTTCCAGATATTGTTTCTTCTTTGTTCATCTTGTTTTGTAGGTGAGGATTTTGTTTCAACAAATTTTCCCATGTTGTATGACATGTAATACTACAATGTTCATCTAAGATCATTTGGAATGTTATTTGTGGATTTCCTTCTTTATCATCTTCCTTGGTTTTTGTTTTTTCATCCTGATCAAATGTTCTCCGAGAGCTTTCTTCTTCCCCTAATCTGAGTTGTGTTTCCTGGATAATTTGTTTGCATTTTAGCATCCTTTCATACTCTAAATCCGGTATGGGATAAGCCATTGCATGATCTGCAGGGTTTGGTCCCTCTTGAATCCTTCCTTTATAGGCTTTGATTAGAGTGTCTAGGCTCTGAGAATTTCCTAATTCTGACAGATTCTGGGTCTTTTGAGGAGAAGTATGTTTTGAATTTGTTTGTTCCTGTTTGTCTTCTTCCAGACTTTTGCCCACTTTCCTCTTCTTTTCCCATTTCCCTTTTTGTCTATTTTTCTTCCCTTTTGATGTGGAACCCTCACTTTGTTCTTTAATTGTTCCTTGTTGTTTGGCTTGTGCCCTTGTTATAACATTAAGTTCAATTTGATCATTGTCACTCAATTCCTCTTGTTCCATAATTTTGACTGTTTTTAAAGGTATGTTATTAGGTGTGTTCTGTTGTTTTTGGGGATTTTTTGGACAGTCCTTGATCAGATGTTCTCTACCACAATCCTTACAGTATGCTCCCTTTATCCTGAATGATGGAGGTTGTGGACAATCTCTAATGAAATGCTCTCCCCCACACCTATAACATGTTATCTTTGGTCCTCCTTTGAATTGAGGTTTTTGATTGGACATGTAGTTGTTGGTAATGTACATGAATGTTGCTGTGTCCATTTCAATTTTTCCATTTCCCAGATCTAGGGCTTTAAGCTCAGGTTCCCTTATTTCATAATCTTCCCATTCTTCCTGATGTCCCTCACTCCATTGATACTCTTCCTTATAAGGTGATCTGAATCTTGAGTTTCCTTCGTCAATGGGTGTATATTTGACTGGTACCACATTGGTTGGAATGGGAGGTTGTTGTCCCAATACTGGTCTTGGTTGCTCAGTATAACCTGATTGCCTCTGAGCCATATAGTCTCTTTCCTTGACAGGTTGTTTGTTATAGAAGCATTCCTCCCTGGTATGGTTTGTCCATTTTCTCTCTAGTGTACAATACTTGAGTGTCTTTCTATCTTGTAAGTGTTGTGGTTTATGATAAGGGCATTGTTGTGCCAGATGATTTTCTCCACAAATATAACATTTCTTGTTTGTGTTTATCCTAGAGTTTATCAGGTTAGTTTTAGTGCTTACCTCTAGGGCTTTAGCAATAGCCTGAGCCAACTCTTCTGCTGGAGGAATTTTATCTTCGTAAGATCTGGGTTGATCAAATGCTAACAAATCTTGACCTCTGTTGTCCTCCAAATCTATTGCTTCCTTAACACAGGCTGCTAAATCAGGACATCTCCTATAGTACACTAGGGTCCTTAATTGGGCACTTCTCAATCCCTCAATGAATAAGGATACTTGTTTTGCCATGGAAGGTACTTCTTCTCTTGGGCATCTATCAATGTACTGTTTAAACCTTCTAGCTGCTTCTCTAACATTTTCCTCCTTCTGTTGTTTGAAGCTGCGTATCAATGTGGCTGTACTATGTTTGATTCCAGTCTTAGAGAATTCACCAATGAAAGCTTCTAAAAAAGATTCAATGTCTAGGTACATTTCTTTTCTCAAAGGAATGAACCATGATAAGGCTGGCCCTGTTAGGGTTAGACCAAATGCTTCAAATTGTACCTTGTAATCTTCTACTTCCTCTGCTCTAATCAATTGTCTAAATTCTGCAGCATGAGCATGAGGATCTGAATACCCTTCATATTGGTTCTTCATGCACTTGGCTACTTGGTATGGTCTAAGCATCCTACCTTGAGGTTGCCAATGAGGTCTTCTTCTGAGTGGGAAGTCATTGTTTCCTTCTGGTTCTCTGTCAAAGGGATTTGGTGAAGCATGTGTCCTTCTCCCATGATATTGCTCATTATTAGTGTAGTTTTCATTTGGTCTAGGTATGTCTGGTTGTCCCATGTTATGTTCCCAAGGTCCTTTGTCAGCACATTGCCCTAGATCATTTGAATTTTCTGGGTCTTGAGAGAAGATGTATACACATCCTTGCCTGTCTTCATATCTTCCATCTTTGAATTAGGCTACTGGAGTTATATTCAGGGGAACTTCTAAATTTCTCAGTCTAATGAGGAATTTATGCATTCCATCCTGGTATACATAGGTTCCAAACCTATTTGTATACATGTATTTAAGGATGTTTCTAAAATCCCCAGTTTCTATTGACTCATTTGTTTCATTTAGGTTTTCCATGTTATTTTCTTGGCCTAAACTTCTTTCTGATCTTTTACTACTTCCTGGCTCTTTTTCCCTCCTTGTTAGGTCTTGTTTAGGAAGTGAATTTATTTTATTTCCAGACCTTAGTATCATTCAACTATTTTTGACAAATTTCTAATACTCAAAATAGTGTTTGTCACAGTTTCCTAACCAATATATTGGTTTTCCACAATTTTCTGTCCAAAATTGTGTGTGTTTTAATTTTCTTTCTATGTTTTGTGCTTTTCACAACTTCTTAATGAATTTAGGGTTTTTTCACGATTTTCTACTGCCAGTAGTGTTTTTTCACAAATTTCAGATGAAAATCGTGTTTTTCACGATTTTATCATGCAATTAGACTTTGTCACGATTTTCTGATGAACTTGATGTTTTTCACGATTTTGTGCCTACCTGTGAGTTTTTCACGATTTTCTGTTGACAATCGTGTTTTTCACGATTTTCTACTTACTTGTGAGTTTTTCACGATTTTCTGTTGAAAATCATGTTTTTCACGATTTTCTACCTACTTATGAGTTTTTCACGATTTTCTGTTGAAAATCGTGTTTTTCACGATTTTGTGTGAAAATCGTGTTTTTCACGATTTTCTGTTGAAAATCGTGTCTTTCACGATTTTGTGTGAAAATCGTGTTTTTCACGATTTTCTGTTGAAAATCGTGTTTTTCACGATTTTGTGTGAAAATCGTGTTTTTCACGATTTTCTACTTACTTGTGAGTTTTTCACGATTTTCTGTTGAAAATCATGTTTTTCACGATTTTCTACCTACTTATGAGTTTTTCACGATTTTCTGTTGAAAATCGTGTTTTTCACGATTTTGTGTGAAAATCGTGTTTTTCACGATTTTGTGTTGAAAATCGTGTTTTTCGCGATTTTGTGTCAAAATCGTGTTTTTCGCGATTTTGTGTCAAAATCGTGTTTTTCACGATTTTGTGTTCAAAATCGTGTTTTTCACGATTTTGTGTTGAAAATCGTGTTTTTTACGATTTTGTGTCAAAATCGTGTTTTTTGCGATTTTGTGTCAAAATCGTGTTTTTTGCGATTTTGTGTCAAAATCGTGTTTTTTGCGATTTTGTGTCAAAATCGTGTTTTTTGCGATTTTGTGTCAAAATCGTGTTTTTTACGATTTTGTGTCAAAATCGTGTTTTTTGCGATTTTGTGTCAAAATCGTGTTTTTTGCGATTTTGTGTCAAAATCGTGTTTTTTACGATTTTGTGTCAAAATCGTGTTTTTTGCGATTTTGTTCACAAAATCGTGTTTTCCACGATTTTGTTCACAAAATCGTGTTTTTCCACGATTTTGTTCCCAGACAATCGTGATTGCTCACAGATTGTAAAAAACACGATTTTCTTATGAAAATCGCGTTCTGGGAATCGCGATGTTGATGGCACTTTTCACAGAATCGCGATTTTGTCCAAAATTTGGCAGATTTTCCACTTATTGCCTTTTTCAATATTTTTTCACCTATAGAATCGCCTTATCAAAATTTTAACATGCAATGAAGAAATTTCTTGAAAAACTTTTTTTTCTTACTGAAAACCAACAAAAAACAGGAAATCGCGATTTCGTGATTTTACTTTTTTCCTACTTTTTTGTGTTATTTTATCACTTTAATGCAAAAAATATGTACTCAAAATACTGCTAGACTTTTTACCTTGCTTGCCAAGTTGAAAATATCTCCAAAGCTTGCTTGTAGCAGAAAATTGTGATTTTATTCGACTCTGCACACTCTCTCTCTCCCTCACTCTCACTCAAATGAATTTTTCTTTGAATTTCAGATTTTTATAGTGTTCAGAAAATCGCGATTTTGTGTGATTTCTATTTTTCCTCACTCTTTCACTTGTTCAACTTCACTTACTCAATCTTAATGACTCCCTCTACACTTTCTTATGTCAAGTACCCAAATTTACCACATATTCCAAAAAACTTTCTTTACAGAAAATCGTGATTTTGTGTAGAGAATCGTATTTTT
This sequence comes from Ceratopteris richardii, assembly GCA_020310875.1. NCBI lineage: Eukaryota > Viridiplantae > Streptophyta > Polypodiopsida > Polypodiales > Pteridaceae > Ceratopteris > Ceratopteris richardii. The sequence goes on along the minus strand of CM035439.1, from coordinate 138,893,091 downwards.
TCTGTAGATCTTTTCTTGTGCAAATTTTGAGTATTCTATGTCCTTGCCTTCTCTCAATATCCTTCACAACTTCAATACATGAGTCACCTGAAAAGTTATTTCAAAACAACACTTTTTACAGAAAATCGTGATTCTGTTCAGAGAATCGTGTTTTCTAATTTTCTGGGTTTTTTGATAATTTTTTTATTTTTTAAGCTTTCTTTCTCTTTGTTTTGCTTCAATTCCTTCTTTTCTTTGTAATTAACTCTGCTCCTGAATTTTTGCACCAAAATCACAATCTTCCTCAGAGAATCGCGACTTTGTGCAGAAAATCGTGTTTTTCTCTATTTTTGATTTTATGCCACTTTGAGTAGTTTTTTTCTTCTTGATTACCTTCAAAACCCTTCCACAACTTCAATTCAACTTTCACTTAAAATGTTATTTCAAAATCAATCACTTTTTTCAGAAAGTCGCGATTCTGTGCAGAGAATCGTGTTTTTTAATTTTCTGGTTTTTTGATCATTTTTTGTTTTCTTTTCTAGTTTTCCACAATCACTCCTAACCACAACACCTCACTTCAACTTCTTATCAAGAAAAGAAATTTGTTTGATTGTTTTTGATGAGTTTTGTGAATTTGTTTGGTATTTTTGCCCTAAAAAATAAAGGTGAACACTTTACTTAGGGTTTCTGGTTTTGGAAATCAACTGATCCTATAGTTCTTGATTGGTTATGAGTTTCTATGTCCTTAGCTATCACTAAAGTACCAAAGAAAGGTTCTCCAATGAAAAAGTGTTATGAAAGGCAATCAAATTTTGTAAAGATAAACTCAATCATATGATTTTTTTCAAAATGCAGCACAACTCAAGATTTAATGCTCAGACTTGGTCAACAACTGAATCACTCATTCTTACATCTAGCTACTTTAACTGTCCTTTCCTTAATATCACCATGTTATCTTCCCAAGATCACCCATGGTGTCTAGTACTTGGGCAAAAAGAAATCTAGAAATGCAAGAATAGATTCAAGTTACCTCCATCTTCAGCTTCTTGGCTCAAATCCTCCACACACCTGCACTTTTACTTCACCAAAATGATGAGCAACTATCAATTTACAAAGATTTCAGCACTTCCACTTCTACAAGACATCCATTGCTTTCCTCTTCCCTAAAGACAAACAATGATATCTACCTATTCATGTGCACTTTTCCTAATTGATGAGCTTTACCTTGTTCACCATCATCAACTGAAGATCCAGCAAAGGTCCAACTTCAAAGAAGTTCTTGGAATGTTCCCCGGCAACGGCGCCAAAAAATGTTTTGTTTTGGACTCCAAGTTGTCCTCTCCAATCATGAAGTAACAATGAATCAACAAATCATCTTTATTTTGTCAATCCTAGGAATATCCATAAGACCACAGCCCCTTCAAGATAATAGATTCAAGGAAATAAGAGATTGATGGCTGGATTGCTGAGAGAAATTGAAGATGAAGAGAAAATCTTGAATTTACCATAACTAAGGCAAATCTCCATCATTTTCTATGTTCTTTATGTCAAAACCATGCCATTTCATTAGCAGAATACAAATATAAACTCAAAATTGAAAAATATCACCTGTGTCACAAAGACGAGACAATCGCGATTCTGTACCAACAGACGATTTTCACAATTTTGGAACTTCCTTCAGTCCTTTCCACTCATTTACAGCAATAGGTCTCTCTCTTCATACAACTTTCTCAGTAATACACAAATTTGATTCACAAATCTCCATGATTAAGCAAGAGACAAGCTCACACATCAAAGGAATTACACTCAACAGGAGAAAACACGATTTTGCAGAAACTCTTTCTTCTCTATTGATAGCTTGAGCAAATGACTAACCAACCTCTCCAAAATAGAGAAAATTGACTTATATACATTTTCAAGTGTCCCTTTTCACACTTGAAATTAGGTCTTTTTCTCTAATTTTCTAAAGAAATGCTATCTAAGAGTTTCTAAAAATTCTACAAAAATTACATGAGATCCTCAACCACATAAGGAAGACTCTTCCTTATTTTTACAATCATTGCATAAATATTTTACAAGTTTTTTGACTTTTTACTAATTTTTTACATCAAAAATGCTCTTCCAAAAATACACCTTCCAACATGGAGCATATCTAGATAAAGAAGGAACGATTTATGTGGTCACTACCCTTCCAGATAGGACAGACGAGTTCAGTAATGTGATCGCAGAGACTGACATGGGTGACATAGAGCAAGGGAACTTAGGAAGAGAGCCGAGGACTCCCCATGGCAAATCAGTCCTAACCAGAATCATTACTCCATAATGGGTTCCCCATGACAATAAGAGCATAGATTTGCTCTTAAACCGCAAAACTGACAAGGCATTTTGGAGATATAAGCCTGACCAGCCCAATGAGGTAGGAGCTCTCACAATCTATGAGTTTAAAGACCGTGATAGCCTAGGCAAAGTAACTTACCTAGACAATACGTCAGAGAGGATCTTCGTGGTCACAGAGCATTGTAGACATGCCTACACTTGGAAGGGTGAATTCATTTTTCCCCAACCAAGATCTAATGTCTCTTATAGCCACCAAGGAGCTGGGACTTCCCAAGCTCGTGGAGCTCAAAGGGATAGAAGTAGAGACAGGCCAGTAGTAAGTTTTTCCAACCCCCTTGGAAGAGAAAGGATGAGAACAGAAGCGGATAGAGAAGAAACTGAGAGACCTAGAGCTCCAAGAAACCAAAGAAATGCATTGATTTTCCCTTGCCAAGGCCTAGAGAGCACACTAGGACCCTAAGGCCAACCCAGCTGGTCAAGTACATGAAGAATTACTTCGATGGCACTGGAGACCCTTACAACCATGTGGTAGAATTTAGGCAAGTCTTGAGAGCTCAACAAGTTGAGGATCTATTGTTGGCAGTAGTCAAGTAACTGAAGGATTCACAAGACAAGGAAGCCTATGATGGGAGTGGGAGCGAAGAGAAAGCACAAGCAGACATAGTAGTCAAAGAAGATCTGGCAAGTAGGCCATTTAAATTTTTCAGGCATCAAAGAGTTGGGCACACAAGAAGAAGGAGCAAGTAGGGAGCTCTAGGAAATGTATGTCAAAATGTTAGAAGAAATCCCTACAAAAATAGTGATTTTCATCACTAAAAACCATTGTAAATACCATTTCATATTTTTGTAGCTCCATTTTGTGCAAGCCAAGGAGTCCTTGAGCTTGAAGAGCTTTAGAAGTACCTACATATCAGTTTTCACATTTTTTAGACTCTGTTTGAACCTCCAAATAGGGAAGAGAACCTAATTTTTAACTAGGCTGGACACTAGGTCTGGACAAGGCCAAAACCTAGTCAAAAACTATAAATAGAGCTAGAGAGCTCATTTTTGAGGTTAGGTTGTAATTGATTTGAACTTGTATGAGCTTGTTGAAAGTAATCTAAAGACCTCCATTGCTTCTCTCTCTTTGTCCTACCTTGTGTGCGCGTGTGTGTGTAAGTGTGTGCATGTTTGTGTGCTTCTCACTCATGCACTTGTGCCTTCACTTGCTCGAGGTCATCTGTTAGCTCCGAAAATGGTTGATTTTTATGCCCTAATGTGGTTTTATTTGGCAGGAAATTTGTTTGCTTTTAGGTATTGCAGAATGAATTTGATAATTGATGAGAAGCATGCGGAGATATTGGTTGCAGGGATGTGGAGAAAAGGTTTCACTTGAAAAAGGCCATTGTACTTTTGATGTTGGAGGATACTTTATCATCAAGGGTTCTGAAAAGGTCTTGATAACACAAGAGGAGAAGTCGAGAAGGCTTAATTGCACATCCTTACGTAATGGTAGGGGTCTTCATGCAAGATATCCCTTGGCAAATAAGGGAATTACATCACCTTTGTATGTGCTCTCAAGGCATGCGCCATTACTGGTGAATTGGAACTGGGGCAAGAGATACACATCGAAACCAACAAGGAGGATTATCACTCAACCGAGAAAGTTGGGAATGCATTAGTAGAGCTATATCTGAAATGGGGATTATTGGAAGAGGCATTGGATGTATTTTCTGGGCTTGCTGAACGTGATGTTTTCTTATGGACTAACATTCTTTTAGGCTTTACAGAATATGGTTGTGATGAGAAGGCATTGAGTTGCTTGGAGTGGATGCAACTGGATGGTGTGAGTCCTTGACCGTGTTGGCAATACTTTAGTGGACATGTATGCAAAGTCTGGGAATCTACCGGGTGCACAAGTTGTCTTTGATAACCTTCCGAATCATGATGTTGTTTCATGGACTGCGTTGATAGCAGGGTATGCACAGTTCGGAGATGTGGATAATTCTTGTATCACATTTAACAAAATGATGCAAAATGGTGTGAGACCGGACTCCATCACCTTTTTAGTTCTTCTGAGTGCATGTGGTCGTTCAGGTCTAGTAAGCAAAACCCAGATGTACTATGAAGCCATGAGTAAAGAATATGGTATTGTACCCAGTCCTGAGCACCAAGCGTGCATGGTTAATTGTTTTGGCCAAGCAGGTCATATAAGTATGATTTTGGGTATGTTGGAACAAATACCCACTGATGCAACTGTTTGGTGGCACACAGTATTATGTGCATGAAGAATGTCTGGGAACGTTGATTTTGGACATCTTGCATTTGCATGTGCAGTACAATGACATGAGAAGGCTCTATTAATTTTCTGAATTATGGAGCTTTGGAGCTGGCTGCTGAATAAATAGGTTGATGATGTCATTTATAATATTTAAATACATGCTAGGCTATGCGCATGTAGAGTAGCCCCCTGAAAGCATAAGCTGTATCAATTGCACATTTTGCTTTCAATTATCTGTCAGGGGGCGACGTTTTCCATTTTTTGTCCTCAATCTCTCTTTCGGCGGCAGGCATTGAAGAAGAAGTGGGGGGCTCTGACGAAAAAACCAGAAGAGAAGGGGGGTCGAAGCTTTTCACCTGCAGATGGTTGCCACGGCACAAAAAGGCCAAAGTACTTGTCTTCCTTTGTCATGGCTATGGAGTGGAATGCAGTGTCTTTATGAAGGGTACAGGCATTAAGCTGGCAGGAGGTGGCTACGCAGCTTTCGGCATTGATTATGAAGGCCATGGGAGGTCTGAAGACTGCATATAGATGGCCGCAGGCGCTGTCAAAAGGGAGGAGGAATTCATACTGAGAGAAGGGAGGGATAGCTTCTTGTGTCCATCGATTTTCTGAAAGGGGGGACATCAGAGAAGGAGGTGAACCATTTTTCTCAAGGGAGCTGCCTTCGACAAAAGAGGAAGGAAGCGGTAAAGTACAGGAGGAGATTCACACTTCTTGGAAGCATTTTTCAACGAAGGCCAACGCGGCTGTGGTGGTTAAAGCTCTGTGGAAGGTTGCATGAAGAAGATGATAGCCAAAGGCATTGTATTCCGGTATTGTGTTTGAGTTAACAGAGAAGTGTGCCATTACTCTCCATTGGAAAGAGATGAAACCACGATATCTGAATAACGGAGCACTGAAGAGGGTACGCTGCAGCATATAGCAGGGAGCCAAAAACATCTTCATCTGTACATGTGCTAGGAGTGAACATCTCATTCGGCTATGGACTGAGTCGCCATCTTTTGTTGACAGCGAAGGACAAGTGTGCTTTTTCTCCTTGGGTAATATTTGATCTCTGCATTCATTTTTTATGATGCTTTACATGGTATGGCAGTTATTTTGTTGCCTCATTAATTCTACATCAAAATGCTATAGTTGTCCTTGCTTTGGTCATGCCGTACATCTTTTCGTTGCAGGAATAGTTAACGTGAATGTCTGATAGGTTGTTTAGAACTTGCTTCAAAATATTTTTACTTGTATGCGTGCTATGTTTGGCTGATGAATCGCGTTTCAGATTAGAACATCCCATCAAAGTTATTATACAGAATATATATATATTTAACACTGCTACACTGTGATGTTGGATCGATAGAATGTATTGCATATGGCGTCTCACATAAGTGATTCGAAACACGATATATTTTGACTGTGTTGGATGCAGCACGCTCATTTCAACTTTTTCTTCAAATTGTGTTAGAAAAGTAGGTATGTTGATTTCTGAGTTGGAAAATAGTCGATACTCGATACCTAGCTAAAACGTGCTTCATGCTATTACATGTTCTAGTTATGACGTTCTTTTGAAGTGAATATGTATTTTCGGATGTTTGTGTGTCTTTTGAGAGCACTTCAATTACTACATTTTGTGCTTTTTGTTGTGACTAAACTCGAAAGGAACAGCACCAATCTTTGAGTGTGGTTGGACCTTGCTTATGTTCATGAATAAATAAAATCTGGTGGCATGTGTGTGAGGGATCCCATGGAAGTGTATGCATTGTTGTCTCTGCGAAAAACCTTTTTCTAGCATGAGATGGTCTATCATGGAGGTATATCCACCCAAGTAATAGATGATGCAATATGATTAAGATGATGGTAACAAGACCAGTCCAAAATTATGGTATTCAGTCTTTTATTTATCTGTTTTTCAAGGGTTGAATAGTTTCGCGTTGTGTCGATTGCTTAATTGGATTTGCATCTGTTGGATTCGATACTATCAATCACATTATCCATAAGCTATCGGAAAGAGAGATCTGATATGTACGTACATTTGACGAGTGAAGTGTTGGAGTTTATTGACCTCCAAAGTATAGCAGGAAGTAGGTGGAACCCCCTAGGAACAAGTTGACCTTCTCACAAACTTCATCATAGAAAACCAGTCATGCTTGCAGAGCTTACTACTCTCTACTCACTCAAAAGTTTTTAAAACTGTTTTAACCACATATACTAGAGACCAAGAGCTTTCCAATGAGCCAAAGAACACTCAATTTGGATAAATACTCAATGCGCTATGACCTCTGCAATATGCAGCTTTAATGGAGACCTTGAAACAGAAATGAACCTGAGGACATACATCACTTGCAGAGACTACTGCTCTTAACTCACAACTCCAATGAATCTGAAAATTTCCAGAATACAAATAGACTTGGAGAGCTTTCTAACAAGCCAAAGAACACATGATTTGGATACATACACAAGGAGATATGACCTCTGCAAGTTGGATGTTTAATGGAGACCTTCAGCAGGGATAAAAAACAGAGAACACACACTACTTGCAGAGAGTGTTGCTCTCAGCTCACAAATCCAATGATTATGAAAATTGGTACTATGAAAGTAGACAAGAAGAGCTTTCAAATGAGCTATCAAACATGTAATTTGGATATATAATGAGGGAGATACAAGCTCTGCAAGCTCTGCATACAAAAACTAGAGTAGCATAGAGATACTCTCTTGGACATCCCACAAGATCACGACTTTTCTCCTCTTTTTATAGCATGGGAAACTAATCTAAAACCTTCCTAATACATCTAAATTCGTGGTAGACACTTGGATGGAGGTATTACATGACTCAAGTGCTCAAATAAGCAAAGTATTGATGGACTTTGAGAACTAGCCACATCGACCTTCCACTAGGACACCACTGAAGCTCCCTTGTGACTCACTAATTTGACTCACCATGTTCTAGAACTCACGTGGTATTTTTGCTAAATTTTATGAATCATATGAGCCTTCTTGAAGTATTTGAAGACTTCCCAAAGGTATTTACATAATTTGAAACTTGTACCCTACATAAAACAAATGTTCGCAACATGAAGAACTATAGAGGCTGTGGATAAGCATAACGCAAATGACAAAAAGGGTGACATAATTTACAAAACATGCATGTATACATTCGTGTTGAACTGATTATATATTCCTACAAGAGGAAACATAGTTCCGCTTTTGAGTCACAATCGCCAAAGCCAAGCTTGAATTAAGTCGAACACTTCGTATTTTATTACATTAAAACTAGTGAGATTTCTCTTAATAATATTGTAGTTTTTTCCGTCACCTACTGAAAATGATCTCCATACGCTTCACATAGGAGATATCCCCTATGCCATTCCTAAACCCTAAACAAAGAAGGGGTATTTTTCCTCCTTGAACTTGATAGTTCTTCACAATTGACTTTGGCGAATCTCGGAACTTAAGAAATAGAGGATTCATTTTCTTGAGTTTTCTTTCATACAGATCCAAATGCCTTTAAGATCGAGTTAGTATGCGTTCTTCCTTTCTCGAAAACTCGATGTGAAAGGAGGGGGGGGGGGTCAAGCGAAGAAAGGGAGGTTACCGGAAGTGACCACTGGAGGTGGATATCCAATCGCGCATGCGTTTTCTCGCCTCCTCCATCAAAACTTTGGAGTGAAATTGTGGACTTAGGGAAAACCAAAATTGACCTAGTATCAGGAAAGTTGGGCAAAACATCATTGAGCGTATGCACTTTCCCTTGGACTAAGCGTGCAAACATCATCATACCATCCTCACGTCTTTCCGGATTGACATTAAAGGAGGTGCTACTCATCACTGAGCTACACCAAATTTTGGCGTCGTTGCCGGGGATCGAGCTTTGAGGACGAGCGTGTGATGATAAGATGTAGAGTTGAGGCGTTGGAGTCATAGGTATTTTCTTCACTTTTATCTATTTTCTTTTGTTTTTATCATCTCCATCATCATCCTCATCATCTCCCACATCCATCTCCATCATCGCGAAAAATTTCAGTTTTTGGTCATATCACCCCACCCATACCATTTCCCTCATTTCACTTGTGAGAGAGAGCAAGAGAGCGTTTGTATGCTTGTGATTTTCTGTGTTTTTTGAGATTTTCTGCAGGAATCAGCATCCCCAACAACTGCACCAGCTTGAGCAGGTAAAAAATTTGACTGTGCAGGTCCCGAGGCATTGACCTCTGTCAATCGCGACCGACAGAAAAGTTGACTATTTTGCAAAACAAAGTGTATAACCATGATGTGTAGGCCTAGGGCATCCTAAATATGTGCTTGAAATTTTAAAATTCCTCAGTTTTCTGTCAATCGTGATCGACCTGTCAATCGCGATCGACAAACCACGACGGATACTTGCCGACTGACCTATCAATCACGACCGACACGTCAATCGCGACCGACAGAGTCAACGATCGACTGACCACGATCGACTGAACTTACGCGTGACATGTGTCAATCGCGATCGACCCATCAATCGCGATCGACCAGTCAATCGCGACTGACAGCCCCGACGGACCTGTCAATAGCGACCGAACCAGTCAACAATTTCTTGACCACGATGGACAAACCCTTGCGACGGACCTGTCAATCGCGATCGACCCATCAATCGCGACCGACAGAGTCAACGACTGACTGACCACGATTGACTGAAAATCCGGGCCACGTGTCAATCGCGATTGACCCATCAATCGCGACTGACAGCCACGACGGACCTGTCAATCACGATCGACACCTCGATCGTGATTGACCTATCAATCGCGATTGACAGAGCTTGCGAACGCGATTGACGGGCAAATTTGGCCACTTTTTTAGGGCAAAAAATAGTGGTCTGATTTTTTGGCAAATTGTGGGGAACTTTTAAGGGTTAGTAGAGCATTGTGAGGCCTATACCCAGAGCATTTTGAGAAGTCTTGTCTATTGGTTAACCTGTTTTAAATCCTGTTTTAGCCCTAAAACCCTGAACGGACATAACCTCCTCATACGAAATCCGATTGTGGTGATTTTTGTTTTGTTGGAAAGCTAGTGAGGAGTACAACCAAAACTTCCACTGGTTACGGTAGAATTAATGTCAAGATTATTAGATAGGGTAATTTGAAGTGACCATATCCCGGGGTAGGAAAACTAAGTTTCCCTTGGGATTGTTTTCCATAGAGGCAAAAGGCAATTGGGTCTGTGAATTACATGCATGAAAGTGATCTGTCTGTCAACAGAATTCAATTCTTGAGCTAATTGTGGACTTTTTCAGGTTCGTTGAGAGCATCAAAGGGTACTTGAAGCAAGAGTAAGTGCGAGCTTGGGAACACGCTTCCTGGGCATACAAGGGCAACCAAGGGAAGAAACTTAAGGTTGGAAATTCTCAACACCCTCTGTCAATCCCTAGCATAGGCTAAGTACGGATAGAGGTCTTGATTAATTAAGGACACGTTAAGAATGACCAAGTCCAAGAACTCTAATCACTCAAGTGCAAGTGTTAGGAGATTACAATTGCGAAACAACCTAAGGGAAAAGAACTTAAATTGAGCGACCACACTCAAAGTACAATAAAATTTAAGTGTTCCTTGCGACGAAGATTAAATGGACAAGAAGTGACACCCTAAGGGCAATTAAAAAAGAACAAGTGACTAATACAAAAGAACTCAGCAACGCAAAGTGTACTTGGGAAAATTTGAGATCATTCAATTGGGCATATGAACCTTAGATCAAGACGACACCTAGGGAGAGATAGACAAAGTCTTAGATCTTCAGAGGCTAGTGTCAATCATACTGCTAGGTCTTGGGCCCAGCAGTTGAGCCATCATTCGTATTACCCTAGCTCTGAAACTAGCGAGTCTAAGATGTCCCACGGTATGGAGAGACCTACAGGAAGCTCCAGAGTGCCATATTTACATAGGGTAGAAGGCCCTTACAAGACACAACTCGAATACCTTAGGACCAACCGATTAGGTGCTAGCATCTATGAGGACGGCCTAGGAAGATCTGTGGTCCAGATCAAAAACCCTGACCAAGAGACAGTTCAGGAGCATAGACCAACTTTTAGAGGCTTTCATCACCGAATTCTCTAAAAGTGGCATAAGGCATAATACTTCCTCATTGATACACAGCTTCAAGGAGACCCCTCAAGAGACTGTGAGACTTGCAGGAAGAAGATTTAGGTAGTATCTTGAGAGATGCCCTGTTCCTGAGTTACCCACACCTGCCAAACAAGTGGCTTTATTCTTGGATGGATTGCTAAGTACAAAGTTGCGATCCTATGTGTACTTGAAGGACCCTAGGACCATAGAAGAGTGTGTACGCATGTGCATCAACATCAAGGATAACCTAGGGGAGGAACTAGAGCTTTCGAAAATCTACAAAGATTCTGATAGTGCTTCTAGCCTCTCTTCCTCACAATCCACATCAATTGAGGAACTCGCTGAGAAAGTAGCTCAAAAACTAGGTGTCTCTAGTAAACAAATCCCAAGGTTTGCCCTAGTAAAGAGGTGCTATACTTGCGGTGGTGACCATATGGCGAACGTATGTCCCATCATGGCTCAACCCCAAGTGAATCCTAGTAGCCAGTACTGCACCATAGAGCGAAGGTACACCAACCACACCGCACAAGACTGCCCATATAACAAACAAACTGTCAGGCAAAATTACCCTCAACCATATCCACAACAGGGTAGATACCATAATCAGTACCCACCACAACAATACGGCAGACCACAACAATCTTATTAGCCACCGTATCAAGGGCAACAGAGACCTCAACCAGTCCTAGCGCAGAAACCCCCTGCTCCAACCAATGTGATCCCAGTAAAGTATGCAGCTGCTGAGGAAAATTTGAATAGAGCCATAGTCCCAGTGACTCCATTGCTCTCAGAAAGTGACCCGAGTGATCATAGTTTTGATTCCACTCACATTGATAGCCCTCAGGCTTACTATATGCAATCTCCTGAACATGGTGAATCCCACTATAGTGAAGAACCGAGTGAACCAAGTTGGGATCCAGAGTATGCAAACATCATGTACACAAATCCCAATACTAGACCTCAACCTAGGCAGGTAAGACCCCCATTCCCTAGAGGACCATGCTACAGATGTGAAGGAGACCACCTCATTCATGATTGCCCAATGCCTGCATCTACACAACCTCAATCAGTAACAATACAAGGCTTTTGTCAAGATTGCGGAAAGGAGCATCTCTTACGAGATTGCCCAAAGAATCCCAATAATATACCAAAAATAACTCCAATTAACGTTATTGGCTTAGTTGTAGACTCAACAGGAAGTGTCACTTCCACTGCACCAGTGCAAGTGGTCACTAGAGCCCAGGCTTTGCAACAGAAGCCAAGAATAGGTCAAGAGAAGAGTGCAGAGGTTAGTGAGACCGAGAGCATAACCAAGAAACGGTTGAGAGCTTGGAGGGATAGCCGAGAGAGAATGAAAAGACAATGGTCTAAAAAGATGAGTGACTTAGAAGAAAGCATAAGAGAAACAAAAGCCAAAATTGTTGAACTCACCTCTCAAACAAACTCTCACATACCACCACCACCCTCATTTCCATCACCATCTAACCCACCATCTGTCCCCCTACCTCAGACCATCCCACCAACCCCTAGAGTAGGATTAGTATTAGCTGACCCCACTCCTGAAGACATAGACATGATTCTTAAGGCATATCAGGCCAGAATCCAAGAAGGGCCAAATGTGACGGAGCATGAGAAGTGCTACCCCAGAGCTGACCTAGAGATAGAAAGAACCAAGCTTTGTGCGAAAATGATCGCATTGGCTCAGACCATGTTTGAAGCCAGTCGTCTCTTCAACTACTCTGGCTCAGCTAAGACACAATTGCACTTGGATGGACTCCTAGAGAAGTTAGAGAGCATAATTGTAAGATCTGCCAAGGAAGAAAAAAATCAAGGAAGAGATGAGGCAAGCAAAAGAATAAGCCTTCCCCCACAGGAAGCTTTTGTGACCAATTCCACTGAACCAGACACCTCTTCTATGAATAGGTACACACCAAAATTCCTACAAGAGATTCAAGAAGACAAATGGGCTAAAGAAAGTGAAGTCCCTCCTCCCATTGAACTTGTGGATGACCCGCATGATCAATTCCCACAAGATATTCCCTCTATTTATGGAGAGCAGGAGAGTGCACAAAATCAAGAGAGGTTAGACTTCGAGTCTAACTCCCTATAGGAATTACCCCATTTCACAGGCCCATGGGAAGCCAAGTCTACTTGTATGAGAGCACCCACGGTCATGGTAAGAAACGAAGACTCAGTCATACCTAGGAATACGGAGGTAGTGAAAAACACTAAGGTGCAGTGCAACCTCACCTTAGAAGAGCTACTCAAAGTCAGGCCAGAATTATGGAAACATGTAGCCAAACAAGTACTAGAGATAGAAAAACCTCGCTCCCAGGTAGGTTCTCATAGGACAGTGCCAGAAATTCCTCTAGACAAGATAGGAGATATGAGTGAAGGTGAAGAAGTAAACACCTATCTTCCCATTACCCATCAGGGGTACACAACTAAGGCAATTCTAGACTCAGGTGCAGGAGTTGCTATTGCTACCACTTCCTTATGGAAGCGGTGGGGTAAGCCAACACTCAGGCCCACGAGGATGAAATTGCAAATGGCTGATGGTCACATAGAGAGGCCTTTAGGACTACTTGAAGGAATAACTCTCACTACATGTGGTGTAGAGTTTGAGCACACATTTGCTATCTGTGATTTTAGCAAGAACGATGCCTACGAGATGATTTTGGGAAGACCATTTATGCGACAGTTGCAAGTGGTACAGGATTGGGGAACCAATTCCTTATACTTGCAACACTTAGGTGTTACAACCAAAGTCAATCTCAAAGATTACTCTCATAGAGATGTCCCTCCTATCCAATGAAATCCTATTCATAGAGCCAAAGATGATACAAAGTCTGTGCACTCCATAGGATCAGGATCCTCATGGATGCATGAAGACACTCACTTATGGATGTGTAAAGTGGCAGTAAAAGAGGAGAAGAGAGAAAAAGCTAGAGACGTAGGTGCGAAAGAGACACACAGATCAATTCAAGACCCAACCTATGCACCTGTAGTGTTCCCTGACGAAGAATTTGAACCCCACGGCTGGGCAGAAATTTTAGCAACCATGGATGTAGCCATCAACGAAGAACAATGGACACCCCACTATGATGAGGATGGCTATGACATTTGAGTTTTCTCCATAGAGCCAATCATGGGAGATGCAGTTTTAGAAGAGTGTGAACCTAGTCCTGATGCATTTGACGATGCAAGTGACTCCGATCTAGAGTTAATCATTATGGACCCACCTTTTGCATCAGATAAAGAATACTTCTATGAAGTAGAATTTCAACCCCAAAGGCACGGAGAACTTACAAACGATGTAAGGCTAGCCACACATGTGACCCCTAAGGAAGAAGGAAAGAAAAGGAAGAAGAAAGAAGTCACACAAGAAGAGGAAGAATCTTTGTTTGAGGTCCCGGAAAATTTTAAGAAGTATGAGATAGGTGATAGAAGAGTCATGATAAGGATGCCTAAACGAGAGGCACAATCAGGAGAAGCCTATGATAACAAAGAAACCACCAAGAAAATAGTGGTAGCCCTAGATGAAGGAGAGGAGAGATGTACTTATATAGGACATGACCTGACGGAAGAAGAAGAGCGCGAATTGATAGCCTTGCTAAGAGAATACAGAGATGTATTCGCTTGGAGCTACAAGGATTTGAAGGGTGTTGACCCAGACATATGCTCACACACAATTCCCATGACCTCAGATGTGAAACCCTCTAAGCAAAAGCCATACACATATAATGATAACTATGCTGCTAAGATCAAAGAGGAGATAGATAGACTGGTAGAAGCTGGATTCATCTATGAAATTGAGCACACTGAGTGGGTATCCCCCATTGTAGTGGTGCCCAAGAAGAATGGAAATCTACGAGTATGCATTAACTTGAAAAAGGTCAATGCAGCCACTATCCGAGATAATTATCCACTTCCTATCACAGAGCATCTACTAGAAAGGGTAGCACGCAAGGAAGTGTACAGCTTCCTTGATGGATTTTCGGGCTACAATCAAGTAGCCATAGCTCCAGAAGATTAGCATAAGATAGCTTTTGCCACAGAATGGGGCATATTTGCTTTTAGAGTAATGCCATTTGGGCTTACCAATGCTCCTGCAACCTTCCAAAGACTGATGTGTCACGTGTTTAAAGAGTTCTTGAGGAAGAATTTGGAGGTCTATGTTGATGATCTCTGTGCTCATTCCAACATTAGACAAACCCATATCCCTGAACTCAGACAAATCTTTGACAAGTATAGAGAGTATCAAGTCTACCTGAACCCAAAAAAGTGTGTTTTCATGGTCAAGCAAGGCAAGATTCTAGGACACATAGTGTCAAAGAATGGCATATCCACCGATGAAGAGAAAGTAAGAGCCATAACCGAGCTACCTAGGCCAAAGAATGTCAAGGAAGTACACGCTTTCATGGGGCATTGTGGTTATTACCGACGCTTTATACACATGTACGTTATCATTGCCAAGCCTCTGTACAGACTTTTGACAAACTTTGAGTGGACTGATGAATGTGAGAATTCCTTCAATGAGCTTAAACGGCGATTATGTTCAGCACCAATCTTGACCACACCAGATTGGAATAAGCCTTTTCATGTTCATGTAGATGCATCCAATTATGCTATTGGATGTGTGCTTGCACAACCTACAGGTGAAGGTAATATGGATCTTCCAATTGCCTATGCCAGTAGACAATTGAATGCAGCTGAACGAAACTATACAACCACTGAACGAGAGGGATTAGGCATGGTATATGTAGTTAAAAAGTTTAGACACTATTTGCTTGCAAATAAGTTTAAATTTTTTACCGATCATCAGGCATTATTGTACTTGGTAAACAAACCATGCAATACAGGTAGATTGGTAAGATGGTTCCTCTTACTAATGGAATACGACTTTGAAGTTGTGGTGAGGAAAGGGAAGACTCACTTGAGAGCAGACCATCTCTCTAGGCTCACATCAGGAGAAGCCCCACAAGGAGTATCAGATGACCTTCCTGATGCTTACTTGTTTAATCTAGAAGTTGTACCTCAGTGGGCTAAGCCATTAGTGCCAGTACTGACCTACGGGCCTAATCACCCAGTCATAAACACTCAAGATAGAGAGGTAGTGAAAGCCTAGAAGTACCATATCATGGCAGGAAGCATGTACAAACAGACAGATCAAGGGATATTGGCTTGTTGTGTGGAAGAGGAAGAGTACGCAAAATGGTTGCAATTAGCACATGTAGGTGCATTAGAGCAACACTACTCAAAGCAAAGAACTTTACAGACACTTAGGAGATTCGGAATACATTGGCCTACTATGGAAGCCGATGTCCAAAAGTTGTGCAAGGAATGCCCAATCTGTTGCACTAAACCACCTGTGGAACATGCCACTCTATATCAAGTGTCCATAGTGCCAGATTGGAGTGAACCATTAGTAGATTTCTTGAGGATGAGAACATTCCCTCAAGATATGACACTGGCCAGATGAAGAAGTCTAGAACAAGAAGCCCTAGATTACTCACTCATTGGTGATAATCTATACAAGCGTGGTAAAGATGGTTACCTGAGACTATGTGTCCATGAGAGCGAATATCTCAAGATCTTGGAAGCAGCTCACCAAGGTGTAGTAGGAGGACATTTTGGACCAGATCGGGTGATCAAGGCAATACTATTTGCGGTCTTCTGGTGGCCGACCCTTCACATGGATGCACATACCTATGTGAAACGGTGTGATGTCTGTCAGAGAACTCAGTACCCTATACGCAAGGATGAGATGCCACTGAAACCCATGATGGGTGGACGTGCATTCTCTAAGTGGGGAATAGACTTCGTAGGTCCTATTAATCCCCCAGCTAAGGGTTCACATGCTGAATACATCATTGTTGCCACCGACTATCTAACAACGTGGGTAGAGGTAAAAGCTACGACAAAGAATGATGCTCAGACAACTGCTAAGTTCCTATTTGAGAATGTGTTCACAAGATACAGGCTACCTATAGAGCTGGTAAGTGATAGAGGCACTCACTTCTTCCTATTAGTAATCAACGACATGATACTAATAAGAAGACATCCAAAACTTCTTTTGAGGAAGTGAAATCTATCTGGGTACCCAAGAAGTCGTTGAAGGCTAGCCCACAATCAAGACAAATTTGGGTGCCTAAGGCTTGCTTGCGGGCTCAACTAGTCACGCACGAATCACATCATACACGCCAGGGTTCACTCACTCAAAGAGCCGTTACCCACTCTTGTTTAATACGCACAAACACACAGTCGCCCAGAAGCACGAACAGACTCACTTGTAAATGGGTCCCAAAAACGCCTCATTCCCAAGCAGACATACTCATACTCATAAAGCCCTCCAGAGTCTCAACTAAACCAAAACCGAAAGCCATCCATTGTGTTTGGCAACCTAAAACTTGTAATAAAACCCCCAAACCCCATGTGTAAATTCATCCTCACTTGCTAACTACATCACTCATACACTGCATCTTTCCATCTACTATCCATTCATTAACTACACACACAATCATCGAGCACTCACTGACCCACTAACCCATTACTCACCTCATGATAATGTTGTAACGGGGACAAAAAGTGTTCTATCTTGTCCATTACAATATTAACGCATGATTCTATATTCTCACAGAACCAGAAAGCAAGCAATAACAATGGCAGAAGTAGGAGGCACTAGTTCCCAGGCAGGGTCTAGCGCATAGATTGTGGACATTGAAACCCTCCTCCTTGAACCACCACTCACCGAGACGCCTCAAGAACTTCAAGCGGTGCATGTGCTCCCTATTCAGGACCCTCCTCAGGGACACACTTCTCAAGTGGGGAAACACGCTCATTGGTTTAGTGATGTCGTAGGGCCATTGGGTGATGGCACCTACTTCTGGGAAGCAGAAATTGAGTTCAATGGCAAATGGGGACGCTACCATTTCTTCACTCGTGAATTTGAGAACTATCAGAATGCAGAAGTAATGCGATCGGTATGGACCAAAGCGGGCTTGGATAGCTATTTCAGGGCACATTTGCCTAAGCCAGATTTCCTACGCTGCTCTTATTTTATCAGTACCATCACTCCTAGCAGGGCCAAGGGAGGCGATAGTACTTTTGTGCTGCCCTCACTATTGCCAGGCCACGAACTCAAGAGATTCAAACTGACCCTCAATTTGGTACGGGAAGCATTGAACATGCAAGGTATGCATATTCCCACTGAGAAAGAAACGTTGGTTCCAGGCAGGATGAAGCATAAGGATCTCAATAAATTGAAGGACATGGTAGCAATGACACCTACCATTGCTCTCCACCTACGAACGATCATGCAGCATTTTGCTTTTCCCGCCCAAGAACGCTTCACTATGCCACCAAAAAAGATATGGTTTAGCTTGTACCTAGCAGAGACAGAGAATCTCACCATCAATATACCACACTAGATCATCGATCAAATACACCTAGCTCATCAACGGTGGAATAAGAAAAAGAAAAATGTACTTCATGGATGCTGTGCTCTCACAAGAATAATTTACAGGTGCTTAGCGTACGACGTGCCCATTCAAAGAGCACTAGTATGGTCCAGGGCCCAAGAGTTCCAAAGACGGCTATCAACGGCGGGTCCTCCATCGAAGAAAATGAGAGGGGGAGTTCAATTACCATGTGCTCAAGCCAGGGGAGCTACCACCACCCCAGAAGTTACCCCTCCCCAAACGAGGCGTGTCCGACCATTTACCATTTGCCTACCTAGACCAAGTGCAGAAGGACCCAACCTAGTGTTCCCTCCGATTCCATCGGACTTGGAGTTCCCACAGGGTTACACCCTTGCTGATTTGATAGATGAAGAAATTGCCCGTTTGATCAATGAGTCTAATCTGGAGACAGAAGCAGAGCAGACGCAAGGACCACAACCTACTACTACAACTTCAGCCCCGACCCAACCAGGAGTAGTCGAAGTAGAAGAGGATGAAGAAGAGACAGAAGAAGAAGAGGCAAACGAGGAGTATGATCAGGAATATGACAAACTTTCAGAACTAGCAAGTGCCCCGGCATACTCGGCCCAAATAAAAAGATTATACAAAACTATGAAGCGAGTCCAAGAACAACATAAACTGTCGCTCAAGACAGGAAAGATGATCATGAGCCAAATGTTAGCCAACGAAGGTGTGGATGACATGTTTATTGAATCGATGAACCTGCACGTAGATGCAGTAGGCTTAGATGAGGTTGTTCATGCAGCCATGACTTATATTCATCGATTTGAGAAATGAGTGCCTACTCGTCCCATGCGATCCGGCAAACAAATCCACATCAATGTATCAAAACTAGGAGGTAACACACAAACAGAAGCACATCAGGCGGAACCACTCTCACCCCCCACCTCACCTCTCACTACACAAGTCACCTCACCACCTGGCACTACCACGCCTATTTCTGCCATTACCACAGTCGTCATGGGAATTCCTCTCTCTCCCGGCATCCAATTCGGAGGAGTTACCATGCCCACTTTCACAACACTCTTCACAAATATCACATCCACCCCACCCACTGTTCCCATCTACACAGTCACACACATGTTCGACACAATGGAAACATCACCAGCCACAGCACCACTCCCACCCCCCACGCAGCCTCAATCTCCCATACCCCCTCCACCTACCTCACCACTTGACTCCACAACATTCACAACTCCCTTCCCCTTCCCCATTCCCCCTGCATCTTCATCTTTCCCTGCATTGTTTAATGTAAATAGTATATTCATGGCATTACATCAATGTGTGTATCAACTTCAGAGTGAGTATCAGGCTCTCGAAGACCGTCATCATCAACTGACCACGAATCATCAACAACTACAGAGACGGCTTACAATTATAGAAGAAGAAAATGCAGACCTCAATCAACGTTACACCACACTCGATCAAGCTCATCAAACCCTCCTAGAGACACCCCAACCATCACAAGCGCCAGGTGTCAAACAACTCGAAGCCTTACTGGAGGTCTACCAAACAGATAATCTGAGAGTCCGGCGAAATTTGACTCTACTCAGAAAACACATGGCTACAGCCCTTGAAGAAAACAAGCGTCTGCAGAAGCAAAACGAAGAAAACTTGGAAGCTACCATGGAAGGCTCTCCCCATGAAATCGACCCAGAACAATTCAAAGCAGTTCCCTCAGAAACAATGAAAACAATCTTGGAAAGCTATGCCGATCTATTAGAAGCACATGACGATTTGGAAAAGGAACGGGATGAGCTACGTCGCCAGCTCAGGGAACAGGAGGCACAACCCAAAGTCATAGAAACAACCTCGACTTCAGCGAAAGTAAAGGCATTAACAGAGCAGGTGGCGAAACTGCAGAAGAAGTTACTGGAATATGAAAGACAGCCCTCTCGAGTTGTAGAACCAAAGCCAGATGAATTGGTACCCATTGAGGTGGACGAAACGTATGAGGAACCATATGTTCCTATGCCGATGCCAGGTGGTCAGCAAACCTCAGAAGGAATGGACGCCTTGGAAGTCGAAGTACCCGAATGGCTCCAGACACTAGAAAAAACAGCTACAATCCATGAAGATCGAGTGGAAATCCAAATCCAATCAATGGCCAAATTAGAAGACACCATCATAATAAAGTCAGAGTATTTCCGCAGTATGTCTCGTCATAGATAGATCGGCACCAACCACGATCAGTATGTGCCATACTGTGTACTCCTGGCAGATTACAACGTAGAGATCCAACGACTATGTGGCAAGGCTCCAACTTTCGCCACACAATTTGGGCTCGATGATATCGCAGAGAGTGCTAAAAAAGGATCCATTCATCAACCCACCTGGAGGATCCGTCTTCGCGAGACCTACCCAGAGATGGTTTGTACTTGGACTAACATGCCACTCTTTATTAAATACAATCCCTGTTATGTTCCAGTCTTCCGCGGACGCACCTGGCCCGAGTTTACCATTGCTATCAAGAACATCAAAGGCTGTGCAAAGTGCTTAAACTATGTTTATCTAGCACCTCCACAAGGACCTCCCACTGTGAATTATATGATTTCTACCATCCGTCACTGGAGCATTCGACTACGGAATACCCCCGATGTGATGGCCCAAATGTGCGTGAAAATCTTTGAATTAATGCTGATCACATTCAGGACATTCAAGAACATTAAAGACCCCCACTTCTCAGGAGTTGGCTTCCTTACAGGCAACCAAGATCTGGTATACGACATGAGCACCACCCCATCAATAGAGGTAATATATGCTTGGCACGCTACAATCAAGTACCTCCCAGCTTGCTTTAAACAGACATTCGAGGAGATGTTCGTAACAGGATTCTGGGAATATCACTCAGAAATATTTGTACCCAGGCCCTCACATCTCCTCCACTTATTCGCTGTGGAAAGAACCATCCATTCAGAACAATTGCGGGTGCCACATCCAGACGTCCCAGGACCAACGAATTGGGATGCATTGTTAACAGACCTAGCATGGGGGCTACGATTAGAAGAACACCACCTCGCTTTCGATGTTGTTCAATATTATGTCCAACGCACAGCTAGACAAGGGTCTGTCAGAGACGACAGACGCAAGAGAGGTGGGGGTGTTGGTAGTAGTCAAGGAACTGAAGGATTCACAAGACAAGGAAGCCTACGAAGGGAGTCGAAGCGAAGAGAAAGCACAAGCAGACACAGTAGTCAAAGAAGGTCTGGCAAGTAGGCCATTTAAATTTTCAGGCATCAAAGAGTTGGGCACACAAGAAGAAGGAGCAAGTAGGGAGCTCCAGGAAATGTATGTCAAAATGTTAGAAGAAATCCCTACAAAAATAGTGATTTTCATCACTAAAAACCATTGTAAATACCATTTCATATTTTTGTAGCTCTATTTTGTGCAAGCCAAGGAGTCCTTGAGCTTGAGGAGCTTTAGAAGTACCTACCTATCAGTTTTCACATTTTTTAGACTTTTGAACCTCCAAATAGGGAAGAGAACCTAATTTTTAACTAGGCCGGACACTAGGTCTGGACAAGGCCAAAACCTAGTCAAAAACTATAAATAGAGCTAGAGAGCTCATTTTTGAGGTTAGCTTCTAATTGATTTGAACTTGTATGAGCTTGTTGAAAGTAATCTAAAGAACTCCATTGCTTCTCTCTCTTTGTCCTACCTTGTGTGCACGTGTGTGTGTAAGTGTGTGCATGTTTGTGTGCTTCTCACTCATGCACTTGTGCCTTCACTTGCTGGAGGTAATCATACCATCCTCACGTCTTCCCGGATTGACATTAAAGGAGGTGCTACTCATCACTGAGCTACACGTATTCACACAATACAATGCTTTTGGCCTAACCCTTAGAAACACAGCTCTTACGTGGTTTCAACAACTACATGAGAGGCATTTTAGGAGCATAGACTAACTTTTAGAAGCTTTCGTCACTGAGTTTTCTAAGAGTGGCATACGGCATAATACTTCCTCACTGATTCATAGCTTTAAGAAAAAACCTCAAGAGACGATTAAACTGGCAGGAAGACGGTTTAGGCAATACCTAGAGAGGTGTCCAATGCCCGAGTTACCCACACCAGCCAAGCAAGTGGCTTTGTTCTTAGATGGATTGTTGAGCACCAAGCTCAGATCATATATGTATCTGAAGGACCCCGGAACCATAGAAGAATGCATGCGCATGTGCATAGACAAGGATTTGGATAGCTCTAGCAACCTCACATGTGGTCAATCCACATCTATCAAGGAACTTGCAGAGAAGGTAGCTCAGAAAATAGGTGTCTCTAGCAAACAAATTCCAAGATTTGCTCTAGGGAAATGATGCTATACCTGCAGAAGAGACCATATGGTGAGTGTATGTCCCATTATGGCCCAACCCCAAGTGAATCCTAGTAGCCAGTACTGCACCATAGAACGGAGGTACACCAATCACACTGCTCACCCATATAATAAGCAAGCTGTTAGGCAACCTTATCCACAGCCATATCCTCAACAGGGAAGATACCAGAATCAGTACCCACCACATCAATACAGCACACCACAACAACCTTATCAACAACCCTACCAAGCCCAATAGAGGCCCCAGCATGTGTTAGCTCAGCAGCCCCCAACCCCAGCCAATGTGATTCCAGTAAAGTACGTAGCTGCAGAAGAGAACCTAAATAGAGCCATAGTGCTAGTAACACCACTACTTTCGGAAAGTGACCCGAGTGATCATAGTTTTGACTCTACTCACATGGACAGTCCACAGGCTTACTACATGCAGTCACCTAAGCATAATGAGTCATATTACTCTGAAGAAGCGAGTGAACCTAGTTGGGAGCCTGAGTATGCAAACGTCATGTATGCAAACCCCAACTCTAGACCCCAACCTAGGCAGGTAAGACCCCCAGTTCCTAGAGGACCATGCTACCGATGTCAGGGAGATCACTTCATTCATGATTGCCCCATGCCTACACCTACACCAACCCAGACAGTAACAATCTAGGGCTTTTGTCAAGATTGCGGAAAAGAGCATCTCTTACGAGACTGCCCAAAGAACCCCAATAACATGCCAAAAATCACTCTTATTAATGTTATTGGGTTAGTAGTAGACTCTACAGGAAGTATAACTTCCACAGCCCCCGTGCCTGTGGTCACTAGAGCTCAAGCTTTGCAGCAAAACCAAGGTTTAGGTCAGGAAAAAAATTCTGAAGTTAGCAAGATGGAGAGCATAACCAACAAAAGGACAAGGGCTTGGAGACATAGTTGGGAGAGAATGAAAAGACAATGGTCACAGAAAATGAGCGAACTTGAGGAAAGCTTGAGGGAAACAAAAGCAAAGATAAATGAACTCACATCGCAAACTCACTCTCACACTACACCACCACCATCATTTCCCTCTTTCTCCAAACCATCACCTTCTATTCCCCAAACTTCTGATCCACCACACATAACCCACCCACCACCCAGAGTAGGATCAGTCCTAGTTGATCCCACTCCTGAGGCTCTAAACATGATGCTTAAAGCATACCAGGCTAGAATCTGAGAAGGGCCAAACATGACAGATCATGGCAAATGTTACCCTAGAGCCAATCTAGAGATAGAGAGAACAAAACTTTGTGCTAAAATGGTAGAATTGGCACAAGCCATGTTTGAAGCTAGTCGCTTGTTCAATGGCTCTAACTCCATTAGAACACCACTGCACTTTGATGCCCTATTAGATAGATTGGAGAGGCTACTTGCAAAGTCTGGAAAAGGAGCCACCTCCCAGGCTAAGGAGAGGGCAAGTGATAGAATAAGCATTCCCCCCTAGGAGGCTTATGTGCCTAACTCCACGGAACCAGACACCTCTTCTTCTATGAATCGGTATTCACCAGAATTCCTGTGAGAGATTCAAGAAGAGAAATGGGCTAAAGAAAGTGAAAACCCCCCACCAATTGAACTTGTGGATGACGCGAACGATCAATTCCCACAAGATGTTCCTTCCATTTATGGAGAACAAGAGAGTGCCCAATCTCATGAGAGGCTAGACTTTGAGTCTAACTCCTTACAAGAACTACCCCATTTCACAGGTCCATGGGAAACTAAGTCTACTTGCATGAGAGCGCCCACGGTCATGATAAGAAACGAAGACTCTATCATACCTAGGAACACGGAGGTAGTAAAGAACACTAAAGTACAGTGCAATCTCACTTTAGAAGAGCTACTCAAGGTTAGGTCGGAATTGTGGTGTTAAGCGGTGTTACACTTGTGGCGGTGACCATATGGCAAATGTATGTCCCATTATGGCCCAACCCCAGGCGAATCCTAGTAGCCAGTACTGCACCATAGAGCGCAGGTACACCAACCACACTGCACAAGACTACCCATATAACAAACAAACTGTTAGGCAAAATTACCCTCAGCCATATCCACAACAGGGTAGATACCAGAATCAGTACCCACCACAACAATACAACAGACCACAGCAAACTTATCAGCCACCTTATCAAGGGCAGCAGAGACCTCAACCAGTCCTAGTGCAGCAACCCCCTGCTCCAACCAATGTGATCCCAGTGAAATATGCATCTGCTGAAGAAAATCCGAACAGAGCCATAGTCCCAGTCACCCCATTGCTATCAGACAGTGATCCAAGTGACCATAGTTTTGACTCCACACATATTGATAGCCCACAGGCTTACTACATGCAGTCACCCGAGCATAACGAGTCATACTATTATGAGGACCCAAGTGAAAATAGTGGGGAGCCTGAGTATGCCAATGTCATGTACACAAACCCCAACTCTAGACCTCAACCTAGGCATGTACGACCCCCA
This sequence comes from Ceratopteris richardii, assembly GCA_020310875.1. Lineage (NCBI taxonomy): Eukaryota > Viridiplantae > Streptophyta > Polypodiopsida > Polypodiales > Pteridaceae > Ceratopteris > Ceratopteris richardii. The sequence continues at coordinate 138,868,159 of CM035439.1, read as the reverse complement.
TTTCCTAGAGGACCATGCTTCAGATGTCAGGGAGATCACCTTATACGTGATTGTCCACTGCCTGCCCCTACACAACCTCAACCAGTAACAATTCAGGGTTTCTGTCAAGACTGCGGAAAAGAGCATCTCCTACGAGATTGCCCAAAGAACCCTAATAACATGCCTAAAATCACTCCTATCAATGTTGTTGGGTTAGTTGTAGACTCCACAGGGAGTGTGACTTCCACTGCACCTGTGCAAGTGATCACAAGAGCCCAAGCACTACAACAAAACCAAGGTGTTGGTCAGGAAAAGAGCCCCGAGGTGAGTGAAACAGAGAGCATAACCAAAAAGAGGACTAGAGCCTGGAAGGATAGTCGTGAAAGAATGAAAAGGCAATGAAAAGATGAGCGAACTTGAAGAAAGCTTGAGAGAAACCAAAGCAAAGATAAGTGAACTCGCATCTCAAAACCACTCTCACACCAACCCTCCACCACCTCTCCCTTTACCCGCCAATCCACCTTCTTCCATTCCCCAACCTTTCAATACACCACCCTTAACCCACCCACCACCCAGAGTAGGATCCGTCCTAGCGGATCCCACTCCCGAGGACCTAAACATGATGCTTAGAGCATATCAGGCCAGAATCCAAGAAGGGCCAAACGTAACTGATCATGAAAAGTGTTACCCTATAGTAGAACTAGAGCTAGAACGAACCAAAATTTGTGCTAAGATAGTGGAATTGGCTCAGACTATGTTTGAAGCCAGTCGCCTCTTTAACATCTCTAGTTCAGCTAAGACGCAGTTACACTTTGATGGACTACTAGAACGAATAGAGAGGCTAATTGCACAATCAGGAAAGGAACCCGCCTCTCAAAATAAGGGCAAGGCAAGTGAGAACGTGAGCCTACCTCCCCAGAAAGCCTACGTGCCTAACTCTACGGAGCCAGACACATCATCTTCTATGAATCGGTTCACACCAGAATTCCTACGAGAGATTCAAGAAGACAAATGGGCTAAAGAAAGTGAAGTCCCTCCTCCCATTGAACTTGTGGATGATGCACATGAGCAATTCCCACAAGACATCCCATCCATTTATGAGGAGCATGAGAGCATCCACTCTCAAGAGAGATTAGACTTTGAGTCTAATTCTCTACAAGAATTACCACATTTCACAGGCCCATGGGAAACCAAGTCTACTTGTCTTAGAGCGCCCACAGTCATGATAAGAAATGAAGATTCTATCATACCTAGGAATACAGAGGTAGTAAAGAACACTAAAGTGCAGTGCAATCTCACTTTAGAAGAGCTACTCAAAGTTAAGCTAGAAGTGTGGAAACATGTAGCCAAACAAGTGCCAGACATAGCAAAATCGCGCTCCCAAGTAGGATCTCATAGAACAGTGCCTGAAATACCATTGGATAAGATAGGAGACATGAGTGAAGGAGAAGAAGGAAATACCTATCTCCCAGTTACTCATCAGGGTTACACAACCAAGGCGATTTTGGACTCAGGTGCAGGAGTTGCAATTGCTACAAGTTCCCTATGGAAGCGATGGGGCAAGCCAGCACTCCGACCAACGAGAATGAAATTGCAGATGGCTGATGGTCATATTGAAAGGCCCTTAGGATTGCTAGAAGGAATAACTCTCACTACATGTGGGGTTGAGTTTGAGCATACTTTTGCTATATGCGACTTTAGCAAAAACCAAGCCTACGAGATGATTTTGGGAAGGCCATTTATGCGGCAATTGCAAGTAGTCCAGGATTGGGGAACCAATTCCTTGTATTTGCAACATCTAGGTGTTACAACCAAAGTCAATCTTAAGGATTACTCTCATAGAGACGTACCGCCTATTCAATGGAATCCCATCCATAGAGCCAAAGATGAGACTGAGTCTGTGCATTCCATAGAATCCGGATCCTCGTGGATGCATGAAGACACCCACTTATGGATGTGTAACGTAGCAGTAGAAGAAGAGAAGAGAGAGAAAGCCAGAGAGGTAGGTGCAAAAGAAAACCATAGATCAATTCAAGACCCAGCCTATGCACCTGTAGTCTTTCCTGATGAGGAATTTGAACCCCATGGCTGGGCAGAAATCCTAGCAACAATGGATGTAGCCATCAATGAAGAGCAGTGGACACCTCATTGTGATGAGGATGGCTATGACATTTCAGTCTTTTCAATAGAGCCAATCATGGGAGATGCAGTTTTAGAAGAATGCGAACCTAGCCTTGATGCATTTGAGGATGCGAGTGACTCCGATCTAGAGTCAATCATCATGGACCCACCTTTTGCATCAGTTGAAGAATACTTCTATGAAGTAGAATTTCAACCCCAGAGGCACGGAGAGCTTACAAATGAGGTGAGGTTAGCCACACAAGTAGCTACTAAGAGCGGAGGAAAGAAAAGAAAGAAGAAGGAAGTCACTCTGGAGGCAGAAGAATCCTTGAAGTCACTCTGAAGTCACTCTTTGAAAAATATGAGATAGATGACAGGAGAGTCATGATCAGAATGCCTAAACGAGAGGCACAATCAGGAGAGGCCTATGATAACAAAGAAACCACAAAGAAAATTGTGGTAGCCATGGAAGAAGGAGAAGATAGATGCACGTACATAGGCCATGACCTGACAGAAGAGGAAGAACAAGAGCTAATAGCCTTGCTAAGAGAATACAGAGATGTATTCGCTTGGAGTTACAAGGATTTGAAGGGGGTTGATCCAGACATATGCTCACACACTATCCCCATGACCTCAGATGCCAAACCCTCTAAGCAAAAGCCATATACATATAATGATAATTATGCTGCCAAGATCAAAGAGGAGATAGATCGACTAGTTGAAGCTGGATTTATCTATGAAACTGAGCACACTGAGTGGGTATCCCCCATTGTAGTGGTGCCCAAGAAAAACGGAAAGCTACGTGTGTGCATTAACTTGAAGAAGGTTAATGCAGCCACAATTCGAGATAACTATCCGCTTCCTATCATAGAGCATCTCTTAGAAAGAGTAGCAGGCAAAGAAGTGTACAGCTTCCTCGATGGATTTTCGGGCTACAATCAAGTAGCCATAGCTCCAGAAGATCAGCATAAGACGGCATTTGCCACTGAATGGGGCATTTTTGCCTTTAGAGTAATGCCATTTGGGCTTACCAATGCACCAGCTACCTTCCAAAGGCTGATGTGCCATGTGTTTAAAGAGTTCCTTAGGAAGAACTTAGAAGTCTATGTTGATGATCTTTGCGCTCATTCCAACATTAGGCAAACCCATATTCCCGAACTCAGACAAATCTTTGACAAATGTAGAGAATATGAAGTCTGCCTGAACCCAGAAAAGTGTGTCTTTATGGTCAGGCAAGGCAAGATTCTAGGACACATAGTGTCAAAGAATGGCATATCCACTGATGAAGAGAAAGTGAGAGCCATAGCAGAGCTACCTAGGCCAAGGAATGTCAAGGAAGTACAAGCTTTCATGGGGCATTGTGGTTACTACCGCCGGTTCATTCACATGTATGCTGTCATTGCAAAGCCCATGTACGGACTTCTGACTAACTTTGAGTGGACTGATGAATGTGAGAATTCCTTCCAGGAGCTTAAATGAAGATTATGTTCAGCACCAATCTTGACCACACCAGATTGGAACAAGCCATTCCATGTTCATGTGGATGCATCCAATTACGCTAGTGGATGTGTACTCGCACAACCTACTGGTGAAGGTAATTGTTGGTATGTAAAACACCACAAGAACTAAACTAATGTGGTATTAGAAGACCTCCATAACCATCATTAGCTTAGCAATACTCACAATGTGAGTCTTCATCTCTGAATTTAGTGAAAATCAAAATTTCACTTCACAGAAATCTGCGCCTTTCCTTCAATCTTTCAATCTGACCTGTATTAGCTCAATCTTTGCAAAATCTTTTCATCACTTGCTAAGAGAAGTTCTTGCTAATGTTAAGCAACACATAACAAACAAAACTTTCTAGTAATAACTTCAAAATCTTCTGATTTTGCTTCAATCTTTCCACTATGCCTGAAAACTGAAAATTGACTTCATCGATTTGACATACCTTCACGGTTAAACTGATTTCTCTGAGTATGCGTCCCGTTTCTTAAAGATCTTTTGACCAAATGTAGTTGAGGACAGTAGCTTTAAAATGAGCTATCACTTAAAAAAAACTTTACACCATACTTCGAGATCTGACCTTAAGAAGATCAGGTAAATGTGCGCCAGAAAAGTCGTAACTGTCAACTACCTTACATAGTCATATGAAATGACTTAGAACTCAATGTACAAAAGGAATTAGACTCAATCCTTCTACACAAACATGTGTTGATTATCAGAGAAGATGTGTACAAAATGGCTTGGCCTAATTTTTCTCATAGCCATGGAAAACTCTCTCAGACTCAGAAGTTTTTCCTCAACATCTCTCTCAGAAAAGACACGACTTTTCTCTACTCACTCAGATTACAAAATTGAATTCTCTCATACATATTTTTGACTCAAATTAACTTATATACCTATGGTTTACATTCTCCTAGACTTGAACTTGTAAGTTCTGAAGATCAAATGAAAAACTAGACTCTAATTTTGCACTAGTTTACAATAGTGAAATTGTCCCTTCACTTAGGCTTGATTTTCTGTAGGTCTTTTCTTCACTTCTTCTTTCCTCCATCATATGTCTTCATATGTCTTCATATATCCATGCCTAATTGGTGAGTGAAGCCCCAACAGCTCCCCCTCAATCACTAATTAGCATACTTTGACTTCTTCACATAGTCTTCTTCTCTTTTATTCCTGCCATCTCCTTGAACCTATTTGTCTTCACTCCATCCAAGCTTTTTGTCATAATATCTGCAATCTGATCTTTTGTAGAAGTGTACACCACTTCAATCTCTTTCTCCATTACCTTTTCTCTAAGAAAATGATACTGTATTTCTATGTGCTTTGTCCTTGCATGAAATATAGGATTTGCTGCAAGATATAATGAGCTCATATTATCTCCATGAATGATAGGTATACCTTGATCAATTCCCAAGCTTTTAAATAATGTCTGCATCCATATGACTTCCTTTGCTGCTTCCACAAGTCCTTTATATTCAGATTCTATTGATGATAAGGCCACTGTGTGTTGTTTCTTTGAACACCAACTCACAAGCTTATCTCCAATGTATATCATATAGCCATGGGTAGACCTTCTATCATCTTGACTTCCTGCCCAATCTGAATCACTATAGGCTCTCAACCTTATATCTGATGTAAAAGGATAATACAATCCTTCTTTCAAAGTCCCTTTGATATATCTAAGGACTCTTTGACCTGCAATCCAATGTGGATCCTTTGGACAATGCATGAATTGAGAAATGACACCAACTGCATAACTAAGATCAGGCCTTGTTAGTGTAGCATAAATTAAACTTCCCACTAAAGATTGATACTTCCTCATGTCTTTGAAATCTGCACCATCATATCTACTGAGTTTATGATTGACCTCTAGTGGTGTAGATGCCTCTCTACAATTCTCCATGTTAAACTTCTTTAGAAGATTCAAGAGATACCTTTCTTGTGATACATATATACCATGTTCTGCATAAGTGATTTCCATTCCAAGAAAATATGACAATTTTCCTAGATCACTTATCTTGAATTCCTTCTCAAGTAGCTTCTTCACCTCCTTGATTCCTTCATTTGAGGTACCTGTAATTATAATATCATCTACATAGATACAAATGTAGATCATACCTTCATCTGTTCTTTTGATAAGTAAACTTGCATCTGCCTTTGAACTTTGATATCCAAGATCATTAAGATACTTTACAAGTCTATAATTCCAAGCTCTTGGAGCTTGATTCAAACCATAAAGTGCTCTTCTCAATCTGCAAACATAATTTGGAAACTTGTGATCTGCAAACCCTTGAGGTTGCTCCATGTAAACCTCATCTGTTATATATCCATTCAAAAATGCATTCTTAATGTCTAATTGACTCAATGTCCATCCTTTTGATGCTGCAATGGCAATGATTGTCCTTATAGTTGACATCTTTGCCACAGGACTGAATGTCTCATCATAATCTATGCCAAAAGTTTGAGCATAGCCTTTAACCACCAATCTGGCTTTGTATCTGGCTATAGTTCCATCTGCATGCTTCTTAATTTTGTAAACCCATTTATTTCCAATCACTTTCTTACCATTAGGCTTTGGGACAAGTTCCCAAGTTTTGTTCTCTTCAAGTGCATCAAACTCTTCCTTCATTGCTACTTCCCATTGTCTCTTACCCTTTGCTTCATCATAGCTTTGAGGTTCTTCATCTTCCTTAACCATGTAAGCATAATTTTTCTGAGTCAAGTAAGAAGTATCATAGGAATACTTTGTAGGTTGCTTCCTCAATCTGGTTGACCTGCTTGGTTCAGACTCTTCATGTATATCTGGATGTACTTCTTCATCAAATATTGGTCCATCTTCATTCCTTCTATATGATCCAACTCTTGATGTGCTTGCTTGCATATGTTCTTCATCTCCATCTATCTGCATATGTGACTTACCTTTTGCATTCCTTCTTATCTCTTCTTCAAATGTTTCAAGGTCACAATCTTTATCTGCATACCAACTCTTCTGTTCATCAAAAATCACATCTTTGGAAACAATAAAATGTTTAGTTAAAGGACTCCATAGCCTATAACCCATTTGCTTTTCATCATACCCAATAAACACATATTTTTCTGCCTTTGGTTCAAGCTTATGTCTGAGTTGTGATGGCACATAAGCATAGGCAATTGATCCAAACACTTTACAATGGTCAAGTGTTGGTTTCTTACCCCACCAAGCTTCATAGGGGGTCATACCATTCAAAGCTCCACATGGTAGCCTATTAACAAGGTATGTAGCTGTATTTACAGCCTCAGCCCAAAGATAATTAGGGCAATTCTTTTCCTTTAACATTGCTCTTGCAAATTCAACCAATGTTCTATTTCTCCTTTCTGCCACCCCATTATGTTGAGGTGTATACCTGCAAGTTATCTCTCTCTTGATACCTGCATTCCAAAGATAGTCATTAAACTCTTGGGAGAAATATTCTCCCCCTCCATCAGACCTTAACCTCTTGAGTTTTTGACCTGTAACTCTTTCTGCATAAGCATGAAAATGTTTGAAAGCTCCAAATACTTCTGATCTTTCTTTTAGAACATAAAGGGTTATCCACCTTGTAGCATCATCAATAAACAAAACATAATACCTAGATCCATTTATTGAACCTTCTTTTGTTGGTCCCCATACATCTGTATGTATGAGTTCAAGTAAACCATCATGCTTGAAACCTTTCTTCTGAAATGGTAGTCTATGTGCTTTTCCCATCTGACAAGCTTCACACTTGTATATCATATGTTGATTCTTCACATTTGGTAGTCCCAATACAGATTGATTCTCCACCATAGTTTTGATTCCTCTTTCATTGAAGTGTCCCAACCTCTTATGCCAAAGATCTAACTCTGTAATTACTTCATCACCATGTGTGATTAGTGCTTGACCAACATTGCCTTGTACTTTGAGAGTAAAAAGTCTACCTTCCTTCTTACCACAAACAATGGGATTGTATCCATCCTCTGGATCTTCAACAAATACCCCTTCATTTGTAAATCTGACTTGAAAACCTTTCTCCACTATTTGTCCAACACTAATCAGATTCTTTGGTATTGTTGGAACATACAAAACATTTGTTAATAAATCAGCTCCACTCCTGCACTTCACTTTTCCAATTGAATGCACATTATGTTTTGTATTATCACCTGTTTGTACTGTATGACTTGAATTGCCTTCTTCCAATTCTGACAATAATTCTATATTACCTGACAAATGATTTGAACAACCAGAGTCAATATAAAATACCTTGAGATCCTCCTTCTCTGATGAACTTATTGAATTCATCATCAATGTTGTATGGTTGTCATTCTATGTATCATTTGCATAATTGTAATATGTGGTGTTGTATGATTGGTTCTGATTCCAATTTCTTCCACCACCTCTACCAAAACTTCCTCTTGAATTCTGTCTTCCTCTTTGAAATTGATTCTGAAATCTTCCACCTCTTCCTCTGCCATTGTTGTTCTGATTTTGACTTGCTCCTTGTTGATTATGCCAACAATCATATGCTAGATGATTGCTCAATCCACAAATCCAACATGTCTTCTTGTTATTGTTCTGATTACCTCTACCTCTTCCATTTCCTCGACCTTTACCTCTGCCAAAACCTCTTCCTCTTGCATAATTTGCTTGAGTTGTTGACTCTTCTTCATCCTTTGCCTTGCCTTTATCTCCTTTCTTTTTATTCTTCATGTACATTGCAGAACTTTGACCTTTATCTCCATCTGACTTCAAGTCTTGCTCAAATGTGAGCATTAATCCAAGTAATTGATTTAATTCTGGCACATAATGATTTAATGAGAGTTTTGTTGAAAGTACAAAGGGCTTCCATCTCTCATCACCTCTTAACCCTGCAAGTAATTGTGCTATCAGCCTATGATCTTCAATATCCTCATCAATGGATCCAAGGCTATCTGCCAAGTCCTTCATCTTAGTGACATAATCACTAATGCTCTGATTTTGCTTTTTCTTGAATGTGGTGAACTCTGACCATAAGCTAGCTTTCCTAGCTTTAGTAGTGTTTTGGAAGTGATCTTCCAAAGCATTCCAAATGTCTTCAGCTGTTTCTAACCCTCTGATGTGTGGCAACAAATGATCTGTAATAGTGTTATATATATAAGCTCTTGCACTTGCATCTCTCTTCTGCCATAGCTTCAAAGCTTCTAGCTCTTCCTTTCTTGGATGACTTTCATCTTCAAATTTAGGCTTCTCTTCTTCACCTGTAACATATACCATTAGGTCCTTACTCATAAGTAAGGCTTCCATCCTCATTACCCAAGCAGGATAGTTATCTCTGTCCAATTTGTCAATGGACACATGATCTGCCATGGTATCCTTGCTTCTGCTTCAACCTGTAAGTATAAAGTTAAAGAATGATACCTTTTGTAGATCTTTACCCTTGGGAGCAACTTCAAAATAACCTTCTGATGACTTTTGTTTGTTGAACACCTCAGCTTCCACCTTCTTTGATAAAGAACTCTCCAAAACTTCTTGTATCTGCTCTTCCTTTACTCTCGAGGACCTTATCTGCTCTGATACCACTTGTTGGTGTGTAAAACACCACAAGAACTAAACTAATGTGGTATTAGAAGACCTCCATAACCATCATTAGCTTAGCAATACTCACAATGTGAGTCTTCATCTCTGAATTTAGTGAAAATCAAAATTTCACTTCACAGAAATCTGCGCCTTTCCTTCAATCTTTCAATCTGACCTGTATTAGCTCAATCTTTGCAAAATCTTTTGATCACTTGCTAAGAGAAGTTCTTGCTAATGTTAAGCAACACATAACAAACAAAACTTTCTAGTAATAACTTCAAAATCTTCTGATTTTGCTTCAATCTTTCCACTATGCCTGAAAACTGAAAATTGACGTCATCGATTTGACATACCTTCACTGTTAAACTGATTTCTCTGAGTATGCGTCCCGTTTCTTAAAGATATTTTGACCAAATGTAGTTGAGGACAGTAGCTTTAAAATGAGCTATCACTTAAAAAAAACTTTACACCATACTTCGAGATCTGACCTTAAGAAGATCAGGTAAATGTGCGCCAGAAAAGTCGTAACTGTCAACTACCTTACATAGTCATATGAAATGACTTAGAACTCAATGTACAAAAGGAATTAGACTCAATCCTTCTACACAAACATGTGTTGATTATCAGAGAAGATGTGTACAAAATGGCTTGGCCTAATTTTGCTCATAGCCATGGAAAACTCTCTCAGACTCAGAAGTTTTTCCTCAACATCTCTCTCAGAAAAGACACGACTTTTCTCTACTCACTCAGATTACAAAATTGAATTCTCTCATACATATTTTTGACTCAAATTAACTTATATACCTATGGTTTACATTCTCCTAGACTTGAACTCGTAAGTTCTGAAGATCAAATGAAAAACTAGACTCTAATTTTGCACTAATTTACAATAGTGAAATTGTCCCTTCACTTAGGCTTGATTTTTTGTAGGTCTTTTCTTCACTTCTTCTTTCCTCCATCATATGTCTTCATATGTCTTCATATATCCATGCCTAATTAGTGAGTGAAGCCCCAACAGTAATATGGATCTCCCAATTGCCTATGCCAATAGACAATTGAATGCAACTGAACGAAATTACACCACTACTGAGAGAGAAGGCTTAGGCATGGTATATGCAGTTAAGAAATTTAGACATTATTTGCTTGCAAATAAGTTCAAATTTTTTACTGATCACCAAGCTCTACTGTACCTGGTAAACAAGCCATGTAATACAGGCAGATTAGTAAGATGGTTTCTCTTACTAATGGAGTATGACTTTGAGGTAGTAGTGAGAAAAGGCAGAACTCACCTAAGAGCAGATCATCTCTCAAGGCTCACATCAGGAGAAGCCCCACAAGGAGTGTCAGATGACTTACTTGATGCTTACTTGTTTAACTTGGAAGTGGTACCGCAGTGGGCTAAGCCATTAGTGCCAGTGTTAACCTACGGGCCTAACCACTCAGTAATGGCCACACAGGATAGAGAGGTAGTAAAAGCCCAAAAGTATCACATCATGGCAGGAAGTATGTACAAGCACACGGATCAAGGGATCTTGGCTTGTTGTGTGGAAGAGGACGAGCACGCGAAGTGGTTGCAATTAGCACATGTAGGTGCATTAGAGCAACACTACTCAAAACAACGAACCCTGCAAACATTGAGGAGACTTGGAGTGTACTGGCCAACTATGGAAGCAGAAGTCCCTAGAATGTGCAAGGAATGCCCAATTTGTCGCACTAAGCCACCAGTGGAACATGCCACCCTCTATCGCGTGTCTCTAGTGCCAGATTGGAGCGAGCCACTAGTGGCGTTTCTGAGGACGAAAACATTCCCTCAAGATATGACCCTGACGAGACAAAGAAGTCTAGAACAAGAGGCCCTAGATTACTCACTCATTGGTGATAATCTATACAAGCGCGGAAAAGATGGTTACCTGAGACTATGTGTTCATGAGAATGAATATCTAAAGATCTTGGAAACTGCTCACCAGGGTGTAGCAGGAGGACACTTTGGTCCAGATAGGGTTTGCAGGATTTTGGTGGCCCACCCTTCACATGGACGCACATACCTATGTGAAGAGGTGTGAGATTTGTCAGCGAACCCAGTATCCTATACGCAAAGATGAGATGCCACTGAAGCCCATGATGGGCGGACGTGCATTCTCTAAGTGGGGAATAGACTTTGTAGGTCCTATCAATCCCCCAGCTAAGGGTTCCCATGCTGAGTATATCATCGTTGCCACAGACTATCTAACCAAGTGGGTAGAGGTAAAAGCCACAACGAAGAACGACGCTCAGACAACTGCTAAATTCTTGTTTGAGAATGTATTCACAAGATACGGGCTACCTATAGAGATAGTTAGTGATAGAGGCACTCACTTCTTGAATGAAGTTATTGAAAATCTGCTCCAAGAATTCTTGGTAGTGCATAAGAAGTCTGCCCCCTATCACCCTCAAGCCAATGGGCAAGCCGAAAGCACCAATAAGATCCTATGCAATGTATTGACAAAATTAGTGAACAATAAACGCTCTGATTGGGACAAACAACTACACCATGCTGTTTGGGCATACCGAGTCGCCTACAAAACGGTACTCCAAGCCACCCCCTTTCAGATGGTATTTGGCCAAAACGCAGTGCTACCTTTGGACTTCTTAATACCTACATTGAAAGTAGCACAAGAGCACGAATGGACGGGTCATGAACTCTCCTCTAGACTTTTTGACCTTGAACGATTAGGAGAAACAAGACTGAGAGCAGCTCCAGGGATATATGCAGCTAAGAAGAGACAGAAGGCATACTTTGATGCCCATGTGAAGGATAAGGGCTTGAAAGCAGGAGATCTAGTTTTAGTCTACACATTGAAACAACACGCAAGGAAGCTAGAAAAGAGAGGCTACGGACCTATGATCATCAATAGGATCTCCACGAGTGGAGCAGTACAACTAGCCACTTTAGAGGGTGCTGTTCTCCCAAACTATATTAGCAGATGCAGAGTCAAGTTGTATCAGGAACCCCTCACGGAGAAAATGCTAAGTCGACTCAATACTGCTAAGCAACGTAAAGAGGAGGAAAAACGAATTCGAGAAGAAGCACAGGCAGAGGCCTTAGAGCGCATCAGGCGAATGAAGTTGAGGAGACAAGGGAGGGATCAGCCTATGATTGACACTCAAGAGTCTCCAGGCTATCACATGGCCATGTGTGAGGCTTCAGGTGAACGTACCCATAAGATAGTGGATCGACGACCTTTTGTGACCCTAGAAATAGGACAAAGAGACAGCACAACAAGCATGAGAGCTTTAATTGATTCATGAGCAGCCACAAGTGCAGTTCGGCTTTCTTATTGCCAGTAGCTGCAATTGGAGGTAAAACCCCTAGAAGCATATCTGATAGGATTAGGAGGTGTTGAAACCCCTTGCATGGGAGAGGTGGATCTTCCCCTCTACATACAAGAGGTCCTCATGCCAGCAAAAGTGCTAGTGTGTGAAGACGAGGATCTGACCGAACCTCTTCTCTTAGGCCAAGACTGGATCTATGATCACGCAGTCAACCTCAACCTAAGAAGTGGACTTCTTCAGGCTTGGGTAGGCCAAAGCCGTCTTACGATTGAATTAGAAAATCAAGCACTCAAACCAATAGAATAGGCACCAACTCCTGGTCCCTCCAGGAATCCACATAAAGATAATGTTGCTCTTCTTGTCCAAACTTCTATGGTGCAGAGGATTGTCAATCTTACCAAAGGTACAGGAGTCAATGAGGAGTTCGCAGCGGGGTCAAAGGAGATTCTAAACATGAAGACCAAACACTATACGACACGAAGGAGGCCGCTGATCAAGAGGCAGGAGCGCCAACCCGTGCAACACGGAGCACCTCGTGGCACGAAGCAGATCTGGATACGCAAGGATGGAAAACCCACCACTCTAATAGCAGACTCCCGAGGAGACAACAAACAAGCCACACCATCACGGACACAAGTGAAGGAGTACCCTAGGAAACCTCCTAGGCACACCACATCTATTTGGGTCCCTAAGCGGTCAAGGAAGGCTAGCCCCAATGCTAGACACATATGGGTGCCCAAGGCCTGTTTACGAGCCCAAATAGCTCCAACTCTAGTGACTGGCATAATTCAACACTCTCAAGTCTGCTCGACTAACAACGCAGGAACTCTACCTAAAAACCACTCTGACCCACACTCAGTCACATCGAGGAATGCCTGGAAATGGGTACCCAAAAGGTCCCAAATCCATCACAACCTAGTTCATAAACCGTTGCCTGTCTTTAGCTCTAAGAGATACGAATCCCCTATCAAAGTTTGGAGACCTAAACCATGTCTCAAACCCCCTGACCCAATTTTTGTAAATCCATCCACTCTGACATAGGTGCATTCCGAGTCCACTGCATAACCAAAGTAGGCATCTAGGATGATACTGACCTCTAATCACCACTCACACCTATCACAAGCACTTCATCTCTGACCACTAACCTTCGGGATTGTCATGTTAGTATTGTGAAGGGAACACCATTACATCCTGTTTCCTATGCAACACTAATGTGCCTTTCTTCTTCTAGCAGATAAGCACCCGTTTCCCATGGCAGCAGTAGCAGGCACAAGCTCTCAGGCAGGCTCTGGTGCTCAAATCAATTGGGATGCCATGCCAGTGGAGGCCCCACCAACAGCTCGGCCTGAAGAGTTCGTGAATGTGCGGAGAATTCCTATTCCAGATCCACCAAATGGCCTAACCGAAAGAGTAAAAGGGCACTCTCATTGGTTCAGTGAAATGCCAGGAGACTTGGGAGACGCAGATCATATATGGGAGTCCAAGATGGAGTGTGGAGAAGTGTGGTGGACCTTCCAGTTCTTTTCAAGAGAATTCGAAACCTTACAGAATGCAGCTCCACTTCAAGATATCTGGCAAAAAGCAGGATTACAAACTTATTTTAGTGCAGCTCTGCCTAAACCCGATTTCCTCAAGTGCTACTACCTAATTGCCACACTGAAGCCGACAGGTGATAAAGATCATTCAGGCACAACTAGACTTTGATATGATGTGATGTCCTCTATGAGTTCACCTTCATGTGAGCTCAATTTGTGATTGACCTCCATTGGAGTACCTGCAATCTTACAATCTTGCATCTTGAATTTTGCCAATATGTCCTTAATGTACTTTCTTTGAGTGAGAAACAAACCATGATCTTTGTAGACAACTTCCAAACCTAGGAAGTAGGTAAGTGAACCCAAATCACTTATCTTGAACTCTTCTCTCATCTGATCTTTGATCTTGTTCATACCCTCTGCATCATTTCCTGTCAATATAATATCATCTACATATACACATAAGTAGATGACCTCAGAGTTACTCTTTTTGATAAAGAGTGAAGGATCTGCCTTGCTTGGTTGAAAGCCTTTGTCCTGCAAGAATGAAACAAGCCTGAAATTCCAAGCTCTTGGAGCTTGCTTGAGACCATACAATGCTTTGTTAAGTTTACACACATAATCAGGATAAACTTGATTCTCAAAACCAGGTGGTTGTGCCATATATACCTCTTCTGTTATCCAACCATTCAAAAATGCATTCTTTACATCTAGTTGAAGTATCTTCCAATTCTTGGAAGAGGCAATACTAAGCAAAACCCTAATAGTAGGCATCTTTGCCACAGGAGAGAAGGTCTCCTCATAATCAATTCCCTGAGTTTGTGCAAATCCTTTTGCTACAAGCCTTGCCTTATACCTGTTAATTGAACCATCAGAATTCTTCTTGAGTTTATAGACCCATCTTGAGCCTATTACCTTCATGGATGAAGTCTTGGGCACCAAATCCCAAGTGTTGTTTTCCTCAAGTGCTTCAATCTCTTCCTTCATTGCATGCTTCCATTCTGATTTTGCTTTGGCCTCTTCAAATGATGATGGCTCCTCTTGGTTTATATCCTGTGCTATGTAGATAGAGTGTTTAGTTACTAATGAGGTGTCAAACCCATACCTTTCTGGTTTCTTCTTTTCCCTCATAGAGCTTCTTAGGCCATGATGTGATGATTCTGCCTCATGTCCAAGTTCCTACAATTTTGCTTTACCTTTAGACTTCCATGCTTTGACCTTTTCCATGTGAGATTCTTCATCATCCTCCGAGGTGTCTTGTTCTTCAATCTTTGATTGTTCTCTACCAAGCTTTGGAAAATCTTCTTCAAGATCATATGGTAAATTGATCTTCCTGCATGAATCTTCATACCATGAATTGTTCTCATCAAAAACTACATCTCTCTGCTTACCAAGAATCCTTTGTTGGTAGGGTTGTATAGCCTGTAGCCCTTTTGATTGTTGTCATATCCAATAAATACACACCTTTCTGCTTTTGGATCCATCTTGCCTCTAACCTGTGAAGGAACATGAGCAAAAGCAATACATCCAAAAATTTTACAATGATCTAAGCTTGGTCTTCTTCCATTCCAAGCCTCATATCGAGTCATCCCATCAAGGGATTTTGAAGGCAACCTCTTAATCAAGTAAGTGGCTGTAGATACAGCCTCAGCCCATAAGTAATTAGGTAAATGCTTTTCATTTAACATAGACCTTGCAACTTCAACAATTGTCCTATTCCTCCTTTCTGCCACTCCATTTTGCTCAGGAGTGTACCTTGTAGTTACCTCTCTTTTGATTCCTCTTTCTTGAAGAAAAGAATCAAACTCATGGGAGAAGTATTCTCCCCCTCCATCTGACCTTAGCCTTTTTAGTGATTTACCTGTTTGATTCTCCACAAGAGCCAAATATCTTTTGAAACATGAAAAAACTTCATCTTTGTGTTTCATAAAGAATAGGATAGTCCATCTGCTGCAATCATCAATAAAGGAAACATAATACCTTGATCCAGATATTGAAGCTTCCTTGCTAGGTCCCCATACATCTGTATGAACCAACTCCAAGAGATCTCCATGCATATAACCTTTCTTCATGAATGGTAACCTGTGAGACTTTCCAAATTGACATGCACTACACTTATAAATCATATGTTGTTTTGACAAGTTAGGGAGTCCAAGTACACTTTGGTCCCTGCAGATTTGCTTTAATGACCTTTCACCAATATGTGCTAACCTTTTGTGCCATACTTCCAATTATGTGAGTGTCTGACTACCATAATTAAAGAGAGCAATGTTTCTAGTGTCATGTAATTCAAATGTGAACAATCTACCTGTCTTCTCACCTTTTGCAATTCTTCTGAATCCTTGAATTGGATCTTCAACAAATGCTCCTGCTTTTGTGAACCTGACTTGCAACCCTTTCTCTACTATCTGCCCAACACTTATCAAATTCTTTGTAATGGTAGGGACATAGAGTACCTTACTGAGTAGGTTGATGTTTCCATTAAGTGCTTTGACATTGCGTATTTTCTCCACAGGATGTTTTGTATCATCTCCTGTTTGTACCTCATGCTTATTCCTTGGATCTTCTAAATCTGATAGGAGTGCCACATTTCCTGCCACATGATTTGAACAACCTGAATCTATGTAGAAAACATGCTCATCAGATTTACCTTGTGGCATAGCCATGTTCATGATCAATAATGAATCCTCTTTGTTTGAGTCTTCTGTGTAGTTATTGTAGTCTCTCCTTCCTTTGTAGCCTCCTTGATAGTTTGAATGATTGTAGTTGTTGTAGTTGCCATGGTAGTTGTCCTCTTGAGTATCCATAACTTCCTCTATTGTATCCTCTTCCTCTTTGATTCCTGGAATTCCTAAAGCAATTTTCAGTTGTATGATTAGTTAATCCACAAATAGAACATGAGTTGGAGTCTTGGGATCTCCCCCTGCCTTGTCTACCTCCTCTTCCTCTACCTCTGTCATGTCTTCCTCTACCTGCATAGTTAGCTTGATATGTACCTGCTTCATCATCCACTTTCTTTGCCTTTCCTTTGTTATCTTTAGACTTGCTTTTATCCGTGTATAAAGCTGAAGATTGATTACCTTTAGAGCTTTCTCCATTTTTGATAAGCTTTGCCTCTTGAGTAAGTAGTTGTCCAATGAGTGTGTTGAAATCAGGTACATGCATGTCCATGTACAAATCCATAGCTGTGGTGAATGCTTCCCACTTGTCATCTGCCTTCAAGCCATTGATGACCTGCCTTACAATTTGCTCTTCATCTATTACCTCTCCAATGCTTCCCAACTAATCTGCTATGTCCTTGAGCTTTGTGACAAAATCAGTCACATTTTGTTTGGGAGCCTTCTTGAGAGTTGTGAAATCCAGCCATAGTTGATGCTTCCTAGCTTTGGTACTTGAAGAAAAGAAAGCTTCAAGTGCATCCCACACTTCCTGAGATGTCTTACAACTTCTAATGTGAGGCAACAAAAAATCTGAGATAGAGTTGAGGAGATAAGACCTTGCAAGTGCATCCTTGGAGCACCATGTGCTCAATCTTTCTTGCTCTTCTTGTGTTGGTTGACTTTTGTTCCTGAAACTTGGCATAACTTCATCTCCAGCCACATAACCATATAAACTTCTACCTTGGAGATAGGCTTCCATTCTTAATGACCAAGCTGAGTAGTTACCTCTGTCTAATTTGTCAATTGATGAAGGAAATCCATCTGCCATGTTGTCCAACCTTGCTCTGATACCACTGTGAAGAGATGGATGGGTATGTGCTTGAAGATGAAGAGGTGTTGCAAAATCCTTGATCTACACCAGCCAAATGAACTCCAGGAGTATATGGTGGGCCCTTTTAGCTTTCCAATGGATGTATTAGACACCCTATGTACCTTGGAAGATCACTTTCAAAAAGATAGATCAAAACAGATAAGTTGGAGTTAGCTCAGAGGTGAAAACTTGCTATTCTTGGTTCATACACATGTCCAGTGTTTTACATAATTCTCTGAGCACAACAGCAATTAGCTTAATTCCTCTTGGGGAAGTTTAGATAGCTTAAAGAGCTACCTTTCAAGAGTAATCTCATCAAAAATAATAAACCACACACTGAGAATGAGTTTTAACAAGTGATGACATCATCCTGATTTTCACAGGCTGCTACAGTTTGAGACCAGTTAGCAGAAAAATAAAGATAACTCAAAATGTAGGAATTCAATCATTATGAAAATTTGTATGGTTATACTAGACAGTAAGTTGAATCCAACAAGCTTTAAATCACGGAATGTGGATAAGTAACCACTGAGAAACACCTCTGACAAGATGAGTGAAAAAGTCAGGTACCAAGTTAAATCACTGAAAATGATGCACCAAGCTCAGAGAAAACATCCTTGCAAGCTGACTGAGAAAAACTGAGAGTAATGGCAGTGAGTAGTACACTTCACAAGAACATGGAAAGATGAACTCAAATAATCATGAAAATGAAAGTATATTGCTTGTACAATACAATGACTTACTGATACATATGTGTGCCTTGTAATCACACCTTGATATGGCATAAAGCTCAGCTCTTGGAGGTCTTCACATAGGTCTCTCTAACCACGACTAAAACTGCCATCTATTTATAATTGAGTTTGGGAGGCTAACTTCCCTCAATCACTCTCCAATGAATCAATGATTGATTTGATTCTCTACCTACCACAAATCACGAATTCGTGGCTCCTCTTTCCCTTTTTGATCATGTGGACTCAACCACTTAAGATTCTCTTACTTTTACATTAAGTAAACTCTTCAAAAAATTACAAGAGGTAGTTCACAAGTGAACTTTACATAGTCTTCTTTTTAAAGCTTCTTCTAAGACTTTGTGAGACTCAAGCCAATACTTAGGCTTGTCATAGACTTGCTCCAACACGTATCTCCCTCAATACGACCAACGAAGGCTCGATATGTGACCGCGAAGGGGAAAGATGATTCACTACCTCACTCCCTACCACACTCAAGAAGATGTTCACATGATCAGCCCCACTAACACGGATGCACCCGACAAAAGCACACAGATACCATCTCCATCATCACCTCCCATTCAGCCCATCAAAACCCTCACCACTAGCATTCCTGAACAACCTCTATTCACCCTTAGTGAACCTATATCACACACCACCCTTCCCCCATCCTTCCCTTTACCTACATCCACCATTTCTAGCCAGTTTTTTGAACCTCAAATAGGTCATCCCGCCACCCATCAAACCATAATAGGTCACGCTCCTATTCACTGCATACAACAGAACCGAGCGAGATGGTTAGTGTCGCTACTTCTCCACTGCCATAACCCTCAACTGCTAACGAATTACTTGAGCTACGACAACAAGTTGCAGAGTTAATGATGAAATTTTTACAATATGAACGACCACCATCTCCCCTACATCAACTGTCAGAAGAAGAGGCAATTAACATTCTAGTTGAAGAAACATTCGAAGACCAGTACGAACCTCAACCTCTTCCAGGAGGTTGAGTCACTAACGGGGGACAAGACACGTATGAAGAACCCCCTTCTGCATGGATGAAACAAGTAGAAGAGATGGGTCCAACTCACGAAGAACGCATATCCACTCAGAGGCTGGTCATGAAAGCCTTTGAAGAAGAAATACTTCAATCAGAATATTTCCAGCACTTGGCTCCTAGGCGATTGATAACCAGTTCAGAGTTATAGTATAATCCCTACTTTGTACTATTGGCCAACTACAACACTGAAATTAAATGCAAAACCAATCAGTACCCTTCCTTCGCCACACAATTCCAACCAGAGGACATCCCAGAAAAAGCCACAGAAGGGG
This sequence comes from Ceratopteris richardii, assembly GCA_020310875.1. Taxonomy (NCBI): domain Eukaryota; kingdom Viridiplantae; phylum Streptophyta; class Polypodiopsida; order Polypodiales; family Pteridaceae; genus Ceratopteris; species Ceratopteris richardii. The sequence goes on along the minus strand of CM035439.1, from coordinate 138,848,348 downwards.
AAATCTTCCAACCTATCTGGCGGCAAAAGTTACTCAAGACTTATCTAGAGATGCTTTGAACGTGGGACCATGCCCCCATGCACTTAAAGTATAATCCATGCTATGGGCCAGTGTAACGAAGAGGATCATGGAAGGCCTTTGCCATAAAAGTTCAGAACAATGCTAATTGCAAACAATGGCTCAATTACCCATCCATTGCACCACCAACAAGCACACCAACCGTAGCATACATGATGGCTACTATCAAGCACTAGATGCCATGACTACAACCCATGACAGATGTCTCTACCCAGATGATGCTAAAGATCTTGGACATGATGCAAATCGTACTCAAGACTTTCCGCAAAGTACGTAACATCCAGCCTCCAATCTCGAGATTTATAAATGGAAATTATGACTTACTCTATGATATGAGTACAACCCCTAGTATTAGGGTTGCTTACGCTTGGCATGCAAGGATTAGATATCTCCCAGCTTTCTACAAGCAAACATTTGATGATATGTTTATCACTGGGTTTTGAGAATCTCACTCGGAGGTGTTCGCGCCACGCCCAACCCATCTGCTACAACTATTTGCATGCAAATGGACAATGCACTCAGAACTCTACACCACACCACAACCTGACCTTCCGGAAGCGGTCAATTGGGGTGCTCTTCAACGCGATCTTGTCAGGGGACTCAGGATCAGAGAACAGGAGTTAGCCACTGAGATAGCCAACACTACATCGATCATCCTGTGGAGCAAAGGTCTTTCAGAGACGACAGACGCTAGGGGGGGGAGAGTGTTGGAATCTGAGAAGAAGCAAGTATGGGCATACACGCAAATCTAGCACTAAGGCAACCCTTCCAAATTTTTTAATCCTTACATTATTGTAAAAGTGATTCTCATCACTGAAAACCATTGTAAATAGATTTTCACCTTTTATAACTCCATTTTGTGCAAGCCGAGGAGTCCTCGAGCTTGAGGAGCTTTAGTAGTATTTGCCTACCAAGTTTCATAATTTTCAGAGCTCGTTTGAGCCTCCAAAATAGCTTAGAGACCTAATTTTTAACTAAGTCGGACACTAGGTCTGAACAAGAACAAAGCTAGTAAAAAACTATAAATAGAGCTAGAGAGCTCATTTTTGGGTTAGCTTGTTGTAGATTTGAAGTTGTATGAGAACTCATTTGGGATAGAAGTGATTCCATTGTCTCTCTCTCTTTGTTCTTGTCGTGTGTGCGCGTGTGTGTGTATGTGTGTGCATGTTTGTGTGCTTCTCACTCACACACTTGTGCCTTCACTTGCTCGAGGTCTTCATGTCTTCCCGGATTGACATTAAAGGAGTTGCTACTCATCACTGAGCTACAAAGGTCAACAACACAATCATGCAGGAGGAAGAGGACAATTTCGAGGCAAGGGGAGCCAAAGAGGTCGTAGAAATTTCCAAAGAAATGATTCAAGTAATGATAGTAAAGGATGCTCGAATTGTGGTAAACCTGGACACTTTGAACGTGATTGCAGGTTTAGCAAAACAGTTATGCATCCACAAGTGCAGATGATTCTAAGAATTTTTTCATGGTTCAACATCACATGATGAATACGATGTCTGTTGGTATTTCAAAATCGAATGATAATGTCTGGTATGTTGATTCAGGTGCTTCGAATCACATGACCAATCATGCAGAATGGTTTAGTAGTTTGCAAAAAATGTCAGTTCTTGGATATGTTGAAACAAGTGATGATACATCACATCCTATTGAGCATACAGGAAACATAGCATTGTCTATGGAGGACGGGAAGGTAAAACATCTTGCTGATGTGCTGCATGTTCCAAACATAACAAAGATTCTCGTTTTTGTTGGACAAATGGTTGACCAGGGATTATAAGTCAGGTTCAATGCTGATGGGTTATAGGTAGAAGAATACAAACATGGTGGACGATTGATTGCCAAAGGAAACAAAGTGGGTAGGATGTTCGCCTTAAACGTGAAAGTTCCTGAAATGAATGTTTGCAAAAGGTGCAGGAGTTATTGCCGATATAGAGATCTGGCACAAATGAATTGGAGATGCAAATCTGCAAAGGTTGCAACTGATGCAGTCAAAGGAGATCGTTCATGGAGGACCAAATTTCAAGGTTTCAAAGATGCAAAAGGTATGTGCAGCATGTCAATTTGGTAAACAATCAAGATCATCGTTTCCACATGACAAGCATGTTAGTGAGAATGTGCTAGAAATAGTACATACAGATGTTCGGGGTCCTGCAAAGACCACATCTATGGGTGGTTGCAGGTTTTATGTTACTTTCATTGATGACCATACACAAAAAGTGTGGGTATATTTCATGAAAGAGAAGAGTGAGGTATTCACTCACTTCTAGAATTTTAAAGCTATGGTGGAAAAGCATACAAGGAAGTATATTCAGGCATTAAGATCTGATGGAGAAGGTGAATACATGTCAAATGAGTTCAGCAATGTTCTTAAAAAGTCATGGAATTCGATGTCAGTTTTCATGCAGGTACACCACAACAGAACGGTGTTGTTGAATGCAAAAATAGACATATTGCAGAAATAGCAAGAGCTTTGATGGCTGAAACGAATATGCCTCATTGTTATTGGGCAGAAGATGTGCATACAGTTATATACATCATGAACAAAACTCCAACTTCTATTGTACATCAATTTACACCTGAAGAGAAGTTCACAGGTAAAAAGACAAACTTATCACATATGAAAGTTTTTGGTTGTATTGCATATGTATATGTTCTAGATGAGTTGAGGACGATGCTTGATCCAAAAGCAGAAAAATGTGTCTTCATTGGATACTCCCTTGAGCAAAAGGGATATAAATGTTATAACCCACTCACACAATAGGTGAAGGTGATCAGAGATGTGGTATTTGATGAAACGTCAAGCTTCTATGCAGATGCCAAAGAAGGACTGAGTCTTGAACCAAATGACAAAGAAAATGCTGAAAAATCAAGTGCAAAATCTCAGGTTTTGAGTGAACTGGATGCATCACCAAGCAATTCAAGAAAGGTAAAGAAAAGCTTTCTGTTGTTCATAAAACATGTGCAGGTTTTGAACATGTTGATGGAGATTCAAGCAATTTAGAAAAGATTCTTGATGAGGAACTTGGATTGCCCTCTATGAAGACTCAAGGAGTAAGAAAGGCATATGCAAATGATACAAGGAGAAGTGACCCAGGACCAAGAAGATTTGGGAGGATGCAGAATTTAGTGCAACGATTAGCATATGATAGTTACATAGCTCATCATTGTGCCTACATGACAAAGGTAATACAAGATGTTGAACCTTCTTGCTTTGAAGATGCAATTGGAAATGCAGATTGGGAAAAAGCTATGGATGAGGAGATGGCTGCACTTTATGGGAATGATACATGGAAGCTGGTTCCATTGCCACAAGGAAAGAAACCCCATAGGGTGCAAATGGGTTTACAAAATAAAGCATAATGTTGATGGTAGCATAAGCAAGTATAAAGCACGATTGGTGGCTAAAGGATATGCACATACATATGGCATTAATTATGAGGAAACATTCAGCACTGTAGCTAAAATGTCTATTGTCAAGACATTTGTTGCATTAGCTACAACAAAAGGATAGACTTTACATCAGATGGATGTGAAGAATGCTTTCCTACATGGTGAGTTACAGGAAGCAGTATATATGAACCAGCCACAAGGATATGAAGATTCAAAGCATCCAGAATATGTTTGCAAGTTGCAAAAGGCTTTGTATGGGTTGAAGCAAGCTCCGTGTGTAGCATGCAAGGATTGTTGATTACTTAACCAGCATTGGGTTTTCTATGTGTGATGCAGATCATTCACTATATGCAAGGAAGGCTGATGATGGCATCATGATTGTGGCTATTTATGTTGATGGCCTGATTGTAGGTGGTGATAATGAAGAAAGCAAAGAGGTAAAGCAACTTCTTATGTAGGAATTTGACATGAAAGTTCTTGATGTGCTATGCTATTTCTTGGGCATTGAGTTTATTCATATAGAAACAGGTATATGGATGTCACAAAGGCAATATGCCTTGAATATGTTGCAAAAGTATGGTATGGCTAATTGTAAGCCAATTTCTATGCCATTTGAAGTTAGATACTACATCAGGTGAGCCATTGGAAAATGCTACTATGTATAGGAAAATTGTGGGAAGCTTGATATATCTCACAATTACAAGGCCTGATCCTAGCTACACTGTTGGACTTGAAATTCAGTTTATGCAGGTTCCCAAGAAGCCACATTTGGATGCTTTGAGGTGCACTCTACGTTATGTGAGTGCTACTTTGGATTATGCCTTGTTTTATGAAGCTGGTGTAGATTTGCAAGTTCATGGATACACCAATGTAGATTGGGCTTAGTACTCCAGATAGAAGATAAAGCAATGGTGGGTTGCTTCTTGCTCCTCCATGTTATAGCTGCACCTCCAAGTGAGAATAGAAAGCCACTATAATGCAAAAATTTGAAGAGTCACTAGGAAGACCCCTACATTCTCTACACAATTCCAGCCAAAGGATTTACCATTGGCAACATGGAAAGGTAGTATTTTTCAATCGACCTAGTGGAAAACCCTCTTGGATACTTACCTAGAAATGTTATGCACTTGGAACAATGCACCCCTACATTGTCTTTACAATCCACGCTACAGACTAGTTCCAATGTGCAGGTCATGGAAAGCCTTTGCAATCAAGGTACAGAATAATGCACAATGAAGGGAGTGGCTCAATCATCTATACATCATGCCACCCTAGGGACCACCTTCCATAGCTTATATGATGACCATTATACGCCACTGGATCTCTCCATTAAAGCCAATGCCAAATGTCATGGTTTAGATGATGTTGAAGATTCTAGATATGATGCAAATTGCCTTCAAAACTTTTTGCAATACATAGGCACCACAAGTCGCTCTCCCGAGATTTACCAATGGAAATTATGACATTGTGTATAACATGAGCATGACCCTATGTATTATAGTACCCTATGCTTGGCATGCCCACATTAAATACCTCCTAACAACAAACTTTCAAAGATATGTTCACTACAGGTTTTTGGGAGTATCACTCTGAGGTATTCACACCAAAACCAACTCACATCCTTCACCTATTTGCATGTGAGAAAGGGCTGTATTCAAAGTATTACATGACTCCACACCCAAATAGCTTTCAAGTAGTGGCTCAGATTTGCATCATGACCATGATATTCTCTTTTATGCCTTCCTTGGAATTTTTCACGAGGAACGAGATAAAGAAGAGAGCTCACTCACACACTCTCACACTCAAAGAGGATCACACACATAGATTAAGGCAAGGAAGAATGATCTTGTTCTTCTTCTATTACACAAAAGGAATATACAAGAATTACCTAAAACAACAATACAACTAGTGCAATATATAAAGAATACTACATAAGGAAAATTCTAATGTCCGTGAATGAGTGAGGTTGAAAGAAACAAATGTGTCATCACTTTTGGTAGATAAATCTAGTAAAAATCAATGAATTATCTCTGACATATACCAGTGTGATAACTATACATGTTAGAGAAATGAAAAAGTAATATGTGTGATCCTGGATCATCACATGGTGAGCTTGATATCTCAACACTTCCCCTCAAGCTCAACATCATGTGTTGTAATCCAAGCATCTTACAAAAATTCTTCAACTTCTCAGCTCCAAGTGCTTTAGTGAAAATATCAGCAACTTGCTCATTTGTCCTCACATAAACAAGGTCAATATCACCTACTAATACCGTTTCCCTAATGAAATGATAATGCACCTTGATATGCTTTCTTCTAGCATGAATAGAGTTTCGTGCTCATTGTATGTTGCTAAGATTATCACAATAGATGGTGATAGTCTTTTGCACTTCCACACCTAAATCTACAAGTAGCATCTCTATTGGAGGAGATGGTGGATAGTCACACGAGATGAGTAGGTGTAGCTAAAAGCTGCTTCACACCTGCTATAATTGATTGTTGGAGAGTGTTGTGGGTCTCCTTAGCTAGATAATAAGCATAAATGATCATATATTTTTCTTGGAAGATGGACAAATGATAGGATCAAAATAGATAGGTAGGCTTATGATCCAATGCACAAAACTTATTGTTTTGGTTGAGAGACCTGCTTAGTGTTTTACTCAATTCTCTGAGTACATCAGCAATTAGTAAAATTCCTTTTGGGGAACTTCAATTATCTTAACAAGCTACCAATCATGAGTGGAATCATCTAAAATGATAAACTATATGCAAAGAATTATGTTTAGCAATTAAAGAAACTCCCCAACTTTTATGGGCCTTGATAGTCAGAGACCAGTGAGCATTAATCTAATCATATCCAATGATTGCGAGAACCAAATTCAATGAAACTTTGTAGGATCAAAGTAGGCAGTATGCTATAGATGTCGTGCTTTGAATTATGCAAAATGATGCACTACACAGTGAGAACTAGCTCAGACAAGATCACTATTGTGATAGAGTATGACAGAGATATGAGAGTAGGAAGTAATGAACATGTATTGATTAAATCATATAAAGTTACAAGGTCATTGGCAATAAGGCATTGTTAAATGATTGTAGAATGAGAGAGATATGAGGTGAGCTCCTCTTCTCAATGAAGGTACACAGAAATTTGAACCTCGAGATACACACAGTATTTTCTTCTCAACTTTTATAGCTTTGTGTTGGAGCCAAGCATTTGAATTCAAATTCAAATCCTCACCTAAAGGTGATCCTAAAGTATAGGATTGATTCTCTCTTGACTTTAACTACCAAATGATATGAGATTCCAAGCTTCCTAATTCCTTATGGGTCTACATCACTTTTACAAAGAGTAATTAGACTCAAAGTTACAAGAGGTTGTACATATGAAGTTTGTCAAGTGATATGCTAATACATCAAGCTTATGTGTATTCATCAAGTATGTAGGATTGGGCTTAATTGCACCAACAGGTCCCCCTCAAGCTTGCTCCTTGATCTCTTGCAGCCCAATCATCAATTTGAAACTGGTCATGTTTATTCCATCCAATGCTTTGGTAAGTAAATCTACACATTGCAAATGAGTTGATACATATGCTAATTGAATATCCTTGCTTAGCAATTTCTCTCTAACATAATGATAATGTACTTCAATGTGCTTAGTCCTGGCATGATACACAAGATTAGCAACCAAAATAAAGTGAGCTAGTATTATCTCCAAATATAGTTGGAGTGTAGGAATGTATCTCCAAATATTCATACAATTGCTTAAGCCACATGGCTTCCTGAGTTGCATTAGCCAAGCCTCTATACTTTGCTTCTGTGGATGATAATGCCATAGTTGGTTGCTTCTTGGATGACCATGATATGAGTTTTGAACCTGCAAAAGATAAGTACCCTAAAGTGCTCCTCCTATCATCCTTGGAGCCAACCCAATCTGCATCAGAATATAACTTTATATTTATGTAAGAAGTGAAGGGATAGAATAATCCTTCATTCATTGTACCCTGTAGGTACTTAAGCACTCTCCTTGTAGCTTCCATGTGTGGCTTCCTTGGTACATGAACGAATTGACTCAAAGTACTCATAGCATATGCAATATCCACTCTTGTCAAAGTAGCATAATTAAGACTTCCCACAAGTTGTTGATAACTTGTAATATCTTCAAGTGGTTCACCTTCATGTGAACTTAACTTATGATTGATCTCCATAGGAGTACCTGTAACTTTAGTGTTCTCCATCTTAAAATTCACCAACATATCATTTATGTAATTCCTTTGTGTGATAAATATACCTGAATCTGTATACACAAGTTCTAAGCCAAGGAAATAGGTTAACAACCCTAGATCACGGATTTTGAATTCCTTCATCAATTGAGCCTTGACCTGCTTGATACCATCAGAATCATTACCTGTAATAATGATATCATCTACATAGACACACAAGTAGATGACCTCTGATTTATTCTTCTTCACAAACAAAGAAGAATCTACCTTGCTTGCTACAAAGCTTTGATCCTATAAATAGGTAATGAGTCTATGATTCCAAGCTCTAGGAGCTTGCTTGAGACCATAGAGTGCTTTTCTAAGCTTGCATACATATCCTGATTTTTCTTCATCTTCAAAACCTAGTGGTTGTGCCATATACACTTCCTCTGATATCCAACCATTTAAAAATGCATTCTTGACATCTAACTGATATAAATTCCAATTTTTTGATGCAGCAAGACTTACTAATACCCTGATTGTTGGCATCTTTGCCACTGGTGAAAATGTTTCTTCATAATCTACTCCATGGGTTTGGGCTAATCCCTTTGCCACTAATCTTGCCTTGTACAGAGTGCTTCGTGACTAAGGATGTATCATATCCATACCTTATGGGCTTCTTACTTTCTCTTTGTGATCTTCTTAAAGCTTGATTGGAAGACTCAGGTAGATCCTCTAGTTGCTTGTGTTTGCACTTGCCTCTTGACTTCCAAGCTTTGAAGTCAACATGCTCCTCATCTTCTGAGTTGATGTCCTCTGCTTGGTATTGGTCTTCTTGAGTTAGGGTTGGAAAATCATTTTCCAAATCATATGGTAATTTGACTTTCCTACAATCATCTTCAAACCAAGAATTATTCTCATCAAAGACTACATCCCTACTAACTATGAGTGCCTTGTTAGTGGGATTATAAAGTCTATATCCCTTTTCATTATGATCATACCCAATGAATATGCACTTCTCAGACTTAGGGTCAAGTTTCCCTCTGATTTGTGATGGGATGTGTGCATAGTCAGTGCACCCAAATATCTTGCAATGATCCAATGAGGGTCTCCTGCCATTCCAAGCTTCATATGGTGTCATACCATCCAATGACTTGGATGGAAGCATGTTAACCAAATAGGTAGCTGTAGAAACAGCCTCTGCCCATAAATAATTAGGTAACTTTTTCTCATTTAACATAGACCAAGCTGCCTCAACAATTAACATGTTCCTTCTCTCTGCCACTCCATTCAATTCAGGAGTATACCTAGTTGTTACTTCCTGTTGGAGATAGACATCTACGGAAGCACGCAAACAGCACAAGGAAGATGAAGAAGCTTGGAGCACAACACACAATACTGAATGTATTACTAGAGAATGTACAACGATAAGTAGCCCATTAGGGCAATAGGCATATATACAAGCCGGGGGAAAAAAACCTCCTAAAGAGCGAAAAAAGTGCCCCGACGGTCCTAGTGTGTTCACACACATCACTACCTAAATATATCAACAAATCCCCCCTGGGAGTGATGCGGTGAACACGGAGTTGGCACTCATGTATAAGGATGTGCCAAGCTATGTGGAAATCACTCCACAAAAGGAAGTAAGCCCAAAGCTTTGCGGAAAGCTTCAAACTTCTCCCTAGGCAGAGCCTTTGTGAAAAGGTCTACAATGTTCTCCTACGTGGGCACATATGCCAAGCTGATCTCCCCAACAGAGAACCTCTCCCTGACATAGTGATAAGGAAGCTCAATGTGCTTAGTGCGAGCATGGAACACAAGGTTCCTCGCAACTGCCAATGCGCTCTGACTGTCAGTGAAGATAGTGATGATAGAAGTCTGACCAACACCCAAATCAGCCATAAGGCATCTGAGCCACACACACTCAACAGTCGCTGTGTGTGTACCTGAGTCACAAAGACTCAAGGACTTGTACCAATGAGACTATACCTCAATTGCCATACAAGTGCATATAGTGGAGTTCTTTTCACACATTTAAATGTCAATCCTAAGGAGAGACTTACCAAGTGTATGAAGACGCGTGCACACGTGATAAAAAATGAAGTGGTTTAGCTATTCACACATGAGAAAAGACTACTACTACCCACACCTACTGAAATACTGAAAGTGTTGCCACAAGCCTCTTTTCAGCAGTTTTGGTATTTTGAGGTTTTCTCCCAGCTCAGAACTCCGAACATAGGCAATAGGGTACTCGTTTCGAAGCTCTCGACGAGACGAATCCAACGGTGGTGGTTTCACTCAATTCTGACCACTCTGCTTCAAGTTATGGCAGAAACAGTGAATTACGGGAGTCACAAACACCCGCGCCACAGCTTCTACTAACTTACGCACGCACTACAGCAGCTCAAAACAAGGGGGAAGGGGTAGACAACAGTCCTACACCTGCATTTCAAGCATCACACACACATTCAAGAGCAAAATGAAGATCAAAATCAGCAAGAAAAAGGCAAACTCGAAAATTCAGAAGTGCTCCTTCTTCACAATGATAAATGGTCCTTTACAATGAGTCACTTTTGACTTATATACTAGTGCCCTAAGTTTGGTCCTTTCACACAAGAGACCGGCACTTTATTCCCTAAAAGACTAATTTCCTACTATTGTACATGGGTAAATCACTAATCTTCTGTGGGGATGCATCTAGAGGACTCCTCTAGTGCATTTACAACGGAAATTATATACAAAAGTGGTTATGATACAAAAGTTGTGTGTCCAAATCGGAAAAATTTTGGGGCCCGTCTTTTTCTCTGCTTTGTGCGCTCTTTAGCTCTGCAACACTCTCCCCCTCTTCGTCTCTGTCGTCCCTTGACAGACTTTGCTTCGCGAACGCGTCCCGTGGGTAGTGTTGCCTGATTCTTGATCTTGCATTACGTTTTAGAGGCGCTTCAGTTTTTCTCCGCACGCTCCCCTTGGTCAGTATTGTCTGCAGTTAAACAGACATGCAGATTCGATGGCCTTCTTGATTCAAGCTCTACAACTCGAGAGCTTGATGCACTTGTCTTGCCTGTTGACTTGGGTTGCCACGCACGCCACCAGTGACTAGGAATGTGCTGTTCTTAGTCACCCTCTTAAACTTTTCAGCCTCTACCCCTTTGTAACTTTTGGTCCTCTGATTTGTCCTGGTTGCATACATCTGACCCTGTTGTATTGCTTTGAGGCTGTTTACTTCTTTTCCACCGTGCATGACTTGGCTGATTTCTCTTTTCGCCTGATGCGTGCCCCTGCGGGGCTCTGTGCAGAGGTGGGTAATGCGCCCCTGCGGGGCTTCCTGCAGAGATATATTCTTTTTCTCTTCTTAATGAATCGTTCTGGACTTTGATTTTCTTCTTCTTTTCTTTTTGCTTGATTGTCCCTCTACACGTCCCTCCTCCTGAACTCTGTCGTCCTCGACAGGCTTTCTGTGGTGACGCGTGTATGTTTGAATGGCGGTTTGCTCTCGTTGGTTCAGCAGATTGGCATGACATAGCATGAATTCCTTCCATTGCTTTGACTTTACTCCGTCTTCTGGCGCCTGTCTGTGATCAGCAAAGAAGCTTGTTTCATAGGCCACTATCCTTGCATTTAAATTGGAAGTCATTTTCACAAAAATCTCTGAATCCATTTCAAAGAAGCCGGTAAAGAATGCTTCTTCGAAAGTCTGCATATATGTCGATGGCAAAAACATAAGGCGAGAATAGTACGCCATAATGGTGAGTCGGCTCGAAATGGTTGATAAATCAAAAATGAGAGCTTCCGACCCTTGCGTAATGCCGATGAAATTCAAAAATGTATACTTCGCGTACTGGAACACCTTTAACACTGTAATGAGCATGCTAAATATTTTATTTGTCATCTTGACTGCTAAGTCCGGCACTGTAGCATATCTTGCAATCCAAAATTCCATTGTCTTCACCATATATTCTTCGGTAGGTAGGTAATTATGTGGCGGACTAGGTAGTAACGAATAATTTAGCCACTGATTATTGATAGTGCCTTGACGCTGTGCTTCCCAAAATTGCGTCCAAGAGCGTGTGCGGGGTACAGGACAAAAAGAGGGATTTACCTGAAGCGCATAGGGTGATGCTTCCCACTGTACCCGCAATGTCGGATTCTTCTCCAAAATTTTTCTTCGCCATATCTGATCCGCCTTCTCAAATTCCTCTTGAGTATACTTGAAAGTGTCATGCTGGAATTGAAGGTTATGGTCCGGATCTTTATTCCTGGTAGTCTTTATATACATCCGCGTCTGTTCTTTAAGTAGACCATATGGTACATTGAATGGCTTCAAAATTTGATCTAACTGTTTGTTGTCTATTCGAGCTTCTTTCATTATTTGGATTATTTGGTCTTCAAAATCAGCAGTGAGCTGGGACACCAGTAGTGCCCTTTCTGGTCTGCTCAGTTCTGCAATTTCTCGTGTGTTAGGTTCTAATGGAACCTCCTTTTCCGCCCTTATTGGTGAATGATACAAGGGGGGAGAGAGAGGACGTACCTCTTCCTCCACAGTAGCCGTGGTTTCTGGAGGAACTACTGGTGTCCCCTGTTTTCCTGTTAGCTCTATCTGCTCCTGAAGCCGTTTGATGATATCATCTTTATTCTTAAGCTCTTCTTCAGCCTTTGTAAGCTTTTCTTGATGTTTGATTAATTCCTGTGCCACTATATGCATGTGATCTGTGTCTTCTTTGCACTGTCGGAAATAATCTTTCTCTGCTTTTTTCCATTTTTTGCGTAGAGCTGCAGTGTCATTCATGTATCTTTGTTCCCATTCTGCGATGGTCTCTTGCTCCTGTTTGAGCTGATCTGCCATCTTTGTCAACTTTTCTTCCATGTCTTTTATGTCCTCATTTGATTTGTCAGCATCTGTCGGTGGTTGATCACTGAGGAGAGCTGTCATGAGCTCCTTATTCCTGTTCCGTAAGTGGTCGGCTTCTTCCATGCTCACCTTGAGCTGTGATTCAAGTATTTTGCTACGTGCATGGATTCTTGTTTGCTCTTTTTCAGTCACCTCTAGTTTCTTCGTGAGCTCCAAAACTTGCTCTTTTAGTTTAGTATTCTCAGTTTCTAATATTCTGTACTGTGTTTTGGTTGTCTTTATTTCTTCGTGTTTCTTCGCAACTTGAGCTTCTGCTTTAGATAATTTCTTAGCCATATTCATACCTTCCTTCTGAAGCTTCTGTTTGTCGAGCATGGCTTGGTCGTAATCTTCATCAGCATCAAGCATCAACTGTTGCGTGTCTAGTGCAGTGCGAATCATATCCTGCACCACAGGCTTGAGCTGAGCTATGTCCACGTTTAGCCATGTCTTTGGTATATCTGGGGTTTCTCCTGTTTGTACGTCTTGTCCCTTTGCTACGTGGATCAGTTCTTTATGTGGTTGTCGGACCTGTAGTTGTACTTTCAATTCTGCTTCATCTTCGACCACTTTACGAACCTTTGTGGCGCTCCCTTGAAATGTGACATCCAATGGGGACGGTTCTGCCACAACCCTTAGTGGGGTGAAAGGTTCTTCGTCTTCTTTTTCTTCTTCCTGAGGCTTATCCTCTGATATCATTGCATGCACCTCAGCATCAGATTTGTCCTCCTTTGTGTGGTGATGGAGGCATCCTTCGGTTGAATGGGGTGTTGCCTTTCTTCTTCTGCCTTCTGTGTGGTTGTATTTTGATCTACCAGCGGTGATTGACCTTTTTCCTTGTCGTCAGCTTGGGCTTCGCCATAGTTTACCTCATTTAATTCAGCCCACTGGCCATCATCCTTCGATTCACTTCGAATATCTACATCCAATAATGATGTAGTTTGCTTCTCTTGGTCGTCGGATCCGGAACTTGAATTGTCTAGTCCAATTTCTCGATATCTATGTACCTTTGTGAGTTTGCCTTTTGGTTCCTGAGCTTTTGAGGACTGTTGATAATGATGACCCTACACTGGCAAATTGATTTGTCCTTCCGTATATTTATGAGTCTCCTCCAGTGCTTGGGTTAATTCTTCTTCTGTAATCTTTCGAGGTCCTTGAGTGGTGGTTGTAGGCAGTACATGCACTCTCTTTGTTTTTGGTGCTTCTTCTTCTGTTTGTAGGACTTCTCGAGGTCGTTTTGTACCTCGCATCGTGCCTCTCATCCGGGGTTGCGAACTTGTTTCTGCTTCTTCAACTTGCTTGCTTCCTTTCTTCTGTTTCGGTACAGTAGCTGCTTTGACAAATTGAGCCAACTCCATTGAAGATGGCATCTCCTTCAAGTACTCGCGCATGCCCAATGCGTGGTAAATCATAATTGTAAGGGCAGTGGTCCCATTAAGGAATTTTTTATTTTCCCATTTCTTCTTTGCCTCGAACAATCTTTCTTGCACATAAGGTGTAAGATTTACCTGGTTTCCGATCTGTTTTATGGCATGAGACAATAATTGCACAATAATCTTTTGAGGGGCCGTGTATCTGTTCATACTAGGGAAGCAAAAATGTTGATGAATCAACCTTACTTCTTCTTCGATATCCACCCTATTAATGTCGACAAAAGTTCTTGTTTTTGCTCCCCGACTTTCTTCCTTGACCGTGTTGACACCATCCTTTTCCCACCCAAACGCTTCTTTAATTAACTCATGGGAAAATTGAATGACTACCCATTCTCCATTCTTATCCATTACATTGGCTTCTGGCACCAATGGATCATGTAGTGCCGGCCGTAGAGTGTTCATGACCTGTGTACAGCGTTGGAAGTCCGGCTTGTAGATAGGTAGCTCAAAATACTTATGAACTCCTGCTTTCTTCATGATATCGATGGTAGATGGCATTCCATGTAAAACTTTGAAGTCCTGGGACATGATCGGAAAGTGGTGCTCCGTGTCCATGATCTTTATGTTGGCCAAGAAAAGATACTCTTCCACTGGCTGCTCATCTCTGAACCAGTGGCCTTTAGCTTTCGTAAGACATTGGGGAGGGAATTCGTGGACCTCCTCTTGGATTGTCGCTTCAGAGTCTTCAGAAGCCATCTGCACTTACAAGGAAAAGTGCATTAGCTTGAAAAGCTTTCATAAGACCATACAGTGTGTTGTTTTGATTATGGTAGCTCGTCACTCCGTTCCCCATTATTGCAAGAGTGGGATTTCTTACCGCCTCTTTTTATATATTTTTTTTTTGAAATAAGACAATCGTTAGTATAGCCGAAGCATAGTTTATGTACATAGTATGTCCATTCCTATCAGGGTAAAGCTAAGATCTAGTCTCACTTGGAGATTGTGCACCACTAGTTTGATAATGTACATTCTGTGCCGAATGCTTGGCCTTGTAATGTGGCCCTATCATGCATACTTTGGGTCCTAATAACTCCTCATGTGTGCAATTGGATTTTGTAGCTCTATGCATACAAGTTGCGGGATCCTTCGGCACCCAAATCTGCTTCGTTTGGTGGGGATGTATTTCCTTCGGAACCTTCTTGATAAATGTGATTCTTCCCTTATAGTGTGTTTGCTCTATCTGCTTTTGGAATTTCGGTCTTCCTTGTGTTGCAGCTGCAGACTCCTTCTTTTTCCAATAGATCTTCTTTCTTGGCTGGTGTGCCTGTTGACCATGTTGATGGTAATTGTCCTTCTGAGGATGCTCATTGTTTTGGTTGGTCATCCTTGAAGTACATGACTTTGGGATCCATATTTTTGTTCGATCCGGTTGTGCAGTTATCACTTTCTTTGGAATCCATATTCTAGTGAGTCGTGGTTGACTGTAGTGTTCGAAATTCTTTGTTTTCTTATTCGATTTGACCAGCTGATGTCGAAGACTTTTCTGTTGTTGAAAATATGCCTTTTTTTTATCCTTCCTTATCCAAGCTAGTGAAGAATGTGGAATAGGGTATATTTTTATGGTGACAGGTTTTGAATTACTCTGATGCATAGTCTCTTTGATGCCAGGTGTTTCAGTTAGGTCGATGTCAGTTTGAGCGATACTCTCAAGATTTGCTAGACTAGAACAAGGTGTGCAAGCAGAATTCAATGTGTCTGCACATATAGTACTAGATGAAGGTGTATCTATAGTGCTAGAGATCATGCATTCAGGGCTTTGGTCATTAGATTGAACTGTTTGCTCCATGCTCACAGGTTTCAATGGTCGCTCATCTAGCAGACTGAATACTTCACGATGTCCTATTCTGGCTGAGATATATCCTAATGCCAATTGAATGGTCACCTCGTATTCGTAAATCCAATCTTGACCTAACACAACCTCTTCAAGTAGATCTTGGTCGTGACACACTAACAGTTTTTGTTCCATAGTATTGTTACCAAGATGCAACGGCAAAGTGATCTCTCCTATGCATTGAGTAATGGTCCCTCCTATTCCTATCAATTCAGCCATTGATGGGCGGATTGTCTCTTTGAGTTTTTGGGTCAAAGAAAACTTAATGCAACTTACAGCGGCACCTATATCAATAAGCGCATTTACCAAGTGATACTCCGTTTTTCCGGCTCCCAAATTTAGATAGGGTTGTGTTCTTTGCATTCCTAGGTTTTGAGTGGCTCTAAAATTAGCCATCGGGATGAGTTCTTCTCCTTGACGATATCTTTCATCTCGCTCTCTCATCCACTCTTTTCGTTTCTTTATCCTTTCCAATGCTTTTTGTCTCGCTTCTTCTCGTATTCTCTCCTCTTCTATGCGTCTATTTTTACCGTTAATTAATCGAGACATAATTTCGTCAGTTAATGGTTCTAGGTATTTCTTTACTCTACACCCGCTAATGTAGTTTGGTAACACATCTCCATCTAGAGTTGCTAAGCTGATGGCTCCACCTGTGGATATACGATTGATGATTAGTGGACCATATCCTCTCTTTTGCAACTTCTTAGCATGTTGTTTCACAGTGTATACCAGAACTAAATCTCCTTCCTTCAATTGTTTGTCCTTGATATGCGCATCAAAATAGGCTTTTTGTCGTCTTTTAGCGGCATAAATACCCGCTACTGCTTGTAACCTAGTTTCATGAAGTTTTTCTGTTTGGTCCAATTGAGTTGATAATTCGTGTCCGGTCCACTCATAAGTAGTTGCGACTCTAAGAGTGGGAATCAAGAAATCAATTGGCAAAATAGCATTATGTCCATATACTAAGTTAAAAGGTGTAGTGCCTATTGCAGTTTTATAGGCTACTCGGAATGCCCATAAAGCATGGTGTAACTGCTTATCCCAATCTGATCTACCGTTGTTAACGATTTTGGTAAGAACAGTACACAAGATTTTATTTGAACTTTCTGCTTGTCCATTTGCTTGTGGGTGATAAGGAGCAGATTTCTTATGAATTACTAAGAATTCATTCAACAATGCTTCTATCACTTCATTAACAAAGTGCGTACCTCTATCACTCACAATCTCTATAGGTAGTCCAAATCTAGTGAAGACGTTCTCGAAGAGAAACTTGGCTGTAGTTCTTGCGTCATTTTTCTTTGTTGCTTTTGCTTCAACCCATTTGGTCAGGTAATCTGTGGCCACAATTATGTATTCGGCATGTGAACCTTTTGCTGGTGGGCTAATAGGTCCTATAAAGTCTATTCCCCACTTCGTGAAAGCTCTAGCACTCATCATGGGTCTAAGTGGCATCTCATCTCTTCTAATAGGATATTTCGTTCGTTGACAAGTATCACACCGCTGCACATATGTTATGGCGTTTTGATGTAGAGTTGGCCACCACATTCCAGCAAAGAGGATCATTTTTGCTGTTTTGTCTGCAGAGAAGTGTCCTCCTGCAGCTCCTGTATGGGCCATCTCTAAGACAGAGAGATATTCATTTTCATGAATGCACATTCTTAATTGGTTATCTTTCCCGCGTTTAAAGAGTTGTTTTCCTATGATGGCATAATCCTTACTCTGTTCTTCAAGAGCACGCTTCCTTGCTAAAGTAGCTCCGTCAGGGTACTCTCGAGTTTTCAAGAACTTTACTAGAGGCATGCTCCACCTTGGTGCTATTGTAGAATAGCATAATGTAGAGTTCTCATCTGGGGTTTGTTCTTGACAGGTTGCATGGTTGGCCAGTATATGCCGAATCTCTTGAGTGTTTGCCACGTTCCATTTGCATTCAAATGAGTGTTCCATTGATTTATGTGTGCTTTCTGAAGCCACATTTCTTGTTCCTCTTCTTCTACACATCTCATCAGCAATCCGCTTGAATCCTGGTGGTACAAACTTCCCGCAATAATGTGAAGGTTTTTGGTCCTCCAGAGATCTTGCGTTTGGTTTGGTGTGATCCCATCTTTAGGTCCATGAGTAAGTATCGGGATCAATTTTTCTGCCCACTGAGGACATACTTCCAGGTTAAAAAGATAAGTATCTGGTAGGTCATTGGGTACTCCTATGGGTGGTTCTCCATGGGTCATGCGAGATAAGTGGTCTGCTCTGATGTGGGTGTTTCCTTTCTTGACTATTACCTCAAAATCAAATTCCATTAACAATAAAAACCATCGTACTAGTCGTCCTGTATTGCAAGGCTTGTTGACTAAGTATAATAGGGCTTGATGATCAATGAAGAATTTGAATTTGTTTGCCAGTAAGTAATGTCTGAATTTCTTGACTGCGTATACCATCCCTAGGCCTTCTCTCTCCGTAGTAGTATAATTGCGTTCCGCTTGATTTAACTGTCTACTGGCATAGGCTATCGGGTGGTCTAATTTTCCTGTGTCAGCTGGTTGAGCTAAGATGCAACCAATGGCAAACTTGGAAGCATCAACATGAATATGAAACGGTTTATTCCAGTTGGGGACTCGAAGGATGGGTGCTGAACTCAATCGATTCTTTAACTCATTAAAAGCTTTTTCGCATTCTTCGGTCCAATTGAATAGAGTCAATAATGCATAAAGAGGTCTAGCAATTATGGCGTACATATGTATGAATCTTCGATAGTAACCACAATGTCCCATAAATGCTTGAACTTCTTTAGCCATTTTAGGTCTTGGCAAATCCAAAATTACTTTAATTTTGTCTTCATCCGTTGAAATTCCATTCTTAGAAACAATATGTCCTAAGATTTTCCCTTGTCGCACCATGAAGACACATTTTTCAGGATTGAGGCATACTCGATATTGTCGACATTTAGCAAAAATCTTCTCAAGTTCAGGGATGTGCTCTGATCGTATAGCTGAATATGTACACAGATCATCCACGTACACCTCCATGCTTTTTCTCAGAAATTCTTTGAACACATGACACATCAATCTTTGGAAAGTAGCTGGGGCATTCGTTAAACCAAAAGGCATGACTCTAAAGGCGTATACTCCCCATTCAGTTGCAAATGCAGTCTTATGTTGGTCCTCAGGAGCAATGGCTACCTGATTATACCCTGAAAAGCCATCCAGAAAACTATAAACTTCCTTCCCTGCTACCCTTTCCAAGAGATGATCAGTGATTGGTAAGGGATAGCTATCCCTTATGGTTGCGGCGTTCACTTTTTTCAAATTGATGCACACTCTTAACTTCCCATTTTTCTTTGGTACAACCACTAAGGGTGATACCCATTCCGTGTGCTCAATTTCGTAGATGAATCCAGCATCTAATAACTTATCTATTTCCTCTTTTATCTTAGCTGAATACACATCATTATAAGTATATGGTCTCTGTTTTGAAGGTTTGGCTTCGGATGTCATGGGGATTCTATGCGCACATATAGATGGATCTACTCCTTTTAAGTCCTTATAAGTCCAAGCGAAGACATCCCGGTATTCTCTTATGAGTCGAATTAACTCTTGTTCTTCTTCTAATGAGACATCCTGTCCTATGAAGGTACATCGTTCCTCTCCTCCTTCCATAGTTACCACTATTTTCTTGGTTTGTTCCTTATTATCATATGCTATTCCAGGTTGTGCTTCTCTTTTAGGCATTTGAATAGCAATTTTCCTCTCCTCTACCTCGTATTTTTTAAAATGGGCTGGTACCTCAAATTGGTCTTGGGGTTTGTTCTCTTCATCTTCTAATTCCCTTTCAACTTCTAATTCCCCTTTTTGTGTGAGTTCCTTATGTTTTTCATTGGCAATGATATCTATGTTGGTGGTACTAATCCCTAGAACCATGGGTTCTGGTTCCATTTCGATACTCTCGTAGTCCTCCTTCCAGTCTTTCTCGATCACTTCTCCTTCTTCTGCCTCCTGAAAGACTACCATATACAAACTAACATCATAACCCTCTTCATCGATACATTCGTTCATAGTCACTACTTCTTCGTTTACACAGACATCGAGGGTAGCTAAGATTTCCATCCAACCGTGAGGTTCGAATTCTTCATCTGGAAAAACTTGTGGCATATAGGCTGGATCTTGTACAGACCTCTCTATTCCTTGTTTCTGCTGCCATCCTTTTCTTCTCTCTTCTTCCTTCTTTGCAGCTTGACATATCCATAGATGAGTGTCCTCTTTCATCCAGGATTG
This sequence comes from Ceratopteris richardii, assembly GCA_020310875.1. NCBI lineage: Eukaryota > Viridiplantae > Streptophyta > Polypodiopsida > Polypodiales > Pteridaceae > Ceratopteris > Ceratopteris richardii. Next base: position 138,828,249 of record CM035439.1, on the reverse strand, counting down.
ATCACTAGAACCTGCACTATGGACTGATTGGTCGTCTTCCTCCTTGTGGATTTGATTCCATTGTAGAGGTGGCACATCTTGGTACATGTATGTGTGTAGGTTTATCCTAGTGGTGGTTCCTGCGTGTTGTAGATATACTGCATCTTTTCCCCAATCTTGTACGACCTTTAGCTGTCTCATGAATGGCCTTCCCAAGATCATTTCATAATTGCTTGGCCTTTCGAAGTGACAAATTGCTAAAGTATGTTCAAATTCCACTCCACACGTGGTGAAGACTATTCATTCCAACAATCCTAAGGGTCTTTCCGTATGTCCATCTGCCATTTGAATTTTCATGCGTGTTGGTCTTAATGCTGGTTGTCCCCATTTCTCCCAAATTTCTTTGGTAGCAATGCCAACACCAGCTCCTGAATCTAGTATGGCTTTGGTAGTGTAACCCCTATAGGAGATTGGCACGCAGGTATTCCCTTCATCTCCTTCACTAAAGTCTCCTACTTTATCCACTGGAATTCTCATAGTTTTCACTTCGTCAGCTATCTCTTTCTTTTCCTCCTTGACTTCCCATTGATTGATCAATTTCTCTTTTAAGTGTGGTTTTACCTTTAACAGTTCCTCGAATGTTAGGGTACATGGGATTTTCACCTCTCTAAGACGTATGATCTCAGATGTTTGAACTGATGGGTTCGTTTCCCGTCTCGTTATTGATGGAATGCGATACAATTCTGAATTGTGCTCGTACTCCCCGGTGTAGTTGGGTAGTTCCTTTTCATTTTCTTCTTCCTTGTCACTTGCATCCATCGGAAAAATTTCTTCTGGATTTAGTTCAGGTATTGACCCCTCTATTTCGTTTTCTGCTTCTAATTCTTCAAAGGGCGGTTCCATTCCTTTTACCTTTTTCCATTTGTCCTCTTGCACTCGTGCCCATAAATCCTTAGTCCAATCTCCTTCTACTTCAGGGACTATGGATCCTTCCTTTCTCTCAATACCAAGTTCATCGTTCTGAGGTCTCTTTACTTCAGGCTTTTCCTGAGTGTTTAGGCACTCTTGGAATTCTCCTTCGGAAATTCGGTTATTTGGTAAAGGCGATGCAGGTTTTTCTAAGGTTTGTTGGGCAACTTCTATCAGTTTTTTGCAGATTTCCAATCTTTCTTTCTCTAAGTCGCCTCTTGGATATTCTCTATCATGTTGCTCTATGGTAGGTCCTGCTTTTATTCTCGCCTTGTATGCCTGAATCCACATGGCTAATTCTTCAGGCATTGGGTCTGCTAATACTGATCCTACCTCCTCCCTTTTCCTCTCATTTCTATTTTCTTCTTCCACTTGCGGTTTCTTCGTTGGTTTCTGTTTACTCTTTTCATTTTCCTTCCTTTGTAATAATTTTTTTTCTTTTATCTTATCTCTCCGGTTCTTCCATCTTTGTGACCTTTTACTGGCTATACTTTTCTTTGGTTCTTCGGAGTCTTCTACTCTGTGAGGGATGGTTATATTCCCCTCTTTGTCACTTTGATCATTCTCGTCTGTTCTATCAGGGTTTTCTCTGGCCTTGGCTCTTGTTATGGCTTTTAAAGGTACAGTGTATTCTTTATCGCTCCCTGATGATTCAATCACTTCTATCACATTAATCTGCACATTAGATGTGACTTTGTTGGGGTTCTTACGACAATCTCTGAAAAGATGTTCCTTACCACAATCGCTACAGTAGCCTTCCCAAATTCGTTGTGGTGGTGGTGGGTTTGGTAATGTACATTCTCTAATATAGTGGTCACCTCCACATCTGTAGCATGGTCCTCTGGGTACAGGCTGTCTATTCATTGGTCTAGGTGGCATGGTTGCTCTAGGAGCTGTGTACAATAAGGGCACATAATCCTGCTCATAACTGTATGAACTATCCGGTATTTCCATGCCATAAGCATATGGGTCATACTGTTGCCCATATTCTGTTATCGTGCTTTCATAACCAGGGTATGTTCCTTGACTAGGTTCGTAAAATGAGTCGTATGGTTCACTACTAGTCAAAGGAGTGGCTGGCACTATAGCCCTTTCTAGGTTTTCCTCTGGTTGTGCAATCTTGACTGGGACAACGTTCTGAGGGTGGGGCGGTTGTTGTCCTAGTACTGGTTGAGGTTGCGTATATCCCTGATATGCGTATGGTCGTGGTATGTGTGCCTGCAGCTGATACGAGGGATACCTAAAAGCTTCACCTCCTTGCTGATTCTGCGGGTATCCATATGGTCTCACATAAGGCTGGGTGGGTCTGGTTTGCCTATTGTAAGGGCAGTTCTCGGTGCTATGGTTTGTGTATCTCTGCTCTATACTGCAATATTGTAGCGGTCCGGGGATAGAGGGTCTAGGATGAGCATAAGCAGGTGGTGGGACTACTCCTCTAGTACACAAATGAGAAGGATGATCTCCTCCGCACTGCATACATCTTCTAAGCATAGGCAGTCTCATGGGATTAGTGGGATAATTCCTCTGTCCTTGAACGTTCAGTTTTTTTGCTAACAAGTCGGCAATTTCCTCCGCGTTGTTTTTGGGGTTTGCTGTGCTACTTGTTGACTCTTCGCTTTTCAAACTACCTTGGGGTATTTTCAAGTCTTCTGCAAGGTTATCTTCTAGGTCTATACATTCCTTCATACATTCTTGCAACGTTTGAAGTCTCTTTACATACACTAATGACCTCAAGGTTCCGTTCAACAGTCCTTCCAAGAATAATGATACCATTTTGTTTTGCGTCGGTCTCTCTTCTACGGGGCATCTATCCACATACTGCTTGAATCTCCTTGCTGTCAATCTCACTGACTCGGTAGGGACTTGTTTGAAGTTGTGGATTAATGAGGAAGAATTGTTTTTAATTCCTGATTTGGTAAATTCTTCAATCATTTCTTGATATACCTGCTCCATGTTCTGAAAGGTATTCGGGTCCAACGGCTGAAACCAAGCCAAAGATGTGTCTGACAAGGTAAGGCCAAAGGACTCATACTGAATCAGAAAGTCATCTACCTGCTCGGCTCTAACTACTTGTTTAAATTCAGCTATGTGGTTGTAGGGTTCACTAGAGCCATCATAGTGATTTCTCATACACTTGGCAATTTGGATCGGCCTTAGTCGTCTTCCTGCTTCCGGTTGTCTAGGCATTACTGGGAGGATTGGTCTCCCTATTGGTATGCCTGGTCCTCTCACTACCTGCGGTCTGACTGGAGCATGAACTCCATGTCTTGGGTCAATGGCTGGTTGTGGCCGGTAGTTAGGATTAATGGCAGGCATTGCAAATTGCACATGTGGTCTGACTGGGACCTGGGTCTGTTGTGTTTGCTGTGTTTGTCCCGACTGTTGATATGAATCGTTCTGGGATGTTCCAAGTGGATTCCGTGACGTAGTGGCTTGGTCCCAGGGGGGAACACTGGGATGTTCTGATATTTCAGCTCAGCTCTCTCTAATTCTGTTATTGGCCAATACCTTCTGTGATTTTTATCCAAATATGTGATGATGGTGGGGAACTCAGGGTCTTGTAACTCATAGATGGTAACTGGATTAGGAGCAGCTTCCCATATAGAGGAGTGGGCTCTGAGCAAATGCTCCATCCCATTGATCAAATACACATCTATTAGAGTGTCGTCCTGGGGAATCAGGTCTCCTCTCCAAATTTTAGTAATTGTAGACCTCCCTCTAGGTGTAGTTACTTGCTCTTCGTTTCCACCTCCATTTAAATTCGAAGCATTATTTTCCTCACCACGCTCATTAATGATTTCCGGGTGTTCTGTGACCATGTATTGAATATCTTGTTTGTCCATGTAAAAACCTCCTATGTATTTGACGGCTGGTCTAGGCACTATGTAAGCCTCTAAAGCCATCTTCAGTCTGGCCACCGATTTGTTTAGACCATCCAAATAGATAGGGATCTCATTGCGGTTGGTGTTCACATACTCCAAGGAAGTTCTGTATTCTCCCTCGATGATTGACATCATGCCAATCATGGGCACTGTGTTTTGCATATCCTCTGAAGCCATGGGAATTTCTCCTTCTGACTCACTAGAGGTCTCAGAATAGTGTGAACGGCTACTTGGCTCGGTTACACTCCCTACAGAAGAAATCACACTTCTTCGGCTTCCTAAGGTTCTTCCAGATCTCAGGTTCATTCACTCTCCACAACCTCTCTTTATGCTTCTTAGATTTCCCTTAAGTAACTCTCTCAATGACTCAATTAGTCTGTCCAAAGAAAGGTTTGAGCCTTGGCGATACCATCTCCTGGCGATACCACACTCGGCGATACTGCATTGACCGCGATACGATACCAGACACCCAGACGATACGATACCAATCTGGTGTCGCAATACTATCCTGGAAGACAAACGATACGACACCTCGAGTATGTACGATACGATACCTGAAAGGCTCGACGACACGACACTAATGACAGTGTCGTGATACTACCCTGATGAACAGGCGATACGATACCTTTGTGGTGTCGCGATACCAGAATCTCAAGGGACGATACGATCTCACCGAGATAAGTGCGATCGTGATACCAGTCTTGGCGACACGATACCACTACGGTGTCGCGATACCAAGATATGTGACCAGCGATACGACACTAGGGGAGGGCGCGATCGTGATACCCAAGTAGTGTCGCGATACCAAAGTAGTGTCGCGATACCACAGTATCAAGCGATACGATACCACCCGGTAAAGTGAGGTCGCGATACTAAACCTTAGGCGATACGACACCACAACAGTGTCGCGATACCAAGTATTAGTACCGGACGATACGATACCAGAGATCGAGCGCGATCGCGATACCGACTCAGTGTCGCGATACCGAAATGGTGTCGCGATACCAAGGCAGATATCCAGCGATACGACACTTCTGGCGAGTGTCGCGATACAAGGGAATTTTGGTATCGCGATACCAAAACTCAACCGATCGCGATACTCAAGCCAAAAGATCTCCAAACTTAAAAATTTTTGTGCCCCCTTGCACCTCTCACCCTTCTCCTCACTCCCAAGCCTCTGTCTCTCACCAAACACACAATTAATCAAAGATTTTCCCCCCCGCGATACTGCGCATTCTTTTTAATCATTTGTTGTGCAAGTTAAAGAGTTTTTTTGGTTTTGAATCTTAAAGGGATCTCACCTTGGGTCTACCTTGGTTGCTTCTGGAGTTCTTGCACACGCTTTGAGGCTCTATTTTGCACGATACCACTCAGGCGATACCAGTCGCTGTCGCAAACGATACCAGTGAGCAGTGAAGTGTCAAATGAGCAATTTTTTTGGTTTTTATACTTTTTACTTTTTTTTTTTACTGAACTTAAAATTTTGGGATTTTTGGTGATTTCCTGAGAATTTTGGCCTACTCCTACTCCTCTTCTCCTCACTTCTCCTCTCTTTCTATCCTAACCCTAAACCTAAAACTTATCACACACACCTCGAAGATGAGAAGTGACAAGTGCTGAAATGGTGGACTATTTGCCAAAGAACAAATTTGCGTCTACAAGTACGATTCGATCACACTCGCTCTATAACTATCACGAAGGCACCTTGGTGGAGTGACTCCCCGGCAACGGCGCCAAAAGCGTGTGTACCTGAGTCACAAAGACTCAAGGACTTGTACCAATGAGACTATACCTCAATTGCCATACAAGTGCATATAGTGGAGTTCTTTTCACACATTTAAATGTCAATCCTAAGGAGAGACTTACCAAGTGTATGAAGACGCGTGCACACGTGATAAAAAATGAAGTGGTTTAGCTATTCACACATGAGAAAAGACTACTACTACCCACACCTACTGAAATACTGAAAGTGTTGCCGCAAGCCTCTTTTCAGCAGTTTTGGTATTTTGAGGTTTTCTCCCAGCTCAGAACTCCGAACATAGGCAATAGGGTACTCGTTTCGAAGCTCTCGACGAGACGAATCCAATGGTGGTGGTTTCACTCAATTCTGACCACTCTGCTTCAAGTTATGGCAGAAACAGTGAATTACGGGAGTCACAAACACCCGCGCCACAGCTTCTACTAACTTACGCACGCACTACAGCAGCTCAAAACAAGGGGGAAGGGGTAGACAACAGTCCTACACCTGCATTTCAAGCATCACACACACATTCAAGAGCAAAATGAAGATCAAAATCAGCAAGAAAAAGGCAAACTCGAAAATTCAGAAGTGCTTCTTCTTCACAATGACAAATGGTCCTTTACAATGAGTCACTTTTGACTTATATACTAGTGCCCTAAGTTTGGTCCTTTCACACAAGAGACCGGCACTTTATTCCCTAAAAGACTAATTTCCGACTATTGTACATGGGTAAATCACTAATCTTCTGGGGGGATGCATCTAGAGGACTCCTCTAGTGCATTTACAACGGAAATTATATACAAAAGTGGTTATGATACAAAAGTTGTGTGTCCAAATCGGAAAAATTTTGGGGCCCGTCTTTTTCTCTGCTTTGTGCGCTCTTTAGCTCTGCAACACTGTGAAAGCTGCCCTATACTCAGCCTCACAACTGGAAGTGGCCACAGTAGGCTGCTTCTTGCTCAACCAAGATATACATGAGCTACCAAGCATGAAGCAAAAGCCACTAGTGGACACACGAGTGTCATAGCAACCAGCCCAGTCCGAGTCAAAAAAAGCATGCAAATCTGGCGGTAGTGATCCCCCCTTGGGATAAAACAACCCAAGTAGCCGAGTACCACTCAAGTAGCGAAAGATGCGCCTAACCGCCTGCCAATGCTTGACACCTGGGCAATGCATAAACCTGCTCATTTGTGAGACAGCAAACTGAATATCTGGCCGAGTAATGCATAAGTAAATCAAGCATCTAACAGCCTACTGATAGAGAACAGCATCAAATGCATCTCTAGCATCATGAAGACTCAATCGTAAACCTGTCTCCATAGGAATAGCAATAGGCTCACAGTCTTCAAGGCCAAAACGCTACAATAATGTGTCAATATATTTTGTTTGACACAAAGCCATTCCACCCTCAATGTGCATAAACTGAATGCCCAAATAATGATGCAAATGCCCCAAATCACACATCTCAAATGAGGTATGCAAATCTGCCTTAAAATCAGCAATATGCTTCTCAATAGGACTAGTGAGCAGCGTGTCGTCAACATAGACAACAATGATCAGAGAAGTACATCATTAGCACGCTTAACATATAAGGTGCTTTCAGTTGGATTGTTCTCAAAACCATGTGCAATCAGATAGGCATGTATCTTCTCATACCAAGCACGTGGTGCTTGCTTTAAACCATATAATGCCTTCTTTAACCTGCACATCTGGTTTTCATGCCCTTTCTGCACAAAGCCACGGGGCTGAAAAACATACACTTCTTCATGATGGTCACCAATCAGAAATGCAGTTTTAATGTCCAACTGATGTACATTCCAACCATGATGGGCTACACGTGCACAAATGCTCCAAACAGTAGTCATACGGCATGTAGGTGCAAAGGTCTCATCAAAATCAATGCCTCTTTCCTGTGCATAACCCTTTACAACAAGCCTAGCCTTATACCTATCAACTGTACCATCTGGTTTGCGCTTTAGCTTGTATACCCACTTAGTGCCAATGGCCTTCTTGCCTGGAGGCAAGTCACATAAAGACCAAGTACCATTCTTCATTATAGCATCATATTCAGATTGCATAGCAGCCATCCAATTTTCTGAGTTTTGTGCTTCATCAAACGAAACAGGCTCATTCTCATCACGGTGACTAGATGTAGCCATAGCATAGCAATCTGATGCAAAAGAGGCACTATGAGAGCCTGAACGAGTACGATATGACAGAGGTGCATCTAATTTGTTGTCACGCAAGGTCTGCACCAGCCATTTTGGCATAGTTCTTGCCTCCTCAATATCAGCTCTATCATCAATAAGTACATCATGTACATCTGCATCAGAAATGGAATTATCTGCATCATCACATGAAACCTACAAAGGCTAAGAAGTTGCCTCATTAGGACCAGCACTAGACTGTCCACTTGTAAAAAGAGGTAGCAAAGTATCATACATGTCTTTGGAGCGAACAGATGTCTCCTTAGTACATGAAAGCAATGGCTAAATAGCATCTTCCACAAAAACAACATCACGGCTAACCAGAATGCATTTGGTCTGTGGATGATACAGACAATAGCCTTTACTTTTAGAACTGTACCCAACAAAAAATACATTTTACTGCTTTATCATCCAATTTTGCGATGTTGTTCAGGCATTAATGCATATGCCAAACAACCAAAAACACGCAGATGAGCAACAGATTGCTTGCGATCATGCCAAGCCTCATATGGAGAGATAGATTGCAGTGCTTTAGTGGGACACATGTTCAGTACATATGTTGCACACATGACAGCCTCAAGCCAGAAACTATGTGGTAAATCCTGACTCTTGACCATGCACCTCGCCATCTCCATGAGTGACTTGTTCTTTCGTTCAGCAACTCCATTTTGTTGAGGTGTATACGACATTCTACACTGGTGTTTTATCCCATGTTCTGCCAGAAATGCATTAAAATCAGAAGACAAATATTCCCCCCTCGATCAGAACGGAGGGTGCCCATTTTACATGCTGACAGATTTTCAGCCAAAACCAAAAACTGTTTGAAGCACATGAACACTTCAAACTTTGCCTTCACTGGATATACCCATGCATGCCTGGAAAAATCATCGATGAAATTCACGAAGTAAAGATAATTCCCAAAAGAAGGTGTCTCCATAGGACCACAAACATCACTATGTATAAGCTGCAATTTCTGAGTAGCCCAAATTGAACCATCTTTTGGAAAGGACGAATGCTGCATTTTGCCCAAAATACAGCCTTCGCAAACATGTTTTCCAAGTGCCTCAAGTTTGGGCAAAGAGGACACCATTTCAGATTTCTGCAGGTATAGCAAACTAACAAAATTCAGATGACCAAAGCGTGCATGCCAGAGCTTTGCATCTGACATAGCCTGAAAAGCATTTACTGCACATGCCAAATCATTTACAGATTTTTCATAGTCTATGAGCTTATACAACCCATGACATAAAATCCCAAAAGCAATAATCACATCGCCATTTGACAAATCATGAACTGTACACCTGTCACCAACAAATTTCACAACCTAGCCAATCTTGGCTAATGCATAAACTGATAACAGGTTCTTATTGATCCCTGGCACAAATAAAGCATTTGACAAAGTGAAACAACTACCATCAGCAGTAGTCAAAATGATCTTACCAACTCCCATAACAGGATAAGAGGAGTTGTTGGCGCATATAACAGTATTCCCTGTAGGGGCAAGCTCGATTGAAGAGAAGAAACTGCACTGCAAGGTAATATGTTTGGTCGCCCCACTGTCAAAATAAACATCTGAGTCTGCAACAGGCATGCACTGCTCATGAGAAGATGGGTCAAAACTGCAGACAGTAGTAAATGCTCATTCTTCTTCCTTCACAAGATTAGCAGACTCTATTTTTGGTGTAGAGGCCTCTGCAACAACCATTCCTGCCTCTTTCTTCTTTGCCTCTTTAGCAGCCAGTTTTGGATAGTTCTTTATGATATGGTGTAGCTCAAGCGTAAGCACCACCTCCTTTACTTGTCAATCCGCGGAGACGTGAGGACCGGTATGAAGACCACGAGCAAGTGAAGACACAAGTGCGTGAGTGAAAGCACACAAACATGCACACACATACACACACACATGCACAAAGTAAGATCAAAGAGAGGAACAATGGAAAGCTTAGATTGCAAAAGAGTTCTCTTACAAAAGCTCTATTCTCTAACAAGCTAACCCCAAAAATGAGCTCTCTAGCTCTTTTTATAGTTTTTTTACTAGTTTTGGCCCTGTCCAGACCTAGTGTCCGGCCTAGTTAAAAATTAGGTTCCAGGGCTTATTTGAGGGCTCAAACGGAGTCTAAAAATTATGAAAATTGGTAGGATGATAGTTCTAATACTCCTCAAGCTTGAGGACTCCTCGACTTGAACAAAATGGAGTTATAAAAATAGATAATGGTATTTACAATGGTTTTTAGTGATGAGAATCACTATTTTTGTAGGGGATTCTTCTGAAAATTTGACATACACTTCTTGGAGCTCCCTACTTGCTCCGTTTCCTTGTGTGTCCACCTTTTGATGTCCTTGACTTTGAGCTTCAACACTCCCCCCCTCTCGAGTCTGTCGTCCGTGACAGACCTTTGTTGTAGTGGTTGTTCCAAGTAGTACCTTGAGAGGGAGTGTGTAGCTCAATGATGAGTAGCACCTCCTTTAATGTCAATCCGGGAAGACGTGAGGATGGTATGAAGACCTCGAGCAAGTGGCGGCACAAGTGCGTGAGTGAGAAGCACACTAGCATGCACACACATACACACACACGCGCGCACACGGCAAGACAAAGAGTGAGAATCAATGGAGCTTTTAGATTACTTCAAAATGCTCTTACAAGTTCGTTTCAATTACAATCTAACCCCAAAAATGAGCTCTCTAGCTCCTTTTATAGTTTTTGACTAGCTTTTGGCCCTGTCCAGACCTAGTGTCCGGCCTAGTTAAAAATTAGGTTCCAGGGCTTATTTGGGGGTTCAAACGAGATCTAAAAATTATGAAAATTGGTACGCAACTACTTCTAAGGCTCCTCAAGCTCAAGGACTCCTTGGCTTGCACAAAATGGAGCTACAAAAATGTGAAATGAGATTTACAATGATTATTAGTGATAAAAATCACTGTTGTTGTAGGGATTTCTTCTAGTGATCTGCCATACATATCTTCAAGCTCCCTACTTGCTCTTCTTCCCTGCATGTCCATCTCTCTGATTTGCATTAATGTCTTGAAAAAATATTGGCCTACTTGCCAGATCTTCTTTGACTGCCCTGTTTGCTTGTGCTGTCCCTTCGCTCTGACTCCCTTCTTTGACTTTCACGTCTTGTAGATCCTGATGTACCAAGGCTACTGCCAACACCCCCCCCACTCTCGCGTCTGTCGCCCCTGACAGACCCTTGTCTAGCTGCTTTTTGTACGTAGTATTGTACCACATCGGCGGCGAGGTGGTGTTCTTCTAACCTGAGTCCCCTTGCTAGATCTGTCAGCAATGCATCCCAATTGACTGGCCCTGGGACATCTGGATGTGGCACCCGTAACTGCTCTGAGTGAATGGTTCGCTCCACAGCAAATAAATGGAGGAGATGTGAGGGTCTGGGTACAAATATTTCTGAGTGGTATTCCCAGAACCCTGTTATGAACATCTCTTCGAATGTTTGTTTAAAGCAGGCCGGGAGGTATTTTATTCTGGCGTGCCAAGCGTATATCACCTCTATGGAAGGAGTGGTGCTCATGTCATACACTAAATCTTGGTTTCCTGTAAGGAATCCGACGCCTGAGAAGTGTGGGTCCTTGATATTCTTGAATGTCCTGAATATAATAAGCATTAACTCAAAAATTTTCATGCACATCTGGGCCATTACATCAGGGGTATTCTTTAATCGGAGGCTCCAGTGCCTTATAGTGGAGATCATGTAATTGACGGTGGGGGGCCCTTGAGGGGGTGCTAGATAGACGTAGTTTAACCATTTGGCGCATCCCTTGATATTCTTGACTGCAATGGTAAACTCTGGCCATGTACGTCTGCGGAGTACAGGAACATAACAAGGGTTATATTTAATAAAAAGAGGCATATTCGTCCAGGTGCGAACCATCTCCGGATAGGTTTCGAGGAGTCGGATCCTCCAAGTGGGTTGATGAATGGAGCCTTTTTTAGCACTCTCTGGGATGTCATCTGGCCCAAATTGTGTGGCAAACGTTGGAGGTTTGCCACATTTATGTTGGATTTCTGCATTGTAGTCCGCCAGGAGTATACAATAGGGCACATATTGATCATCATTGGTTCCGATCCATCTATGGTGGGACATGCTGCGGAAGTATTCTGATTTAATAATAGTGTCCTCTATCTTTGCCATGGATTGGATCTGAACTGCTACTCGATCTTCATGAGTTGATGCCGTTTTCTCTAGTGTTTGGAGCCACTCAGGTACTTCGATTTCTAGCGTATCCATTCCTTCTGCCGTTTGTTCACCACCTGGCATTGGCATAGGAACGTAAGGTTCCTCATACGTCTCATCTACCTCGATGGGTACCAAATCCTCGGGTTCTGGTTCGACAACTGGAGAGGGTTGCCTTTCATGTGTGAGTAATCTTGCTTGTAATTCGGCCACCTGCTCTTTCAATGCCTTGACTTCCTCTGAAGTCGTGGTCGTTTCCGTGACTTTGGGTGCTGTCTGTTGCTCTTGGAGTTGATTGCGCAGCGCATCACGTTCCCTTCCCAAGTCATCATGAGCTTCTAATAGATCTGCATAGCTGTCCAAGATGGTCTTCATTGTCGCTGAGGGCACCGCTTTAAACTGCTCTGGATCAATTTCGTGTGGAGCGCCTTCCATTGCTGCTTCTAGATTAGCTTCATTTTGCTGCTGCAGCCTCTTGTTTTCTTCTAGGGCGGCCGCCATGTGTTTTCTAAGAAGTGCCAGGTTACGCCGGACTTTGAGATTATCGGCTTGATATACCTCGAGCAGAGCTTCTAGTTGTTTGGCACCTGATTCTGTCGATGGTTGGGGTACTGCCAGTAATGTCTGGTGAGCCTGCTCAAGTGTCGCGTAGCGTTGATTCAGTTCTGCATTTTCCGTTTGTAGAATGTGAAATTGTGTTTGTAAGTTCTGGTGGTGCGTTTCCAGTTGCTGATACCGGTTGTCCAGAGCTTTGTACTCATGTTGGAGCTGGTATACACATTGGTTTAATGCAAAAAATATGTTATTTACATTAAATAATGTTGGGAAAGGTGAAGATGCAGGGGGAATGGGGGCGGGAATGGGAGAGGTGAATGCTGTGGATGTAAGTGGAGATGTGGGTGGAGGGGGTATGGGTGATGAAGGTGGCATGGGGGGAGGGAGCGGTGCTGTGGCAGGTGATGTTTCCATCGTGTCAACTGTTTGAGTGACTGTGTAGATGGGAATCGTTGGTGGAGTGGATGTGACATCGGTGAACAGGGTGGTGAAGGTGGGCATGGTGACTCCCCCGAATTGGATTCCCGGGGAGAGTGGGATACCCATGACAACGGTAGTGGTAGTGGATGTGGTAGTGTTAGTGTCCTGCGGTGGAGTGAATTGTGTAGTGTGAGGTGGGGATGGTGGTGATAACGGTGCTTCGTGATATTCTTCTGCTTGCGCTGACTCGCCAGGTGCTGATGTATTGATGTGAATTTGCTTTCCGGACCTCCTGGGACGAGTAGGAACTCTTTTTTCAAACCTGTGGATGTAGGCCATTGCCTCATGGATGGCCTCGTCCAGTCCTACAGCGTCGGCATGAAGGTTCATGGACTCAATGAATAAATCATCCACACCTTCCTCCGCTAGCAAGTCGTTCATGAGTCTTTTGCCCTGTTCGAGAGACATCTTATGCTGGTCCTGAACCAGTCGCATGGTTCGATATAGTCTCTTGATCTGTGCCGAATATGCTGGGGCGCTTGCTAACTCGGAGAGTTCGTCATATTCTTGCTGTTGTTCTTCGTCGGCTTCTTCTTCGTCTCCTCCTGCCTCTTGTTCGTCTACATCGACTTCTACCACTCGGGGTTGGGTGGGGGCCGATGTTGTTTTGGGTCGTGGTTCCTGATCTCGCGCTGCTTCCGCTTCGAGGTTAGAGTCATAGATTAATCGGGCAATTTCTTCATCCGTGAGGTCCTCAAGAGTAAATCCCTGCGGGAATTCCAAATCGGATGGAATGGGTGGAAACACCAGATTAGGCCCCTCCGTGCTTGGTCTTGGTAACCGGATTGTGAATGGCCTAACTCGTCGTGTCTGGGGAGGAGTGATTTCTGGTGTAGCGGTAGCTCCCCTTGGTTGAGCACAGGGTAGTTGGACTCCCCCTCTCATCTTCTTGGATGGGGGACCTGCTGTTGATAGTCTTCTTTGGAATTCTTGGACCCGGGACCATACGAGTGCTCGCTGAACAGGCACATCATAAACCAAGCATCTATAGATTATTCTGGTCAAAGCACAACACCCGTGGAGCACATTCCTCTGTTTCTTGTTCCACCTTTGATGTGCTAGGTGGATCTGGTCTATGATCCAGTGTGGCACATTGATGGGTAGGCTTTCGGTTTCTGCTAGATATAAACTGAACCATATTTTTTTCGGGGGCATTGTGAATCGTTCTTGGGCGGGAAACGCAAAATGCTGCATGATGGTTCGCAGGTGAAGCGCAATGGTAGGTGTCATCGCCACCATGTCCTTGAGCTTATTAAGATCCTTGTGCTTCATTCGACCTGGAACCATGGTTTCCTTTTCTGTTGGGATGTGCATGCCATACATAGCCAATGCTTCTCTTACCAGATTGAGGGTCAACTTGAATCTTTTGAGCTCATTACCCGGCAGCAGTGATGGCAACACAAAGGTGCTGTCGCCGCCCTTGACTCTGCTTGGCGTGATTGTACTGATCAGATATGAACATCGTAAAAAATCCGGCTTTGGTATGTGGGTCCTGAAATAACTTTCCACACCTGCTTTGACCCAAACTGATCTCATGACTTCAGCATTTTGGTAGCTTTCAAATTCGCGTGTAAAAAAGTGGTATCGACCCCATTTGCCATTGAACTCCAATTCTGCTTCCCAGAAGTAGGTTCCATCGCCCAGTGGGCCAGCAACATCACTGAACCAATGCGCATGCTTACCTACTTGAGAAGTGTGTCCTTGAGGAGGATCCTGGATGGGGAGCACATGCACTTCTTGAAGCTCTTGCGGTCTTGCGGTGAGACGTGGCTCAAGGAGAAGTGTTTCTATGTCCACGATCTGGGGACCAGATCCGGCTTGAGAGCTGGTACCTGCTTCTGCCATGGCCCTGTTTGCTGATTGGTTCTGTGAGAATATAGAACCAAGTGTTAACATTGTAATGGACAAAATAAATCCGTTGTTGTCCTCGTTACAACATTAACATAAGGTAGATGGTGAGTTAGTGGTTAGTGAGTGCATTAAGACAGTGTGTGTAGTTAGTGATTGTGTTGTCCTAGAAAACTATTGCAGTTAGTAAGTGGGTTATGAATTTACAAATTGGGGTCGGGGGGTTTATTACAGACCCTAGGCTGCCAAATGCAGTGAGTGGGCTTGGCCTTCGGTTTCGGAGAGTCTCTACAGAGCCTTCTCGGTGTCGTGGTTTGAAGATGAGGCCTTTTTGGGACCCATTTACAATTGATTACATGTACGCTCTTGGGTTTTGGTGTGTACATGAGTGTTGAGAACGAGTGAAATCTGGCAGTATGCGTCGCTGCGTTATGCTGTTTAAGTTGTGGCCTCAGCGTAGCTACTTGTGCCATCAAGCAAGCCTTTGGCACCCAAATTTGTCTTGATTGTGGGCTTGCCTTCATCGACTTCTTGGGCACCCAAATAGATTTTACTTTAGCAGAAGAATTTCTGAAAGACTTCTTATTAGCGTTGCGTTGTTGGTCACTAATAAGAGGCTTTACCCCTGTAGTTGACGGTGGTGCAACTGGTCGTTCGCCTTTCCGTACCCATACCTGATCTATTTGCTGGGCTGTTCTGCTGCGCAGGTACTTTTGATCTCTGACATAGGTAGTACCCTGCTTCTTCTGCCTTTGATCCACCTTGGGTTGCTGCCTCTTTCCAGCCTTTGGAAAAGAAGGGAGTTCCTTTGCATTCCTGACTCCTTTTTTGCGAATATCATTCCTCTGCAACACATAGTTTTGGACAAGAACAGCATGGTCATCTTCATGTGTACCCCTGGAAGGACCAGGAGTTTGTGCCTTTCCTAGTTCCTTGAGTGCTTGATTGTCTAATTCTATTGTAACTCGACTATAATTGACCCAAACCTGGAGAAGTCCACTTCTTAGGTTTAGATTGACTGCTTGGTCATAAATCCAATCTTGACCCAGGACAAGAGGCTCAGTGAGATCCTCATCCTGACACACTAGTACTTTAACTGTCATTGCTTCATCATGAATGTAGAGGGGAAGTTCCACCTCGCCCATGCAAGGGGTTTCTACGCCTCCCAATCCTATAAGATATGCCTCCACAGGATTGACAGTTAACTGTAACTCTTGACAGTAAGACATTCTAACAGCACTAGTGGCTGCACCTGAGTCAATCAAGGCTCGTACGGTCCTTGCACTCTTTCCTTGTCCTATATCTAAGGTTACGAAAGGACGTCTATCAATTATCCTATGCGAGCTTGTTCCTGCGACTTCACACATTGCCACATGATATCCTTGATCTGCATAGTCATTTGTCCTAGGCTGCTCTCTACCTTGCCTACGTAATTTCATTCTTCTAATGCGTTCTAAAGCTTCTGCTTGAGCTTCTTCTCGCACTCGCTTTTCTTCCTCTTTGCGTTTCTTAGCAGTATTGAGTCGGCTAAGCATTTCTTCTGTGAGGGGTTCCTGGTACAACTTGACTCTGCAACCGCTAATATAATTTGGGAGAACATCACCCTCTAATGTGGCCAATTGTACCGCTCCGCTTGTGGAGATCCTATTGATGATCATAGGTCCGTAGCCTCTCTTTTCTAGCTTCCTCGCGTGTTGTTTGAGTGTATAGACCAAGACTAGATCTCCTGCTTTCAGGCCTTTATCCTTCACATGGGCATCGAAATATGCCTTCTGTCTCTTCTTGGCTGCATATATCCCTGCAGCGGCTCTCAGTCTTGTCTCTCCTAATCGTTCAAGGTCAAAGATCCTAGAGGAGAGCTCATGACCTGTCCATTCGTGCTCTTGTGCTACTCTCAATGTAGGGATCAGGAAGTCCAAGGGTAGCACAGCGTTTTGGCCGAATACCATCTGAAAGGGGGTGGCTTGGAGCACCGTTTTGTAGGCAACTCGGTATGCCCAAACAGCATGGTGTAGCTGTTTGTCCCAATCAGAGCGTTTAGTGTTCACTAGTTTTGTCAGTACATTGCATAAAATCTTATTAGTACTCTCAGCTTGTCCATTAGCTTGAGGGTGATAAGGGGCAGACTTCTTGTGTATTACCAAGAATTCTTGGAGTAGATTTTCAATCACTTCGTTCAAGAAATGAGTGCCTCTATCACTTACAAGCTCTATGGGTAGTCCATATCTCGTGAATACGTTCTCGAACAAGAATTTGGCCGTTGTTTGAGCATCGTTCTTGGTTGTAGCTTTTACCTCTACCCACTTGGTGAGATAATCTGTTGCCACAATGATGTATTCCGCATGAGAACCCTTAGCTGGGGGATTAATAGGACCTACGAAGTCTATTCCCCACTTAGAGAATGCACGTCCACCCATCATAGGTTTCAGTGGCATCTCATCTTTGCGTATAGGATACTGAGTCCTTTGACAGACATCACACCGTTTCACATAGGTATGTGCATCCATGTGAAGGGTAGGCCACCAAAAGCCCGCAAACAATATTGCCCTGATCACCCGATCTGGTCCAAAGTGTCCTCCTGCTACACCTTGGTGAGCAGTTTCCAAGATCTTCAGATATTCACTTTCGTGGACACATAGTCTCAGGTAACCATCTTTACCGCGCTTATATAGATTATCACCTATGAGTGAATAATCCAGGGCTTCTTGTTCTAAACTCCTTTTCCTAGCTAGAGTCATGTCTGGGGGGAACGTGTTTGTCCGCAAGAATGATACTAGAGGTTCACTCCAATCTGGCACAATGGATACTTGATAGAGAGTGGCATGTTCCACAGGTGGTTTAGTGCAACAGATTGGGCATTCTTTGCACAACTTTTGGACATCCGCTTCCATAGTTGGCCAGTGCACTCCGAATCTCTTTAGAGTTTGCAACGTTCGTTGCTTCGAATGGTGTTGCTCTAACGCACCTACATGTGCTAATTGCAACCATTTAGCGTACTCATCCTCTTCTACGCAACAAGCCAAGATCCCTTGATCTGTGTGCTTGTACATGCTGCCTGCCATGATATGGTACTTTTGGGCTTTTACGATCTCTCTATTCCGTGTGCTCACCACTGGATGATTAGGCCCGTATGTCAATACTGGTACTATTGGCTTGGCCCACTGCGGCACCACTTCCAAATTAAACAAGTAAGCATCAGGAAGGTCATCTGACACTCCTTGTGGGGCTTCTCCCGATGTGAGCCTAGAGAGATGATCTGCTCTCAAGTGGGTTCTACCTTTTCTTACCACCACCTCGAAGTCGTATTCCATTAGCAAGAGAAACCATCTCACTAATCTTCCTGTATTGCATGGCTTGTTTACTAGGTACAACAATGCCTGATGGTCCGTAAAAAATTTAAATTTATTTGCAAGCAAATAGTGCCTAAATTTCTTGACTGCATATACCATGCCTAATCCTTCGCGCTCTGTTGTGGTGTAATTCCGTTCAGCCGCATTCAATTGTCTGCTGGCGTAGGCAATTGGAAGATCCATGTTACCTTCACCAGTAGGTTGTGCAAGTACACATCCAATAGCGTAATTGGATGCATCAACATGAACATGGAATGGCTTATTCCAATCTGGTGTGGTCAAGATTGGTGCTGAACATAATCTTCGTTTAAGTTCTTGGAAGGAATTCTCACATTCCTCCGTCCACTCAAAGTTTGTCAATAGTCCGTACATGGGCTTTGCAATGACAGCATACATGTGTATAAATCGTCGATAATAACCGCAATGCCCCATGAAAGCTTGTACTTCCTTGACATTCTTTGGCCTAGGTAGCTCTGCTATGGCCCTCACTTTTTCTTCGTCGGTAGATATGCCATTCTTTGACACTATGTGTCCTAGAATCTTGCCTTGCCTGACCATAAAAACGCACTTTTCTGGGTTCAGGCAGACTTGGTACTCTCTACATTTGTCAAAGATTTGCCTGAGTTCTGGAATATGAGTTTGTCTAACATTGGAATGAGCACAAAGGTCATCAACATAGACTTCTAAACTCTTCCTCAGGAACTCCTTAAACACATGGCACATCAGCCTCTGGAAAGTAGCTGGTGCATTGGTAAGCCCAAATGGCATTACTCTAAAAGCAAAAATGCCCCATTCTGTGGCAAAGGCTGTCTTATGCTGATCCTCTGGAGCTATGGCTACTTGATTGTAGCCCGAAAATCCATCAAGGAAGCTGTACACTTCCTTGCCTGCCACTCTTTCTAAGAGATGCTCTGTGATGGGAAGCGGATAGTTATCTCGAATCGTGGCAGCATTAACCTTTTTCAAGTTAATGCACACACGCAGCTTGCCATTCTTCTTGGGCACCACTACGATGGGGGATACCCATTCAGTGTGCTCAATTTCATAGATAAATCCAGCTTCAACCAGTCTATCTATCTCTTCCTTGATCTTAGCAGCATAGTTATCGTTATATGTATATGGCTTTTGCTTAGAGGGTTTGGCATCTGAGGTCATGGGGATGGTGTGCGAGCATATGTCCGGGTCAACACCCTTCAAATCCTTGTAACTCCAAGCGAATACATCTCTGTATTCTCTTAGCAAGGCTATCAATTCGTACTCTTCTTCTTCTGTTAGGTCATGACCTATATACGTGCATCTCTCCTCTCCTTCTTCTATGGCCACCACTATTTTCTTGGTGGTTTCTTTGTTATCATAGGCCTCTCCTGATTGTGCCTCTCGTTTAGGCATTCTTATCATGACTCTCCTGTCATCTATCTCATACTTCTTAAAATTTTCGGGGACCTCAAACAAAGATTCTTCCTCTTCTGGTGAGGCTCCTCTCTTTTTTCTTTTCTTTCCTTCTTCCTTAGGGGTCACATGTGTTGCTAATCTTACGTCATTTGTCAGTTCTCCATGCCTCTGGGTTTGAAATTCTACCTCGTGGAAGTATTCTTCATCTGATGCAAATGGTGGATCCATAATGATTGACTCTAGATCGGAGTCACTTGCCTCCTCAAATGCATCCGGGCTAGGTTCGCATTCTTCTAGAACAGCCTCTCCCATGATTGGCTCTATGGAGAAGACTGAAATATCATAGCCATCCTCATCACAGTGAGGTGTCCATTGTTCTTCGTTGATGGCTACGTCCATTGTTGCTAAGATTTCTGCCCAACCGTGAGGTTCAAATTCTTCGTCTGGAAAAACTACTGGTGCATAGGCTGGGTCTTGAATGGGTCTATGAGTTTCGTTCGCACCTACCTCTCTGGCTTTCTCTCTCTTCTCTTCTTCTACTGCTACCTTGCACATCCATAAGTGAGTATCTTCATGCATCCATGAGGATCCAGATCCTATGGAATGCACCGATTCTGTGTCATCTTTAGCTCTATGGATGGGATTCCACTGGATAGGAGGGACATCTCTATGAGAATAATCCTTGAGATTGACTTTGGTTGTAACACCTAAGTGCTGCAGGTACAAAGAATTGGTCCCCCAATCCTGTACCACTTGCAACTGTCGCATGAATGGTCTTCCCAAAATCATCTCATAGGCATGATTTTTGCTGAAGTCACATATGGCAAAGGTATGTTCAAACTCGACACCACAAGTGGTGAGAGTTATTCCTTCTAGCAATCCTAGGGGTCTCTCTATGTGACCATCTGCCATTTGCAATTTCATTCTCGTCGGCCTGAGTGCCGGCTTGCCCCAACGTTTCCATAAGGAGGTTGTGGCAATTGCAACTCCTGCACCTGAGTCTAAAATTGCCTTGGTGGTGTACTCTTGGTAGGTGATGGGAAGATAGGTGTTCCCTTCTTCGCCTTCACACATATCTCCTATCTTATCCAAGGGAATTTCCGGTACTGTCCTATGGGATCCTACCTGGGAACGAGGTTTTGCTATCTCTGGTACTTGTTTGGCTACATGTTTCCATAATTCAGGTCTAACCTTGAGTAGCTCTTCTATCTTGAGATTACATTGCACGTTAGTGTTCTTCACTACCTCTGTGTTCCTAGGTATGACTGAGTCGTCGTTCCTTACCATGACTGTGGGTGTTCTCATACATGTGGACTTTGCCTCCCATGGGCCTGTGAAGTGGGGTAGCTCTTGTATGGAATTAGACTCAAAGTCCAATCTCTCGTGAGACTGAGTACTCTCATGTTCCCCGTAAATGGATGGGATGTCTTGTGGGAATTGGTCGTGTGCATCGTCCACAAGTTCAAAAGGAGGGGCGACCTCACTTTCGTTATCCCATTTATCTTCTTGAATCTCTCGTAGGAAGTCTGGTGCAAACCGATTCATAGAAGAAGAAGTGTCTGGCTCCGTAGAGTTAGGTACATATGCTACCTGGGAAGGAGGGCTTATTCTTCCGTTGGCTCTCTCCTTGCTCTCATAAATGGCTGGAGCACAAGCTTCTTGGGGAGGGTTACTTATTCTATTACTTTTCCGAACAGGCTCATATGCTCTCTGGGAAGGAATGTGGGTTACCTGTGGAGGTACATATGCTTTCGAGGGAGGCTCCTGTGACCTTTGGGGAGGAAGATAGGCTCCTTGAGGAGGCACATGGGCTTCCTGAGGAGGCTGGCTTATCCGTTCTCTTGCCCTTTCCTTTCTTTGAGGGGTAGGCTTCTTTTCTGGCTGTGCAATTAGCCTCTCTAATCTTTCTAAGGAGGGAAAGGAGTCTGGTTTAGTGGAATTGGCCACATACACTTCTGACGGGGAATGGCTCAGGTTTTTGCTTGCTTTTCCTTTATCCTGATTTTTTTCTTCCTTGTCAGATCTTGCAATTATCCTCTCTAATTTTTCTAGGAATCCATCCAAGTGTAATTGCGTCTTGGCTGAGCCCGAGTAATTGAAAAGGCGACTGGCTTCAAACATAGTCTGTGCCAATGCGACCATTTTCGCGCACAGTTTGGTTCTTTCTATCTCTAGGTCAGCTCTAGGATAGCACTTGTCATGATCTGTGACATTTGGCCCTTCTTGGATTCTGGCCTGATATGCTTTAAGCATCATGTTTAGGTCTTCAGGAGTGGGATCTGCTAACACTGATCCGACTCTAGGGGGTGGTGGGATTTGATGAGGCGGTAGGGAAGGTGGTGGGTCAGCTGGAGATGGGAGGGGTGGCGGCGGTGTATTGTGAGAGGGGATTTGAGAGGTGATTTCAGTTATCCTAGCTTTGGTTTCTCTTATGCTTTCCTCAAGTTCACTCATCTTTTTAGCCCATTGTCTTTTCATTCTTTCCCGACTATCTTTCCATGCTCTAGTCCTTTTCTTGGTTATGCTCTCGGTTTCACTGGCCACTGAGTTCTTATCCTGGTTTGTCTCTTGGTTTTGCTGTAATGCCTGAGCTCTAGTGACTACCTGCACTGGTGCAGTGGAAGTGACGCTTCCTGAGGGATCTACAACCAAACCGATCACATTGATAGGAGTGATTTTTGGCATATTATTTGGGTTCTTTGGGCAATCTCGTAAAAGATGCTCTTTTCCACAATCTTGGCAAAAACCTTGGATAGTCACTGACTGGGGTTGTGTAGGTGGGGGCAAGGGACAATCACGAATGAGATGATCTCCCTGGCATCTGTAGCACGGTCCTCTTGGGAATGGAGGTCTTACTTGCCTAGGTTGAGGCCTAGGGTTGGGGTTTGCATACATGACGTTCGTGTAATCTGACTCCCAACTAGGTTCACTTGGTTCCTCACTATAGTAAGACTCCCCATGTTCTGGAGACTGCATGTAGTAAGCCTGGGGACTATCGACATGTGTAGAATCAAAGCTATGGTCACTTGGGTCATTTTCCGAGATCAATGGGGTTACTGGTACTATGGCCCTATTCAGGTTTTCTTCTGCAACAGCATACTTTACTGGAATCACGTTAGTGGGGTTTGGGGGCTGTTGCGCTAGTACTGGTTGGGGTCTCTGTTGGGCCTGATATTGTGGTTGGTAGGTTTGTTGGGGTCTAGCATATTGTGGTAGTGGATTTTGGTTTTGGTATCTGCCTTGTTGGTAGGGCTGCGGGTAGGGTTGCCTAACAGTCTGCTTGTTGTATGGGCAATCTTGCGCGGTGTGGTTGGTGTATCTCCGTTCTATGGTGCAGTACTGGCTACTAGGGTTTACTTGGGGTTGAGCCATAATGGGACAGACGTTCGCCATATGGTCACCACCGCATGTATAGCACCTTTTTACAGGAGCAAACCTTGGAATTTGTTTGCTAGTCACACCTAATTTCTGAGCTACCTTCTCAGCAAGTTCCTCGATTGATGTAGATTGCATGGAAGAGTGGCTAGATGCGCTATCTGAATCTTTATAGATTTTGGAAAGCTCTAGCTCTTCCCCTAGGTTATCCTCAATGTCAATGCACATGCGTACACACTCTTCTATAGTCCTAGGGTCCTTCAGATACACATAGGATCTCAATTTCGTACTCAGCAATCCATCAAGGAATAGGGCTACTTGTTTAGCCGATGTGGGTAGCTCCGAAATCGGACATCTTTCAAGGAATTGCCTAAATCTTCTTCCTGCAAGTCTCACAGTCTCTTGAGGGGTTTGCTTGAAGCTGTGGATCAATGAGGAAGTATTGTGTCGTATGCCACTCTTAGAAAACTCTACAATGAAAGCCTCTAGGAGTTGGTCTATGCTCCTGAACTGACGCTCATCTAATGGCTGGAACCATGTAAGTGCCGTGTTCCTAAGGGTTAGACCGAAGGCATTGTACTGCGTGAACAGATCTTCCACTTGTTCAGCTCTCAAGACTTGCTTGAACTCTGCCACATGATCATAGGGATCTCCTGTGCCGTCAAAGTAATTCTTCATGGACTTAACTAGCTGGGTGGGTCTCAAAGTTCTGGCGTGCTCTCTAGGCCTCGGCAGAGGGAATCCATCTACATTTCTTTGGTTCCTGTGGGCTCTATGCATCTCAGGTTCTACCCTATTCGTCTCTGTTCTCGTTCTTTCTCTGCCCACTGGGTTAGCAAAACTTACTTCTGGTCTATCTCTACTTCTGTCTCTTTGCGTACCATGAGCTTGGGAAGTTCCAGCCCCGGGGTGACCATAGGATACATTTGATCTTGGTTGGGGGAAAATAAATTCACCCTTCCAAGTGTAAGCATGCCTATCATTTTCTGTCACCACAAAGATCCGTTCTGAAGCATGATCTAGGTAGGTCACTCTGCCTGGGCTATCCGGATCCTTAAACTCATAGATCATGATTGTTCCTATATCAATTGGGTGATCCGGTTTATACCTCCAAAAGGCTTCGTCCGTTTCTCGATTGAGAAGCAAATCTATGCACTTGTTATCTTGGGGAACCCACTCAGGCGTGATAATCCTAGTGAGAACTGATTTACCTCGAGGGGTTCTAGGTTCCGCACCCATGTTCCCTTGTTCCAGGTCACCTAAGTCTGCTTCTGAGATTACATTCCCGAAGTCATCTGTCCTATCAGGGTGACTAGTGACTACATATATAGTTCCTTCCTTGTCCAGGTATGCACCATTTTCAAACTTGACAGCTGGGTGTTCTAGTCCGATGGATTGATCAGGGTTTTTAATCTGGACCACAGATCTTCCTAAGCCGTCCTCATAGATGCTAGCACCTAATCGGTTGGTCCTAATGTACTCCAGCTGAGTTTTGTAAGGGCCTTCTACCCTGTACAAATAAGGCACTCCTGAACTTCCCGTAGGTCTGTCCATGCCTTGAGACATTTCTGACTCACTGGTATCCGAGCTAGGGTAATGAGAGTGGTGACTCAACTGCTGGGCCCAAGACCTTGCAGTGCGATTGACACTAGCCTCTGAAGACCTAAGGCTTTGTCTCTCCCTTGCTAGATGTCGTCCTGATCGAAGGTTCATATGCCTAATTGATTATCCCAAATTTTCCAGAGTACAACCTCGTTGCCGATCAATTGGTACCAGTCACTTGATTCTTTTTAGTTAATTATTGTGTTTATGGTCTTGTCTGATTATCACGTCGTCAGGAACACTTGAATGTTCTTCGTATTTTAGGTTGATCGTTCCACGTTAGATTCTTTTCCTTTAGGTTATCGACAGTACAGAGATTATGTTTTTACTTGAACTTGAGTTTTTTAGGTAGTCTTCAACTTGATAACTGCCTATCGTCAACCTGACTTACTCCTACCTCTACTCGTTCTTAGCTTGAGCTAGGAAATGACAGAGGGAGTTGAGAATATTCCAACCTTACTTGTTGATCCCTTGCTTTATGGTGCTCAAGAACTTGGTTCTCAAGCTTGCCAAGAAACCTTGCTTTTGTACGCTCTCAATTGCTCTCAATGGACCTATAAAGGACCCACGGTTAGCTCAATGCTTATATTCAAAGAACAAAACCAACCACTTCCATTTATGTGACACAAACACACATTTGCATTGTGACTTTTAGGAAAATACTTCTACAGACTCCTGACTTTGATCCCCCTGGGTAGGGTCAACTTCAATTTACCCTCTCTGAAAACCAATGCATTATCTTTATAAAAAACAGTTGAGGGCGTGTAGTATATGCCACGAGCTTTCCAACAAGCCCAAGAGCTCAAAAATTGGATTTCGTATGAAAAAGTTAGGACTGTTCAGGGTTTAGGGAGTTAAATCAGGATTCAATACAAGCTAACAGTCCAACAAGAATACCCGAGTAGCTTGTGGCACGGCCTAACAATGCAACACTACACCCTAGAGTTTGTTCCACACTTAATCACAATTTAGACCAATCACTTTGCCTTAAAAATTTGACCTAATTTGCCCTTCTAACGCGTTCGCAAAGTCTGTCGGTCGCGATTGACAGG
This sequence comes from Ceratopteris richardii, assembly GCA_020310875.1. Lineage (NCBI taxonomy): Eukaryota > Viridiplantae > Streptophyta > Polypodiopsida > Polypodiales > Pteridaceae > Ceratopteris > Ceratopteris richardii. Next base: position 138,802,627 of record CM035439.1, on the reverse strand, counting down.
TCAATCGCGATCGACGTGTCGATCGCGATTGACAGGTCCGTCGTGGCTGTCAGTCGCGATTGACTGGTCAGTCGCGATTGACAGGGGTTACGAAAAGTCAGTCAGTCGTGGTCAAAGCGTCGTTGACTCTGTCGGTCGCGATTGATGAGTCGATCGCGATTGACAGGTCGGTCGCGAGGGTCTGTCGATCGTGGTCAAACTGTCGTTGACCGTGTCGGTCGCGATTGACAGAGCCGTCGTGGTCTGTCCGTCGTGGTCAAACCGTCGTTGACTGTGTCGGTCGCGATTGATGAGTCAATCGCGATTGATGACTCGATCGCGATTGACACGTGTCACGCGTGTAGTCAGTCGGTCGTGGTCAATCGGTCGTTGACTCTGTCGGTCGCGATTGACAGAGCCGTCGTGGGTTGTCGGTCGCGATTGACGTGTCGATCGCGATTGACAGGTCTGTCCGTCGTGGTTTGTCGATCGCGATTGACGTGTCGATCGCGATTGACAGAAATCTGTGGAATTTCAAAAAACTAAACACATTTTTGGGAAGCCCTTAGCCTGTAGGTCATGGATATGCACTTTGTTTAGCAATTAGAGCAATTTTTCTGTCGGTCGCGATTGACAGAGCTCGGCGACACACAGACAGTTACACAGATTTCCGTACCTGCGCAGGGTGCTGGAGATGATGATGCGGCCTGTACCTGCAGAAAGCTCACAAAACATGCAAAAAACAGCACATGCAAATTCGCTCTCTCGCTCTCTCTCACAAGTGAAATGAGGGAAATGAGGTGGAGATGGGGATATAGTCAAAAAAACTGAAATTTTCGCGATGATGGAGATGGACGTGGGAGATGGTGATGATGATGATGGTGATGAAGATGGTGAAGAAAGTAAAAGAAAATCGATGAGAGTGAAGAAAATACCTACAACTCCAACGCGTCAACTCTACGTCTTACCATCACACGCTCGTCCTCAAAGCTCGATCCCCGGCAACGGCGCCAAAATTTGGTGTAGCTCAATGATGAGTAGCACCTCCTTTAATGTCAATCCGGGAAGACGTGAGGATGGTATGAAGACCTCGAGCAAGTGGCGGCACAAGTGCGTGAGTGAGAAGCACACTAGCATGCACACACATACACACACACGCGCGCACACGGCAAGACAAAGAGTGAGAATCAATGGAGCTTTTAGATTACTTCAAAATGCTCTTACAAGTTCGTTTCAATTACAATCTAACCCCAAAAATGAGCTCTCTAGCTCCTTTTATAGTTTTTGACTAGCTTTTGGCCCTGTCCAGACCTAGTGTCCGGCCTAGTTAAAAATTAGGTTCCAAGGCTTATTTGGGGGTTCAAACGAGATCTAAAAATTATGAAAATTGGTACGCAACTACTTCTAAGGCTCCTCAAGCTCAAGGACTCCTTGGCTTGCACAAAATGGAGCTACAAAAATGTGAAATGAGATTTACAATGATTATTAGTGATAAAAATCACTGTTGTTGTAGGGATTTCTTCTAGTGATCTGCCATACATATCTTCAAGCTCCCTACTTGCTCTTCTTCCCTGCATGTCCATCTCTCTGATTTGCATTAATGTCTTGAAAAAATATTGGCCTACTTGCCAGATCTTCTTTGACTGCCCTGTTTGCTTGTGCTGTCCCTTCGCTCTGACTCCCTTCTTTGACTTTCACGTCTTGTAGATCCTGATGTACCAAGGCTACTGCCAACAGAGTGTCCCTTCTGTATGAACAAAAGTCGTATGACTTCCAGATGTGTCTAGTTCTTCATCTATCACTGCGAGTCTTTGCAATTTGTAGTCTCTTGGTATGTGCTTCTTTCAGCATGACTGTGTCGTTGTGAGTCTCCGTTGATGTTTTCTAGATCTTCCACAGTTGATGTTCATAGTAGTCATGCCAAGTACTCATAACCCATATTGAGTGATGGATAAGTGTGTTCGTGCATGGGTTGAGGAAAATATGTGCCTTGTGCACGGCCTTGTAATGTAGCCCTATGAATGCTTGGGAAATGCATTGGAAGAAGTATGGTGCAAAAATTTGGGGTCTTGAGCTAAGTGCTCAAGGGTATGCCGACGAAGAGGTTTCCTAAGCTATCATGGTTATGATGTTTCGAAGGTAAAGATACTTACCATGGAGAAGGTCGATCAATGTTCATCTCTTCGTGTTGTATACCCGGCATTTGTGATGGAACATTGTCGATGAATTTCCATGTTGCTGGTCCACCGAAAAATTTTTTGAGTGCCTGGTTCCGTCTTCGCTTTTCAAAGCAACGTTTGCCAAATACTGAGAATTGAATTTCTTTATATTCTTTGACAAACAACATTGGGTAACTACATCAAGCTTAGTTTCACATATTCTCTTTAGTTCACCATAAGCAGGAGTCTGCTCATCTAGTATACAGACAAGGATTTTCGGGGTACCAAACAAACTCTTGCAAATATCTCCTTGGATGCTCTCATACATACAGTAGTTAAGCATCACTCAAGTTGTGGACCTTCAAGATCTTCACTCCCACCATGGTAAGGGGAAACCATAGGTGTGGATGCCATGTTCATGCTAAGTTCTTGACATCTACCAGATAAGGCAACAATCACATCATCTGCTAGCCGAGACACACTTCTATCCAAATTGATAAATGCCCAGTAATCGATGGTCCAATCTTCAACTAAGGATGACTCATTCATGTTCCATGAGCGAAACCTGGGAACAAGTTCTTTCCCTCTCTCTTTTTTCTTTTTTTTTGGAGGAATGTCACAAAACAAGAAGGCAAAGTTTAGTATCAAAAAGTGGTTTACATGTGTCAATGTGCTCTGGTGCATGGGACTCTCAGTTGTGTCTATGCACGGCCATGTAATGTGGCCCTATATAATGCATACTTTAGAAATGCATGACCTGAATGGTGCAAAAGACAAGGTTGTGCAAGGAGCACATGGTTGTCGCTCATCGAGGCCTGATGTCACTTGCAGATGTTGGTGTCATCTTTGTTGGAGGTATCCATTGGATCTCGAGATGCCCACTGATCCTTCCTCTTTATAAGGATCCATTTTAGAACAGCATTTGGCACTATAGAGATTACTTTAGGCGTCTTCCTCTTTGGATGCATTCTGAACTGTGGTATCCAGTGTGGTTGGCGCTTTGGTTTGATGGAGGCTACTTGTACTTTTGGCTTCCAAACCCATATCCTTTTTGCACGTCTTCCTACTAAGGTTGAAGAGCTGATTTGATCTTCCTTTGGTCTCTGTACGTGGTTCTTACCCTTTTCTCTTTTTGGCTTCTTTGTTGAGACCTTTTGCATGTGGGAGAACATAGGTTGTTGTGGATGTAGGAGCTTCTTAGGTACCCACATCTGTAATTGCCCTTGTTGAGCTGCAGCTAACTTCTTAGGCACCCAAACTTGTTGGATACCTTGTGATTGAGCTTGTCCGAGCTGCTTCCTTCGTCTTCTGGCCTGGTCGGCTTGCCTGGATGGAAGTTGTGGAGGCAAGGCAGGTGGTTGCTCTCCTTTGCGTACCCATATCTGCTTCATGCTCGGAACTTCTTTCTTATCGAATGGTGTCTTTCTATTTGATGTAGCAGTTGTCGTGAACGGTTGTGTTTGCTTGTGTGGTGGACTCATTAATGTGGCTACTTGATTCTTTGGAGAAGAAGAAAGATCCACCCCCCTTCGAACCTGGTCTTCCACGATTGACTCCTTCTGCATCATAGAGCTTTTGACACATACAACATCTTCGTCCATATGATTAGTCTTAGAAGAGCTAAGAGAGTGTGTGGTGCCATGATCTGGGAGCATGCAGTTCTCTAATTCTAATGTAATGCATTGTTCATGTACCCGAACTTGAAGAATTTGACTTCTTAGGTTTAAGTTAACTGCATGGTCATAGATCCAATCTTGACCCAAGACAAGTGGTTCTGTAAAGTTCTCATCTTCACACACTAGCGCTTTGACTTTCATTGGAACATCTTGAAGGTAGATGGGAAGTTCCACCTCGCCCAAACAAGGGGTTTCCACACCTCCCAATCCTATGAGATAAGCTTCTATGGGATTGATGTTCAACTGCAAGTCTTGGTAGTAGGAAAGTCTAACTGCACTACTTGCTGCACCTGAGTCAATCAATGCTTTCACCGTCCTTGCACCCTTCCCTTGTCCTATCTCTATGGTCACAAAGGGTCTTCGGTCAATGACTTGAGAAGTCGCTATGCCTGACTTTTGGCACATATCCATGTGATATTTTGGGGCTTTTGAGTTGACATCTAGGCCTAATCGCCTTAACTTATTTTGCCTAATATGCTCTCTGGCCTCTGCCTGTGCTTCTTCTCTCACTCTTAACTCTTCTTCTTTTCGTTTCTTAGCAGTGTTGAGTCTCATTAGCATGTCCTCTGTAAGAGGTTCTTGATATAACTTGACTCTACAACCATTAATATAGTTTGGCTAGATATCACCTTCTAAAGTAGCCAATTGAACCGCGCCGCTAGTGGAAATTCTGTTAATGATCATGGGTCCATATCCTCGTTTTTCCAACTTACGGGCATGTTGTTTTAGTGTGTAAACCAACACTAGATCACCCTCTTTCAATCCTTTATCTTTAATGTGTGCATCAAAGTATGCCTTTTTCCTTTTCTTTGCAGCGTAGATGCCTGCAGCCGCTCGTAGCCTTGTCTCACCTAAGCGTTCTAGATCAAAGATCCTAGATGACAATTCATGTCCATTCCACTCATGCTCTTGTGCTACTGTTAAAGCAGGGATTAAGAAATCCAGTGGTAGCACCGCATTCTGTCCAAAGACCATCTGAAACGGGGTGGCATTGAGTACCGTTTTGTAGGCAACTCGGTAAGCCCAAACAGCATGATAAAGTTGTTTGTCCCAATCAGAGCGTTTATTATTTACCAATTTTGTCAATACGTTACAAAGGATCTTATTGGTACTCTTGGCTTGTCCGTTAGCTTGTGGGTGATAGGGGGTAGACTTCTTATGTATCACCAAGAATTCTTGGAGAAGATTTTCAATGACTTCATTCAAGAAGTGTGTGCCTCTATCGCTCACCAACTCTATTGGTAGTCCATACCTCGTGAACACATTCTCGAATAAGAACTTAGCCGTAGTCTGAGCATCATTCTTTTTTGTGGCTTTCACTTCTACCCACTTTGTAAGGTAATCTGTGGCTACAATAATATACTCTGCATGGGAGTTTCTAGCTGGGGGGTTAATAGGACCTATGAAGTCTATGCCCCACTTGGAAAATGCACGCCCTCCCATCATTGGCCTCAAAGGCATCTCATCTTTTCTAACTAGATATTGTGCACGTTGGCATGTGTCACATTTCTTCACATAGGTATGTGCATCCATATGAAGAGTCGGCCACCAAAGTCCTGAGAATAGAATGGTCTTGATCACTCGATCAGGACCAAAATGTCCACCTACAACACCACTGTGTGCAGTCTCTAAGACCTTTAAATAGTCTGATTCATGCATGCACAGTCTTAAGTAACCATCTTTGCCTCTTCGGTATAGGTTGTCTCCTACTAAGGCATAGCCTTGAGCCTCTTGCTCCATGCTTCGTCTTCTTGCAAGACTGGCCTCTTTGGGTAATCTTCCTGACCTCATAAACTCTACCAATGGAGCACTCCAATCTGGAATTAATGACACTTGATAAAGGGTCGCATGCTCCACTGGGGGTCTCTCTCTGCACATTGGACAATTCTTAATCCACTCATGTATTTCTTTGTCCATGCTAGGCCAATACACTCCTAAACGTTTTAGATTCTGCAATGTGCGTTGTTTAGAATAGTGATTTCCTAGCAATCCTTCATGAGCTTGCTGCAACCAACTATTATGTTCATCATCCTCGACACAACAAGCTAATACACCCTCCGTATCTTGTTTGTACATGCTTCCTGCCAATATGTGATATTTTTGTGATTTTACAATTTCTTCTTGTGATGTTTTCACATTCTTATTTGCAGGGCCGAAGGTTAGGACTGGTACCAACTTATTTGCCCATTTGGGAACAACTTCCAAATTGAACAGATAAGCATCAGGTAGTTCATCAGACACTCCTTGCGGTGACTCTCCTGAAGTAATGCGAGAAAGGTGATCTACCCGAAGGTGGGTTCTACGTTTCCTAACAACAACTTCAAAGTCATATTCCATTAGTAAGAGGAACCATCTTACTAAGCGTCCAGTATTGCAAGGTTTATTGACCAAATATAACAAAGCTTGATGATCAGTGAAAAACTTGAACTTGTTGGCCAATAAATAGTGTCTAAACTTCTTCATAGCATATACCATGCCTAAGCCCTATCGCTCAGTTGTGGTATAGTTCCGTTCAGCTGCAGTGAGTTGTCTACTAGCATATGTTATGGGCAAGTCTAAGTTTCCTTCACCTGTGGGTTGTGCTAGCACACATCCTATGGCATGATTGGATGCATCCACATGTACATGGAATGATTTATTCCAATCAAGAGTGGTCAGTATTGGTGTTGTGCACAACCGTTTCTTCAGTTCATTGAAAGAATTCTCGCATTCATCGTTCCACTCAAAATTAGACAAGGCATAAAGGAGTCTAGCTATGATCGCGTACATGTGGATAAACCTACGGTAATATCCACAATGGCCCATAAAGGCTTGTACCTCTTTAACATTCCTTGGCCTTGGTAGCTCCGCTATGGCTCGTACCTTATCTTCATCTGTTGAAATTCCATTCTTAGAAACAATATGACCTAAGATTTTACCTTGACGCACCATGAACACACACTTTTCTGGGTTCAGACACACTCGATATTCTCTACACTTGCTGAAGATTTGTCTGAGCTCATGGATGTGAAATCTTCTTTCTTGGGAATGAGCACATAAATCGTCCACATACACTTCTAAGCTCTTTTGTAAGAACTCTTTGAAGACATGACACATGAGCCTTTGGAATGTTGCCGGTGCATTGGTGAGCCCAAATGGCATCACACAAAATGCAAAGATTCCCCACTCTGTGGCAAAAGCTGTTTTGTGTTGATCTTCTGGGGCAATGGCTACTTGATTGTAACCTGAAAATCCATCAAGGAACCTATAAACTTCCTTGCCTGCAACACGCTCCAAAAGGTGTTCTGTGATTGGAAGTGGATAACTATCTCTGATAGTAGCGGCATTAACTTTTTTAAGGTGAATACACACTCGCAACTTTCCGTTCTTCTTGGGCACCACTACAATGGGGGACACCCATTCAGTATGCTCAATCTCATAGATAAATCCAGCTTCAATTAGCCTATCAATTTCTTCTTTTATCTTGGCTGCATAAGTATCATTATATGTGTAGGGCTTTTGTTTGGTGGGCTTGGCATCAGCAGTCATGGGGATAGTATGAGAGCAAATTCTTGGATCTACCCCTTTCAAGTCTCTATAGTGCCATGCAAACACATCCCTATATTCCCTTAATAGCGCTACAAGCTCCATTTCTTCTCTTGCACTTAGGTCATCTCCTATATATGTGCATCTCTCTTCGTTCTCTTCGATGGTCACTACAATCTTCTTGGTCTTTTCTTTATTATCATATGATTCTCCTATGAGGGCCTCTCTCTTAGGCATTCGTACCAAAATTTTGCGGTCGTCAACTTCATATTTCTTGAAGTTTTCTGGTACTTCAAACAATGATTCCTCCTCTTCTTGTTTCACTGCTTTTCTTTTCTTTTTCTTTTGACTACTCTCACTTCCATCCTTTGAATTTACCGTTTTAATACTTGTGAGAGGTTCTTCTTCTTTCTGGGTGAACACTCCTATATCTTCTAGATAGTGCTGCTCTGAGTTAAAGCAACTATCCATCACAATGGACTCTATATCATCGTCATTCTCTTCTTCTTCTATGACATCACTAGGGTCACATTCTTCTAGCAAGGGCTGACACATGAACACTGAGATATCATAACCCTCCTCATCACAATGAGGTGTCCATTGTTCTTCATTGATAGCAATGTCCATGGTGGCTAAGATTTCTGGCCAGCCATGAGGCTCAAATTCCTCATCTGGAAAGATCATCGGTGTATAGGCTGGGTCTTTAATTGGTCTATCTCCTGGCGAAGTTCCTTCTTCTCTTGCCTTTAAACGTTTTTCCTCTTCCTCTGCAACCTTGCACATCCACAAATGAGTATCTTCATGCAACCACGATGGATCAGGTGAACTTTCAGAATGCACAGAGATGGAATCTTCTTTTGCTTTGTGGATAGAATTCCACTCTAGGGGTGGTACATCTCTGAAGGTGTAATCCTTCAAATTGACCTTGGTGGTGACCCCTAAGTGTTGTAAGTACAAGGAGTTAGTTCCCCAATCCTGTACTATTTGCAATTGTCGTAGGAAGGGTCTTCCTAGGATCATCTCATAGACATTATTTTTCTCAAAGTCACATATAGCAAATGTATGTTCAAACTCCACACCACAAGTGGTTAGAGTTATCCCTTCTAGCAATCCTAGAGGTCTTTCAAAATGACCATTCTTAATACTACTGGCCTAATCAGCATCGGTGTATCTATGAACCTGCAATTATGCAATAGCTTCATAAAACAATGCATAATCCAAAGTAGCACTTACATATCATAGAGTGCATCGCAAGGCATCTAAGTGTGCTTTTGTGGGATCTTGCATCAATTGACTTTCAAGTCCAACAATGTAGCTTAGATCAAACCTCGTAGTTCTGAGATATATCAAACTTCCCACAATTCTCATGTACATAGTAGCATTTTCCAATGCTTCACTTGATGTAGTATCCAACTTCAAATTATGATCTAATGGCATAGAATTGGGCTTACAATCAGCCATACCATACGTTTTCGGCATACTCAAGGCAGATGGCCTTTGCGACATCCATATACTTGTTTTTGTATGTATAAACTCAATGCCCAAGAAATAGCGCACCACACCAAGATCTTTCATGTCAAATTCTTGCATAAGGAGTTGCTTTACCTCTTTAATGCTTTCTTCATTATCACCAACCAGAATCAAATCATCAACATAAATAGACAATCATTATGCCATCATCATCCTTCCTTGCATATAGTGAATGATCTACATCACACATAGAAAACCCAATTGTGGTTAAGTAATCAGCAATCCTTGCATGCCAAGCACGAGGGGCTTGTTGAAGCCCATACAAAGCCTTTTGCAACTGGCAAACATATTCAGGGTGCTTTGAATCCTCATATGCTTGTGGTTGGTCCATGTATACTTCTTCTTGCAACTCACCAAGTAAGAAAGCATTCTTCACATCCATCTGATGCAAAGTCCATCCTTTTGCTATAGCTAATGCAACAAGTGCTCTAACACTAGACATTTTAGCTACAGGGTTGAAAATTTCCTCATAATCAATGCCATATGTTTGTGCATTTCCTTTTGCTACCAATCGTGCTTTATAGCTATTTCTGCTACCCTCAACATTGGGCTTGGCCTTGTTAACCTACTTGCAACCTATGGGTTTCTTTCCTTGCAAAAATGGAACTAGCTTCCATGTTTCATTTCCACAAAGTGCAGCCATCTCCTCATCCATAGCTTTCTCCCAATGTGGATTTCCAATTGCATCTTCAAAACAAGAAGGTTCAGCATCTTGTATTACCTTGGTCATGTAGGCACAATGATGAGGCACATAACTGTCATACGTCAATCGTTGCACTAAATTCTGCATCCTCCTAGATCTTCTAGGGTCACTTCTCCTTGTATCATCTCCATGTGCCTTTCTTACTCCTCGACTCTTCACAGATAGCAATCCAAGTTTCTCATCAAGGCTCTTTTCTAAACCACTTGGATCTCCATCAATGTCTTCAAAACCTATAGATGTTTTAATACCAGCAGAAAGCTTTTCTTTACCTTTCTTTGATGTAGTTGATGAATTTTTTGGATTGAAATTTCCACGCAATCTTTGACTCCATGGATTTGAGTTGGAACTATTGCTTGGTGATGCAATAGTTCCACTCAAAAGTTGAGATTCTACACTTCATTTTTTAGCATTACCTTTTTCATTTGAGTCAAGATTAGATCCTCCTTTGACCTCTACATAAAAGCTTGAGATTTCATCAAACACCACATCTCTGCTTACCTTCACCTATTGTGTGAGTGGAGTATAACATTTATGTCCCTTTTGCTCAAGGGAGTACCCAATGAAGATATATTTTTCTACTTTTGGATCAAGCTTCATCCTCAATGCATCTCGAAAATGTACATATGCAATATAGCCAAATACTTTCATATGTGATAAGTTTGGCTCCTTACCTATAACATTCTCTTTAGGTAAAACTTGATGTACAACATTAGCAGGAGTTTTGTTCATAATGTGTATAGCAGTGTGCACAACTTTTGCCCAATAACAATGAGGCATATTCTTCTCAACCATCAAGGCTCTTGCTATTTCTACAATATGTCTAGTTTTGGATTCATCAACGCCATTCTGTTTTGGTGTGTACCTACATAAAAACTATCGTCGAATTCCATGACTTTTCATAAAGCTATTGAACTCATTTGACATGTATTCACCTCCTCCATCATATCTTATGTACGAATATACTTCCCTATCTGCTTTTCTACCATAGCCTTAAAATTTTGGGGCCCCACCTTGCTGGCTCAAAATGGAGGTCGAGATGGCCTTGAAATAGAAATCCAACAAAAATGAGTGACCCTCAAGGGCTAACTCACAAAAATGAGTTTTTCTATGGGCCTCACCTTGCAAGCTCGAAATGGAGGTTGAGATGTGTAAGCTGCCGGATGGCATATTGTAATTTCCTACATTGTAATTCCTATTTTGGTATTCCGCACGAACCGAAAGGTCGCTGCGAAGAGTTGTATCACTTTATCAACTAATGAAAGGACACTCGCAGAGGCAACAGATTGTTGCAAATTGGTTGTGGGAAAGTGGCCAAAGAAAGTGAATCAACAGTAAGGTGGAATAGTACGCAAGTGGTGTAGAGGTGATATATGCCGGTTACTCGGTCCAGCGAGTCATACCCGAAATATAGAAGCGACCAACATCCCTGGGCAGTACCGAATCTGTTAGGGTCACCCCCAGGAGGCAAAAGGGTAGGCTCATTAAGCCCAGTAATCGAAGGATCGGAGCCAATTAGCAGCGATTCCGGTATCATTCCGGTGACACGTGAGGAAATTTCGGTAAATTCCAATGAAATTTTGGTGCAGTCTGCCGAAGACACAGTAACTTCGGAGTGTACAGGAACGCAGTGTGCGGTTGACCCAACACCGTCGGGTCAGGATTCGAATCTTTCCGAGGATAAAGTTGTGTTGCCTAGAGAGATCATTGTCGGTAAAAAATACCCTGTTTTTGGGGAAAGTTCGATAAATTCTGGTGACAGTTCGTTCCAGTTGCAGGGAATTTACAGTTTTCCGGTGAAGGTGTGATACTTCCTGGTGAATCTTCATTTCGGACACCACTGTTCGGGGTAGATTTGCCTACCTGGGATATCCAAGCTGAGGATAGGCTCTTCGATTTGGAAATCTGTAAGCGATTGAACGCTACTTTCACGCCGGAAGGTGAGCAGTCTGACCATACAGACTCCGAAGGACCGGAAACACCTCCCCAAAACTCAGGAGACAACCACAACACCACTACTAGTACCATGAGTGGTCAACAACAGCAGCAGCAGTAGCAACAACAGCAACAACAACAGCAGCAACAGCAACAGGCACTTCCACTTTGTCCGTCAGGGGTAACTTACACCAAGTTCGGTGGATTTCCAGGTGACGATCCTGATGCCCATGTACGCACCTTTGAAATAAGTTATGCAGTGCTAAACCATCCACCCGATCCGGCATACAAGGCCATCGTCTTCCAGTCAACATTAGTTAATGAAGCAGCAAGGTGGCTCACAAAGTACGATTTCAACCACTTCGTTACCTATGAGGCAGTAAGGGATGCGTTTCTGCAGAGGTTCCGGCTGAAGAAGAACCCTGCCAAAATTTTCGATTACTTGTAGAACAATAGACAGAAGCCGCACCAAACCGTTCAGGAGTACGCTACATTATTTAGAACTCATCTTAGACAATTACCTCCTGCACATGCTAATCTGCCGGATGATGTGATAACCCAATGCTTTATTAACGGTTTAATTCCTCAATTAAGGCAAATTATGATCATCCGCTGTGTGGGTGCTATGACACTAGATGCTGTCATCACGATGGCCCACAACTCGAACATAAGGTTGGAGGATTCACTGAAGATTTGGATTGGCTCAAGGCTACCAAGAACGTTACAGAGGACCCGGCTAAACAAATGTATTGTACTAGATGCAAAAATATGGGACACACTAATGCCACCTATGCCCTGAACCAGATGTATTGCGCTATCTGCAATACCACCGGACATTCCATCGAAAACTGTGTGTACAATGCCAAGGTGCAGGGATGAGCAGCGGTAAACGCTATTATCCAAGAACCAGGGCAGTCGGCCACCCACTATGTACCACCTCAGATGCAAAACAACCAACCGAAGGATATCAAAATTACCGGGGGCAACGAAATAACAACTTCAATACAAACCGATGGCAACCAGGCCCAGCAGTGGAAGGTATATCTCTGCCACCACCTCGATGTCACTTTTGCGGTGAGCTTGGTCACATTCGGAGATACTGCAAGGATGCAGTCGAATATGATAAAAGAAAGAAAGAAAGAGCGTCAAAACCCGATGACCAACATGGTCTATATCTCACCCGTGGAATCACAAGCAGCAGTGGTCCAGACCAGATCCGGTAAGCAGCTACAACCAGCCACTGAGGTGTTTGAACCGGGTATTTGTGAGCAACAACGTATGTATACAAAGGCTAGTCAATGGACCGCTGAAGAACCAACCATGTTACCCGACCATATTCCGGTGACACAGGTCCCTTTGCCAAAGGCGCGGCCGAATGAATTAAACACTGACCCGAAAATTGTGGCATCAACTTCAGACTCGACGAAAAGTACGCTGCAAGCAGATCAGGTATGGGAACTTTTATCTAAGGCGTCTATTACTCTCCCTCTGGGACAGTTACTTGCATTAGTGTCGGGAGTTCGGCAGCAATTTCAGCAACAGATTAGTCCTGGATCTCCTAGTACTCCTTCCACAGCAACAATCCAACTGGATAATGACTCTACGGTGGATCATTCAGTCCCCTTAATTACGGTATGGTACAAAAATCACAAGATTACTCAAGTACTAATTGATAGTGGGTCTGGTGTAAACATAGCGACTGCAGCTCTTTGCAAAAAGTTGGGGTGGATGCAAATCGAGCCTGTGCAATTCTTTGTCAGAATGGCAGACCAGTCCCGAGTCCATGTGGTGGGACTCGTAAGGAATATCCCAATCACTTTGTAGGGCACCACGTTTAAGATGACTTTTGTCGTCTTAGAACTACCGAAGTCCAGTCTTGACTATAATCTTCTTTTTGGGTCGACCCTGGTTAAAACAAGCTAAGGTCATACAGGATTGCAGGAATTGACTTTTAAGGATAACCACCGTAAATACATTGACTGGATGCCATTCAGCCTGAACTTATGTAGCAGAGTCGGTCCACATGCTGGATGGCTTATTCGACGACGAAGAAGAAGTATTTTTGAAGAACAATAAAGATTTGATCTCCTTAGGGATCGTAGATCTGCAATCTGTAGCAGACAACTGGAGTTCGGCCGCCTGTATGGTTGTCCCTGTGACCAGAGATGAAGAAGCAGATGAAAATGCTGCCATAGATGGAGCTACTCTACAGCAACTTTTACAGTCAGCGGACGATTCAGTGAAACCTCAGCAATTCTATGTTCCAGAAGATCAATTAGTCACCTATAATTTAGGGGATGAAGTTCATCCACGACCGGTTAAGATCAAGGCCGGATTGGCCGAGGCATTTCAAGCAGATTTGATCCAACTATTCTGATGTTTTTGCATGGGACTATCGTGATATGAAAGGTCTGGATCCTCGAATCTATTAGCATCGGATCGTGCTCAAACCTGAAGCGAAGCCCGTTAAACAATCCAGCTACCGGATGAATCCTAACTATGCAGCGCAGGTCAAGGCAGAGCTCGATCGATTACTAAGGGTCAGATTCATCGTACCAATCGAACACGCGGAATGGATATCTCCAATTGTGATTGTTCCAAAGAAGAATAAACAGCTCTGAATCTGCATGGATTACCGAAAATTGAATGCGGCCACGGTACCAGATCCATTTCCGCTTCCGTTTCTCGACACAATGCTTGACAGAGTGGCCGAACATGAAATGTACTACTTTTTGGACGGGTACAATGGTTATAACCAAGTACAAATGGTCGAACAAGACATACCGAAAACAGCGTTTATTACGAATTGGGGTGTTTATGCTTGTACGGTTATGTGGTTTGGATTAAGGAATGCTCCCAGCACCTTTCAACGTTGTATGCAAGAAATCTTCTCACCCCACCTCACTACTTTTATGCAAGTCTATTTAGATGACTTCTCTTTATTCGGCAAGATTGTAGCACACTTGTATCATTTACGGTGTTGCTTTGAGAAATGTCGTGAATACCGACTCTACCTGAACCCGACGGAATCAGTATTTGCGGTTTCCTGTGGTAAACTCCTTGGACATATTATATCTGCACAAGGCATACAAGTTGATCCAGACAAAGTTGCGATAATATTGGAAGCACCCGTGCGTACCACGCCAAAAGAAGTGATGCGGTTCCTGGGTCAAATCCGTTGGCATGGTCGACATCTACGGTGGCTTGCCCATTTAGCAACGCCACTTAATCGGCTAATGATGAGTACTCCACAACAGCTCCAATGGACTCCGGAATGTCAAACTGCATTTGAGCGACTAAAAGAATTATTGACGCAGGCTCCAATTCTACAACCTCCGGATTGGGAACACCCCTTTCATGTTTTTGTAGATGCTTCAGATATTGCCATTGGTAGTGTTTTAATGCAGCAAACAGATAAATGGTTTTGACCGGTCTACTATGCAAGTCGACGACTCGCTCCTGCCGAAAGGAATTACTCAGTGATCGAACGCGAATGTCTCGGATTGGTGTATTCGGTGAAGAAATTCCGGCATTATCTGCTAGGCCGAAAATTTACCTTTCATGTGGATCATGCTGCGTTGGTGTATCTGGTCCCGCAGCAGCATCTAGGTGGTCGCTTCGCCCGATGGATTTTGCTATTACAAGAATTCGATTACGACGTGATTCATCGACCGGGCACAGCACATGCATTAGCAGATTTCCTTTCTTGACTAGATTCAGAACTTCCTGTGCCGCCTACCTACTATGATACTTTATTAAATTTCCTAACGGATGGATGTCTCCCTACTCATACTCCTCCTACGATGCGCCGGAAAATTGCAGTATACAGTCGCAGATTCCGGTTGATTATCGGACAATTGTACTATATGGATCATTCCGGTGCTTTGCTTCGCTGTATTCCCCCACATGAAGTAAAATCAGTTATTGCTCTGGCACATTCAATACCCTCCGGTGGACATTTCGCAGCAGATCTTACGCACCGGAAAATTTTGCACAGTGGGCTTTGGTGGCCTACCATGTATAAGGATGTAACTCAGTTTGTGCATCAGTGTGACAATTGTCAACGCACTGGACAGCCTTTACAACGTCACTTCTTCCCTCTCCTACCTGTATTACCTTTGGAACCTTTCCAGAAGTGGGGTCTTGATTTTATTGGACCAATTACCCCACCTGCGACTCTCAGCAATAATCGTTACATCCTGACTTGCACAGATTATGCTACCAGATGGGCCGAAGCTTGGGCCTTACTATCCGCTACATCGGTTTCGGTGGCAAAATGCCTAATGAAAGACGTCTTCCCACGTTATGGACTCCCTTTGGATCTTGAAGTAGATATTACTCCATTACAGGAAGAAGTCGATGCGGTGAAAGCAGAAAATCATGGTTTACATTTCCAGATTCAACAGCTCCAAGAACAGCTAGTACAGAAAGATGCTTTACTATGTCAAAAAGATACCGAGATTAGCACGTTGCAATAGGAAATCATTGATAAAACAGATGCAATGACTGCTATAGGGAATGAACTACATAGCACACGAGAACCATACAGTGTTTTAGAAGAAGCTTCGCAGTCTCTGGCCAGTAATGTTCTTAAAACTGAAGCAGAACTACATAAAACTACGGAAACCTTGTTTCAGCGTGATCAAGAGTTACAAGAAGAGTTGGGAAAATATCTCAAGTTGCAGAAGGAACTGGAAGGCATGAAAAAGGAAATAGACGCTTACTACAAAACGATGCAGTTTCAGTCTGAAGAGTTGGAGAGAAGAGAAAAGCAATTAGGATTTCAAGCTGACCGACTTGCAAGGGTAGATGATTAGATCAATGAGATGAGATTACGTCGAGATGCGGCACTGGCAAACGATTTCTATCTACAAGAGGCCTTTCTGCAAACAAAGGCAGAAATTTTGATGAGCCAAGTTCAGTCAGAACTGATGCTCAGCTTGTCGAACCGGAGATTCTAAAAAAGATGTTGGACTCGCTAAAGCAGAAAATTGCCAGAACATTTAAGTTAGACCGAACAATGTATATTCAGGGTATAGTAGATGAGCCATAGATTTTGTATACCAGCGGGTTCAAGTCCACCGTGAATGCCAATGTAAGCCATCAGATGGCATATTGTAATTCCCTACATTGTAATTCCTATCTTTGTATTCCGCATGAACCGAAAGGTCGCTGCGAAGAGTTGTATCACTTTATCAACTAATGAAAGGACACTCCGGTGATGACGTAGAGTATCGCCAGACTGTCTGTCTGGGCGATTGCGGTTGTGGAGTTGCCGTAGCGTACTTTCGTCAATTCTGAGTATTATCGTTCTGGTTTTTGTTTAATTACATTAAGTTGTGATTAACACCGTAAGATTAAATGTGATAATAAGTCTATATAATGGA
This sequence comes from Ceratopteris richardii, assembly GCA_020310875.1. Taxonomy (NCBI): domain Eukaryota; kingdom Viridiplantae; phylum Streptophyta; class Polypodiopsida; order Polypodiales; family Pteridaceae; genus Ceratopteris; species Ceratopteris richardii. The sequence goes on along the minus strand of CM035439.1, from coordinate 138,785,736 downwards.
AGAGAATAACTTTTGCGTTACGTACTGTGACGGATATTAATCTAAGTAAAACAGTCAATCCGTGAAAGAAGTAAATAGAATTCTGTGTTAGAGATTCGTGTTAAGCAGAGTTGTGAGTGTTACCGTATTGCAACTTGGAATAATTAACTGGAAAAATCAAGTTACAGGGCCTCTGATTTATCAGACCCCTACCACTCCCAAGAACCCAAGATAGATCTTTAAATGCCTATACTGTAACAGATCATTTTGACAGATGGCTATGAATAAGAAAAATGAGTGACCCTAAAGGGCTAACTAACAAAAATATTTTGAGACCGTCTATCCTCACACCAATTTTCGTAGCAATCAGAGGTCATTTGTGAATCATGTTTTCCCCAGGCTGTCTCATGTACTCTTCATTGTCCACCTTCTACATGAGCTCTCTACAACCACACTTGCTCTGATACCATGTCAAAAGGAAGGAGATAAGGAAAAAATCTCACCTTCACACTCTCACACTCAAAGGAGCACAGACATACATTGAGGAAAGGAAGAACGATCATCTTCTTCTTATTCTTTGTCTTCTATTACAGAAAAGGAATATACAAAATGACCTAAAACAGCAATACAACTAGTGCAATATATAAAGAAAAATACATAAGGAAACTCCTAATGTCTGTGAATGAGTGAGCTAGCAAGAAACAAATATCTCTTCACTCTCGGTAGATAAATCAAATAAATCTCAATGAAGTATCCCTAGCCTACACCCCTGTGACCACTATAATTGTTATAGAAATGAATAAGAAATATGTGTCATCCTAGATAATCACATGATGAGCTTGATATCTAAACAAAATTCATCTACTTCTCTAAACACTTTCTATGAATTAAAAAGTCATGCAAAACATCGATTTGGAGTATTAATTATCAATCAAAGAATAGAGAGCATCAGATACTCTTATCTCCACCCTCTTTTCATAGAAAAACATTTTTCCCTTCATAAGGTAGATAAATAGATAGATAGATAGATAGATAGATAGATGGATGGATAGATAGATAGATAGATAGCTAGATAGATAGATAGATGGATGGATGGATGGATGGATGGATGGATGGATGGATAGATAGATAGATAGATGATGGAGAGTGTTAATCTCCAAAAGAACAAGCTATCCTTGGTATTAGACCACCTCTAGACCAAGAATAACTTTAGACTCCACATAATTTTAGAAATCCACTATCACATTACCAAGAAATTGATTAACTGTGAAGAAATCACTTTTCTGAAAAGTCTGCTGCAGATTAATCACTTATTGACTACTCAATCCTGTAAAGTTTTTAATAAAACTTTGCACAATGCTTCGCCTTAAGGTTGCACACCTTCTCCAACTTAAATCTCTGCAAATGATTCAGTATACTCTAAGAAATCATACAAACAATTTACCTATGTGTAAAACACCTTCTCTGCAGTAGCGACTTTGACACCTGTAACTTCTTAGCTATAGTTCTCCCAATGTCAAACCCGTTTGATCAAGATCTTTTAGCCATAGATGGCTTACCTTTCAACTTAGATTTTAAGCCCTCACTTGTGTAAAACTTTACACCATGCACTGAGCAATGTTCATTTCTCTGAACATGAAATCTGCGCCAGTTTTGTCGACTCTCAGAACATCTTCACATATGAATGTTCCTATGCAAAATTCTCTTAACCCGATGACAGTTAGACTCTCAAATTCTAGCCATAGATTGATTAACTATGGACTTAGATATGTTCAGAAGGATTTCTCAAAAGATTAACTACAGAAGTAGCAGACACCAAAACATCGGGCGCAAGATTTCCATTGATTACTCAGAAAAGTTACAACTACATTGAGGAAGTAACTCAACTAACTTTCTTGTGTCCAATGACACTTTCTACATCTCATTTCTCTCTTCCTATTCTCTCTTCCTCATGCCCCGACTTTTTCAAAACATTTATAGGCAAATATATACAAACTTATGACTAATCAAAAGTGTGAGTAACCTATATCTAAACTAATGTACATATGTATACATAGCTTTGAATTTCTGAGTATGTCCTTCCTTCAAACTTCTAAATTTGTTCTCTTCTTAATTTCTTGACTTCATTTCTTCATAAACCTTCAATTGATGATTGGCATGCACCAACAATAGATAGATAGATAGATAGATAGATAGATAGATAGATAGATAGATAGATAGATAGATAGATAGATAGATAGATAGATAGATAGATAGATAGATAGATAGATAGATAGATATGTTGGAGATAGATGTCTGCAGAAGCACGCAAACAGCACAAGGAAGAAGAAGAAGCTTGTAGCACAAACACACAATAGTGAATGTATTACTAGATAATGTACAAAGATAAGTACCCCATTAGGGCAATAGGCATATATACAAGCCGGGGGAAAAAAACCTCCTAAAGAGGGAAAAAAGTGCCCCGCCGGTCCTAGTGTGTTCACACACATCACTACCTAAATATATCAACAAATCCCCCCTGGGAGTGATGCGGTGAACAAGGAGCTGGCACTCATGTATAAGGAAGTGCCAAGCTATATGGAAATCACTCCACTAAAGGAAGTAAGCCCAAAGCTTTGCGGAAAGCTTCAAACTTCTCCCTAGGCAGAGCCTTCGTGAAAAGGTCTGCAATGTTCTCCTGCGTGGGCACATATGCCAAGCTGATCTCCCCAACAGAGAACCTCTCCCTGACATAGTGATAATGCACCTCAATGTGCTTAGTGCGAGCATGGAACACAGGGTTCCTCGCAACTGCCAATGCGCTCTGACTGTCAGTGAAGATGGTGGTGGCAGAAGACTGGCCAACACCCAAATCAGCCATAAGGCGTCTGAGCCACACACACTCAACAGTCGCTGTGAAAGCTGCCCAATACTCAGCCTCACAACTGGAAGTGGCCACAGTAGGCTGCTTCTTGCTCAACCAAGATATACATGAGCTACCAAGCATGAAGCAAAAACCACTGGTGGACACACGAGTGTCATAGCAACCAGCCCAATTTGAGTCAGAAAAAGCATGAAAATCTGGCGGTAGTGATCCCCCCTTGGGATAAAACAACCCAAGTAGCCGAGTACCACTCAAGTAGCGAAAGATGCGCTTAACCGCCTTCCAATGTGTGACTCCTGGGCAATGCATAAACCTGCTCATCTGTGAGACAACAAACTGAATATCTGGTCGAGTAATGCATAAGTAAATCAAGCATCCAACAGCCTGCTGATAGAAAACAACATCAAATGCATCTCCAGCATCATGAAGACTCAATCGTAAACCTGTCTCCATAGGAGTGGCAATAGGCTTACAGTCTTCAAGGCCAAAACGCTGCAATAATGTGTCAATATATTTCGTTTGACACAAAGCCATTCCACCATCAACTTGCATAAATTGAATGCCCAAATAGTGATGCAAATGCCCCAAATCAGACATCTCAAATGAGGCATGCAAATCACCCTTAAAATCAGCAATATGCTTCTCAATAGGACCAGTGAGCAGCATGTCATCAACATAGACAACAATGATCAGAAGCACATCATTAGCACGCTTAACATATAAGGTGCTTTCAGTTGGACTGTTCTCAAAACCATGTGCAATCAGATAGGCATGTATCTTCTCATACCAAGCACGTGGTGCTTGCTTCAAACCATATAACGCCTTCTTTAACCTGCACACCTGGTTTTCATGCCCTTTCTGCACAAAGCCACGGGGCTGAAAAACATACACTTCTTCATGCAAGTCACCATTCAAAAATGTTGTTTTAATGTCCAACTGATGTACATTCCAACCATGATGGGCTGCAAGTGCACAAATGCTCCGAACAGTAGTCATACGGCATGTAGGTGCAAAGGTCTCATCAAAATCAATGCCTCTTTCCTGCGCATAACCCTTTGCAACAAGCCTAGCCTTATACCTGTCAACTGTACCATCAGGTTTACACTTCAGCTTGTATACCCACTTAGTTCCAATGCCCTTCTTGCCAGGAGGCAAGTCACATAAAGACCATGTACCATTCTTCATTATAGCATCATATTCAGATTGCATAGCAGCCATCTAATTTTCTGAATTCTGTGCTTCATCAAAAGAAACAGGCTCATTCTCATCACAGAGGCTAGACACAGCCATAGCATAGCAATCTGATGCAAAGGAGGCACTACGAGAGCCTGAACGAGTACGATATGACAAAGGTGCATCTAATTTGCTGTCACGCAAAGTTTGCACGAGCCATTTTGGCATAGTTTTTGCTTGCTCAATATCAGCTCTCTCATCAACAAGTGCATCATGTAACTCTGCATCAGAAATGGAATGATCTGCATCATCAGATGAAACCTGCAAAGGCTGAGAAGTTGCCTCATTAGGACCAGCACTAGACTGTCCACCTGTAAAAAGAGGCATCAAAGTATCATACATGTCTTTAGAGCTAACAGATGTCTCCTTAGTACATGAAAGCAATGGCTGAATAGCATCTTCCACAAAGACAACATCACAGCTAACTAGAATGCGTTTAGTCTGTGGATGATACAGACGATAGCCTTTACTTTCAGAACTGTACCCAACAAAAATACATTTTACTGCCTTATCATCCAATTTTCTACGATGTTGTTCAGGCACTAGTGCATATGCCAAACAACCAAAAACCCGCAGATGAGCAACAGATGGCTTGCGATCATGCCAAGCCTCATATGGACTGATAGACTGTAGCTCTTTAGTGGGACACTTGTTAAGTACATATGCTGCACACATGACAGCCTCAAGCCAGAAACTATGTGGTAAAGCCTGACTCTTGACCATACACCTCGCCATCTCCATGAGTGACATGTTCTTCCGTTCAGCAACATTCTGTTGAGGTGTATACGGCACTGTACACTAGTGTTTTATCCCGCGTTCAGCCAGAAATGCATTAAAATCAGAAGACATATATTCCCCCCCTCGATCAGAACGAAGGGTGCCCATTTTACATGCTGACAGATTTTCAGCCAAAACCAAAAACTGTTTGAAGCACAAAAACACTTTGGACTTTGCCTTCAATGGATATACCCATGCATGCCTGGAAGAATCATCAATGAAAGTCACGAAGTAAAGATAGTTTCCAAAAGAAGGTGTCTGCATAGGACCACAGGCATCACTATGTACAAGCTGCAATTTCTGTGTAGCCCGAACTGATCCATCTTTTGGAAAGGAGGAATGCTGCATTTTGCCTAGAATACAGCCTTCACATACATGTTTTCTAGGTGCCTCAAGCTTGGGCAAAGAAGACACCATATCAGATTTCTGCAGGCATAGCAAACTAGCAAAATTCAGATGACCAAAGCGTGCATGCCAAAGCTTTGCATCTAAGATAGCCTGAGAATCATGAACTGCACATGCCGAATCATTCACAGATCTTTCATAGTCTATGAGCTTATACAGCCCACGACATAAAATGCCAGAAGCAATAATAACATCGCCATTTGACAGATCTGTAAGACAATAGTTACGCAATATAACACAGGAGCAATAGCAGAGAAGATAACAGATATAGGAGAATCTCAAGAATTTTCTACTAGCAGCAAGTACAAAGATGATGGCATTTTCCACCCGTGCGCTCTCAAGGTAGAGCTTAAATGGCGATCTAGACAACTCTAGATAGGGAGATACAAGGTAGAGGTATGCTGGCTCAACTTGATGTCTCAGGTAGTGCAGAAGTCATGTATATATAGGATCATGGGTGGCCTTCTGTGGACGGCTATACATGGGCGGTAGAGCGTGGGCACCACCGCCCGCGTAATTGCCATACACGGCTTAGACCAGTTGAACGGACCTAACAAATATAAATGATTTTTGACTCAGACAGGGAATATTCTATGGAATATTCCCTTTATCGTCGCGCTGGGGGCGCTGCCCCCGGACCCCCACCAGGGGGCCCGCTGGCCCCCTTGGACCCCCCAGCCGGGGCTGCCCCCCGCTGCCCAAGACCCCCCAATTGGAGATCCTGGTAACTCCCTTTCCTTACAATACGTTACATGGTCCAATATGACCTTCATCCAACATGCAAGTTGGGATTCCCATCAATTGGGTAATGCATGCTTGGCTTCTCCTCATAACGGGGGCCTTACAAAATGTGCATACAATCATGAGGGGTAGACATTGATCATATACTAACACCCCCCCTCAATGTTTACCGAAAAAATCAAGTAGGTTTCGGCCCTATGCCCATCTGTTGAAGATGTCTGTTGAGTTGCTCTCTTCCAAGTGCTTTAGTGAATATGTCAGCACAATTTGCCTCTGTTGGACAATATTCTAGCTCCACAATTTCATCTTCAATTAGCTCACGAATGTAATGGTACTGTACTTCTATGTGCTTGGTGCGAGCATGAAATACTGGGTTCTTTGCAATAGCCATACAACTTTGATTATCACACTTGAGTACAGTCGCCATATTTGATGGAAAGCCTAGATCTGCAAGAATTCTCCTTAACTAGACTGCCTCACAAGAAGCAAAACAAGCTCCTTTGTACTCTGCTTCAGTGGAGGAGAGTGCGAGAGTTGGTTGCTTTCTACTTACCCAAGAAAATATTCCTGAACCAAGTGAGAAACAATATCCAGAAACTGATTTTCTAGAATCACAATCTCCAGCCCAATCTGAATCACAATATCCTTGGAGTGTATCACCTGTGGTATAAAAAATACCAAAATCCAAGGTTCCTACAATGTACCTTAGAATTCGCATTCCAGCATTCCAGTGACTCTCCTTAGGTTTGTTGGAAAACCTGCTTAATACTCCAATAGCATAGCAAATGTCTGGTCTAGTGTTGCACAGAAAAATAAGACTTCCAACGAGCTTCCTATACTTCTTAGCATCTACATCAGGCATGTTATCATCCATAGATAGCTTATGATTTACCTCCATAGGTGTGCTAGTTGGCTTGCAGTCCATCATTCCAAATGCCTTGAGAATCTCTTTGGCATATTTTTGTTGTGAGATGAAAATGCCATCCTTCCTTTGCCATACTTCAATTCCGAGACAAAAATGGAGTAGACCTAAGTCTGTCATTTCAAACTCAGTTCCCAAGCTGATCCGAGTTTGATTGACGAGTTCCTGATGATCTCCTGTAATGATCAAATCATCTACATATACAATGACAACAACTAGCTTGCTATCCGTTTTCGTTACATACAAGTTAGCATCAGAAGTACTTCTTTCAAAACCCATATTTTTGAAAAAATGATCTATTTGTTGGTACCAAGCCCGTGGAGCTTGCTTAAGTCCATACAAAGCTTTCTTCAACCTGCAAACTTTATTTTCTGAATTGGGCACCTCAAAACCTGGTGGTTGAGATACATATACCTCCTCCTTGAGGTGACCATTCAAAAATGCAGATTTGATATCCATCTAGAAAATAGGCCAGGCCTTTTGTGCAGCTACTGCAAGTACCGTCCAAATAGTTGTCATGCGTATTGTTGGTGCAAAAGTTTCTTGAACATCAAATCCTTCGATCTGTGAAAAACCCTGTGCAACTAATCTTGCCTTATACTTTTCTAATGTTCCATCTGCTTTATACTTAGCTTTCCAAATCTATTTAGTACCTATTACCTTCTTCTTTGGCGGCAAGTCGACTAGATCCCATGTATCATTTTTGAGTATACTATCATACTTCGAATGCATTGCCGCTCTCCAACCTGGATCATCAAGGGCTTCTTCAATGGTGGTAGGTTCCTTTATCGAGCCCATGATATCTGCCATTAGAGCCATGTTAAGAATGTGTTCTGAGGCTCTTCTTTGCTCCTCTATTCTCTTTGATCTTCGTAATCCATCCGATGATGATTCTGGTACATCTACATGTGGATTGTGATCATCAAAGAGCTGTTCTGCCCACTTTGGTAGTGGCTTACGTTGTGCAGCTACAACTGGTTGGCTTTTTATTGAGGAAATTTCTCCATCAGATATTTCCTCTTCCTTAACTTTAACCTGTCTTTTGATAGGCACAAGGTGAGATATTTCTCCGTTTGATGAGATAGTAGATTTACCTTTATCTTCTACTAAGTGTGGTCGTTCATCAAACACCACATCTCGGCTGACAAAAATCTTCCTTGCCTCAGGATCCCACAACCTGTATGCTTTAGACTCTTCACTATATCCTAGGAAGACACACTTTTTGCTTTTTGAATCCAACTTTGATCTTGTTGAATCAGGAATATGTGCATAACAGAAACAACCAAAAATTCTGAAATGCAAAACTGAAGGCTTTTTACTAGAATATGCTTCTTGAGGAGTCATCCCCTTTAGAGCTTTTGTGTAGCTTCGATTGAGGATGTAGACTGCTGTATTGACTGCTTTTGCCCAGAATGAATCAGGCATGTCTTGAGCCTTTAACATACAACGAGCCATTTCAACTACTGTCCTGTTCCTGCTCTCAACGCCATTTTGTTTGAGGTGTATGAGCTGTGGTAAGTTGCCTTTTCACACCATGCTCCTTACAGTAATTGTTGAATTCTGTTGACAAGAATTCACCTCCTCTATCTGTTCTAAATTTCTTCAGTTTCCTTCCTGATTCATTTTCTACATACTTATGCCACGCTTTAAATTTTTCAAAAGCATCAGCCTTCTCTCGAATGAAATAAACCCACATCTTTCTACTATAATCGTCGACTAACAGCAAAAAGTAGAAAGATCCTTCTAAAGCAGGTGTAGAAATTTTACCGCAGAGATCAGCATGTACCAACTCTAGAGGAGCTTGAGATCGATTGCTGGTCTGTCTTGGAAATGCCTTTCGTTGTTGCTTGCCCATCATACAAGCTTCACAAGGTTCCTGCAACTCTGAAAATGCAGGCAAATGAGCAACCATCCCTGTTCGTTGCATCTCCTTCAAAACTGCAAATCCGAGATGCCCAAATCGTTGGTGCCATAACCTGCTTACATCTTTATCTTCTGTAGCAGTTAAAGCACTTAACTCATACAAGTTATCCCGTCGTATGCCTTTACCTACAACATTACCTGATGAATCCATGATTTCCGCACCACTCTTATTGAAGTGAACTTCGAGTCCACGATCTGTTATTGCATAAATTGACAACAAATTTCTTTTGAGTGTAGGTACATAGAGAACATCGGATAACTTTTTCTCAACACCTGGAGAAGTGATAAAAGAGATGGTTCCAGTTCCTTCAGCTGGACACTTGGAGTCATTTCCCACCACTACATTGATGGATTCCCACAGAGGCACTAGGGAACTATACCAATCCTTTTTACTGGTCATATGGCGAGAAGCTCCACTATCTAAAATCCATGGCTCATCAACATGAGCTTGAGCAGATGAACATACCTCTTCAATAGCTACCCACAGTTCCAGCACTGTGTTGTTTGCAGACTCCTTGTTCTTCCATGATGATTTTACAGTCCCATTCTGTTCATCAGCTTGCTTCTTTCTGCAATCCTTGATGGCATGGCCTTTCTTTTCACAATAGAAGAAACTTCCTATGAACTTTTTCTTCTTTGGCTTCTTCTTTGATCCCTCAGAAGAGCCTTTACCTTTTGCATTTGCTGAGAATGCAGCATCAGTTGTACTTTGTCGATTCTTCAGCCGCATCTCTTCTTCTAAAAGCATCGCACAAAACTCTTCAAATGTAAGAGGAGTTGGCCTTACCTGAGTGTTAAGGGTTGTTACTAATCCATCATACTTTGCTGGAAGAACACGTACAGATCTTCGAGCCAGCTCTTCTGGTGTTATAACAACACCAACTACAGCCAATTGATCTTGAAGATGCTTTATCCGTTTGATAAAATTTTCAGCCTTTTCAGAATCAGAATGATTTTCATTTGCCAACTGATTTTCTAAATTCGGTATCCTAGTGTGGTTCTTGGTCTCATTTTGTCGAGCCAATAAGCCCCAAGCCTCATGTGCTTTAGTAGTATGTTGAACTAAAGTAAGCACAGAATCACTTACACTAGTGACAATTGCACATAATGCATCAGCATTCCGCCTCTTCCAAGCTTGTAGAAGATCTGGATCTGGCTAAATCATCAATCTTGAATTTGTTGGATCTTCAACTGGTATAGGCTCTGGATCCAATCCCATCGGTCCCATGACAGTGTCAAGTAATTCATAAGAGTCCAAAATTGCAGAAATTTTGAACTTCCAGAGTGTATAGTTGGTTCCATCCAGCTTCCCTTCAGTGAATGCAGGTGGACGAATTCGAATAGGTGCAGCATTAACATTAGCTGAAGCACCAAGACTAGTGTTCGACGATGAAGCCATCATGTAATCACTCGAATAATCTACTGATATTCTAGTCTGCTAGTAGGCTAAAATAATGATACTTCTCAAGCTATTCGAACCTTACAGCTCTGATACAATGTAAGACAATAGTTATGCAATATAACACAGGAGTGATAGCAGAGAAGATAACTGATATAGGAGAATCTCAAGAATTTTCTACTAGCAGCAAGTACAAAGATGATGGCGTTGTCCACCCGTGTGCTCTCAAGCTAGAGCTTAAATGGCGATCTAGACAACTCTAGATAGGGAGATACAAGGTAGAGGTATGCTGGCTCAACTTGATGTCTCAGGTAGTGCAGAAGTCATGTATATATAGGATCATGGGTGGCCTTCCGTGGACGGCTATACATGGGCGGCCACCGCCCGCGTAATTGCCATACACGGCTTAGACCTGTTGAACCGACCTAACAAATATAAATGATTTTTGACTCTGACAGGGAATATTATATGGAATATTCCCTTTGCCGTCACGCCGAGGGCGCTGCCCTCGGACCCCCACCAGGGGGCCCGCTGGCCCCCTTGGTCCCCCCAGTCGGGGCTGCTCCGTGCTGCCCCGGACCCCCCAATTGGGGATCCTGGTAACTCCCTTTCCTTACATTACCTTACATGGTCCAATATGACCTTCATCCAACATGCAAGTTGGGATTCCCATCAATTGGGTAATGCACGCTTGGCTTCTCCTCATAACGGGGGCCTTAAAAAATGTGCATACAATCATGAGGGGTAGACATTGATCATATACTAACAAGATCATGAACTGTACATCTGTCATCAACAAATTTCACAACCAAGCCAATCTTGGCTAATGTAGAAACTGATAACAGATTCTTCTTGATCCCTGGCACAAATAAAGCATCTAACAAGGTGAAAGAACTACCATCAGCAGTAGTCAGAATGATCTTACCAACTCCCATAACAGGATAAGAGGAGTTGTTGGCACATGTGATAGTATTCCCTGTAGGGGCAGGCTCGAGTGAAGAGAAGAAACTACGCTGCGAGGTAATATGTTTGTTCACCCCACTGTCAAAGTACCAAACATCTGAGTCCACTGCAGACATGCACTGCTCATGAGAAGATGGGTCAAAACTGCAAACAGTAGTAAACGCCCATTCTTCTTCCTGCACAAGATTTGCAAACTCTGTTTTTGGTGTAGAGGCCTCTGCAACAACCATTCCAGCCTCTTTCTTCTTTGCCTCTTTTGCAGCCAGTTTTGGACAGTTCCTTATGATATGATCATTCCCTTTACAGTACTTGCAAAACAATTTCTGCTTTTCTGATTTCTTCTCATCTTTATCCTGGTTCTTCGAATGTGCAGCATTTGCAGATTTCTGCTTACTAGTAGAAGAGCTCCATTTTCCTTTGCCCTTCTGACTAGCCAGGAAAGCTTGATCTGCAACACGCATAATGGACCTGTTCTACCTGGACTGATCTTCCTGCAACAGAACAGAGACTAACTCCTCAAATGATAAGGCATTCGGATTGCCTTTCATCATCAACCGAAGAGTAGAAGCAAAACTCTGATATGAATGAGGAAGACCATTCAGAACGGTTTGCACAAGTGAGCTATCTGGTATAACCTCATCAGCAGAAATCAATTGTTCCTTCAAATCTTTGATCTTTGTTAGGAAACTGTCCATAGAATCACCTTCATTCATGTGCTCACTCTCCAACTGTTTTCGGAGGTAAGCAACACGAGCCTCATTCCTAGCTTGGTACAATGTGGTTAGTGTATCCCAAGCATCCCTAGCTGTTCTACAAGAGCGAATATGAGGAATAATGGCACGTTTGACAGACAAGGCTATCAATGCATGTGCCTGGGCATCTCTGCCATCCCAACTAATGTGCTCTGCAGTAGGTGCAACAGAAACAGCAGCACGAACAGGAATCCGCGGAATATCATCTTCGACACCATCTTCATCAGCTCCAGCACCTGTACTTACAGTACCTGTAGTTGCAGGTGTAACAGGACGTCTTTCAACACCCTACACAATGTTCCACAGTCCTTTTGCAACCAATACATGTCGCATCATATAAGCCCATAATGGGTAGTTGGTACCATCCAACTTATCCTCAACAGCCAACATACGGAATACATCACTGCTTTCAGCCATGGCCGGTGACTAAAATACCTTGATGCAAAAATTTGACTGTATCTCAAAAAGTTGAACAGAACTGCCCAGACGAGTTCTGCTAGACCTGTAGCACACTCCGAGATGCTTAAACTGGCAAACAGAAATTGGTATTTACCTTTGGCACAAAAAGACTGCAAATGGAGGAGTGTCGACGGCGCCCTAGATGAAGAGACGACCTGCTCTGATACCAATTGTTGGAGATAGATATCTGTGGAAGCACGCGAACAACACAAGGAAGAATAAGAAGCTTGGAGCACAAACACACAATAGTGAATGTATTACTAGAGAATGTACAAAGATAAGTAGCCCATTAGGGCAATAGGCCTATATACAAGCCGGGGGAAAAAAACCTCCTAAAAAGGGAAAAAAAGTGCCCCGGCGGTCCTAGTGTGTTCACACACATCACTACCTAAATATATCAACAAGATAGATCCATAGATAGACAGATAAATAGATAGATAGATAGCTAGGTAGGTAGGTAGATAGATTGACAGATAGATAGATAGATAGATAGATAGATAGATAGAGAGATAAACAGACAAACAGATAGATAGATAGATAGATAGATAGATAGATAGATAGATAGATAGATAGATAGATAGATAGATAGATAGATAGATAGATAGATAGATAGATAGATAGATAGATAGATAGATAGATCGATCGATCGATCGATCGATCGATGGATCGATAGATTGATAGATCGATAGATCGATAGATCGATAGATAGATAGATAGATAGATAGATAGATAGATAGATAGATAGATAGATAGATAGACAGATAGATAGATAGATAGATAGATAGATAGATAGATAGATAGATAGATAGATAGACAGATAGATAGATAGACAGATAGACAGATAGATAGATAGATAGATAGATAGATAGATAGATAGATAGATAGATAGATAGATAGATAGATAGATAGATAGATAGATAGATTGATAGATTGATTGATAGATAGATAGATAGATAGATAGATAGATAGATAGATAGATAGATAGATAGATAGATAGATAGATAGATAGATAGATAGATAGATAGATAGATAGATAGATAGATAGATAGATAGATAGATAGATAGATAGATAGATAGATAGATAGATAGTGTTGAAGCTCAAGGTCAAGGACAAAGCATGGAAGTGCATCAAGGAAGTGGACACACAAGAAGAAGGAGCAAGTAGGGAGCTCCAAGAAGCACCTGTCAAATTTTCAGAAGAAATCCCTACAAAAATAGTGATTTTTATCACTAAAAACCATTGTAAATACCATTTTCCATTTTTGTAACTCCATTTTGTTCAAGCCGAGGAGTCCTCGAGCTTGAGGAGTATTAGAACTACCATCCTACCAATTTTCATAATTTTTAGACTCCGTTTGAGCCCCCAAATAAGCCCTGGAACTTATTTTTTAACTAGGCCGGACACTAGGTCTGGACAGGGCCAAAACCACTCAAAAACTATAAAAAGGGCTGGAGAGCTCATTTTTGAGGTTAGCTTGTTGTAGATTTCAGTTTTGTAAGAGAACTCTTTAGTAATCGAAGCTTTCCATTGTTCCACTCTTTGCTCCTACCTTGTGCGCGTGTGTGTGTATGTGTGTGCATGCTTGTGTGCTTTCACTCACGCACTTGTGCCATCACTTGCTCGCGGTCTTCATACCGGTCCTCACATCTCCACGGATTGACATCTATGAGGTGTATCTCCTCACGTTGGTACTCACCATTGTGCTAGAGTGACACCAAATTTGGCGCCGTTGCCGGGGAGAGAGCTTGGAGGACGAGCGTGTGACGGTAAGACGTAGAGTAGCGACATTGGAAGGTAAAAAAATCACCATTTTTCAGTTCAGTTTCTGAGTTTTTCTCCTTCTTCATCTTCACCATCATCACCATCTTCTTCCCTCTTCACATTCTCTGAATTTTTTTATTTTCGCCTACTTCTTCACCTCGTTTTTCACTTGCGGCTATGAGGAACAAGTGCGGAGGCTGTTCAGAGCAGAAACGCTGAAGAAACATTCTTGGAAAACCTCTCAAAACTCCAAAAATTTGATTCAATATCGCGCGGGCTGATGCGACCTGCGTCTGGTATCGCGACGGTGGTAGTGTGACTTTGGAGCTAGATTTTGCATCCACAGGCTGATAGGAGGGACAAGGAGGACACAAGGTACACAAACCTGCAAAAATTTTTGAATTTGGGTGTGAAAATCTCCAAGTATCGTGTCCGGTTGAGATTTGGTATCGCGATACCAGAACTCCCGTGTATCGCGATACTTGTCGAGGTATCGCATCGTGCATGCCCACTTGAGGTATCGCGATACCATTCTGGTATCGTATCGTCAAGTGCTGGTATCGCGATCGCGGTCGCCCGGTGGTATCGTATCGTGGTCCACCTGGTATCGCATCGTGCCAGTCTTGGTATCGTATCGTTGATCGTACAGTATCGTATCGTCGGCCAAGTTGGTATCACGATCGTCTAAATTCTGGTATCGTATCGTCCGGTGCCTTAGCATCGTATCGTCTGATTTTTGGTATCGTATCGTTTGCAAACTAGTATCGTATCGTCGGGTACTTATTTTGGTAACGTGATACCATTCTGAGGTCGTATCGCCCTGGTCCTCTGGTATCGTATCGTCGAAGTTTTAGTATCGTATCGCCTACTCCCCAAGGTAGTATCGCGACACTTGAACTAGTATCATATCGCCAAGACGAGTGGTATCGTATCGGTTCCTTACCAGGAAGTGTATCACGATACCATTTTTGGTGTCGTATCGTGGCAAACCCTTGGTATCGTATCGTGATGTTGGTATCGCGATTTCAGTAATCCCGGTGGTATCGTATCGTCTAAAGTGGTATCGTGTAAGAAAGAGGCATCGTATCGTGGAGAATCTGGTATCGTCTCGTCTGTTCTGAGCTCCCAGAGTGATCCTGTTTCCCTGTTTTAACCCCAGAACCCTGAACTGGCATAACTTTCTCATACGAAATCCGTTTGCTGTGATTTTGGTTTTGTTGGAAAGCTCGTGGGGAGTACAACAAAAACATTGACTGGTTACGGTAAAAATAATACAAGGATTATTCGATAGGGTATTTTGAAGTTGACCCTCAGGAAAACTGGAAAACCAAGGTGTTCCAAAGGATTTTGAGCAATATAAGAGAACTTTGGGACTAGAAGCCAAGGCTTATGAACCTGAGATCTGGTAGACACTTAGGCAAGGATAGACAAAGCATTAGGTCATCTGAGGCTAGTGTCAACCATACATCCAAGTCTTGGGCTCAACAGCTTAGTGGTTATCCTTACACACGAATGTGTAAAGGTTTTGAGTTACTCTTGATATAGAGGTGCTCTAACTTCAAGAGTAGCTTTTTCTTTTGGAGATTAACACTCTCCATCAGTGGTATCAAAGCAGGAAGTATCAAAATTGAAGGAAGAAGGACCTCGATTGTTGGAATCATTAAGAATTCAACAATTAAAGATTCAAAAGGTGAAAGCTTGAGAGCAAAGCTTGAGAAGGAGGTCATACGACAGCAAGGAAGACAAAAGGAACTTCATTCAAAGTAAAGGTAACCTTATTCCTCATAAAGCTTGAAGGATTTAATACACAGGTGAAGAAAGGATGGGAGATTCTCTTCAGATAGAGAAGCTGGATAGAGAGAACTATCCAGCATGGTCAATGAGGATGGAAGCTCATCTTATGAGCAAAGACTTGATAGGTTATATTACAGGTGAAGAAGAAAAGCCTCAGTTCAGAGATCCTAGTGTCCCAACTAGGGAGGAATTATCAGATTTGAAGACTTGGATGAAGAGAGATGCTCAAGCTAGGAGCATTATCTATATGGCAGTTAATGACTACTCGCTACCTCACATTAGAGGTCTTGAAAGTGCAAGTGATATATGGAATGCTTTGGAGGAGAATTTCCAAAACACCACAAAGTCAAGGAAGGCATCCTTGTGGGCAGAATTTACTACATTCAAGAAGAAGGCCTCTCAATCCATCTCAGATCATGTAACAAGGATGAAGGACATTGCAGATGCATTAAGAGCAGTTGATGAAGATATTGAGGAGGATAAATTGGTAAGGCAAATCCTTACAGGTTTGAGAGGTGATGACAAATGGAAGCCATTCATTTCTACTGAATTATCACTAGATCATTTTACTCCTGATTTAAATCAGTTGCTAGGACACATGTTAACCTTTGAGCAGGATGTCAAAGGTGATGGTGATAAAAGTGCAGTTCAAGCAAATGTATTCAAAGGATAAGAAGAAGAATAGCAAAGGGAAGCAACAATCAAATGAAGATGAAGGTACAACTAGCCAAGCTAACTTCCTAAGAGGAAGAGGAGGTGGCAAAGGTAGAGGAAGAGGCAGAAGTAATAAAGATGGAGTCAAAGCTTGCTAGATTTGTGGTAAGACAAATCACTTAGCTCGTGATTGTTGGCATAATACTTAGAATAATGGTGGATATAATCAAAACTTTAATTCAAGAGGAAGAGGTGGCAGAAATCAAAGAGGTAATTTTAGAGGTAGAGGTAGTAGAGGTTACTTTGGAAGAAATGCAGATAGAGGATTCCAAAGTCAGCAATACAACAATACCTACTACAATTATGCTTCAGATCAGAAGAAGGATTCAACATTGATAATGAATGCAACTTGTGAAAGGCAAAGTGAAGACCAAAGAGTCTTCTACATTGACTCAGGGTGTAGCAATCACCTGAGTGGCAACATAGCTTTGATGACTGATTTGGAGAGTAAGGTAACTAATCATGTAGTTCAAACAGGTGACAATACAAAGCACAATGTGAAGTCAATTGGATCAGTGAAGGCCAAGGATGGAAGTACTCTCTTGAGTAAGGTTTTGTATGTTCCTACAATTCCAAAGAATCTCATAAGTGTAGGACAAATTGTTGAAAAAGGTTATGAAGTTAGGTTCACTAATGAAGGAGTTTTTGTGGAAGACCCTAGCAATGGGTATAAACAAATTGTTTCAGGAAAGAAAGAAGGAAGATTGTTCACATTGAAGATTCAAGGTAACATTGGTCATGCCTTGTTCACCTATGGAGGACATAAGATCCCTGAGTTAGATCTTTGGCACAAAAGGCTTGGACATTTCAATGAAAGAGGTATTAAAGATATGGTTAACAATGGTTCAGTGCTTAGATTGCCTAATGTTGCAGGTCAACATATGACATACAGATGTGAGGCATGTCAATTAGGTAAGGCTCATAAGCAATCTTATTCCAAGCATGGTTTTATGTATTCAGAGAAGTTTGAATTGGTACACACACATGTGTGGGGACCATCAAAGGATTTCAGCATCAATGGTTCAAGGTATTATGTGATTTATTTTGATGATGCTACCGGATGGATCACTATCTATGTGATCAAAGATAAGTCACAGGTATTCAATACATTCAAACATTATCATGTGTATGCAGAGAGAATTACATGTCAAAAATTGAAGAGGTTAAGGTCAGATGGAGGGGTAGAGTATTTCTCTAATGAGTTCATTGATTACTTGTGGAATGCAGGTATAAAAAGGGAAATTACTTGCAAGTACTCTCCTCAACAAAATGGTGTAGCAGAAAGGAGGAATAGAACTCTTGTTGAGTTTGCAAGATTCATGATGAAGGAGAAAAATTGCCCAAATTATTTGTGGGCTGAGGCTGTAAATATAGGCATATGCATATGTGCCATCTCAATTAAGGCACAAATTGGAACCTAAAGCTGAAAAGTATGTGTTCATTGGATATGATGATAAGCAGATGGGATTTAGGTTGTGGAGTCCATCCACAAAACAATTCCTTGTGTCTAAGGATGTTACATTTGATGAGCAAGATACTTGGTATGCAGGTACACTTAATGTTAATGCAGGTGATGAAGAAATTGTGAATCAAAAGAAAGGTAAATCAAAGGTTCAGATATTTGATGAAGAGGAGAACAATGAAGTACAGGTTGAAGTTGAAGAAGTGCCAAGGTTGGATCCAGAATGTGATGAGCCAGAAACCTCAAGGAGTGGAGAACTCAGAAGGTCAACAAGACATAAATGGCAACCTACAAGGTATAGCTATGACACTTCTTTTTTAGCTACCAAAGATTATGCTTATATGATAAAGGTAGATGAAGACCCTTCTACATATGAAGAGGCAAAAGGTAAGGAAAATTGGGAGAAGGCTATGCAGGAAGAGTATGATGCATTCATAGAGAATCAGACATGGGATTTGGTTGCTAAACCAAATAGTCAAAAGATCATTGGATGCAAATGGGTCTACAAGACAAAGAGGTTTGCAGATGGAAGTGTGTCTAGGTATAAAGCTAGACTTGTTGTGAAAGGGTTTGCTCAGACATATGGTATAGATTATGATGAGACTTATAGTCCTATGGGAAAGATGACAACCATCAGGACACTCATAGCTATTGCTGCATGTAAAGGTTGGAAATTATGTCAATTAGATGTGAAGAATGCTTTTGTAAATGGTTACATTTCAGATGATGTTTTCATGGAGCAACCACAAGAATTCAGAGATAAAAGGTATCCAGAGTATGTATCTAATCTCAAGAGAGCTTTGTATGGTTTGAAGCAGGCCCCAAGGGCATGGAATTATAGACTTGTGAAGTTCTTGAAGGAACTTGGTTTTCAAGTATCTAAAGAAGATAGTAGCTTGCTTGTTAAAGAAAGTGATGATGGGTTCATTTACATGTGCATATATGTTGATGATATAACTCTTACAGGTACAGATGAGAAAGGCATTCAAAGCCTAAAGAAGCAAATGGAGAAAGAGTTCAAGATTAGATTAGTGACTTGGGAGACTTGTCATATTTCTTGGGCATGGAGATTTCTTACACTCAACATGGGGTGTATGTAACTCAAGAAAGGTATTTGAAAAACTTGTTGATCAAGTTTAAGATGAATGATTGCAGGGAAGCACCTACTCCAATGGAGGTGAATCCCAAATTGAGCAGATATGGAGGAGAAGAGTTCAAGGACATGAAGCTATATCAAAGTTTGGTTGGTAGTTTGATTTATGCTACATTAACTAGGCCTGATTTGTCATATGCAGTTGCAGTATTATCTCAATTCATGCATTGTCCTAGGAAAGAACATTGGATTGCAGGACAAAGAGTGTTGAGGTACATTAAGGGTACACTCAAAGAGGGTCTGTATTATGGTTTTACATCAGATACAAACATCAAGATATATAGTGATACAGATTGGGCAGGTAATCTTGATGATAGGAGATCAACTTATGGATACTTGTGTTATGTGGGAGATAAGTTAATTTCATGGTGTTTAAAGAAACAACACACAGTTGCTTTATCATCTACAGAGGCTGAGTACAAAGGTATGGTTGAAGCTGCAAAGGAAGTGATATGGCTTAAGACTCTTACGGTAAAAATAATACAAGGATTATTCGATAGGGTATTTTGAAGTTGACCCTCAGGAAAACTGGAAAACCAAGGTGTTCCAAAGGATTTTGAGCAATATAAGAGAACTTTGGGACTAGAAGCCAAGGCTTATGAACCTGAGGTCTGGTAGACACTTAGGCAAGGATAGACAAAGCATTAGGTCATCTGAGGCTAGTGTCAACCATACATCCAAGTCTTGGGCTCAACAGCTTAGTGGTTATCCTTACACACGAAGTTCAGAAACCAGTGACTCGGAAATGTCTTTTAGCATGGAAAGACCCACACGTAGCTCAGGCACTGCCTATTTACAGACACCAGAAGGTCCCTATAAGACCCAATTGGAGTATATCAGGACCAACCAATTAGGTGCTCGCATCTATGAGGATGGTCTAAGGCGATCAGTGGTTCAACTCAAAAATCCTGACCAACCCTTTGGACGTGAACACCCAGTGGTCAAGTTTGAAGAGGGTGCTTACATTGATAAGGAAGGAACCATGTATGTGGTTACCAACTTACCAGATAGGACAGATGAGTTTGGAAATATCATTCCTGAGAATGAGATAGGAGACCTAGAGCAAGGAGACCTAGGAGGAGAACCCAAGACCCCTAGAGGTAAGTCAGTCTTAACCAGAGTGCTCACTCCAGAATGGATTCCTCAAGATAATAAAAGCATAGAACTATTCGTGAATAGAGAAACGGAGGAAGCCTTTTGGAGATTTAGGCCAGATCAACCCAGCCCAGTAGTCACCATCTATGAATTCAAGGATCCAGAGATACCAGGGAAAGTTGTCTATCTAGATCACACATCTCAAAAATTATTCTTGGTATCAGATCATGACAGACATGCTTACACTTGGCAAGGTGAATCAATTTTTCCTCCACCAAGATCTAATGTTTCCCAGGGCCTCCAGGGAGCCGGATCATCCAAGGCTCATGAAACCCAGAGGGAAAGAACTAGAGAGAGACCGGAGGTAAGTTTTGCAGACACTGTAGGCAGAGATAGATTAGGATATGGAATGGAAAGACCTGAAAGGGAGAGACATAGAGTTCATAGGCACCAAAGAGATGACATGATTTTCCATTGCCTAGACCACGAGAGCACTCAAGAACCCTTAGACCGTCTCAAGTGGTTAAGACAATGAAGAACTACTTTGATGGATTTGGAGATCCTTATGATCATGTGGCGGAGTTCAAACAAGTGCTAAGAGCTGAACAGGTTGAAGACTTATTCACCCAGTTCGAGGCATTTGGTTTGACTCTTAAGGGTACTGCCTTAGCTTGGTTTCAACCTCTAAACAGTCGCAACTATAGAGAGATAGGTCAGCTGCTAGAAGAATTCATTGTGGAATTTTCCAAAAGCGGTATCAGGCATAACACATCATCCTTGATCCACAGCTTCAAACAGACACCCCAAGAAACAGTGCGACTTGCAGGAAGAAGGTTTAGACAGTACTTGGAAAGATGCCTTGTACCAGAATTACCCACATCAGCTAAACAGGTGGCACTATTTTTAGATGGCCTATTGAGCACAAAATTAAGGTCATATGTATACCTGAAAGATCCTAGATCCATAGAAGAGTGTATACAGATATGCATTGACATAGAAGACAACTTGGGTGAGGAGTTAGGACTATCCAAACTCTATAAGGACTCTGATAGTTCTACAAGTCATACCTCTAGAGCCTCCACTGAGATAGATGAGATAGCTGAGCAGGTGGCCAAAAAGCTAGGAGTTCAAAATAGACAAATGCCAAGGGTCACCTCAGTGAAGCGATGTTATACATGTGGAGGAGATCACATGGCTAATGTTTGCCCATTGACGACTCAATCCCAAGGAAGCCCTAATGCTCTATATTGCACCATTGAGAGGAAATACACAAATCATACGGCCCAAGATTGTCCCTATAACAGGCAGGCTGTTAAACAAAATTATCAGCAACCTTACCAACAGGGTAGGTATCAGAATCAGTACCAACAGCCCTATTATAGGCCACAACAATATCAACCTCAATACCAGCAGCAATATCAGGCACCATATAGGCCACAACCAGTCCTAGGAAACCAACCGCCAACTCCTGCCAAGGTGATCCCAGTTAAATATGCGATGGCACAGGAGAACCCTAATAGAGCATTGGTGCCACTAACCCCATTGGTCTCAGAAAATGATTCTCATGCTCATGGTTCAAACTACTTCCATGAAGATAGTCCACATGCTTATTATATAGAGTCACCTGAGCAAAGTGAGACTTCTCAGTGTCAATATGAGGCACCACCTATGGAACAAAATTGGGAGCCAGAATACTCCAATGTCATGTATACAAATCCAAATCCTAGGCCCCAACTGAGACAAGTAAGACCACAAGCCCCTAGAGGACCATGCTTTAGATGTCAGGGCGACCATTTCATTCGTGAATGTCCCCACCAACCAGCTCTCGGACTAGGACAAAACATCACAATACAAGGCTTTTGTCCTGAGTGCGGCAAGGAACATCTTCCTAGAGAGTGTCCCAGGAATCCCTCTAGTGCACCCAAGGTTACACCCATCAACGTGGTAGGCTTAGTGGCAGATTCAAGTTCAAGTGGTAGTAATGTGGCTCCTGTACAGGCAGTTACTAGGGCACAGGCTGCACAACAAGCAAAACCATCCGAGCAATCGGAGTCAAGTGAGTCGGGAGAGCCTAGTAAGAGGAAACCAAGAACATGGAAGGATACCAGAGAGAAGGCTAATCGCAAGTGGAACAAAAAGCTATCCGAGCTAGAAGAAAGCCTAAGGGATACCAAAACAAAAATAGAAGACATTGCATCTCAAAGCCCCTCGCATGCTGAAGCTCCATCCACTTCGCCTCATTCCACCCCACCACCCATTGTAAATAACCCACAACCAGGGTCTGTTCTTGCAGATCCAACCCCAGAAGGCTTGGACATGATGTTCAAAGCCTACCAGGCTCGTCTTCAAGAAGGGCCAATAGCGGCAAACCTCGACAAGAGTTACCCTAGAGCAGATTTAGAGATTGAACGGATGAAAATGTGCATGAAAATGGTAGAACAAGCTCAACTATACTTGAGACTAGTCAAAAGTTCAATCAGACAAACTCTGTCAAACCGGATTTGCATTTCCAAGGTTTACTAGAAAGAATAGAGCAGTTGGTAAATAAACCACAAATTTCTTTACCTCCACAGGCTCAACCAGTTATTGAAAGAGGGAGCTCACCACCAATGGGAGCTTATGTTCCTAATTCCACGGATGCTGGAATACCTCCTTCAATTCAACAGTACTCTCAAGAGTTCTTGCGGGAAATACAGGAAGAGAAATGGGCCAAGGAGAAGGGTAATTCCCCTCCTATTCCTGAGATTGATGATCTTCATGATCAATTTCCCCAAGACATTCCGTCTATCTATGGAGACCAAGCAGAGCAACAAGAAGATGAGAGATTAGATTTTGAATCTAATACTTTACAAGAGTTGCCTCATTTCATAGGCCCATGGGAATCTGAATCTATCCAGATCAGAGCTCCCACAATATTGGTGAGAAATGAAGACTCAGTGATTCCCAGGAACACTGATGTTGTGAAGAACACTAAGGTTCAATGTCATCTCACTGTAGAGGAGCTGCTCAAGGCAAAACCGGAGCTCTGGAATCATGTGAAGGATCAGGTTCCAGAACTTGAATCCAATACACCAAAAGTAGGCTCTAAGCAAAAAGTACTAGAGATACCTCTCGACAAGATAGGAGACATGAGCGAAGGTGAAGAAGGTAACACTTATCTTCCGATCACCTATCAAGGTTACACAACCAAAGCAATCGTAGATTCAGGTGCTGGTGTTGCTATTGCGACCACCTCCTTGTGGAAGCGATGGGGCAAACCCACATTAAGACCAACGAGAATGAAGCTTCGAATGGCAGATGGTCATTTTGAAAGACCTCTAGGATTGCTTGAAGGGATAACTCTAACCACTTGTGGTGTAGAGTTTGAACATACATTTGCTATATGTGACTTTGAGAAAAATAATGTCTACGAGATGATCCTAGGAAGACCCTTCCTACGACAATTGCAAATAGTACAGGATTGGGGAACCAACTCCTTGTACTTACAGCACTTAGGGGTCACCACCAAGGTCAATCTGAAGGATTACACCTTCAGAGATGTACCACCCCTACAGTGGAATCCTATCCACAAAGTGAAAGAAGATTCTATCTCCGTGCATTCTGGAAGTTCACCTGATCCATCATGGCTGCATGAAGATACTCACTTGTGGATGTGCAAGGTCGCAGAGGAAGAGGAAAAGCGCCTAAAAGCGAGAGAAGCAGGAACTCCCCCAGGAGATAGACCAATAAAAGACCCAGCCTATACACCGATGATATTTCCAGATGAGGAATTTGAGCCTCATGGTTGGGCAGAAATCTTAGCTACCATGGACATACCAGTCAATGAAGAACAATGGACACCTCATTGTGATGAGGAGGGTTATGATATTTCAGTGTTCATGTGTCAGCCCCTGTTGGAAGAGTGTGATCCTAATGAGTTCATAGAAGAAGAAGAGAATGACGATGATCTAGAATCCATTGTGATGGATACTTACTTTGACTCAGAGGAACACTATTTAGAAGACATAGGAGTGTTAACCCAAAAGGAAGAAGAACCCCTCACGAGTATTAAAACGATAAATTCAAAGGAAGGAGGTCAAAAGAAAAAGAAAAGAAAAGCAGTAAAACAAGAAGAGGAAGAATCGTTGTTTGAAGTACCAGAAAATTTCAAGAAATATGAAGTGGAAGACCGAAAAATTTTGGTACGGATGCCTAAGAGAGAGGCCAGTATAGGAGAAGCATATGACAATAAAGAAAAGACAAAAAAAATTGTAGTGACCATTGAAGGGAACGAAGAACGATGTACGTACATAGGAGATGACCTAAGTGCAAAAGAAGAAGCAGAGCTTGTAGCTCTATTAAGGGAATATAGGGATGTGTTCGCATGGCACTATAGAGACTTGAAAGGAGTAGATCCAAAGATTTGCTCTCATACGATTCCGACGACCGTTGATGCCAAGCCCACCAAACAAAAGCCCTACACGTATAATGACAATTATGCAGCCAAAATAAAGGAGGAAATTGACAGGTTGATTGAAGCTGGATTCATCTATGAGATTGAGCACACTGAATGGGTGTCCCCCATTGTGGTGGTGCCCAAGAAGAATGGGAAATTGCGCGTGTGCATTAACCTTAAAAAAGTTAATGCCGCTACGATCAGAGATAGTTATCCACTTCCAATCACCGAACATCTATTGGAGCGTGTTGCAGGCAAGGAAGTTTATAGCTTCCTTGATGGATTTTCAGGTTACAACCAAGTAGCCCTTGCCCCCGAAGATCAACACAAAACGGCCTTTGCCACAGAATGGGGAATTTTTGCATTTCGTGTGATGCCATTTGGGCTCACCAACGCACTTGCAACATTCCAAAGGCTCATGTGTCATGTCTTCAAAGAGTTCTTGCGGAAGAGCTTAGAAGTATATGTGGACGATTTATGTGCGCATTCCCAACAAAGAAGTTACCACATCCCTGAGCTCAGACAAATCTTCAACAAGTGTAGAGATTATCGAGTGTGTCTGAACCCAGAGAAGTGTGTGTTCATGGTACGACAAGGTAAAATCTTAGGTCACATTGTTTCTAAGAATGGAATTTCAACAGATGAAGACAAGGTAAGAGCGATAGCAGAGTTGCCAAGACCAAGGAATGTTAAAGAGGTACAGGCCTTTATGGGCCATTGTGGATATTACCGTAGGTTTATCCACATGTATGCCATCATAGCTAAACCTCTTTATGGGTTGTTAACAAATTTTGAGTGGAACGAGGAATGCGAGAATTCCTTCAACGAGCTGAAAAGACGTTTGTGCACAGCACCAATATTGACTACTCCGGATTGGAGCAAACCCTTTCATGTCCATGTAGATGCCTCCAATCATGCAATAGGATGTGTGCTAGCACAACCCACAGGTGAAGGAAACCTAGATTTGCCGATAGCATATGCTAGTAGGCAATTAAATGCAGCTGAACAAAATTATACCACAACGGAGAGAGAAGGCTTAGGTATGGTATATGCCGTGAAGAAGTTTAGACACTATCTATTGGCCAATAAGTTCAAGTTTTTCACTGATCATCAAGCTTTACTATATTTGGTCAATAAACCTTGCAATACAGGCCGCTTAGTAAGATGGTTCCTCTTACTAATGGAATACGACTTTGAAGTTGTTGTCAGGAAAGGTAGAACCCATCTTAGGGCAGACCATCTTTCTCGTATCACTTCAGGAGAGCCACCGCAAGGAGTGTCTGATGAATTGCCCGATGCTTATCTGTTCAATTTAGAAGTTGTTCCTAAATGGGCAAATAAGTTGGTGCCAGTCCTAACCTTCGGACCTGCAAATAAAAACGTGAAAACAAGCAAAGAAGAAATTGTAAAATCACAAAAGTATCAAATATTGGCCGGAAGTATGTACAAGCAAGATACTGAGGGCGTATTAGCTTGTTGTGTTGAGGACGACAAACATACTAGTTGGATGCAACAAGCCCATGAGGGACTGCTAGGAAATCACTACTCTAAACAACGAACATTGCAGAATCTAAAACGTTTAGGAGTGTATTGGCCTAGCATGGACAAGGAAATACAGGAGTGGATCCAAAATTGTCCAGTGTGCCAGAAGAGACCCCCAGTGGAGCATGCCACTCTTTATCATGTGTCATTAATCCCAGATTGGAGTGCTCCATTGGTTGAGTTCATGAGATCGGGAACATTACCCAATCAGGCTAGTCTTGCAAGAAAACGGAGCATGGAGCAAGAGGCTCAAGACTATGCCTTAGTAGGAGACAACCTATATCGAAGAGGCAAGGATGGTTACCTAAGACTGTGCGTTCATGAATCAGACTATTTGAAAGTCTTAGAAACTGCGCACAGCGGTGCTGCAGGTGGACACTTTGGGCCTGATAGAGTAATTAAGACCATTTTATTCTCAGGACTTTGGTGGCCCACTCTTCATATGGATGCACATACTTATGTGAAGAAATGTGACACATGCCAACGGGCCCAATATCCGATAAGAAAAGACGAGATGCCTTTAAGGCCAATGATGGGAGGACGCGCATTCTCGAAGTGGGGCATAGACTTTGTTGGTCCTATTAACCCCCCAGCTAGAAACTCCCATGCAGAATATATTATTGTAGCCACAGATTACCTTACAAAGTGGGTGGAAGTAAAAGCCACGACAAAGAATGATGCTCAAACGACGGCTAAGTTCTTATTCGAAAACGTGTTCACTAAATATGGGTTACCAATAGAGTTGGTTAGTGATAGAGGTACGCACTTCTTGAACGAGGTCATTGAACATCTCCTTCAAGAATTCATGGTGATACACAAGAAGTCTGCCCCTTATCACCCACAAGCTAACAGACAAGCCGAGAGCACGAATAAGATCCTATGTAACGTATTGACGAAACTTGTAAATAATAAACGCTCTGATTGGGACAAACAACTTCATCATGCTGTTTGGGCATACCGAGTGGCCTACAAAACGGTACTCAATGCTACCCCATTTCAGATGGTCTTTGGACAGAATGCCGTGCTACCATTGGACTTCCTAATCCCAGCCTTGAAAGTAGCACAAGAGCATGAGTGGAATGGACATGAGTTGTCTTCCAGGATCTTTGATCTAGAACGCTTAGGTGAGACGAGGCTACGAGCAGCAGCAGGCATTTATGCTGCAAAGAAAAGGCAAAAGGCATACTTTGATGCCCATGTAAAGGATAAAGGATTGAAGGAAGGAGATCTAGTGCTGGTTTATACGCTAAAGCAACATGCCCGCAAATTGGAGAAGCGAGGATATGGACCCATGATCATTAATAGACTCTCCACTAGTGGTGCAGTTCAATTGGCTACTTTAGAAGGTGATGTCCTACCCAACTATATTAGTGGATGCCGAGTCAAGTTATATCAAGAACCTCTTACAGAGGAAATGCTCACGAGACTCAACACTGCTAAGAAGCGAAAAGAAGAGGAGTTAAGGGTTAGAGAGGAAGCACAAGCAGAGGCTAGAGAGCGCATCAGAAGAAATAAGTTACGGCGGTTAGGCCTAGATGTCAACACAAAAGCTCCAAAATATCACATGGACATGTGCCAAAAATCGGGCATATCTACTTCTCAAATAATTGATCGACGGCCCTTTGTGACTATAGAGGTAGGACAAGGAAAGAGTGTAAAGACGGTGAGAGCATTAGTTGATTCAGGAGCAGCAACTAGTGCAGTTCGATTTTCATACTGCCAAGACCTGCAATTAGACATCAAGCCCATAGAAGCCTATCTCATAGGGCTAGGAGGCGTGGAAACACCCTGTTTGGGCGAGGTGGAACTTCCCATCTACCTTCAAGATGTTCCAATAAAAGTCAAAATGCTAGTGTGTCATGATGAGGACCTCACAGAACCACTTGTCTTGGGTCAAGATTGGATTTACGACCATGCTGTCAACTTGAACCTAAGAAGTCAACTTCTTCAAGTTTGGGTATATAATCAATGCATTACATTAGAATCGGAGAATCGCATGCCCACTGACACTGACACCACACACTCTCTTTATCCCTCTAAGGCTAATCTTCTCGAACAAGATGTTGTAGATGTCAAAAGCTCTATAATCCAGACAGATGCAATCACGGAAGGACAGTCGCAAAGGCAAGATGAACCTTCTTCTTGTTTTTCAAAGAGTAAAGCATCCACAGTAGTTCAACCTCAGAAACAAGCAAAACAGTGCAAGACAGCCAGTCTATCACATAGACAAAGAACCTTCGAGAGGAAAGAAGTGTTGGGCATGACACAGATCTGGGTAAAGAAAGGAGTGCAACCATCGATGTTGCCTCAAAGATTCCCACCCAACCAGATTGACCATGAAAAAAGAAGGACCAAGCACCTACGACAGGCTCAAGCACGAAGAATCCAACAAATTTGGGTACCGAAGCTATCAAAGAAGGTCGACCACAATCAGGTACGAATTTGGGTGCCTAAAAAATTAGCTACAGCTCAACAAGGGCGATTACAGATGTGGGTACCCAAGAAGCTCTTACACGTACAAAGGCCTATGCTCCCCACCATGCGAAAGGCCTCAACAAAGAAGCCAAGGAAAGCAAAGGGTAAGAACAGAGCACAAAGACCAAAAGAAGATAAACTCAACCCTTCTACAAAAATAAGCAGGCACTCACCCAGGATATGGGTTTGGAAGCCAAAAGCACAAGCAACATCCACAGAACCAAGGGGCCAACCACACTGGATACCAAAGTTTGGACAGCATCCAAAGAAGAACTGGCCTGAGGTGATCTCTACAGGGCCAAATACTATTCGGAAATGGGTTCCCATTAGGAGGATTACATCATTTCGAGATCCAATCGACACCTCCAAACAAAGAATGCATCAACTATGCCAGTAACATGAAAAGCCTCGACGTGCAGCAACCATGTGCCTTTGGCATAACCTTGTCTTCTGCACCATTGAGTTCATGCACTTTCAAAGTATGCATCAACATAGGGCCACATTACATGGCCGTGCATAGACACAATTGAGAAATCCCAGGCACATGAGACACAATTTTCACATGCAAAATATGTTATGGATACTAACCTCTTTCTTCTTGTTTGATGCCATCGTGTGCAACAAAAAAAAAAAAAAAAAAGGGAAGAAGAAAGAAGGGACACAGAAGAGGACTGTGCTTGAAAATGCTCATCAGTGAACTTTCAGCAAAGACATCCATCAACAAAAAGGACAAGCTGATGGTCAAACACCATGATGGAACTACAACACGAAGAGATGAAGATCAACGGACCCTTCACCATGGTAAGACGTGTATGTTTCAACAACACTATAACCATGATAGATTAGGAAACCTCTTCGTCAGCATACCCTTGAGCACTTAGCTCAAGACCCAATCCCTTGCACCATACTTCTTGCCATGCATTTTCCAAGTACGCATATGTAGGGCCACATCACAAGGCCATGCACAAGGCACATATTTTATTCAACCCAGGCACTAATGCACTGACCCACCATTCATTACGGGTTACAAGTACTTG